>OX031006.1:118764093-119964093 GCA_943735925.1 Pollenia amentaria | reverse complement strand
TAAATGGGGTGACACGTCTATCTTTTAAACCAATAAACATAGAAAAAAAGGTTGGTACTTTTTCGAAATTCGAACGTTTAAGGGGTGAAAATCGTAACTATTTTTGGTAATTTTTTTACAAAATATTTTTCTCCATTTATTAATATATACGTAATAAATTATGGGCTCATACTTGAAGTTGATGTTTCTGTCAATGGTACTGGTAGCTTGAACTGAGAATGATATGTGCGGCCCCCTTTTAGAAGATTCGCTGCAATTCCTGTCGACGCAATTGGTAATACAATATCACCCGTTCCTCGAACTACGCATATTAAAGTTTTGTACAAATACGTTTTCCCATTTCCACCCGGTCCATCAGTTAGTGCTGTGTTGACGATTGTATATTGCATCAATGATGGTTTGAAATTCATTTCTTTGCTCAACATTTAGAAAAGATTGAAGCCTGGATTCTTCCATTTTTTCTTGTGATGTACTAAAAATATCTTGCATGTCGTTCGGAAGATTTTCGGAGGGTTTCTTTAAACCGAAGTCTGTGCATGTCTTTCCATGCAAAATAAAAATATTTTGTACTTGTTGTAGGGCAAAATGTTCGCAAGTCTTACAATTTCGTGCTTGACATTTGTTTTGGCGAACAAAATCTTCAACAAAGGTATTTATCCCAAAATTTTCGTGTATGTACAGGACTTCCAAATACACATATGTATGTAAGCGAAAAGCTGTCTGAGTGCACTGGCATGCTCATTGCTATTGCCTCTTCAAGAGTCAACTCCCAAACTGAATCGTCTTCTAAGAGGCCCAAAGCCAGTGCAGCTTCTTTGAAACTGGAGTGCGTTATCCCATTTATAGTTTTGAAATCATTATAGCCCAGCGCACCGGGAATATGCATTAGTAGTAACCTGAGATAGTACCTCTCTCCTTCAGATACACTAACAGTGTACATGCGCCCGATAATTTTACCTCCGTCTCTCGTTCTTTGTTTCTAACCATTTTTCTTATTAAATACATAATGTTCCGGGATTTCGGTATAGTAAAATTTTCTAGCATTAATATCTTTTTCATTGAGACAAAACCATGCAATGAGAGTTGAGTTTGAAAGGGAAATACTATTGACTGCTTGATCAACGTTGTTTGGTCTAAAATATACAATTTGGTGGTTCGGTAAATGTATTGCCAGCCGAATTATTGCATGTGACTGGTCGTGCATTGGTTTTGCCAAGATTCTCCATGCAGCCTCTGGAGCGCTTACATATCTTGTGTCTATAAATGTCCAGATTTCATCATGTATTAAAGAACCTTGCTCCGTAATTTCAACATTAGCACAGTCATAACCCTTATAGACGTACTTAAAAAGGTATTTGACGCTTTTAACAGAGGCACATACTTCTACGTTAATATGGCAATTATATTTTAAACTTAAAAATGGATTATATGGCACAATCAACTGATTTGTAACCTCAAATCCTGAAGCAGTTTTGTAAGTGACATCAGAATTTTTACGCCTGTATCTGGGAAGCCCATCAAGATTACATACAGTTTCCTCTTGAAATTGTTTTGGGAATCCTTTTGAGCACTTTCCATCTTCCATGCAGGGAGAATTCATATTATTGTCTCCGCAAGGCCCATGTACCATATGCTTTAGAACAATGCTATGGAGCCTAGGATAATCTTACGGATTGGGTATCTCTACTGAAACAATGGTATCAATAACATCCCTATCACGAGGTTTATCGTCCTCAGACAACATTATAAGCATGTGAGCATGAGGGAGACCTCTTTAGGGAATTCAATGACATGGATTTTGGCAACCACTTTACCGAATATATGTCTTTTACAAATGTCCGTAAGCAGTTCAGTAAGTTTTATATGAAAAACACGTGCTATTAAATCAGGTCGATCTATTTGATACGATTCCATATTTTCCGTTATTTCTCTCCACTTAGGATTACATGTGATGGTCAAGAAAATATTCGGCTTACAAAACTTTCGTATCTCTGCTGAAACAATGGTTTCAATAACATCCCTATCGCGAGGTTTATCGTCCTCTTTTTTGGAAGTCAATGACATGGATTTTGGCAACAACTTTACCGAATATATGTCTTCTACAAATTTTCGTAAGCAGTTCAGTAAGTTTTATATGAAAAACACGTGCTATTAAATCAGGTCGATCTGTTTGATACGATTCCATATTTTTCGTTATTTCTCTCCACTTAGGATTACATGTCATGGTCAAGAAAATATCCGGCTTACCAAACTTTCGTACGATTGTCATTGCATCTTGACAGTTTTGCTGCATATTTCTTGGGCTCCCTATGAAAGATGACGGTAATCTAATAGGCTTACCAGCAACGGAACCATCCTCCGCAGCTCTTGAATGCAAAAAATCCATAAGGCCTTGATAACTTTCAGCACGAAGCTCTTTTTGGTGTTCTTTTAACCAATGAAGACGGTTGGATTCCATTTTGACGTAAGAATCTACAAAGTAGTGTTGCGTTAGTTTTCCTACGCTCAAAAATGGATTAATATCTCCACGCACGGCAATCCGATAACTTTAGTAACCCATCTGAGAAACCCGTGTTCTTTTGGTAGTGGATATATTTGGTTTCAACAGTATATCTGGGTGCCATCCAGACTATCCAAATGGAAATAGTATTGGATATGTCATGGGCTCTAAACTTGGATGAAGTATACGGATACGTTTAGTACTGGTTCCTTTGGGGTCTGATGGATCTGGCCTCAAATGTATTAGAAGATCTCGTTCAAATGGAAGTTCACCGTCTGCGTCTGAAATATTTGTCTGGCCTCAGCTTCTACAATCTTCTACACTTCATACAACATTTTGTGTGCCTTTGCCAATGGATTGTGTTGGTTGAAGAAGTTGCATAACATTTTCATAACAAATTTACTGCACCCAGTGTTTCCAGAATTCTTCATACGCTCTTCAGTCGCTTCATCAGGATCAAGAATGTACAGTTGAGCGTATTTTCATGTGTCAGCGGGTACAGGATGAAGAGTTAATGCCCTATGGTAAATTTGACCATGAATGCGGAAACAATATGGACTGTATCCTGGCGGTGCTTTAATTTTTGCACACAATGACGCAAATGAAAATGCACTGTTAAAGGATCGAATATGTTTCAAGAAGGTTTTCGATTGCCCGTGTTTTCCGGTTATTAAATCCTTCAAAATGGCGGGATAAGGTTGAGATGATAAGGATGTTAGGTCAACTTTTCCTTTCTGACAACAGTTTGAAAATTTTCCATCTGGTGCCTTTTCCTTATGAAAATGATTTGCTGCACAAATGGAACATTCAAAAGTCATACCTCCACAGTAACGCTCCTCAATAGAATCTTCTTTTCCCTTTTTCATTCTTTTTCTGCTTTCTTCTATCAATATGTCTTTTAGTTGCTTTTCGGCTTGCATCCTCCTTTAACCTTTCCCTTTTTTGCTCATCTGTTTCATTTAGTTTTTGAGCTGCCTTTCTCTTTTGTTCTCCTCAAACCTCTTACTTCTCCGCAAACAGCACTCAGTAAGTCTTTGGGATTCGTTTCGGATTTTGTTTTCGTCCAACCACTTTCTTTTCTATTCATTATCTTCAAATTGCCTATTTGCTATTTTTCTGGATGCATTATTTTTTAATCTTTTATTTTTATCTTCTTCGGATTCTTTAAATTTTCGGAATGCTTTTACCTAAACTCACTTTTTTTCTATCAGATAGAAGTTTTGACTTTTGGTCGTTGTTCAACCGTGCTATTTTATCTCTAAAGTTTTTCTTATTTTTGAAATGAAATTTCTTTCTCTCCTTTTCTTTTTTAAGCTTTCTCCGATATGATCTTTTTCGTTTAAGCAATATAATTCTAGTCTTATAAACAACATTTGACATTTGTGGGGAAAGTTAGTTAGGTAATGAAATATTCTCATAGACATCAAAATTTCCATTTGAAATATTCCCTAAAAAACGAAGTTTTTTAACAGGATGTTGTTCATTTCCAAAGCGTAAAAATATGGCCCTATTTCTCCAAACTTCAAATAAATATGGAAATATTTCTGAGGCAGCTTGAAGTTCGCATGAAGTACCATACTTTCCTCTTTTTCTCATATAAATAGAATATACTTCAACATTATTATAGTTGTCACCCTCTGGTGTGGTAGTAAAAAAATTTGAAACGGTTCCAATTTTGGACCACATAATCCACAAAAATATTACGCCCTTTCATTCCCCTTGAAGCTGTTCCATAAACTACATGAGCAAGGGACGAAATAAACAATTTCCGTCCCCATCAAAACTTTGTAACAGACACCGTCCAAACATCCATCATTGCAAATTATTAATTAAAAAATAACTGAAAACGAAATTGTTGTAACATTTTTTTTAAATTTAAATGTATGTGAACCCCCTCATACGATTACTTCTTATTGTAATAGGTATAAATCAAAAACAAAGAATATAAATCAGGGATGTAATTATAATAAATGTAATTAAATTTAAATAGTTTTTTTTTTCATATTACAATAGGATCGAGCTTTATTCAATTCTAAGATTTTTCCATATTGTATTTTGTACTGAAACACATACTGTTTTATCGCCAAGACCTGCGCAGTAGGATGTCCAAAAAATTAGTTTTTTCTGATACTAAACGAAGGAATCAAAGAAATAATAATATCGTTAATTTTCTGCAACAACATCAGAATTCAAAATTCACTGTTTTTGAACTGAGTACTAAAAAAATCGCCTTTTATCATTCTCAGTTCCTTGATCACATATCGAAAGCAATTATGTAGAGGAGAATTAAACTAATCGCAAAATTTCTTGAAATTTCAAAATCTTTTTTCTCGAAACAAAGTTTTTTGAGTTACGACGATTGCAGCAAATTAATGATATGTTATTGAGAATTAAATATTCATTGGTTACAAATTTCAAATATGTATAAATCTGGAACGGTATGCCCAAATTTCATTTTCTTTGTTTCAAATCGTTTAGAGCCCGTCTTTAAAACCGCATCATTATTGTTTCATCTTTACTGAAAGCTATAAACCGTTTTTAAAGAACTTATTTAAAAACAACTCAAAGAATTAAATATATGGTATATTATTGGGCCAAATTATTGCCAGAACTTATAGTTTATGCGCATGGAATTAAAGGTTGGAAATTTCGTTTAATATTAAAAAAAAAAAATTAAAAGCACGTGATTATTGACGAAATATTAATAAAGTTAGAAATAAGGGCAAAAACCCCCTTTTTGATGAAAACTAGACTTGTACGACCTCTAAACCTTCGAAAAATTTGAAAAAAAAAATTCTAAATTACCACACAAGCTTTTAAATTATGCTTGCGACCCAACCAAAATATTTTTCATCATAATTAACTTTAGAGTGTTTACATGAGACATGGGCAGAAGAACAACGAATTCTATACATAAGGAGAATTTTTCAAAACTTGATAAATCCACTTTTTGTATTTCTGCACAATTTAAGAAAATGTTTTTTTAGTTATGCCCACTTGTATTTCTTATAAATTTTTGTTGCATTAATGCAAACGGCAAGGTTAGTCATTGATCTATACAGGATTTAAAAATTTAGCAATGAGATAATTCGAAAAAATTCAATTTTTCAAGTGGATTTACCAAGTCTTGTTGCGATCGGACTGGATTTATCAAGTTTTGATGCGACCGGATTGAATTTATCAAGTTTTGTGTTCAACCGCTATGCAATAATCTTTGTTTTGCTAAAATTACTTATGTATAAAATATCCTTTATACCCTTAACGTTCATGTGTAGAAGGTATATATTAATTTGTAATTAAGTTTGTAACTTCTGCAATATTGATCTAATACGCCATGAAGCTTATCTATTCTAGATCCCTATGGGTCTAAGAACCTAGAATATATCTAGACAGATATCCGTCTGTACATTTTTTTTTTGTCGTTGAAAACAATGTAAGAAACCGTAAAAAGTATGTTTTATGTTTGGAGAAGGTACGTTTTTAAAAAAAGCAATATTTTTACAAAAAACCACCTTCTTGCAAAAAAGTAGCTTTCTACTAAGATGTATCTTTTTACAAAAAAGTTCATTGTTATTTATACATTCGAGATGATCATATTTGGCTCACTGTGCAAGCACTAAGTTTCTCATTAATCAAAAATTTGAAAGCCTAAATTGTTTTCTATTAAGTCGCTAAATTTCATCGAAATCCACCCAGTAATTAAAAATGTATTGAATTAGTATGTAAAGAATGAAGTAGATTTATCAAGTTGTGATGAAATCATGCATATTTGTTCCTTATTTCTGGCTTAACTAACTATAGAGTTTTAATCCAACTTTTTTTCGCTGCGTTTTCATTTCAAGGTCGACAAACCAAAAAAGAAATTAAACTTAATCCGGTTAGATACGGATTTATTAAGTTTTGATAAGATCCTCCTCATATATTACGGGTGGTACAAATCAGATGCAGCGCCCACCAATAATTTACATTTTTGCTATGTGGTGTAGAGTGCCTTGTGGTTGAATTTGACCGGTTATATTTTTTACTTGTTTCTTCTGTTTCGTTCTTTACTCTCAGGTTTTGCAGCAAAAAAAAAAATACATGTAAGTCACACAATCTTCATCTGGGTCGGTCTATAGCTTTAATTAGAAGTTGAAACTTTTAACATGTTGCTTTTGTGATATGTACCTATTATGTATGTTTAGTAATTGTATCAGACATATGGAATTCAATGTAGAGTATATTTCGAGGGAAAGAGAGCAACAGGTTTTAGATTTCTTATATGAATAGTGGACTCTTTATTTCTCTAGCGAAATAGACATATGTATGCATGCAAATTTGTTTAAATCATTTTATTGAAAACACTCTTTATAAAAAATTAACAAATATTCTTCCTCAGTTTGCGGGCGATTTTTGCCCGTTTTAGCTAATACGCTTTTTTTTATTAATTCTCTCATTTGCTTTTGTATTTTTCTTTTTCTTTGCGTTTTGCAGATGCAAAATTTTTTAATTATTTTTTCCAAATATTGAAAGATTAGAAATTACACAGGCCTATGAAAAAAACTCTTATGTAATGTAATCAATTTTTTATATTTTTTGATATGGTAATTCCGTAGATATAATGAAAAAGTCGAACTTATTCCCAATTTGTTTTAATAAATGACTTTTTTATATCCTCCTACTTTGAAAGGTCTACAAATAATTAGTCAGCAGTGAGACAGCAGTATTCCACTAGGATTTCTTGCAGTGAAAGTACTTTTAGTATAACAAATTTTATGTTGTTATAGCGATATATATAAAATTGTAACATTACTGACCCACTGACTGATTCATCATCGCACGGCCTAAACGCCTAAAGCTAAAAACTTCAAATTTGGAGCGGTGGTTCGTCTCTCCCCAAATTGATCCACTAAGACGGGATTTTTGGAAATTCGAATGTTCAGGGGATAAAAAAAGGGTAAATTCGGTAACCTTATATCTCCAAAACTAAAAGAGATACAACAAAAATGTAATACATATCGTTGTTCTTAAGAAAAATAAGCGAACAGGTGTCTGGTACTTTTTTTTTTTTTGAAATTCGGTCCTTTTAGGGAGTAAACGGGTAAAACATGTATTTTAGTACTTTTTATAGATAAATGGGGTGACACGTCTATCTTTTAAACCAATAAACATAGAAAAAAAGGTTGGTACTTTTTCGAAATTCGAACGTTTAAGGGGTGAAAATCGTAACTATTTTTGGTAATTTTTTTACAAAATATTTTTCTGCATTTATTAATATATACGTAATAAATTATGGGCTCCCACTACAGTATTGAAGTTTTTGATACATCAATGGGGAGAAATAAAGTACCAAAAAGGGAAAATATCGTAAATTCATTTAATAGGTGTATGAAGAAAAAATATGTAAAAAAATAGCAATTAGTAAAATATGTAAAAAATAACAATAAGTAAGTAACTAAATTATAATACTTCTTCAAAAACAACATTTTATGAAAATACTGAGGAGCAACCCTTTTTTAACATACCCTGTTTTCCATCTACATGCATTACTTTTACCTTAACATCATCTTTTTTTCTCACTCTTGAGAAAGCAACGTACAATTGTCCATGACTAAAAACTGGTTTGGGTAAATATATCCCCACCCTCTCTAAATGAATCCTCGGAATAAATGCAGGATTATCTTTTGCAGTGCTGGTTAATATAGTTGCGCATATTATATTCTGTGACAATTTTGTAACTTGCAGTCTTGTGCCATTGCATAGCCCTCTTTTAGTGTTTTAATTCCTCAGAAGCATGATAATGGCTCCCACCTTAACTTGCAACTTATGAGGAGGCATACCAGATGGCGATAGACTGTTTAAAAACTCCACCGGATAATTTTCCCGTTCAGCTATGCTGTTGCTCTCCACCGTGTCAACGCTCAAAAATGTAAAACATTCACCCTCTAAAAGACTTCTTCATTAATTTGGCATACTTCATCATTCTTAGGGCATAAAATGGCAAATTTACAATACTTTTCTTCATCAGACGGCTTTAACCATTCACCGAAGATATTTTAAACGATTGAGTTTTCAGCCAGCATTTCTTTTGGTAATGCAATAATGCCCTCTCCAAATTCCGAACTGAGTTCACCATTCCCCATTTTTAAAAGCCAATCTCTGAAAATATTATCCACTGCACGAATATTGACTTTAAGTTGTAAAATTTTAAAGTTGGACCAAAGATTAGAAAACTTAATACATGATTCGATAATGGCCGTCCTGTGAGCATGTGGTACCCCTGGTAAACATTGGCGAAAATCTCCTCCAATAAGCACAACTTTACCTCCAAAAGGCTTGTTATTTTTCATCAATGTTTTAAGCAACTTATCAATAGCATTTAATGCATAGTTAAGTGCCATTGTTGCCTCATCCCAAATGATTAACCTAGCCTTTCTTATCTGCTTTGCATCCACTGAATTCGCTCTCATACTTAAAGTTGATGCCCCCTTTTAGAAGATTCGCTGCAATTCCTGTCGACGCAATTGGTAATACAATATCACCCTTTCCTCGAACTACGCATATTAAAGTTTTGTACAAATACGTTTTCCCACTTCCACCCGGTCCATCAAGAAAGCAACAGTTAGTGCTGTGTTGACGATTGTATATTGCATCAATGATGGTTTGAAATACATTTCTTTGCTCAACATTTAGAAAAGATTGATTCCTGGATCCTTCCATTTTTTATTGTGATGTACTTAAAATATCTTGCATGTCGTTCGGAAGATTTTCGGAGGATTTCTTTAAACCGAAGTCTGTGCATGTCTTTCCATGCAAAATAAAAATATTTTTTACATGTTGTAGGGCAAAATGTTCGCAAGTCTTACAATTTCGTGCTTGACATTTGTTTTGGCGAACAAAATCTTCAACAAAGGTATTTATCCCAAAATTTTCGTGTATGTACAGGACTTCCAAATACACATATTTAAGCGAAAAACTGTCTGAGTGCAACTGGCATGCTCATTGCTATTGCCTCTTCAAGAGTCAACTCCCAAATTGAATCGTCTTCTAAGAGGCCAAAAGCCAGTGCAGCTTCTTTGAAACTGGAGTGCGTTATCCCATTTATAGTTTTTAAATCATTATAGCCCAGCGCACCGGGAATATGCAACAGTAGTAACCTGAGATAGTACCTCTCTCCTTCAGATACACTAACATTGTACATGCGGCAGATAATTTTACCTCCGTCTCTCGTTCTTTGTTTTTAACCACTTTTCTTAATAAATACATAATGTTCCGGGATTTCGGTATAGTAAAATTTTCTAGCATTAATATCTTTTTCATTGAGACAAAACCATGCAATGAGAGTTGAGTTTGAAAGGGAAATACTATTGACTGCTTGATGAACGTTGTTTGGTCTAAAATATACAATTTGGTGGTTCGGTAAATGTATTGCCAGCCGAATTATTGCATGTGACTGGTCGTGCATTGGTTTTGCCAAGATTCTCCATGCAGCCTCTGGAGAGCTTACATATCTTGTGTCTATAAATGTCCAGATTTCATCATGTATTAAAGAACCTTGCTCCGTAATTTCAACATTAGCACAGTCATAACCCTTATAGACGTACTTAAAAAGGTATTTGACGCTTTTTACAGAGGCACATACTTCAACGTTAATATGGCAATTATATTTAAAACTTAAAAATGGATTATATGGCACAATCAACTGATTTGTTACCTCAAATCCTGAAGCAGTTTTGTAAGTGACATCAGAATTTTTACGCCTGTATCTGGGAAGCCCATGAAGATTACATACAGTTTCCTCTTGAAATTGTTTTGGGAAACCTTTTGAGCACTTTCCATCTTCCATGCAGGGAGAATTCATATTATTGTCTCCGCAAGGGACATGTACCATATGCTTTAGAACAATGCTATGGAGCCTAGAATAATCTTACGGATTGGGTATCTCTACTGAAACAATGGTATCAATAACATCCCTATCGCGAGGTTTATCGTCCTCAGACAACATTATAAGCATGTGAGCATGAGGGAGACCTCTTTTTGGAATTCAGTGACATGGATTTTGGCAACCACTTTACCGAATATATGTCTTTTACAAATGTCCGTAAGCAGTTCAGTAAGTTTTATATGAAAAACACGTGCTATTAAATCAGGTCGATCTGATTGATACGATTCCATATTTTCCGTTATTTCTCTCCACTTAGGATTACATGTCATGGTCAAGAAAATATTCGGCTTACCAAATTTTCGTATCTCTGCTGAAACAATGGTTTCAATAACATCCCTATCGCGAGGTTTATCGTCCTCTTTTTTGGAATTCAATGACATGGATTTTGGCAACAACTTTACCGAATATATGTCTTTTACAAAATTCCGTAAGCAGTTCAGTAAGTTTTATATGAAAAACACGTGCTATTAAATCAGGTCGATCTGTTTGATACGTTCCATATTTTTCGTTATTTCTCTCCACTTAGGATTACATGTCATGGTCAAGGCTCCCTATGAAAGAGGACGGTAATCTAATAGGCTTACCAGCAACGGAACCATCCTCCGCAGCTCTTGAATGCAAAAAATCCATAAGGCCTTGATAACTTTCAGCACGGACCTCTTTTTGGAGTTCTTTTAACCAATGAAGACGATTGGATTCCATTTTGACGTAAGAATCTACAAAGTAGTGTTGCGTTAGTTTTCCTACGCTCAAAAATGGATTAAAATCTCCACGCACGGCAATCCGATAACTTTAGTAACCCGTGAGAAACCCGTGTTCTTTTGGTAGTGGATATATTTGGTTTCAATATAGTCTGGTTGGTGCCATCCAGACTATCCAAATGGAAATAGTATTGGATATGTCATGGGCTCTAAACTTGGATGAAGTATACGGATACGTTTAGTACTGGTTCCTTTGGGGTCTGATGGGTCTGGCCTCAAATGTATTAGAAGATCTCGCGCAAATGGAAGTTCACCGTCTGCGTCTGAAATATTGCAGCTACTTCGTTGACTCTCTGTGCATTATATCTTCTGTTATCAAGAGATCTGTCGTGCTTTATTGCCATTGAAACTAACGGTACTCGGACCCCTCTTTGTCTGGCCTCAGCTTCTACAACCTTCTCCACTTCATACAACATTTTGTGTGCCTTTGCCAATGGATTGTGTTGGTTGAAGAAGTTGCCTAACATTTTCATAACAAATTTACTGCACCCAGTTAAAGGATCGAATATGTTTCAAGAAGTTTTTCGATTGCCCGTGTTTTCCGGTTATTTAATCCTTCAAAATGGCGGGATAAGGTTGAGATGATAAGGATGTAAGGTCAACTTTTCCTTTCTGACAACAGTTTGAAAATTTCCATCTGGTGCCTTTTCCTTATGAAAATGATTTGCTGCACAAATGGAACATTCAAAAGTCATACCTCCACAGTAACGCTCCTCAATAGAATCTTCTTTTCCCTTTTGTTGTCTGCAATTCTTGCAACTCTGCAAAATATTAAAATTTTTTTTTTTTTTTTTTTCTCAGTATTTATTTATTGAATCTTCATATTCTAAATATGAACTAACAATAATTAATCAAATCTTAACCTAATATTAGATTTATGTCCTGCCAGTGCCGGACAAAAAAGATTTCGTCATCACGGTTTCTGTTCACATATGTAGGTGATTACCGCTCATCTGATTGGGTGAGTGCTGCAGTGTCTCTTCTTCTTAATCGAGTGTGGCCGCCATAATTTAAAATATTTCGTGCTAATGGGTTTGGGTGCAGTTCCAGCCTTTTTAAATATTTTACTGCATATTTCGTTATCATAGTTTTTACTAATGGCACATTGAGTTCCTTGTGGATATTTGAGTTTTTGACGTACCAGGGGGCGGCTGTGATTATTCGAAGAAGTTTATTTTGGCGCCTTTGAATTTTTTCGATGTTAGAAGCCGAGGCAGTGCCCCATAACTGAATACCGTAGCACCAAATTGGCTTTAAGATAGAGTTGTAAAGTAGAAGTTTGCAATCGAGGCTGAGAACAGAATTTCTTCCAATAAGCCAATTTATTTGAATTGCTTTTAGTTTCATTTGAGTTAATTTAGCTTCTATATGCCATTTCCACGTTAAACGCCGATCTAGATGTATACCGAGGTATTTTACATGCGAGTGTTGGGGTATTATTTGATTATTGATTTTAATAGGGGGGCATGTTTCCCGACGCAATGTGAATGTTATATGTGCGCATTTTTGCTCATTGATCTTTATCCTCCATTGTTTTAACCACCTTTCCAGTTCAAATATGTGATCCTGTAAGTAACGAGATGCTTCTTGACAATTTGCGTGCACGCTTAGAAAAGCTGTATCGTCCGCAAATGTTGAGGTATGGGTGTAGCTGTTTTTTGGCAAGTCCGATGTATAAATTAAGTATAACAGAGGGCCCAGGATGCTGCCTTGTGGGACTCCGGCGTTAATTGGCTGAGGAGAACTTAAAAAATCGCCTTCTTTAATAATAAAATGACGCCCGACTAAGTAGCTTTCTAACAGCTTGTGTATGTTTGCTGGTAAGTTTTGCTGCAACTTCAGTAGTAACCCTTTATGCCAGACTTTATCAAAAGCTTGAGACACATCGATGAAGAGTGCAGAGCAATATTTTTTTTCTTCAAAGGCTTTTCTTATGACATTTACTATTCGATGAGTTTGTTCAATTGTGCTGTGTTTTCTTCTAAAACCGAATTGATGATTGGGAATACATCTGTTTTCATTTAAAATCGGCGTTAATTTTGACACTAGTAGTTTCTCAAATAGCTTTGATATATTAGACAATAGGCTTATAGGTCTATATGACTCAACTTTTGTGGGATCCTTTCCTGGTTTAGGTATCATGGTAACTAAAGATACTTTCCACTCTTGTGGGTAGTATTCAAGGCGTAAAATAGCATTAAAAATTAGTAGAATAATTTTCTTTGCTATGCGGGGTAGCTCCAAAAGCATTTTGTTACTGATGTTACCAAAACCAGGGGCTTTCTTGGGGTTTAAATCATGAATAGGCTTTTCGATTTCTCTTATCTCAAATCTTAGTGGAACAGCTGACCTAACAACAACAGGTGGTAACTCGACCGCAGTATCGAAAGATATATGAGGGGTAAATACGGTTTTCAAATGATTAACAAAAATATTTCCTTTTTCTATATCATTTCGTGCCCTACTTCCATTTAAGTTTCTTAATGGCGGCTTAGTGATAACTGGTCTTTTTAGATTTCTAGCTGCACGCCATAATGAGTAGTCAGATTGAGGAGTTGCATCAAGTTCCTTAAGATATTTTTCCAGAGAAGCCGTTTTTTGAGACTGCAGTAAGATTCTTAGCCTTTTTGTGCACTCTTTTAGTAAATTTTTAAGTTGAGGGGATCTGTGCAATTGCCACTCCCTTCGAGCTCTCCTTTTTTCAGTCAAGAGCCGCTCGACATCTGTAGAATATATTTTACTATTTTTGATGTTTTTGCGGGCTATGCTAGAATGTTGAACAGCTAGTTTGAGATAATTGTCAAAATTTACAATAGAAAGATTCACATTCTCCGATGTTCTAAGCGGAATATTTTCAGTGCAGTGGGTACTGAGATATTTTTTATATTTTAACCAATTTATTTGTGTTGCTGACGTCACTAAGTATCCACACGGAGATACAATTCTATTAGGGTTTTCTATAGTTAGAAGTGTAGGTGTGTGATCAGAAGATAATTCTAAAGAAGCTTCAACATGAATCGTTTCTGCGGGGATGTTTTTAACCACGCCAAAATCGATGACATCTGGAATTTTTTGCTGATCAGTAGGCCAATAAGTTGGTTGACCACTCGCGACCACATTTAAATCCATTTTAGACATTGTATTGTACAAAACACGACCCGTTGGTGTTATGAGCCGTGACCCCCAGAAGGTATGTTTAGCGTTGTAATCGCCAGCGGCTAGGAAACAGGGTCCTAATGATTTAAAATATTTATAATATTGGCTTTCTGATATTGAAATCTAGGTGGAGAGTATAATGATGAAAGTACTAAGTTTCGATTTAGCTCTTCAACACAAATGTTCGTTGCTTGCAGATAATCTTCACGATAATCACACATTAAGTAGTGTTTGATTCGGGCTTTTATCAAAATAGCAGAGCCTCCACAAGCTCTATCTCGAGGGTCCTTGGTATCATATAATATATAACCATTAATTTTAAACGTATTTCTTGAGGTCAAATGAGTTTCAGAAACCATCATTACATCAATTTGTTTACTTTTAAGAAAGTATTCTAGTTCATTTTTATGTTGGCGAATGCCGTTTGCGTTCCAAAAACAAATTTTTAAACAATTCATGGCTTGTTTAGTACAGCCTGCAATAACATCGATTGCATTCTTAACATTTCCTGCATCATATTACCCATTGTGTTCGTAAAGTTAGTTACTGTTTGCACTAGTGTTTCCATGGTTTTTTCTAGACGACTTAAATTAGAAACTGGAGTCTCATCATTATTTGGCAAATCACCTTGAATTGGAATATGGTTTGATTTTAGGACGTTTGCGTAGGATGTTCTGTTATTACTAGGCTGCGGCACTTGAATGTCATTAGTGTTAACTTGATGTGATACCTGCATTTGAGGGGGATTAGGTTTCGGTCCAACCGAGCGCTTGACTATAGAGTATACAGGGCATCCTCTATAGTTGGCAGTGTGATTACCACCACAGATGCTGCATTTTTTTACATTGGGGTCGTTTTTAGACTTATCGCAGAGAGCTGTACCATGCAACTCTCCACATACAACGCAAACAGGGGTTAAATGGCAGTATGCCTTAGTGTGACCAAATTCTTGGCAGCTTAAACATTGCACGGGACCGTTCCTTTTGTGCGGCTCCTCTATCGTTATTTTCCTATACAGGATATATTTCAGACTGTAAATGGGATGCGATTCGTTTTTTTTAAGCTTAACGTCGCCGGGTTCTAACTCCATAGTGGCTGGGGATTTTTTTCTCTATTTTTAATATTTATTACGTTTTTTTATTTTGAAGCCCTTCTCTTCTAAAAACGTTTTTATCTCACTTGGGAGATAAACATGTCTTTTAGGAGGCAAAACTACGTTGATTTCATCCTCGTGCAGTCGTTTATTTGCCATTCTTTTTCTGCTTTCTTCTATCAACATGTCTTTCAGCTGCTTTTCGGCTTGCATCCTCCTTTAACCTTTCCCTTTTTTGCTCATCTGTTTCATTTAGTTTTTGAGCTGCCTTTCTCTTTTTGTTCTCCTCAAACCTCTTACTTCTCCGCAAACAGCACTCAGTAAGTCTTTGGGATGCGTTTCGGATTTTGTTTTCGTCCAACCTCTTTCTTTTCTGTTCATCATCTTCAAATTGCCTATTTGCTATTTTTCTGGATGCATTATTTTTTAATCTTTTATTTTTATCTTCTTCGGATTCTTTAAATTTTCGGAATGCTTTTACCTAAACTCACTTTTTTCTATAAGATAGAAGTTTTCTCTTTTTGTCCTTGTTCAACCGTGCTAATTTATCTCTAACGTTTTCCTTATTTTTGAAATGAAATTTCTTTCTCTCCTTTTCTTTTTTAAGCTTTGTCCGATATGATCTTTTTCGTTTAAGCAATATAATTCTAGTCGTATAAACAACATTTGACATTTGTGGGGAAAGTAAGTTAGGTAATGAAATATTCTCATAGACATCAAAATGTCCATTTGAAATATTCCCTAAAAAACGAAGTTTTTTAGCAGGATTTTGTTCATTTCCAAAGCGTAAAAATATGGCCCCATTTCTCCAAACCTCAAATAAATATGGAAATATTTCTGAGGCAGCTTGAAGTTCGCATGAAGTACCATACTTTCCTCTTTTTCTCATATCAATAGAATAAACTTCAACACTATTATAGTTGTCACCCTCTAGTCTGGTAGTAAAAAATATGAAACGGTTCCAATTTTGGACCACATAATCCACAAAAATATGAAGCACTTTCATTCCCCTTGAAGCTGTTCCATAGACTACATGAGCAAGGGAAGAAAACAAGCAATTTCATTGCAAATTATTAATTAAAAAATAACTGAAAACGAAATTGTTGTAACATTTTTTTTTAAATTTAAATGTATGTGAACCCCCCTCATACGATTACTTCTTATTGCAATAGGTATAAAACAGAAACAAAGAATATAAATCAGGGATGTAATTATAATAAATGTAATTAAATTTAAAAAGTTTTTTTTCATATTACAATAGGATCGACTTTTATTCAATTCTAAGATTTTTCCATATTGTATTTTGTACTGAAAAACATACTGTTTTATCGCCAAAACCTGTGCAGTAGGATGTCCATAAATTATTTTTTTCTGATACTAAACGAAGGAATCAAAGAAATAATAATATCGTTAATTTTCTGCAACAACGTCATAATTCAAAATTCACTGTTTTTGAACTGAGTACTAAAAAAATCGCCTTTTATCATTCTCAGTTCCTTGATCACATATCGAAAGCAATTATGTAGAAGAGAATTAAACTAATCGCAAAATTTCTTGAAATTTCAAAATCTTTTTTCTCGAAACAAAGTTTTTTGAGTTACGACGATTGCAGCAAATGAATGATATGTTATTGAGAATTAAATATTCATTGGTTACAAATTTCAAATATGTATAACTCTGGAACGGTATGCCCACATTTCATTTTCTTTGTTTCAAATCGTTTAGAACCCGTCTTTAAAACCGCATCATTATTGTTTCATCTTTACTGAAAGCGATAAACCGTTTTTAAAGAACTTATTTAAAAACAACTCAAAGAATTAAATATATGGTATATTATTGGGCCAAATTATTGCCAGGACTTATAGTTTATGCGCATGGAATTAAAGGTTGGAAATTTCGTTTAATATTAAAAAAAAAATTAAAAGTACGTGATTATTGACGAAATATTAATAAAGTTAGAAATAAGGGCAAAAACCCCCTTTTTGATGAAAACTAGACTTGTACGACCTCTAAACCTTCGAAAAATCTGAAAAAAAATTCTAAATTACTTGACCGCATTTTTTTTTTTTTTTTTTTTTTCATTATTTATTTATTGAATCTTCATATATTAAATATGAACTAACAATAATTAATCAAATCTTATACTAATACTTTATTTTTGTCCTGCCAATGCTAGACGAAAATTTTTCTCTTCACGGTTTCTGTTCACATATGTAGATGTTTAGCGTTCTTCTTGTCTGATGAGTCCTGCTGTATCTCTTCTCCTTAATCTAGAGTGGCCGCTGTAATTTAAAATATTTCGAGCTAGTGGATTTGGGTGCGACTCAAGTCTTTTTAAATATTTTACTGCATAGTTCGTAATAATAGTTTTTACTAACGGCACATTGAGATCCTTGTGAATATTTGAGTTTTTAACATACCAGGGAGCGGCTGTGATTATTCGAAGAAGTTTATTTTGTCGCCTTTGAATTTTTTCGATATTAGAAGCCGAGGCAGTGCCCCATAACTGAATACCGTAGCACCAAATTGGTTTTAAGATAGAGTTGTAAAGTAGAAGTTTACAGTCGAGACTAAGAACAGAGTTTCTTCCAATAAGCCAATTAAGTTGAATTGCTTTTAGTTTCATTTGTGTTAGTTTTGCTTCTATATGGCATTTCCATGTTAAACGCCGATCTAGATGAATTCCAAGATATTTTACATGCGATTGTTGGGGCACTAATTGATTATTGATTTTAATAGGGGAACATGACTCCCGACGCAAGGTGAATGTTATATGTACGCATTTTTGCTCATTAACCTTTATCCTCCATTGTTTTAACCACTTTTCCAGTTCAAATATATGATCCTGCAAGTAGCGAGAAGCTTCATGACAGTTTTCGTGCACGCTTAAAAAAGCTGTATCATCAGCAAATGTTGAAGTTAGGGTGTGGTTGTTTGTTGGCATGTCTGAGGTATATATTAGGTATAACAGAGGGCCCATGATGCTTCCCTGAGGGACTCCAGCGTCAATTGGCTGAGGAGAACTTATAAAAGCACCTTCTTTAATAATAAACTTTCGACCGACTAAGTAGCTTTCTAACAGCTTGTGTGTGTTTACTGGTAAATTTAGCTCCAATTTATGTAATAAGCCTTCATGCCAGACTTTATCAAAAGCTTGAGAAACATCGATGAAGAGGGCGGAACAATATTTTTTTTCTTCAAAGGTTTTTCTTATGGCGTTTACTATACGATGGGTTTGTTCAATTGTGCTATGTTCTCTTCTAAAGCCGAATTGATGGTTTGGAATACATCTATTTACATTTAAAATTGGGGTTAATTTTGACACTAACAGCTTCTCAAACAGCTTTGATATATTAGACAATAAGCTTATAGGTCTATATGACTCAACTTTTGTAGGATCCTTTCCTGATTTAGGTATCATGGTTACTAATGATACTTTCCATTCCTGAGGGTAGTATTCAAGGCGTAAAATAGCATTAAAAATAAAGAGAATAATTTTCTTTGCTATGCTGGGTAGCTCCAAAAGCATTTTGTTACTGATCTTATCAAAACCAGGGGCTTTCTTCGGGTTTAAATCATGAATAGCCTTTTCGATTTCTCTTATCTCAAATCTTAGTGGAACAGCTGCTCTAACAGCAACAGGTGGTAACTCGACCGCCATATCGAGAGATGTGTGAGCGGTAAATACGGTTTTCAAATGACTTTTTGTTAATTTCCTTTTTCTATATCATTTCTTGCCCAACTTCCGTTTAAGTTTCTTAATGGTGGTTTAGTGATAACTGGTCTTTTAAGATTTCTAGCTGCACGCCATAATGAGTAGTCTGATTGTGGAGTTGCATCAAGTTCCTTAAGATATTTTTCAAAGGATGCAGTTTTTTGGGACTGCAGTAACTTTCTTAGCCTTTTTGAGCACTCTTTTAATAAAGTCTTAAGTTGGGGGGATCTGTGCAATTGCCACTCTCTTCGAGGTCTCCTTTTTTCAGTCAATAGACGCTCCACATCTACAGAATATATGATATTGTTTTTGGTTTTTTTGAGGGTTGTGCTGGAATGTTGAACAGCTAGTTTGAGATAACTGTCAAAATTAACAATAGCGAGATCCACGCTCTCCGGTGTGCTAAGCGGAATATTTTCTGTGCAATGGGCACTAAGATATTTTTTATATTTTAACCAATTTATTTGTGAGGGTGATTTGGATAAGTACCCAGACGGCGATACGATTCTATTTGGAATCATTATAGTAACAATTGTAGGTGTGTGGTCGGAAGATAATTCTAAGGAAGCCTCAACATAAATCGTTTCTGCGGGGATGTTTTTAACCACTCCAAAATCTATGACATCTGGAACTTTTTGCTGATCAGTAGGCCAATATGTTGGTTCACCACTCGCGACCACATTTAGATCCATTTTACGAATTGTGTTAAACAAAACACGACCCTTAGGCGTAATAAGTCGTGACCCCCAGAAAGTATGTTTAGCGTTATAATCGCCAGCAGCCAGGAAGCAGGGTCCTAATGCTTTGAAGTATTTATTATATTGGCTTTCTGATATTGAAAATCTAGGTGGTGAATATATTGATGAAATAACTAGGTTTCGATTTAATTCCTCAACGCAAATGGTCGTTGCTTGGAGATAATCTTCACGATGATCACACATTAAGTAGTGTTTTACTCGGTTTTTTATCAAAATGGCAGAACCTCCACAAGCTCTACCTCGAGGGTCCTTGGTATCATATAATATATAACCATTGATTTTAAACGTATTTCTCGAGGTCAGATGAGTTTCAGAAACCATCATAACATCGATTTGTTTATTTTTAAGGAAGTATTCTAGTTCATTTTTATGTTGGCGGATGCCGTTTGCGTTCCAAAAGCAAATTTTTAGACAGTTCATGGCTTATTTAGTACAGCTTGCAATAACATCGATTGCATTCTTAACATTTCTTGCATCATGTTACCCATTGTGTTGGTAAAATTGTTAACGGTTTGCACTAATGTTTCCATGGTTTTTTCTAGCCGAGTTAAATTAGAAGTGGGAATTTCGTCATTATTTGGTAAATCTCCTTGCAATGGCATATGATTAGATTTTAAGACATTAGCGTACGAGGTTCTGTTATTATTTGGCTGCGGTATTTGAACGCCGTTAGTGTTTTCTTGATAAGTTGCCTGCGTTTGAGGGGGATTAAGTTTCTGTCCAACAGAACGCTTGACAATAGAATACACCGGACATCCTCTATAGTTGGCAGTGTGATTACCACCACAGTTGCTACATTTTTTTACATTAGGGTCATTTTTTGACTTATCACACTGAACGGTACCATGTAGTTCTCCACATACGACACAAACAGGGGGTAAATAGCAGTATGCCCTAGTATGACCAAATTCTTGGCAGTTTAAACACTGAACGGGCCCATTTCTTTTGTGCGGCTCTTCTATCGTTATTTTCCTGTACAGGATGTATTTTAAACTGTAAATGGGATGCGTTTCATTTTTTTTTTAGCTTAACGTCGCCGGGCTCTAACTCCACTCGAAATAGTGGTTGGGGATTTTTTTCCCTATTTTTAATATTTGTAACATTTTTAATTTTGAAACCCTTTTCTTCTAAAAATGTTTTTATTTCGTCTGGGTCCACGCATGAGTCAATGCCCTTTATCACAACCTGCAGACCTTTGCTGCTTTTCAGCTGGTAAGTATAGAAGCTTTTTTTAAGTGCTTCAAACTTATTAATTAATTTACGAAAATCATTCTCATTATTAATCTGTATTTTTGTTTCGTTAATATTACCACGCTTGATTGCAGCTACGTAAAACGAATTTTCACCTATCACCGATATTAAACTTTTTATTAGCTCACTTGAGTTTTGCTCTCTAAGATATATCGGGGGTGGCTTCGACGATTTTATGACGTTGGGTGTTTCAGAAGATTCATCCTCCAGAATTGCAAAACGATTTTGCGAGTTTATTCTATCAAAAGATGGAACTTTCGAGGCAGAGGCAACAGCTGAAGAGGCAGGGCTGCGACCTAGTTTAAGCACTGTTATATACCTATCCATACCAACTTGCACTTGTGGTTTTTGACAACTTTTTTCTTGTTTGTTTAACATTGCGTCTATGTTTGGGATTATGGTAACAGTGGTAACGCTTGTATTGTTTTCTGTTGTTGTGTTTATTTCCACATTGCTTTCACTAGCATGAATATCATTTACTTTTGTTGTTGTTTCATTGTTATTACTCATATAGAGTTGTTTTTGTTTTTTTCACCGTTTTTTTATTTTTTTTATTTTTTTTGTTTTTATTTTTTTTGTTGACTGTGCTCTTTTTATTATGTATAATGTTGTTACACCGAGATAATAAAAGAAAAAAAGAATAAATATTTTTTTGCACAGATTATTTGCAAGTATGTATGTGCGTACATACATACATATGTAGGTATATTTTTTTTTACTTGTATATTTTTTTTTCTTAATTTTTTTATAGTTATTCTTTTGTTCACTTTTATATTGAGCGTCCAAATTCGCTTGTTAAACTGATATTATTAACTAATTTATGTTAAAAAAAAAGAACCGTATGCGGAGTTAAAAGAAACACGTCTTTTCTCATCGAGCACGACCGACTGACCACATAAGCTTTTAAATTATGCTTGCGACCCAACCAAAATATTTTTCATCATAATTAACTTTAGAGTGTTTACATGAGACATGGGCAGAAGAACAACGAATTCTATATATAAGGAGAATTTTTCAAAACTTGATAAATCCACTTTTTGTATTTCTGCACAATTTAAGAAAATGTTTTTTTTGTTATGCCCACAAACGGGAAGGTTAGTCATTGATCTATACAGGATTTAAAAATTTAGCAATGAGATAATTCGAAAAAATTAAATTTTTCAAGTGGATTTACCAAGTCTTGTTGCGATCGGACTGGATTTATCAAGCTTTGATGCGACCGGATTGAATTTATCAAGTTTTGTGTTCAACCGCTATGCAATAATCTTTGTTTTGCTAAAATTACTTATGTATAAAATATCCTTTATAACATTAACGTTCATGTGTAGAAGGTATATATTAATTTGTAATTAAGTTTGTAACTTCTGCATTATTGATCTAATACGCCATGAAGTTTATCTATTCTAGATCCCTATGGGTCTAAGAACCCAGAATATAACTAGACAGATATCCGTCTGTACATTTTTTTGTTGTTGAAAATAATGTAAGAAACCGTAAATAGTATGTTTTAAAAAATTTGCTTATCAAAGTACGTCTTTTGGAGAAGGTACGTTTTTAAAAAAAGAAATTTTTTTACAAAAAAGCACCTTCTTGCAAAAAAGTAGCTTTCTACTAAGATGTATCTTTTTACAAAAAAGTTCATTGATATTTACAGATTCGAGATTATCATATTTGGCGCACTGTGCAAGCACTAAGTTTCTCATTTATCCAAAATTTGAAAGCTTAAATTGTTTTCTATTAAGTCGCTTAAGTTCATCAAAATCCACCCAGTAATTAAAAATGTATTGAATTAGTATGTAAAGAATGAAGTGGACTTATCAAGTTTTGATGAAATCATGCATATTTGTTCCTTTTTTCTGGCTTAACTAACTATAGAGTTTTAATCCAACTTTTTTTCGCTGCGTTTTCATTTCAAGGTCGACAAACCAAAAAAGAAATTAAACTTAATCCGGTTAGATACGGATTTATTAAGTTTTGATAAGATCCTCCTCATATATTACGGGTGGTAGCAAATCAGATGCAGCGCAGCGCCCAGCAATAATTTACATTTTTGCTATGTGGTTGCATTTGACCGGTTATATTTTTTACTTGTTTCTTCTGTTTCGTTCTTTACTCTCAGGTTTTGCAGCAAAAACAAAATACATGTAAATCACACAATCTTCGTCTGGGTCGGTCTATAGCTTTAATTAGAAGTTGAAACTTTTAACATGTTGCTTTTGTGATATGTACCTATTATGTATGTTTAGTAATTGTATCAGACATATGGAATTCAATGAAGAGTATATTTCGAGGGAAAGAGAGCAACAGGTTTAAGATTTTTTTTTTTTTTTTTTTTTTTTTGTTTTCTATAGAAAAAACTTTTCTACAGAAAAAATTTTATTTGTACAAAATATTTAAAATACATTTTAATTTCGGCCTCAGCGCCGTAAGGCATTATTGAGGCAAGTTGGCAAATTAATACATTGTCAAAAGTACAAATAAAGATTTAACTTAATGTTAAGATTATTAAATTACAAAAAAATAAGTATAAACTGTTTTACAAAAAAAAAAAAAAAAAAAAAAATTAAAAATTACAAAAGCGTTTCCAAGTTGTTAAATAAGTGTTGTTTAAAAGACGATTTAAATAGTGAAATTCGATTAATTGATTTCAAATCTGCATGTAAATTATTGAATTTTACAGCACCCACGTAATCAATGCGTTGCTTGGTAGTTTCTAGTCTACATCGAGGAATTCTTAAATTTGTTCTGTTTCGTGTGTTAAAACTAGATTGCTGTTGAGAAAATGTTATGCTTTGGTGACCAATATGGTTAATGCATTTAAAAACAAACATTAACACCTGATACTCATGCAATCCATAAATTGGTAAAATTGTTTTGCTTATATCTTTGTACAATATGACAGTTGAATACCGTATTGGTAGTTTGTAAATAATTTTTAGTGCTTTGTTTTGCATGCATTGAAGCGATTTCAGTGAAATGTTATTTTTATTGTAAGCATATATACTTGCTAAGTAATTCAAATGCGATTGAATCAAAGATTGAAATATCATCATCTTTGATTTAACATTCAGTTTATTTTTTAACTTATATAAAATTCCAATTGCTGGAGCTATTTTCCTTTTCAAATCGGTTATATGTAAATCCCATGCCAAGTTACTTTGCAATGTGATTCCCAAATACTTAACGGAATGGGTTTCATAAACAGCTTTTCCGTTAATAAACACGTTAAAATCACTATTTATACTTAAAGCATGTGGGCTAAAGCGTATTAATTTGGTTTTATCAGGGTTAAGAACTAATCGATTTAATCGCGCAAATTCAAATATCAAAGCAGAATCTCTTTCAATTCTTGTTTTAAGTGATAAATCGTACTTGTAGGGGTAAAACAAGCACACATCGTCTGCAAACATAAAAAGTTGCCCATCTAAATTTAGATTTTTTAAATCATTTAAATATATAGAAAACAAAAGAGGGCCCAATCCACTACCCTGCGGTACACCATAATCAACAGAACCAAGAAAACTGTCAGTGTTGTTTATATTAACATATTGTTTTCTATTAACGAAATAATTTTTAAACAATAAAAGTTCTCTTCCCTGAACACCATATTTCATTAATTTCTGTAACATTATTTCATGATCTACTAAGTCAAAAGCTTTAGTAAAATCAAAAAATATTCCAGCAACTCCACTAGAACCTCCATCAAGCCCACTACAAATAAACTGCACTACATTCAACACAGCATCTTCAGTACTACAGCCCCTTCTAAATCCAAATTGATAATTGTATAAAAAAGTATTTTCCTCCATATAAAATAGAAGTTTATCATAAAGAATCTTCTCAAAAATTTTATCAATTGTAGAAAGAACAGCAATAGGTCTATATTTATCTATATTTGTTGCATTAACTTCTTTTGGAATAGGAACTATTTTGTGCACTTTTAAGATGTCAGGGTACACTGAATTGTTAACAATTTTATTAAAAATATCTTTTAATATCGGGATTATAATATCTCTACATTCTTTAACAAATTTAGGCGAAATACCATCAAAGCCTGGACTTTTATTATCTTTCAAATTTTGGATTATTTCAAACATATCATTATCATTAACATTACAAAGTGTAAAACGATGTGGTGACTGGGAAAGAGTCCGTAAAGAATTGAACCCATCGCCAGGATAAATTTCAATTTCCCTTTTAAGATTTTCCACACTCGTAATAAAGTAATTATTAAGGCAATTCACTTTGTCTTGGTCACATATTATTGGTTGCCCTTGAGAATCCTTAAGGTTAATGACGTTACTCTTTGTTCGACCAAGAGTACTATTTATAAATTTCCACGATTTCTTAGGATCGTTACCTGCCTTCAGTAAATTTCCAGCGTAATAATCATCTCTACACTTTTTTGTAGAAATTTTTATAACTTTGCTGATTCGCTTTAAAATATCATTAACGTTCTGTTTGTTTTTCGATTTAAGTCTTTTCCTTAAAAGTTTTTCTTTAAATAAAATTAAATCTTGAAGATTCTTGTTAATCCATGGAGTTAGCTCAAAACGTAACGGTTTTTTACATTTAGTTACTACAGTTGAATTATTTATAGCACCTTTAATACAATGCACCAAGACGTTTGTTAATTCTGAAGAATTAAATGATTCATAGTTGTCAGGTAAATTATTAAGCAAGTATTCTCTAGCCTTTTCATAGTCACAGTGTGTCTTTTCAATCTCAACATATTCATTTTCCATTATCTCTTTCTTAAATTTACAGCAAATTATATTGTGATCTGATAAATTACATTCAACTGAATCAACATAAATTTCTTCAGAAAAATTGCTAAAAACATGATCAATACACGTTCTACTGATACCCAGCAAAAACTTTACTTACATGGTAAGTTAGCAAGTAACATTGGAGACATATGAACACTACTTATTTTTCGGCTGAATAACTACTTATTTTTGTTCGAGTTGTCCACAGAATTCAGTAGTTACAATACACTTACTAGAAGTCACAAAATATCTAGTTATTATTTAACTACCAGTAAGTTGAATTGTAAGTACTTACAATATACTTACTAGAAGCCAAAAAATAACTAGTTTTTATTTAATTTGCGCTAGTTAATAGACCTAATAATTAGTTATGGAGCTAGTTACCAGTAAGTAAATATTCAGTACTGAAAACCAGACAACTGATAAGTAGTTATTTAGCTGATTATTAGTAAACAAATATTCATAACTGAAAATAATAGTAGTGAAAAGTACTTACTGAGGTCATTACTAGCAATTACTTATTGAGGTTTTCAGAATCATGATAATTGTAATGACAACTACTTACCAGGTAACGTATGAAATAACTACGACCTATTACCAAAATTCCAAAAGTTTTTCCTGGGTAGGTCTTGTTATTAAATTATGAGCACTGTCACAATCATAATTTTGAAAAACGGTCAACAAATCAATAAAATGAGGATTTTGAATGAGATCAATGTTAGAATCTCCAACAATAATTATTGGACTCCGAGCATGTTCGCTTAAAATACTGTCAAAAATATTAATAAAGTCATTTACGCTACACTTCTGCGATCGATAAAATGACACTATCTTCAAAGGTTTGCTTTCAACTTTAACACTGTTCAAAGTCAAAACTATAAGCAAAATTACTACTCTTGCATACTTCAACACTAAATTGTATGTTTTTATTAATATATATAGTCGTACCACCATAAGCATCTTCTCTACAACGATGTATATTATTAAAACCTGGAAGTTTGTAAATTTGTGTAATGTCCTTCTGAAACCAAGTTTCTTGAACAGCTATTATATCCGGTAACTTGGGAAAGCTTGCTATCAACGATTTAAATTTATCAACAGACGAAACGCTTCTGATATTTATACTAATAATATTAAGAAAACTTAAGTTCAAATTACAAAAATAAGTTTTAAAATTTGCAAATTGTTGAAAATATTGATTTTTAATCATAAAAAAAAATAGAAAAATTAAAAAAAAAAATATACAAATTAAATATATACATTCCTTTTTAAGGGGACACGTAAGCAGCACCATCATCGCCATCACTTGAATTTGCATCATTAACTCTTCCGCTATTTATCATAGATCTTCTCTTCCAATGTTTATTAGTAGTTGCTTCCAATAACATATTATCAACATCATTTTCATCTCTGATAAGCTGTTGTTTTGCAATATCACTTTTTCTACAATAGACTCTACCATTTCTAACATAAATATGTTGATAACCAATAGTTTTTAATGATTTAGCATAATAAAAAAGGTTCATAGTTTCCTTGCTATGAAAATCATTTATAAACACCTCACTTGTACTTTCATTATCTTTTAGTTTTGATTTAGAAGCCATCAGTCGTTCCTTATGAAATTTGGAAGAAAATTTAACCACAACAGTTTTTTTCCCATCCTCAGATTCTTTTTTAGTTCTAAGAAAATATGCAGCATTAACAGCATTCGGTTCAAAACCAACACCAACATCCTTAGAAAGATTAACTACAGCATCTATTGCATTATCTTTGGCACCAACTTTCAATCCTCTTATGACACAATCATTTTGTACTCGATAATCATTCAGTATTTTTACAGATGTTTTTAAAGTTTCTATTTCAGTTTTCAATTTTTTATTTTCCTTTTGTACTTCTGCTATCTTCTTCTTATTTTCTGCAACATCTTTAAATACTTCATCGAACTTTGCTGACATGAAATTTATCGACTCAGTCAGCTGATCCAATTTTTCTAACTTCTCTAGTTTTCTCAGCTCAGTTTTAATTGTATTTAGCTCTTTCCTTATTTCTCCATCTCCTTCTTTACATAAATGACAGTTGAAAGTTTCTTTTTCATTTTTTAATAGACTCTCAAACTCTCTTTTACTCAATTGAGTGCATTGAAAATGAAAATTTTTCCCGCACTTGTCACACTCTATAAAATCATCAGATTCCTCTTTGATCTCATCTTCGCAATGATTACACAGCATTATTTTTATTTTATTTGCCAAACTACGACGAGCTTTATTTTTAGGCATATTTTATTTTTTTCAAACACCTTATGATTTCTTGAATATGTTTATAAACTTTGTTAAATATATAGCACAGTTTTTAATACAAAATTTTAATATTTTTCAAGAACGATTAAGCACTGACAAAAAAGTACGTTTAATTCAAAGGGTTGCCAACTTTTTTCTTATATGAATAGTGGACTCTTTATTTCTCTAGCGAAATAGACATATGTATGCATGCAAATTTGTTTAAATCATTTTATTGAAAACACTCTTTATAAAAAATTAACAAATATTCTTCCTCAGTTTGCAGTCAGCGATTTTTGCCCGTTTTAGCTTATACGTTTTTTTCTATTAATTCTCTCATTTGCTTTTGTATTTTTCTTTTTCTTTGCGTTTTGCAGATGTAAAATTTTTTAATTATTTTTTCCAAATATTGAAAGATTAGAAATTACACAGGCCTACGAAAAAACTCTTATGTAATGTAATCAATTTTTTATATTTTTTGATATGTTAATTCCGTAGATATAATGAAAAAGTCGAACATATTCCCAATTTGTTTTAATAAATGACTTTTTTATATCCTCCTACTTTGAAAGGTCTACAAATAATTAGTCCATAGGTTTGTACATATCTTCCTCAAGGTTTCATTTGTTTAGCCGTTCTGTTCAGCTGTTGAATTTTTGAATACTCTTATATATATTTACGGTCTGTGATTTAAATCCTCGGCGTTTTATATATTGCTGGTTATAAACCATCCACCAAACCGAAGTATAGTAAAATGTAAACGTATGAAACAGTTGATACCAAACACCGAAAAAATCTCTGCTTATTTATACGAAAACTGACATACATCGTACGAAATATTCGTAAAAACGTGTTTCGAAATAAATGATAGACAACGAAAGTTTTTCGTAAAATTTCGCATAAAATTTTTTTGGATGTACATATCAAAATATAACCTACCTTGAAGAGGACTATGAGCAGCTTTCAAAATTATTAATGACTTAAGTTAATTAATTGATTTTTGTAAAAAAAGGACTTTAACTTTATATTTATAACATTATATAAATTCACTTCAAATAGGTAGTTATAATTTCTTCCTTTAATGATAATTTAAAAAACGCGCAACGCACCGTAAATATGTAGTTCAATCCAATTCGAATGGGCGCAATGAAGTATAAATTCCAATAACTCAATATTATTATTTTTTAATTTAGATGAATGTAAATAACAGTTACTTTCTCTTAGAATATGAGAGAAATCAAAACAAAAATTCAATATTTTTGTTAGTAATATGTATGTGAGACAATAAGATTATCTCTACTTTTCAACAGCAGTATTAAAATCTTTTTTTTTTTTTTTTTTTTTTTTATTTGCTTATTTGCCAGCTAAAATAGATATTTATACTAAAATAAACACTAGTTTACAACAACATTTTATCTATATACAATGTCTCCAATCGAGCGCTCTAGTATTGTTGTTATAATTATAATTTGGTTTTGACAAATGTGAATTACATAATTTTTACTAATAAGAGTAATTAATATGTTATATTTACATTTTTAATTGCAATGAAAATATACAAAAAAACATTGCTTTTATAAAAAGAAAAAGAAAAAAAAAACTTTTTTTGCAAACGTTGTGTCAAAAGATAAAATTGAAAGAAAAAGTGAGAAAAAAAATATTTTATTAATTATTGCAATAACCACCAACATTTTTTTGACTTCGTATACTTTTGCACAAGGTGCATATCTTTGCTAGATATACTTGTACTAAATCGTATATCCATTAGTTCTACATTGCAGTTAACCGCTTTAATATTAGCACGTCTATGATTATGGTAAAAGACGGGAATGCCATTTTCAGCTTGAATAATGCTCTTGCTATCAAGGTAAATAAAGGCTTCAGGAGGAACAAAACCTTTAATTAAAGAATCTACTATATATTCTTCGTTCGTATAATAAGGAGCCATTATAAGGTTATTTTTTTGACTTCGTATACTTTTGCACAAGGTGCATATCTTTGCTAGATATACTTGTACTAAATCGTATATCCATTAGTTCTACATTGCAGTTAACCGCTTTAATATTAGCACGTCTATGATTATGGTAAAAGACGGGAATGCCATTTTCAGCTTGAATAATGCTCTTGCTATCAAGGTAAATAAAGGCTTCAGGAGGAACAAAACCTTTAATTAAAGATTCTACTATATATTCTTCGTTCGTATAATAAGGAGCCATTATAAGGTTATTTTGTAAACATTGTGAGCACCTTAAGATATAATTTCTAATTAAATTGATTATGAAATTATCTATACGTATAATGCTTGCATTATTATACAGCTTCTTATTTGAAATGTATTTTAAATAACCCCTTTGTGGATTTTTATATAGCGTAGTGCAAGCTCTTAAGCATTTCCTTTCAAAAACTCTTAGCTTTTCCATGTATGAGGGTGATATATTGAACCAAATTGGACATGCGTATGTTAAAATTGGTCTAATTAGGGATTGATACATTATTATCTTAACCCTTGTTTCTATATACTTTGAATAAAATAGGGGTCTATATATTATGAAAGCTTTTCTTGCTTTTGTAAGCGTTTCTTTGACATGTTGATTAAAGTATAGTAATTTGTCGATATATACACCTAAATATCTGACCACGTCCTTGTTGGGAATTGTACAATCATAAAGAGATGATTTAATTTCAAACTGCTTCCAGTTTTTTCTAATGTTGTAGCAACATTTATTTACAGGGGGCCTAAAAAGAATAGTTTCACTTTTTTGTGCATTTATTTTCATTTTCCAATTCATTGCATATTGTTCGACAATATCATAAGATCTTTGAAGGTTTGAATTAATTTTTTCTATTTTATCTTCAGAATGGTAAATAATTATATCGTCTGCAAAGGAAATTATGTTTTCTATCTGTTTTAATAGGTCTAAAATATATAAATTAAATAGAATTGGAGAATTTACTGTTCCTTGCTGTAGCCCATTGATAATTTTAAAGGATTTGTGGCTTTTCGCATTCTGATAATAAATGACAAAATTTTTATTACTTATCATATTATATATTAATATAATTTGGTAAGTTGGAAGCTTGTATTGAATTAATTTGTATATAAGACCAGCAATCCATATGCTATCGAAAGCCTTCTCCATATCAATGAGACACGCTCCTGTACAGTAATTTCTATGCCAATTCCAATTTATATCGGAGGTAAGTTTTTGTATAGCGTTTACCGTGGAATGTTTAAACTTAAACCCGAATTGCTTTTCACTATTAATTTTTTTTTGTTGCAAAATTGGTTTATCGTATTACTAATACATATTTCATATATTTTGCTTATATTAGGTTATAAGCTAATAGGTCGTAAATTTTTGGGACTATTTGGTTCCTTATTTTTTTTTGGAAGGATAACCATCTTAGCCATTTTCCAGCTACTTGGGAAATACGAGTTATTAAGGATATTTGCAGTACTCATAGATCATTATTTGTGGAATATTTTTTAGAACAATATTTGGTATGTTGTCAATGCCTGCCGATAGTTTATTCCTTAAACTTTTAAAAATATTTACTAAATTGTTCTTAGTTATAAAAAAATCTTGAGTCTGTACTTCTTCCAAATTATCTGATCGAATTGTATCATTGAAGTTAATCAACGTTTTTTTATCTCTCTCGTAATTATTTTTAACTTCTAAAAAATTATGGAAGGCTTGATTAACTTGTTGGTGTATAACGTTATTCGGATTAGTTTCCTTACTTCCGTGGATTGACTCGAAATATGTTCCTATTGTATCTAGCATTTGGACTTTTTCATCAACTATGTAGTTATTAAAGTCATCTTTCCTAAGACATTGAGGGTTTATTCCCGCTTTGTTAAGCAGGGATTCTGAATTTTCCGGAATTTTTAGTTCTTGAAGATTTAAGGGTGTACATTTTCTAAAGTTTTTTTTAATTTGGCTAAACATGTTTTTTGAATCTTTTGGGTCTATTTTTGTCAGTTTTTCCCTTATACGTTTGTTAAAGACTAAAATGAAAGTTTCGTTTATGAGATTTTTTATCAATTTAAACCTAATCTTTGCCAAATTTAGGTCCTCTGTCGATAATGATTGTTCGAATCTATTATGTCTTTTTATAAGAGTCAACACTCTACTTTTTTCCCGATATAAGATTCTAATATTTGGGTTCGTTATCATTGTAAACGAATTTTCAATTTTATATCTTGGTACTATTTCATGAATTGTTGAAGTTAGAATGTAATTCAATCTATCTACGTGAAGGTCTATTTCCATATTTGATAAATTCCGGTTATTAGGGATTTGAGTGTCCCTATTAATTGTTTGTGTTATTTTGTTTTGAAATTTACTCCAGTCTGTTCTTTTATAATTGTAATTAAATTTAGGGTCATCTCTTAAGAATAAAAAGTTTTCCTGTTCCTTGTTCATAGTGGCAACCATTAGTACCGCAGTCCATAGTCCAATGTTTTAAGTGAATTTATGGTGTTATTTTCAGTTCTTATATGCAGTCTACAGTCCGCTAGACAAATGTCCAAATAGGAACCTGTACGGGGGTAAGATGGGGAATTTGTAGCGTAAAGTCTACATCTGTAACGTATTTCATTATCCAATAGCCATTCATTTAGTATATTACCTTTCTGGTTGTTATTAGGGATGCTTACAATTAAGATCCCCAGCTAAAATATAATAATTGTTAGCGTTTTGTAGGTCGATTGATTCAAAAAGATCATAAAGCTCTCTTTTGAAGTGGGCGTCATTATTACCTGAAGGGTAATATGCTGAGATAATATGGAGTATTTTATTTGTAGCCATATAAACTCGAATTATACACGTTTCTAGGGTTTTGAAAAAATTTGTGACACAGTTTGTGTAATGCGAATGTTTTAAGTTGTTTTTGATCAATATGGCTGTTCCTCCCGCTTGCGTTGCGCCTTTTTTATCGCTTCTATTTACAATATAATTTTCAAATTGGATTTTATGTTTGTAGTTTAACTTTGTTTCATTAAGTAGGACTATATCTGGGTTATGCTTTGTAATAAATTGATGAAGATCGTATCGTTTGCTAGTTCGTATTAAAGAATTAACATTAATATGTATGATTTTAAGTTTTTTTGAGATTGTATTCGATTGATTGTTTGACTCCATTATTTACCCCTCAAGCATTGAAAATAATGTATCAATTCTTGATACTTGAAAATTAAGTTGTTTTTGAAAATTTGCAATTTGATTACTTATATTTGACATAAACTGTTTTATTTCCTGCATAAATGTGTTATTCATTGTTATATCCACATTGGTTGTGTCTAGATTTGGTCCACTATTACCCTTGACTACGTTTGCAAATGAAGATTCTGTATTAGTGAATATATTTGTATTGTATATTTTTTTTGTTAGTAAGTCTTTTTTCTTAGCATTAATTTTTTGTTTAAGCAGTTTATATTTTTCACATCCTTTATACGATGCAGGATGTCCATACTTGTTGCACAGAACGCAGAATAATTTGTCTTTTTCTTCGACTGGGACTTTCTCTATAGAGCATTTGCCTCTTTCGTGGTCCATGTTACACTTGACGCACCTTCTCGGAAGATAACAGTTAGCCGCACTATGGAAAACCCCTTGGCAATTACGGCATTGCGTTATTTCTGGTCGCTTTACTTGCTCCCATTTTATCATACGGTGGAGTAGTGTTTTAATGTTTTTCAATTTATTTATATTAGTTTCAGGTGAAACTTGTACTAAATACATTGGAAGTTTTATTCCTCTTTCAACTGATGCTTTTGTTGAACAAGGACTTACTTTAATAAATTTTAGTTCATCACTATCAAGTTTCAATAATTCAAACAATATTTCATCTGCATCTACGTTGGCGTCTATGCCTTTAAGTAATTACGTTTTTATTTTCAGTTCTTTGGGTGTAAAAGTAAAAAATTTTGTTTTTGTTTTTTCTAAGTATGTTTTTACTCTTTGAAAGCTTTGAATTGAGTTCATAAATAAAGATTTTTTTATTCTATATTCTTTTATTTTAAATTCATTAATCTTTAAACCGTTTTTTATAAATTCTATTAGTGCTTTGTATCAAAATCGATAACGTTTATTGGGGGTATTTTTTTGCTTTTATATTTTTCTAGATTAACCACTGTATTATCGTTTATTACATTTGATGTATTACTGTTTTGATTTGCTGAATGAGAGTCTTGAGAATGGATTTTATTTTTTTTATCATTAACATGTTTCTCATATTTTTGTAGTAATTCTTGATCACACTGATCGTCTTTTTCGAAGTCAAGCACAGAGTAGTAATTACTCGATTTGAAATGTTTTGCAGCGTTGTTGTTATTCATTTTTTGATTTTTTCTTTTTCTGTCGTTATCACAATTAACATTATTGTTGTTAATATTAACATTGTCTTTAGATTTAAGATTGTCATTGTTTTTTTTTGTCTGAGCTTAGAGCACTTTGCTCACTCATTACAGTTTTTTGTTTGTTCTCCACTTATTTAATTATTGTTTTTTTTTTCTATTATTGGCAAAAACAATATAAAGGAAAATATTTGCAAAAAATTTTTATTTTTGTATTAAACACAGTCTATCTTTTAAACCAATAAACATAGAAATAAAGGTTGGTACTTTTTCGAAATTCGAACGTTTAAGGGGTGAAAATCGTAACTATTTTTGGTAATTTTTTTCTCCATTTATTAATATATACGTAATAAATTATGGGCTCCCACTACAGTATTGAAGTTTTTGATACATCAATGGGGAGAAATAAAGTACTAAAAAGGGAAAATGTGGGAAATTCATTTAATAGGTATATGAAGAAAAAATATGTAAAAAAATAACAATTAGTAAAATATGTAAAAAAATAACAATAAGTAAGTAACTAAATTATAATACTTCTTCAAAAACAACATTTTATGAAAATACTGAGGAGCAACCCTTTTTTAACATACCCTGTTTTCCATCTACATACATGTATTACTTTTACCTTAACATCATCTTTTTTTCTCACTCTTGAGAAAGCAACGTACAATTGTCCATGACTAAAAACTGGTTTGGGTAAATATATCCCCACCCTCTCTAAATCAATCCTCGGAATAAATGCAGGATTACCTTTTGCAGTGCTGGTTAATATAGTTGCGCATATTATATTCTGTGACAATTTTGCAACTTGCAGTCTTGTGCCATTGCATAGCCCTCTTTAAGTGTTTTAATTCCTCAGAAGCATGATAATGGCTCCCACCTTGACTTGCAACTTATGAGGAGGCATTCCAGATGGCGATAGTCCGTAAGCAGTTCAGTAAGTTGTATATGAAAAACAAGTGCTATTAAATCAGGTCGATCTGTTTGATACGATTCCATATTTTCCATTATTTCTCTCCACTTAGGATTACATGTCATGGTCAAGAAAATATCCGGCTTACCAAACTTTAGTACGATTGTCATTGCATCTTGATAGTTTTGGTGCATATTTCTTGGGCTCCCTATGAAAGAGGACGGTAATCTAATAGGCTTACCAGCAACGGAACCATCCCCCGCAGCTCTAGAATGCAAAAAATCCATAAGGCCTTGATAACTTTTAGCACGGAGCACTTTTTTGGTGTTCTTTTAACCAATGAAGACGGTTGGATTCCATTTTGACGTAAGAATCTACAAAGTAGTATTGCGTTAGTTTTCCTACGCTCAAAAATGGATTAAAATCTCCACGCACGGCAATCCTATAACTTTAGTAACCCATCTGAGAAACCCGTGTTCTTTTGGTAGTGGATATATTTTGTTTTAACAGTATATCTGGGTGCCATCCAGGCTCTTCAAATGAAAATAGTATTGGATATGTCATGGGCTCTAAACTTGGATGAAGTATACTGATACGTTTAGTAATGGTAACTTTGGGGTCTGATGGATCTGACCTCAAATGTATAAGAACATCTCGTTCAAATTGAAGTTCACCGTCTGTGCTCTGAAATATTGCAGCTACTTCGTTGACTCTGTGCATTATATCTTCTGTTATCAAGAGATCTGTCGTGCTTTATTGCCATTGAAACTAACGGTACTCGGACCCCTCTTTGTCTGGCCTCTCTACATCCTTCTCCACTTCATACAACATTTTGTGTGCCTTTGCCAATGGATTGTGTTGGTTGAAGAAGTTGTCTAACATTTTCATAACAGATTTATTGCACCCAGTGTTTCCAGAATTCTTCATACGCTCTTCAGTCGCTTCATCAGGATCAAGAATGTACAGTTGAGCGTATTTTCTTGTGTCACCGGGTACAGGATGAAGAATTAATGGCCTAGGGTAAATTTGACCATGAATGCGGAAACAATACGGACCGTATCCTGACGGTGCTTTAATTTTTGCACACAATGACGCAAATGAAAATGCACTGTTAAAGGATCGAATATGTTTCAAAAAGTTTTTCGATGTCCGTGTTTTCCGGTTATTAAGTCCTTCAAAATGGCAGGATAAGGTTAAGATGATAAGGATGTAAGGTCAACTTTTCCTTTCTGACAACAGTTTGAATTTTTTATCTGGTGCCTTTTCCTTATGAAAATGATTTGCTGAACAAATGGAACATTCAAAAGTCATACCTCCACAGTAATGCTCCTCAATAGAATCTTCTTTTCCCTTTTGTTGTCTGCCATTCTTGCAACTCTGCAAAATATTAACATGTTGAACATGTCTTTTAGGAGTCACCACTACGTTGCTTTCATCCTCGTGCAGTGGTTTATTTGCCATTATTTTTCTGCTTTCTTCTAATCTCCTTCATGTCTCTCAACATGTCTTTCAGCTGCTTTTCGGTTTGCATCCTCCTTTAACCTTCCCTTGTTTGCTCATCTGTTTCACTTAGTTTTTGAGCTGCATTTCTCTTTTTGTTCTCCTCTAACCTCTTACTTCTCCGCAAACTGCACTCAGTAAGTCTTTGGGATGCGTTTCGGATTTTGTTTTCGTCCAACCTCTTTATTTTCTGTTCATCATCTTCAAATTGCCTATTTGCTATTTTTCTGGATGCATCATTTTTTAATCTTTTATTTTTATCTTCTTCGTATTCTTTAAATTTTCGGAATGCTTTTACCTAAACTCACTTTTTTCCATAAGATAGAAGTGTCGTTGTTCAACCGTGCTAGTTTATCTCTAAAGTTTTTCTTATTTTTGAAATGAAATTTCTTTCTCTCCTTTTATTTTTAAAGCTTTGACCGATATGATCTTTTTCGTTTGGGCAAAATAATTCTAGTCTTATGAACAACATTTGACATTTGTGGGGAAAGTTAGTTAGGTAATGAAATATTCTCATATATATCAAAATGTCCAATTGAAATATTCCCTGAAAAACAAAGTTTTTTAACAGGATGTTGTTCATTTCCAAAGCGTAAAATATGGCCCCATTTCTCCAAACCTCAAATAAATATGGAAATATCATTCCCCTTAAAGCTGTTCCATAGACTACATGAGCAAGGGACGAAAACAAACAATTTCTGTCCCCATCAATTGGGAAGACTTTGTAACAGACACCGTCCAAACATCCATCATTGCAAATTATTAATTAAAAAATAACTGAAAACGAAATTGTTGTAACATTTTTTTTTACTAAAATGTATGTGAACCCCCTCATACGGTTACTTCTTATTCCAATAGGTATACAAACAAACCAAAGAATATAAATCAGGGATGTAATTATAATAAATGTAATTAAATTTAAAAAGTTTTTTTTTCATATTACAATAGGATCGAGTTTTATTCAATTCTAAGATTTTTCCATATTTTATTTTGTACTGAAAAACATACTGTTTTATCGCAGTAGGATGTACTAAAAATAATTTTTTTTTTGATACTAAACGAAGGAATCAAAGAAATAATAATATCGTTAATTTTCTGCAACAACGTCATAATTCAAAATTCACTGTTTTTGAACTGAGTACTAAAAAAAATCGCCTTTTATCATTCTCAGTTCCTTTATCACATATCGAAAGCAAGAATTTCGCTTCATGTTGGAGTGAAAAGCTAAAAATTAAGCCACATTAAGCTTTCCAAAAATGTAATTATGTAGAAGAGAATTAAACTAATCGCAAAATTTCTTGAAATTTCAAAATCTTTTTTCTCGAAACAAAGTTTTTTGAGTTACGACGATTGCAGCAAATGAATGATATGTTATTGAGAATTAAATATTCATTGGTTACAAATTTCAAATATGTATAACTCTGAAACGGTATGCCCAAATTTCATTTTCTTTGTTTCAAATCGTTTAGAGCCCGTCTTTAAAACCGCATCATTATTGTTTCATCTTTACTGAAAGATATAAACCGTTTTTAAAGAACTTATTTAAAAACAACTCAAAGAATAAAATATATGGTATATTATTGGGCCAAATTATTGCCAGAACTTATAGTTTATGCGCATGGAATTAAAGGTTGGAAATTTCGTTTAATATTAAAAAAAAAAAATTAAAAGCACGTGATTATTGACGAAATATTAATAAAGTTAGAAATAAGGGCAAAAACCCCCTTTTTGATGAAAACTCGACTTGTACGACTTCTAAACCTTCGAAAAATCTGAAAAAAAAATTTTAAATTACTTGACCTTTTAAGTTATGCTTGAGCTCCAATCAAAATATTTTTCATCATAATTAACTTTAGAGTGTTTACATAAGACATGGGCAGAAGAACAACGAATTCTATATATGAGGAGGATTTTTCAAAACTTTATAAATCCACTTTTTGTATTTCAGCACAATATTAGAAAACGTTTTTTTAGTTATGCCCACTTGCATTTCTTATAAACTTGTCTATATATATAATTTCGTTGTTTGTCCGGATGTATGTCCGGTTCCCTTTCCGCGGCTTTCTAAAGCCGTCTGACGTCGTAAAAAGATGAAATTTGGCATACGTGGTCATTGAATAAACCATTCACTTTTTCTTATATCTTTTGCAGGTAAATTTTGCGTTTTCCTAATGACACTTTTTATATTTAAAGCCCTCTGTCTGAGGAAGATCATAGCATTGTCAGATTCCTAATTTTCGTCAGATTCCTCAATTTTCCATTATGTATTTTTTAAAGATTTTTTATATTTTTGACAATCATTTAACCCGCTACTTCGTTAGCGTCTCACTTTCTTTCGTGGACATATTTATATGCCAAAGTTTATGTTTCTAGGTTTTAACTTTTTTTTAAATTTCTAGGTCCACTATTTACCGAAATTCAAAAAGTACCAGGTAGAGAACCAAAAAATCCCTCTTACAGATTCTCATTCACTCAGAACCATGCATGTTTAATTTTATGTTTCTACGTCCAATACTAACGGAAATTCAAAAAGTACCAGTTAAAAAACAAAAAAATACCAAAAAGCCTTCTAACAGGTTCTCATTCACTCAGGACCTTGAATGTTTAATTTTATGTTCATAGGTCCAATATAAACGAAAATTAAAAAAGTACCAGTTAAAGAACGAAAAAGTGCCAAAAAAATTTTTCTAACTGATTCTCATTCACTCATCACCTTGTATGTTTAATTTTATGTTTCTAGGTCGAATACTAACGGAAATTCAAAAAGTACCAGTTTAAGAACAAAAACGTATAAAAAAGTTCCAACTTATAGATTCTTATCCACTCAGAACATTGCATGTTGAATTTTATGTTTCTAGGTCCAATATTAACGATAATTAAAAAAGACCCAGTTTTAAGAAAAGTAAACCTTCTTTCTTTTTAGAAACATTATTTTTTTTTTTGGAAAAAAAATTCATAAAAAATAAAGTAATGTTACAATTTTATATATATCACTATAACAACATAAAATTTGTTATACTAAAAGTACTTTCTCTGCCAGAAATCATAGGGGAATCAGATTTTAATACTGCTGTTAAAAAGTAGAGATAATCTTATTGTATCACATACATAATTACTAACAAAAATATTGGGTTTTTGTTTTGATTTCTATTATATTCTAAGAGAAAGTAAATGTTATTTACATTCATCTAAATTAAAAAATAATAATATTGAGTTATTGGAATTTATTCTTCATTGTGCCCATTCGAATTGGATTGAACTACATATTTACGGTGCGTTGCGCGTTTTTTAAATTATCATTAAAGGAAGAAATTATAACTACCTATTTGAAGTGAATTTATATAATGTTATAAATATAAAGTTAAAGTTCTTTTTTTTTACAAAAATCAATTGATTAACTTAAGTCATTAATAACACTGTGCATGAAATTTACACTTTTTTTCGTGACAAGCTGGGCACCTGGCGTTTTAACATAATTCGGGTACGCTGAATCCAGTGGTGCCCGCGGTTTTTTTGGCTCTGGTTTTCGAGATATACCGTTATTTCCAAAACGGAGGAGGTTGCACAACATGTCCTCGCGTAACTGAAAAATCCTTTAGCTAATTGAAAAAACTTAAAAAACCGAAATAAAATTTAATAAAATTTCCTTTAAGAAAAGTAAAACTTCTTTCTAATATCCGTAGTCGTTTTAGAAACATTATTTTTTTTTTGGAAAAAAAAATAATTTTTTTATCAAAATTTCGAAATTTTTGTTTTTTAAAAATTCACAAAAAATTAAAAAATGCAGCTAGGCTTCTAATGCAGACATATAAAAAACGAAGTTGCAAACAAAACAAGCCATAAATGATTAAAATCTGTTACCAACTTTTGATTTTATTCACAAAAGTCGGCAAATTTTAATTAATTTAAGAATTTCATAAAACGCCCCCCTAAGGGGGTAAGTATAATTTGAGAAAATGTTAAGACCAAAAAAATAATGGAGGTCATTCATACATTTTATCCCCCTAGGGGCGACTCCTGGGCATTTATAGTACTTTTTCTCCAATATATTTCTAGTCTGCATTGAACATTTTGTATGGAAGCCCCCTTAAGGAATGGAGATAGCGGGTGGGTATGCTAGATATTGTAACGACACGTTTTTGCTGGGTGCTGGGGTAGCTCATCGGGCCAGTGTCGTTTCCGTTCTTCGACATAAATAAAACACGCACAATTACAAAACGTTATAAATCGTATACTTTATTAACACTCGGACTACAATACAATATACAGGCACTTTCAGGCTAGGCAGTAATTGCGCGCTGCGTTCGCAGCTAGAGCTGAGCGCGTTGGGAGATGTAATCTCCTTGCCCACCACTATCACCGACCTACTTAAGTCTTCAACCAGTGGGGAAGGAACACACGCTCGAAGGACGCTTCGGTTGTGTGGGCGCGACAGTAAAGACAGAAGTGTGACCTCTGGTTTTACTATTTCTTCCACTAGTTGACTACTTTAGCATTCACGTAAGAAAAACAGTTGGGGAGATGTAATCTCCTCACCAATGGTAGTTCTTCCCCGGTTGCTAGCTACAAGCCGACTGACCCGCTTTCATTAAAACACACCCTTATATACCGTGTCAACCTCAACTCACCACGGTCAACCAGCTGTTCAGTGCTTTCACCACTACAGCCTCAGGGTTGCATTTTACCGTCGGCAGGTTCCAATAACTTTACGCTAGGCGTCGCCCCTACTCATTTATTTCCGTTAAGTTTAAATAAGTGCCGAGAATTATAATAAATACAATAATTATAATACATACAATAATTATAATACATACAATTATAATAACAACTAATAAAGACTAAAAATATAATAACAATAACAACAATATATACAGCTAAGATGTAGGCAAAAACGAGAGGAGCGACTTTTGTCGTCACATTACCCCCTCCCGACCGATCGCGTGGTTATGGCTTGACCCATACTTCTCGTAGCTGCTGGTGTGGTAGCCGCTTTGCTGCTGGTGATGATGTAATTGCTGTGGTCGCCAATTTTCTGTGTGAAGGTGTGTGTGTGTCGCACTTGTCATTTAGCAGCGAAATCAGGTACACCAAAAATTACGTTTGACTCAAGTTGTGTTGATAAGTTCTAAGATCGCTCAGGTGAGCCGTGCGCACGTCATTATTTTGTTGGCCGCGAATTGTTACGATAACGGGGGACACAAACCCCTGGATGACGTAAGGCCCCCCGTACTTTGGTGCGAGCTTGGCTGCAAAATTATTCACCGCGCTCGACAAGGGATGTTGTCTAACAAGGACTTGATCGCCGATTTGTGGTCTCCAGTTACGCCTACGCAAATTGTAGTGGCGCTGTTGATACTGTGCGGCCTTCCCTAAGTTCCTTCTTACAATCTCGAAGACTTCTTTCAACTCAGTGGCCCGTTCCTCCGGGTTAGGGTTTCTTGCTCCTGTTCCCATGGTGACCTCATCATAAAGGGACTTTGGGAGCCGCGGCTCCCTACCCTGGGTAAGGAAAGCAGGTGAATAGGTTGTGGTTTCGGATATGCTGGTATTTAGGGCCAACATTATTTCGGGTAAGAACGCATCCCACGTGTTGTGTTGCTCCCCGGCCAACTGTGCTATAACCGTCTTAATGGTTCGATTTGCCCTTTCGGTGGGGTTTTCCTGGGGTGTGTATGGGGCTGTAAATTGGTGTCGTACTCCCATAGCTTCGAGGAATTTCGTAAGAACCCGTGATGTAAACTGCGTACCATTGTCAGTGATGAGTACCTTGGGCACCCCATACCGTGCTAGAATACGCCCTCGAAACGCTTTCACCACTCCATCTGACGTTGCCTTCCTCAGGGGAACCAGTTCGCACCACTTGGAGAATTTGTCGAAGAAAACCAGCAGCATCGTATGACCATGCTTGGTTCTTGGTAATGGCCCCACAAAATCAGCGCACACTGTAGCCCATGGTTCTTCAGGAATCCGGGTAAGCATTTCTCCGGCTGGCAATTGTTGCGATACCTTATAGCGCTGGCAACTTTCACATCTGCGGACGTATTGACTTATGTCGCGAAACATCCCTGGCCAATAGTACCGATTGGCGACTTTGTTGATGGTCTTCCGGATCCCTAGATGTCCGCCGGTCGCGTTGTCATGGGTTTCTTTCAGCACCTTTTCTCTCAATGGGGTGGCTACACACAATTTCCACGGGGTACAGTCTTCATCGTTTAGTTCGTGCGAAAAATGGCAATAAAGTTGACCCTCCACGATGGAGTAGTCCGGGAAATCGGCTGGGGCTTTACGCACTTCATCCAATCTGGTTTGTAACCACTTACACGTACCGGCTGGTCTTGCCGTCAAGAGATTGCTGACTTCACAGGGTTGTCATGACAATGCGTCGGCCACAAGGTTTTGCTTCCCCTTTCGGTATTTGACGGTAAACTGGTACTGTTGTAACTCTAACGCCCACCTGGCCAATCTGCCTGTTGGCGAGTCAATCGAGTTCAACCATTTTAGGTCCAGATGATCTGTGACGACTACGAACTCATACCCCTCAAGGTAGGGCCTCATTTTTCGTATACCCCACACAATAGCTAAACACACCTTTTCCGTGGCGGAATAGTTCCTTTCGGCAGGATTCAGATGTCGGCTGGCATAAGCGATAACTTTTTCGGAGTTTTCTAAGGTTTGCGTTAGCACGACATCTAAGCCCTCATTACTCGCATCAGTTTGTAGCACAAAAGTTTGGCTAAAGTCGGGGCATGCCAACACGGGAGCGCTCGTCAACTTGCTCTTCAGCTGCTTAAACGCTTTCTGCTGAACCTCGCCTCACTTCCAGTGCTTACCTTTCTTCAGTAACTGTGTCAGCGGTTGCGCAATCATTGCAAACTCGGGTACGAACCTTCGGTACCAAGAGGCAGCGCCCAGAAATCGCCTAATCTCTTTTATGTTCTTCGGGGCAGGTATTTGCGAAATGGCAGCTATTTTATCCGGATCGGTTTTTATTCCCTCCTTCGTGACGAGATGTCCCAAGTATTTTGTTTCGGTCTTAAAAAATTCGCATTTGTCGATATTTATCCTCAGGTTTGCCGCACGCAGGCGCCGAAATACCTCCCTCAAGTTCTCCATGTGCTCTCTTTGAAGGTGGTCCCAATAACAATGATGTCATCTAAGTAGGCAAAGGCATGGGGTTCCATATCAGCCCCTATTACGCTGTCCAAAGCTCGCTGAAACGTAGCCGGCGCTGAATGTAGCCCGAAGGGCATAACCCGCCATTGATATAGACCCCTTCCGGTGACTGCAAACGCCGTGTATTTCTTACTGGTCTCTTCCATGGGAATCTGCCAGTATCCGTCTTTTAAGTCTAGGCTGCTGATAAATCGGGCGTTTCTTAATCTATTAAGGATGGCATCGATTCGGGGTAGGGGATAGGCATCGGGAATAGATCGCAGGTTCAGCTGTCGGAAATCCATGCAGGTGCGCCAGGTGCCGTTTTTTTTCTTCACCAATGTGATGGGAAAACTGTAAGGGCTGGATGAGGGCTCTATGCATCCGCTTGCGATCAGTTTATTTACTTCTTCATCTATAATGGCTTGCATGGCTGGGTTTCGCTGGCCGTACCGTAATTTAATTGGTCTGTCATCTTTCATCACAATTTTGTGGGTGGCGATCATTGCAAGCCCTTTGATTGCTTGAAACTTCGGCAGCTCCTCGTCTAGGAACTGAGTAATTTGCTGTTGTTGCTCCTCGATTGAACTGACAGACAGAATCTTCGCGATGATGGCGGGTGGGTCTAATCTTTGGGGGGTTTCCCCCGTTTCGCTTACCTTCTTGCGGGGGTTGCGATGGGACGTCCTCTGCTGAGAACAATTTATTTCCAGGCCTGCACATGTGATGGTGGTATTAAATTTTCGCAAGAAATCCAGCCCGAGTACGATGTCTTTTGTGGCCTCGCGCATCACCAGCAGATTACATTCTGCCGTGACATCTCCCAGGGTAATCCTAAATTTTACAGCCTCCGTTATGGGTTTCTTTGATCCATCTGCCAAAAACAGATCTATGTTTGCCGCCACATATACAGGCTTATCACATATTTGCCGTATTTGTTTCGGGGTGATAAAGCTCATGGTGGCTCCCGTATCGATAATGGCAGTGATCAATTTATTATTAATCAGCACGGTTGCTTTTACCTTCTCGTCGTCACAGGTGATGCTGGTTTTATTTCTAGGCCCGGAGCCATGGGAATCTACTTGGCGGTGAAACATCATCCGGTGATGGGATGTAGTGGGTATGCTTTCCAAATCATCGGCTAGCTGGATGAGATCATCCAGAGTGGCAAAGTCCTTTATTTTAATGTACCACTGATAGTCTGGCTGGGCGTTTCGAAAAATCCTCTCCAGCTTTAGCTCGTCCGTCATACTCGTGTGCCGCATAAGATCCTGAAGTGCAAGGACTAATCTTTGAAGGATTCTCGGGGACGTTGTACTCGCTTTCTGATTTCGTCTTCGAGCTTCTCAAAGTAACGAGAATGAAGGAAGAATTTGTAAAAATCTGCCTTGAACTGCGTCCACGTTCCCCAATGTTTGTTGTTATTTCTAAACCAAATCAGTGCTTTTTCCCGAAAGAATTCGGGCATCACGCGCAGCATTTCGTCTAGATTAACCCCGTACATGTCAGCTTGCTCCTCCAGGCGTTCTATGAAGGCTAACGGGTCCTTGCCACCATCATATTTTAATCCCCATCTTCTTACCACCTCGATGATTATAAATTTGTTGTCCGCGGGGGTTCTTGGAATGTCACTAGACGGGGTTGAATTTGCCTGCCTTTGGGTGATTTCGTTTTTCATCGGTGATTTTTCTGCCGTTGCCGCCGGCACTTGTAACCGTGTGACGGGTGACACCGGTGTAGTCCCGTTCAACGCTTCGTGTATCGACTGCAGATCTAGCAGTTGTTTCTGTTGGTTTTCATCATGCTCCTTCGCCAAGAATTTCACGAACTTCTTTCTCAGCTCCTCTACGGTGCCTGTAGTATCTTGCTCAAATTGCTGCAAATACTTTAGCAACTCCTCCCGTCTAAGATAATAGACCCATGTGGTCTTCAGCGTTCGGTTGGTTGGAACACTTTCATGTCCCTGGTCGGGCGCCATTGTAACGACACGTTTTTACTGGGTGCTAGGGTAGCTCATCGGGCCAGTGTCGTTTCCGTTCTTCGACATAAATAAAACACGCACAATTACAAAACGTTATAAATCGTATACTTTATTAACACTAGGACTACAATACAATATACAGGCACTTTCAGGCTAGGCAGTAATTGCGCGCTGCGTTCGGAGCTAGAGGTGATCGCGTTGGGAGATGTAATCTCCTTGCCCACCACTATCACCGACCTACTTAAGTCTTCAACCAGTGGGGAAGGAACACACGCTCGAAGGACGCTTCGGTTGTGTGGGCGCGACAGTAAAGATAGAAGTGTGACCTCTGGTTTTACTATTTCTTCCACTACTTGACTACTTTAGCATTCACGTAAGAAAAAAAGTTGGGGAGATGTAATCTCCTCGCCAATGGTAGTTCTTACCCGGTTGCTAGCTACTAGCCGACTGACCCGCTTTCATTAAAACACACCCATATATACCGTGTCAACCTCAACTCACCACGGTCAACCAGGTGTTCAGTGCTTTCACCACTACAGCCTCAGGGTTGCATTTTACCATCGGCAGGTTCCAATAACTTTACGCTAGGCGTCGCCCCTACTCATTTATTTCCGTTAAGTTTAAATAAGTGCCGAGAATTATAATAAATACAATAATTATAATACATACAATAATTATAATACATACAATTATAATAACAACTAATAAAGACTAAAAATATAATAACAATAACAACAATATATACAGCTAAGATGTAGGCAAAAACGAGAGGAGCGACTTTTGTCGTCACACTATAAATGATTAAGATGAAAAATAAAGTGGGGTTGGTCATACATTTGACCCATCTAGGGGCATCCTAGGTACTGCAGGGGCCAAATTTAATAATTTCATTAAACGGCCATATTTGTATGGGAGCCCCCCTAAGGGGTGGAGGTATATGGCAACTATTGAAGAAAATGTACAGAACAAAAAACATTGGAGGTCGGTCATACATTTTATCCCCCTAGGAGTGAATTTTAGGCCTTAGAAACAAATGATGGGAAAGAAAAATAAAGTTGCGCTGGTCATACATTTGGCCCGTCTAGGGGCATCTCAGGTGCTGCAGGTATAAGTGATTAAAGTCTGTCTACAACTTTTGATTTTTTCAGAAAAGATGAAATTTTTTTATTTTTTATAATAACCAAACTTAAAAATTTTAAATTATTTATTTTTGTTGTTAATTAGTTAACAACAAATATCCCCTAATAGCGAATTAAGTTGTTTGCCGCTATACATACCAGTGTTCGTGCCTGGCTGTTACTTCGTGAAATCTCTCGCCATGTTCATCAGACTCGGCTGGTGATTGTTCATTAAATTTTTCGGCATGGTAATGCAAAAAATGTATTTTCAATGACATTCTAACGTTTAAGTTTTTAAATGCGGTAAGCATATTTTTGATTAAAATTCGCCAGTTTTCAGGCCGATGATTTCCTAATACATTTTCTATTACTGGTTTCACACATTTCCAGGCCAATAGCCCGATATTATTCAATGCAACCTCAAATTGATGGTCCTTCATAAGACGACGAATGTCCGGTCCATTAAGAATTCCTGTAAAATAAAAACATTATGATATGAAATATAAATCTTATTTAATATAGTTAGAGTTCATAGCTTCTTTTACTTTCATGCCGCTTAATCGTGGAAAAAATCGGCGCAATTCGGTAAAAGCAACACCATCTTGGCTCAATGCTTTTATTAAATTTTTTACAATACTCAGTTTGATGTGGAGTGGAGGAAGCAAAATCTTTTCCATCGGTACAGGTGTAATTCAATAACATTATTTCTATGCAATCTGCTTTCCTCACGTAAAGCCCAATCCCGTGTATTGTACTGGTCGCCATCGAAACGCGTATTCCATAAGCATATGAAGCACATATTTTTAGTATAGATTGCATGACTCTTAAAAGAGCTACCACTTTTAAATCTGCGCATATTTTCCACTTGTGGTCTTCATATTTAATTAACTGTATTATTTTTTTCATTGATGCGTATGTCTCTTTAGTATTTGTGCTTAGTGCTATGGGAATAGGACTTTTTAAATTAGTGACATGTGGCAAAACTGCTTTTAAGCTACTTTTGGAATAGTCAATGAATAAGCGCCATATCAGTACAATACGCGATAGAATTATTCTCAATAGATTTAAAAAAAAGTTGTTAATCGTCTATGGCGACTGATAGCCCCGTATATTTGTACACCTGGTTCTAAAATATTAGCTCTTTTTAACTCTTTTGTCAAGAGAATGCTCTGTATTTGAGATAATTTTAGACGCCGTACCTAGTGGTATATAATGTATGACCGACCTCAATTAATTTTTTATCCTTAACATTTTCTCGAGACATACTTGCCCCATATCACCACTTCTTAGGGGGGCTCCCATACAAATATTGCGTTTTATGAAATTCTTAAATTCATTAAAATTTGTCGACTTTTGTGAATAAAATCAAAAGTTCCTAACAGATTTTAATTATTTATGGCTTTTTTTCAATAAGCTAAAGCGTTTTTGAGTTACGCGAACTTATGTTGTGCAACCTCCTCCATTTTCGAAATAACGGTATATCTCGAAAACCAGAGCCAATCTTAAAAAACCGCGGGCAGCACTGGATTCAGCGTACCCGAATTATGTTAAAACGCCATGTGCCCGGCTTGTCTGTTTTTTCAACTAGCATAGTGTAATTTTGAAAGCTGCTCAAAGTCCTCTTCAAGGTAGGTTATATTTTGATATGAACATCAGTGATGGAAAATTTAAAAATTGAGATGGTACTGACCACCAAGCAAAAGAGTACTGTATTAAACACTTTGGTACTTAGAACATATTTTTTATTTAAACTATACTCAAAGAACACAAAAATGTTATTACTTTTAATATAAAAATTATAAAAGTTTGGTTAACAAATTAAAAATTAATACATTTTAATATAAATGTATATGTTTATGTAAATGTCTTTACACACAGAAAAAATCAATGTAAAATCATCTAAAACGGGGTTGGTTTTACATTTTTCGGTATCAATTTTGCTTAATAGTTACTTCATGTTAATTAAACATTATTTTACAATAACTTGCGAGCAACATTTTTTCTTTTAAAATAACTTAAATTCATATCAATTTAACATTCCAGTAAAGTTGCGCATAATGACATCGATATTGAAATAACACTACGAATCACGTTGAATGACAGTTATTTCAAGTTGAAACAATGTGGATTTAGTGTAGAATCAATTTAATATGCGTGTGAAATAATAGTGAGAAAAAGCTTCAGAGACAACATATGTTTTTGTTTTGGAATAATTGTTTGGTTTAAAATAATTGAGCTCGAGAGGGAGAGAAAAATTTTTATTATTTATTTTCCTGTTGCACATGTTTCACTTTGTTGTTTCCCCCGATGTTTATAGAAGCACTCAAAATTAAAAGACACCAGTAGAAAATGCTCGATATGTTTTCGTCATCGTTCTACTTCGAAATGATGTATTTAACTAAATAATTATAGCAAAAAAAAAAAAAAAAAAAACGGGAATTTTTCTTCTTTTTATAAAAATTTTAAATTATGAAAACAAATAATATTTATGTTTTGCATCTTGTAGTGTTTTAGTTGTTTCCACACAAAACACGTAAAGCAGATTTTTATTGATTCAATATTGAAAAATGTTATTTTAACGTTTCATGGGTTATTTTAACGTTTCATGGGTTGTGTCGAGTGAAAATTCACTAAGCGTCCAGAAGCAATTGGTTTCATATACCAATCTGTTATTATTTTGTTATTTTGTCGGAGTATCTTCATATCCAGATATGGTATTGCATTGTCCTTCTCCCTCTCTAGAGTAAATTTCAATTTGTTATGATATGAGTTAAATGTTTTCAATATTATGTCTTCGTCTTTATATTTTATTATGGCAAATAAATCATCTACATATTTTGTGATGGTTTATTAAGACCAGCATTTTTTTGTGGTTTAATTTGTTCAGAAAAGTGTTTATTTATACAATCGTTGAATATAATGGCCTTGGAGTATTTAGCCTACAATTTGTTGGATAATGGGCCAGTTGATAATGCTCCTTCAGTCAACCAACTTGATGGTCGTTTAAAAGGTTCTAGGATTACTTTAATATCGGCTAAAAAACAGGCAATTATACATATATACATAGTCAAATAAAATTATAGAAAAAAAAATATTGTTTTGCAGGTGCTAGCGACTTTACGTTTCTATGCAACTGGATGTTATCAACGCCCTGTAGGAGAGCAATGGGGTATATCCATGAGCCAGTCATACAGTAAGTCGTTGCATACATCGAGTAACTGATGCAATTAACAATACCATGTTTTGTTCAAATATAAAGTTATGTATTGTTTTTATATTTCTATATACATACACATATGTATATGTTTTCTTATTTTATTAAATAAACCCCTTTTTTAATACAATTGTGAAATAAAACGACTTGATTATTCATTTATTTATTTATTATTTATTGAAAATAAAAATTGTGTAATTCGCAAATTGGCAGTGGGTAATGTTAATAAATAAAAATAATTAAAAAGATAAACTAAAAACCATTCAATGAAATTAAACAAAAATTAAAAAAAAAATTAAAAATAATAAAAGCAAAATAATAAAATAATAAAGACAAATAATTAAAATAAAAAAAGCAACTAAAATTTAAAAACAAAAATAAAAATATATACATACATAGAATAAAAGGCAGTGGATACTGTTAATAATTAAAAAATAAATAAGATAAATTAAACAAAATTCAAAGAAATAAAGCAAACATTTCATAAAACAAAATTTAAAATAATAATAAACAACAAAAACAATTCAAGAAACAAACAATTAAAAAGAATACAAAGCAATTAAAATTAAATAACAAAAATAAAAAAAATACATAAGTATCAGAGAAATACTTTACTCCTTTGTTGCCCAAGACAGCTTGTCATTAAAATATCCTAACTTTTTTCATAGAATCTATGTTTTTGGTACAACTTAAGATCAAAAACTAAGTTTCATATTTTTAGCGAATCGGGAAGGGTATTGAATATCCCTGGTACTTAGGAGTACCTTTGGGTCAATGGATCCTGATTTTGCAGAATATTTTTTTAGAAACAATTCGTGTTTTATTATCAAAGATTATAAATTTTATTTCAGGTTTATGTAAAAAAAAAGGAATTCATTCATATTGAATTTGTTAAATCTATAATGCGTTAGAAATATAAGTAAACTTAGAGATCATGTAAAAAAGTACATATTTAATTTATACCATGGTACTCAGTAAAACAATTTTTTTTTGTCATTGCAACACAAAAAAACACACCCAGTCTTACATCTGCTGTAACTGATTCAGTTTTTCCTCGGCGCCTTTTATTGCTTGAAGTTGCAAGATCCGTTAGAGAGCTTCATTTATTAACAGAAAGTTTCTGTAATGTCATTAGTCCATGAGCAACGGATCGTCTATATATAAGCAAGGACATTTTTTTATTGAGCTGACAAAATACAATATAAGAATTCACAAACGCAATCTCAATGAGAGCCCAGAAAATTCTATGCTACCATTTCTTTGACTTTCGATCGATACCATAAAAGGAACGTAATTGATCTGCGTGGTCCACTTCCCCCATGAAGCTGTTATAATTTCTAATAACTGCTGGGCAACTTACTTCACTTTGCACTCCTTTCGACTCACTACCATAAAAGTTCGATTCTAAGTAAATTGACTTTCTATCCATCCATTTATAGTAACTAATACCAGTGTTAGATACTCTGAAGTCCCAATCACCTCTTTTCATTTTTTTATCTGGTTTCAAATTTTGAGGAGTTAATTTTCTATTAGACCGAATGGTGCCACAAGCCAAAATTCTTTCGGTTTTTAATTTTTAAATAAGTCGTATAGAAGTGAAATAGTTATCGAAGTAAACCATTTTATTTTTGCCCCATTCATTTTCTGTCAGTGATAAAACTAACTACTTTCACCGAGGACAAATTCATAAAATTTATCTTCTAGTACACCATCTTTTCCTTGGTATATCGAAAATCGTTTTATATAACCCTTTTGATCAGCCAAGCCAAACACCACATTTTATACCTTCTCTTTTTGGGTTTCATAGGACAGTATTGTTTCATTGTATTTCTGCCCTTGAATAGTATCATAGACTCATCGACAGAAAGCTGCATCGTACCACTGTACACTTCTTCAAACTTATGGCTCAAGCCATTAATGACTGGTCTAATTTTCAGCAAGCGATCGCTACTATTTTTTTGAATCAAGGTGTTATCCTTGCAATGTAAATATCTCAGGATCATTTCAAATCTATTGCGGCTAATAGTTTTGCTAACTATAGATGTTGCAAAATCTTCGCTCGTACTCCAATAGTGTTTCCAACTTGGGAGTCTGTGATATCCCATAAAAAAATTTATTCCTAAAAAGGCAAAAAATTCTGGTTTCTGTAAACTGAGTGTACGATTCTGTTGAGTCGAAATAATCTGTTGGTGTTTTTATGGAATCAAAAAAACCAGAAACAGGCCCTTCCATCATACAAAATTCTGGAATTGTTGCATCATTACTCTTGACAAATCCACGTTTAAAACTACCTCAGCAATAACACTGCTTTCAACAATTTCATCATCACTATTTATCACCTGTTCCAATATGGCCATAATGTTATTAGTATCTAGAAATTTACGACGAATGCCAGACATATTCCTCTAAAAAAATCAAACCTATCAAGAACATCCTCGTAGCTAGTAACTCAAATCATGTGCGTTAATTTACCAACGGTACTTACCAGTCCACGGTAAAAAAATAAGCACAAAGAGCAAAATATTTACTAAGCACCAACTATAAGGGTTTATATATGAAGTTGACTATATATTTATCAATGTAAGAACTTGAACTGTACAATTTTTGAATTTTTTATAAAACTTTTAATACCTTGAAAATTCGCGCTCCGAAAGCACCTGTAAATACTGCAACTGTTGGGGAGAAACTGAGCTTATGAACAATAGAAGTAAAAAAAAGCATAAATTTATTATTCTTATTGGTAGAAAATATGGTACTTTAGAGAACCGATGGTCATACATTGCAAAAATACATCCGCCTTATAGGTAGCGAATGAAAATAAGTAACGGTACTTGTAAGTACCGTCCGGCGAAGTCCGTACCGTCCGGTTAAGTCTGAAACAAAAATCAATGATCGTTATTAAACCTCTTATAAATTGTTATGAATAAGACTCATATTATATGCCCCTCGATAGTGGCATTATTACATTAACGTTTTTCTTGTTAATTGTAATTGAAAAATGTTAGCCTTAATCATAATAGTTTTTAAAAAGGTTTATAAAAAGCTTAAGACAAAAAAAGTTTAAATGCACAGGGTTACTTACATTTTGCTTATTACATTGCCTAAATTAGCAATAGCAGTGGCAGTCTTCTTAAGGCCTTCCCCCATCGTTTTGATGGCATCGGCCATCAATTTATTTGTCGCTACGTTCGAAGCGCTACATTCGGATAGCATCTATCAAAATAAAACAAAACAAAAACAAATAAATATTCATTGTTAATGATAATTTATATCACGTCAATAATTAACTTTAAAGCATCAGCCTGTTTGCTTGCGATCTCCAAGAATTGATTTTTTATTTCGCTATTGTCCTCGGCTCGCTTTCTTTTCAGCCCTCTTCGAGGTGTCCTCTTCGAAGTGCTTGGCGTATCACATAGCACATCAAATGCTTCTCCTGTATGTGATGCCGATGGCACTACAAACTCCTCACCATGTTCGAGTAATATTTGCAGATTCTAATGGAAAAAAGTATTTGCTGGAGCTAGTCATACATATTAACTTCACTGTAACTTACCTCTTCCATTGGAACATTTTCGGCAACGGATGCGTGACGCTCAATAAAATCGTTGCCGACAATGGCAACTACCCGCCTTTCCATGTCACTTAAGGCCTCTTGTGTCAACGGCCTATTTCCTGTTAGCGCCTGTTGCCTTTTTCGGTCTCGCACTTTGGTACTGGTGCGGCTTTTTAATTCCTTCCAAACCTTTGTGAGTACGAAAAATTTTACATTTTCTTATATTTATTGCAATATGTTTACTTACCGCCTGCCACTGGTTGACCGTTTTAACCGCCCCGCCAAGACAACTAAGGTTTTCGGACAATTCGTTCCACTTTTTGTCGCAATCCAATTTTCCGTGGAGCTTTTTAAATTTACCGCCAGCAAGTCCCGGGTTGCTTGTCATGAAGTTAACCATTTGACTTAGCTGCTCGGCAGACGCGCGGCTTCTTTTGGCAGAAGTATTAGACATTATGTTTTAAAATCTACAAGCGTTAATAAATATATGTAATTAATAAAATAGTAAAAATTTATAGTGTTTTACTTACTTTGCAAATAACAAGGTTTTTGTTTTTTTTTTATTCTTCTTTGTTATTTTCTCCTATTTTGACATTTCGCTTGGCAGAGTTGCCACGTAAAATCAATTTGAATACAGAAAAATATAAACCTGTTTACCATGGTTACAAATAAGTTAGTGAATCAAATAGTGGTTAGTGCAAACATCAAAATGTGTGGTTAAAGTTAACACCTAATAAAGTGTTAAAAGTTAATGAATCGCACTACTTGCAAGAAAGAATAAAAAGAAAAGAGTACTTTAACTGACGTTAACATCCCAAAAAATTTTATGCGAAATTTTACGAAAAACTTTCGTTGTCTATTACTTATTTCGAAACAAGTTTTTACGAATATTTCGTACGATGTATGTCAGTTTTCGTATAAATAAGCAGAGATTTTTTCGGTGTTTGGTATCAACTGTTTCATACGTTTACATTTTACTATACTTCGGTTTGGTGGATGGTTTATAACCAGCAATATGTAAAACGCCGAGGATTTAAATCAGAGACCGTAAATATATGTAAGAGTATTCAAAAATCGAACAGCTGAACCGAACGGCTAAACAAATGAAACCTTTAGGAAGATATGTACATACCTATGGACTAATTATTTGTAGACCTTTCAAAGTAGGAGGATATAAAAAAGTCATTTATTAAAACAAATTGGGAATATGTTCGACTTTTTCATTATATCTACGGAATTAACATATCAAAAAATATAAAAAATTGATTACATTACATAAGAGTTGTTTTCGTAGGCCTGTGTAATTTCTAATCTTTCAATATTGAAAAATAAATAAAAAATTATTACGTCTGCAAAACGCAAAGAAAAAGAAAAATACAAAAGCAAATGAGAGAATTAATAGAAAAAAACGTATTAGCTAAAACGGGCAAAAATCGCTGACTGCAAACTGAGGAAGAATATTTGTTAATTTTTTATAAAGAGTGTTTTCAATAAAATGATTTAAACAAATTTGCATGCATACATATGTCTATTTTGCTAGAGAAATAAAGAGTCCACTATTCATATAAGCAATCTAAAACCTGTTGCTCTCTTTCCCTCGAAATATACTCTTCATTGAATTCCATATGTCTGATACAATTACTAAACATACATAATAGGTACATATCACAAAAGCAACATGTTAAAAGTTTCAACTTCTAATTAAAGCTATAGACCGACCCAGACGAAGATTGTGTGATTTACATGTATTTTGTTTTTGCTGCAAAACCTGAGAGTAAAGAACGAAACAGAAGAAACAAGTAAAAAATATAACCGGTCAAATTCAACCACAAGGCACTCTACACCACATAGCAAAAATGTAAATTATTGGTGGGCGCTGCATCTGATTTGCTACCACCCGTAATATTTGAGGAGGATCTTATCAAAACTTAATAAATCCGTATCTCACCGAATTAAGTTTAATTTATTTTTTGGTTTATCGACCTTGAAATGAAAACGCAGCGGAAAAAAAGTTGGATTAAAACTCTACAGTTAGTTAAGCCAGAAAACAGGAACAAATATGCATGATTTCATCAAAACTTGATAAATCCACTTCATTCTTTACATACTAATTCAATACATTTTTAATTACTGGGTGGATTTCGATGAAATTTAGCGACTTAATAGAAAACAATTTAAGCTTTCAAACTTAGTGCTTACACAGTGCGCCAAATATGATCATCTCGAATGTGTAAATAACAATGAACTTTTTTGTAAAAAAATACATCTTAGTAGAAAGCTACTTTTTTGCAAGAAGGTGCTTTTTTGTAAATATATTCCTTTTTATAAAAACGTACCTTCTCCAAAAGACGTACTTTGATAAGCAAATTTTTTAAAACATACTTTTTACGGTTTCTTACATTATTTTCAACAACAAAAAAAATGTACAGACGGATATCTGTCTAGATATATTCTAGGTTCTTAGACCCATAGGGATCTAGAATAGATAAACTTCATGGCGTATTAGATCAATATTGCAGAAGTTATAAACTTAATTACAAATTAATATATACCTTCTACACATGAACGTTAAGGGTATAAAGGAAATTTTATACAAAAGTAATTTTAGCAAAACAAAGATTAATGCATAGCTGTTGAACACAAAACTTGATAAATTCAATCCGGTCGCATCAAAGCTTGATAAATCCAGTCCGTTCGCAACAAGACTTAGTAAATCCACTTAAAAAATTTAATTTATTCGAATTATCTCATTGCTAAATTTTTAAACCCTGTATAGATCAATGACTAACCTTGCCGTTTGCATTAATGCAACAAAAATTTATAAGAAATACAAGTGGGCATAACTAAAAAAAACATTTTCTTAAATTGTGCAGAAATACAAAAAGTGGATTTATCAAGTTTTGAAAAATTCTCCTTATATATAGAATTCATTGTTCTTCTGCCCATGTCTCATGTAATCACTCTAAAGTTAATTATGATGAAAAATATTTTGGTTGGGTCGCAAGCATAATTTAAAAGCTTATGTGGTCAAGTAATTTAGAATTTTTTTTTTTCAGATTTTTCGAAGGTTTAGAGGTCGTACAAGTCTAGTTTTCATCAAAAAGGGGGTTTTTGCCCTTATTTCTAACTTTATTAATATTTCGTCAATAATCACGTGCTTTTAATTTTTTTTTTTAATATTAAACGAAATTTCCAACCTTTAATTCCATGCGCATAAACTATAAGTTCTGGCAATAATTTGGCCCAATAATATACCATATATTTAATTCTTTGAGTTGTTTTTAAATAAGTTCTTTAAAAACGGTTTATAGCTTTCAGTAAAGATGAAACAATAATGATGCGGTTTTAAAGATGGGTTCTAAACGATTTGAAACAAAGAAAATGAAATTTGGGCATACCGTTCCAGAGTTATACATATTTGAAATTTGTAACCAATGAATATTTAATTCTCAATAACATATAATTCATTTGCTGCAATCGTCGTAACTCAAAAAAGGCGATTTTTTTAGTACTAAGTTCAAAAACAGTGAATTTTAAATTATGGCGTTGTTGCAGAAAATTAACGATATTATTATTTCTTTGATTCCTTCGTTTAGTATCAGAAAAAAATAATTTTTTGGACATCCTACTGCACAGGTCTTGGCGATAAAACAGTACAGTTTTGCAGTACAAAATACAATATGGAAAAATCTTAGAATTGAATAAAACTCGATCCTATTGTAATATGAAAAAAAAACTTTTTAAATTTAATTACATTTATTATAATTACATCCCTGATTTATATTCTTTGTTTTTGTTTTATACCTATTGCAATAAGAAGTAATGTTACAACAATTTCGTTTTCAGTTATTTTTTAATTAATAATTTGCATTGATCGATGTTTGGACGGTGTCTGTTACAAAGTCTTCCCAATTGATGGGGACGGATATTGTTTGTTTTCGTCCCTTGCTCATGTAGTCTATGGAACAGCTTCAAGGGGAATGAAAGTGCGTAATATTTTTGTGGATTATGTGGTCCAAAACCGTTTCAAATTTTTTACTACCACACCAGAGGGTGACAACTATAATAATGTTGAAGTATATTCTATTGATATGAGAAAAAGAGGAACGTATGGTACTTCATGCGAACTTCAAGCTGCCTCAGAAATATTTCCATATTTATTTGAGCTTGGGAGAAATGAGGCCATATTTTTACGCTTTGGAAATAAACAACATCCTGTTAAAAAACTTTGTTTTTCAGGGAATATTTCAAATGGATATTTTGATGTCTATGAGAAGAGAGGTTGTCTGTATAGTCGGTGGTGTAAAGTTGTGTTTTTAGTGCTCTCTGTTTTGAATAAAGTTTTTATAAGGTCTGTCTGGGTACTTTTCCAGTAGCAAATACTCAGTAACTTTTTTTTTGGGAGAGTAAGACAAATTTTACTCTTCGGCTGAGAATATCTCAAAAAGTACGCAGACAGTATCCAGTGAAATCTTGCAAGAAAACAGCTGATCGGTGTGTAACCAATTGAAATAACAAACGTGAGCCAAGATAGCGTTGAAGAAATAGCGTCCAATTTGGGAATTTAAAAACCGGGAAACCAAAATACCCAAATAATGAGTATTTGCAGTATAAACAAAAAGTTAGCGTCGAATTTAGGAATTTAAAATAGGGAAGTACAAATATAGGAACAAATCTAGTTTACCGACGCAGCTCCAACTAAAAAAAAATACACGGGGTGATGGAAAATGAAAAAATAAGAAGAAAAAATTAAATAAAAAAGTTGGCGCAAACGCTTAGTTTTCGAGTTATGGACGTTTAAAGTTTTCACATAAATATGTGATTTTCCACTACAATTCTAAACGTATATGGCCAATATTGGTATCATTTTAAAGCTCTTGAAAAGATTTTTCTGGATATACATAATTTATTTCAAAATATTAAACTCTTTAGATCACATTACAGTTTTTTTCATTTTACGTCGAAATGTTACGGAAGTGCACTAGGAAAGAATGTAGTTTATTTAAATAAAAGTGTAATAAAAATTTTATAAAATAACAAACACTAGCATCGCAAAAAAAATTCTTTGCATAGCCTTTGGCCGGACGCAAGGATGTTCTTCTCTATGGTATAATAAACACCGGTTTCGCTTACTAAAGCTTCCTTGCATAGCCGGCCTTCGGCCGGGCGCAAATATTTTCTCCCCTATGGTATAACTAATACCGGCTTCGCTAACTAAAGATTCTCTGCATAGACGACCTTTGCCCATGGGCAAGGATTCTCTCCTCATTAGTATAACATAAACATAAAGAAGGTTTTACTTGTATTTTAATTAAAATTCTTAAATAAATTAGTATGTAGTATATACATACATTAAAGAATTAGAAAAAATTAATAAATTTGTTTTTATGCTTACTAAAAAACTTTTGTATTTTGCAAACTCGTCCCACTTCTTAATAAACTAAAAATATTAAAATAAATTCTGTATGTCCAGAAAGATCTAGTGAAACGCTTTGCAATGATACCAATATTAGCCATATACATTTGGAAATGTACTGCAAAATCACATATTTATATAAAAACTTAAAACGCCCATACCTCGAAAACTAAGCGTTTGCGCCAACTTTCTTATTATAATTTTTTCTTCTTATTTTTCCATTTTCTATCACCCTAGGTACTTTTTTTTATTTGGAGCTGCGTCGGTAAACTAGATTTAAGCCCAAATATATTTATATTTTTTTTACCACAGGCTTTTGCAGGGTATAAACTATATATTTTCTGAAAGTAAATAGTTTTCTGGACAAAATGAGCGATGCGTGCAAAAAATCGTTCGGACAGTTTCCGAGAAATCTGGGTTCATCCAAAATGATCAGTAAAAATCTTTACTGATTTATGCAATGAACCACAGGCTATACCACGGTATAAACTATATATTTTTTGCACGCATCGCTCATTTTGTCCAGAAAACTATTTACTTTCAGAAAATATACAGTTTATACCGTGCAAAAGCCTGTGGTAAATATTTTTAGTATTTTTATTAAAAATATAAATATATTTTTAATTTCCCTTTTTTAAATTCCTAAATTCGACGCTAACTTTTTGTTCATATACTGTAAATCCCCATTATTTGGGTATTTTGGTTTCCCGGTTCTTAAATTCCCAAATTCGACGCTATTTCGTCGACGCTATCTTGGCACACGTAAACTCTTTCATTCAAACAGTATATAAAAACAGCTGTTCAAACTAGTTGCAAAATCTTATGCTATGTTTCCACGGTACGTGCTTCGCTCTCTATTCATGCTTCACACCCTAATCATGAACGCAACAACTTGCTTCGCCATACAAAATATTGAGAGCGAATCAGGTAGATTCATATTGAATCTACTTGCGAAGCAGGAAAAATTCCTCTCTTCTCTAATATTTATCGCAAGTTTATCTGAACTAGCTGAATAAATCGTTTGTGTTAGCGTTGTCAACTCGGTGCGTTTTGTACCATTGTTGGTGCTTTTTTATACTTTTTATAATGATGAACATATTAGCTTTATTAATTTGGAATAATTATTATAAATTTGTGATCTCTTTTTAAAAAGATCTAAACAGAATTTATTAAATGAATGTACGAAAATGTATCACCTTTTTTATTAAATTTTTTTGGTATTTTTTCTAAATATATTCAGGGGTGGTCTGGAAATCGAAAAAACGCAAGTATTTTGAAGTTCTTTTTAATACACTCTTAATCCCATTTTTTATAATTTTCTTATAGAATTCTGTATAATAAGAGAAATATTTGTATTGTATTGTATTGGAATTTCTTCTACTACAAAAATCTTTTTAAAAAAAGGACTTTTAAATTCTTGCGTTTTGCGGTTTCGATTTCCAGAACACCTCTGATTATCAAAGGCTGTTTTATTGTTATATTTTTAATATGTGTTGCAAAAACTTTGTTTAACTCACTAAGAGGTTAAAATAGGAAAAACAAACGATTTAATTTTATATAATTTAAAATTGATTTATTTAAATCTTTCATTCGACGATAAAATTACAACTCTCTTTCCTTTGCAGATTTAAAATGGAAAGAATCAAGATTAATTTTGTTATAAGACAAACTACATTTGTGGTGCAATCTGCTTTTTGAAAAAATAGCAACAATTGCATTCAAAAAAAAACTTAACGAGACAACCGGTTTTGATTTCATATGTATGTATGTAGGTACATACATATGTATGTAATCAAAACCAGTTTTCGGGTATTCTAGTTAAATATTTGCATAAATTCTTTTGGGCAACAACAAGAACAAATATGCATATTTAAATATTATTTGTGCTACAGAAAAGGCAAAAATAAGTAAATTAAGGTTACGTGGGTGGAATTAAAAGTATATGTAAAATAAATTAAATATTATTTAAATGAAAATTTTAACAATAAACAGATAAAAAAAATATTACAAGTTTATTAAGGTTGTGATCTTATCCGACATGCTCCCCCCGTTGAAGCTCTTGATTCAACCATCATTTAAAGAGGGTAAGGGAGCCACCTTTTGTATTGGACGACAAAATGAGCCATTTTTTGATTTTAACTCAACCACTCGCACTCGTCCATCAGAGCCGGCTATAGTTTTGGTTACTCGAGCTAATGACCATTGTTGAGGGGGAGTGTTGTCTTCATGAATTACAACTTGTTGCCCTTCTGTGATGTTAGGTTGTATGTGGTACGTGTGGAGCGTTGTTGCAGCGATGAAATGTAATCACGGGACCACAAATGCCAAAATTGTTGCTTTAAAAATGAAATACGTTGCCAGCGGTTGAGCGACGTTTGTGTGGTAGCATCAAAGTTCTGGTCTGGTAAAGCGACTAGTGATGAGCCAATAAGCAAATGACCTGGTGTGAGCGCTTCGCCGTCATTCGGGTCATCTGACAGTGGGCATATTGGGCGTGAATTCAAAATTGCTTCGACTTCAATGATAAGGGTCTGCAACTCTTCAAAAGTGAGGTGGGCCTGGGCAACATTTTTTACGAGCAGGGTTTTTACAGATTTCACGGCAGCCTCCCATAGACCACCGAAGTGTGGAGCACGAGGGGGTAAAAAACAAAATTCAAATCCGGTTTGTGATGAGTATGTTCGTATTTCCTGAGCCATGGTTTCATGAAAAAACAACTGCTTCAACTCTTTCAGCTTATTGTGAGCTCCAACAAAATTAGTTGCGTTGTCGCAATAAAGCTTCTCTGGTATTCCTCTGCGACCAACGAAACGTTTGAGGCACAAAATGAAGTTGTTGGTGGACAAGTCAGACACCAGTTCCAGATGCGTTGCCTTTGAACTAAAACAAACAAAAACGGCAATATAAGTTTTATATGGAACTTTACCTCGAATCCGATAAGACGTTAGAAAAGGGCCACAAAAATCCACGCCGGTAATTACGAACGGACGTTGAGCTCTGAAGCGGTCAGCTGGCAAATTACCCATGATTTGCTCTAACAATTTCGGCTTATAGCGAAAACAGTGAACACAGTCACGAACCACCTTTCTAACCATGTCTCTAGCGTTGATTATCCATACTTTCTGCCGCAAGATGCCCAGTAAAACCTTTGGACCTGCATGCAAATGACTTCGATGCAAATGTTCAATATATAATTTTACGAAACGATGGTTTTTGGGCAACAAAACTGGAAACCGTGCGTCGTATGGAATAGGAGCATTTGATAATCGCCCACCAACTCGAATTAAATTGACAAAGCCACTACCAACATTGGTTTCATTGAGAAATGGGGATAATTTCTGCAGCGATGGATGAAGAATTTTTCCTTTAGCCATAGCCTTCAAGTCATCTGTAAAATAATGACGCTGAATATGAGCAACGATTCTTAAAAAAGTGTGGCCTAGCTCGAGAGGTTGAAGATGAACAAGGTCCTGGGGCTTCAATGAATGGTCTACTGGGCATCTGTTAAATAAACGAAAAATATAAGCAATTATTCGAATAATTTTAAAATATGATGAATGCTTATTGATAACGCCTTCTATGATGCTTGCTGTGATATCAGAGTATTTAAAAACAGCTGCCTTTCTGCATTCTAATGGGCTAACGGAAGTGTCTTCTTCAGTAGGTGGCCAATTTGAATTGTGTTCCTGAAGAAAAGTTGGACCTCTGAACCAAATTGTATGAGGCAAGTCCTGAGCACTGCAACCCCGGGAAACGATATCTGCTGGGTTGCTTTTAGAAGGAACGTGTCTCCAAACTATACCTCTAGTGTTTTTTTGTAGTTCTGAGACTCGATTAGCGACGAAGCACTGTAAAGTTGATGAATGTAATTTTAGCCATTGTAGGACTATTTTTGAATCTGTCCAAAAAAAGTCTGATGAAACAAATTTTTCAATTTTTGGTTTGATTTTGTGCCATGTTTTGCTTAACAAAACAGCGGCACATAATTCGAGGCGAGGAAGTGATTGGGCCTTGATAGGAGCAACCTTGGATTTTGCGATCAAAAGAGAAGTTTTATAAGCACCATCACTGCAGTCGCGATAGTAAATACAACAACCGTATGCTCGTAAAGACGCGTCTGCGAAACCATGAATTTCTCCTCGGTATTCTAAGGTAGTAAGCACATATCGAGGTACCTCAATTTTTCCGATATTTTCAAGATCTTCGTGAATTTGTAGCCAAAGGGATTTAAGGGGATTACTGATGATATCGTCCCAGTTACAATTTTGGACCCACATTTCCTGGAGTAGAATTTTGGCACGAACAACAATTGGACTCAAAAGTCCAAGTAAGTCGTAAATTTTTGCCACGACTGACAAAATGGATCTCTTCGTGGGGGCGACAACCTTGGGCAACTGGAATCGAAAACAAAACATATCCGTTTTTGATTTCCAAGACATACCTAATGTTTTGGTGACGTCATCCTCAGCCATTTTAAATTGAATTTCGTCATCTTGGGTGTTATTGATGTTGCCATAGTTGCTGTTCCATTTTGCTAACTCCAGACCATGTAGTTCCAGGATTTTTACAAGTTCGTGTTTCTTCCTTAGCAACGTTTCCACGTCGTTGGATCCAGTAAGAACGTCATCGACATAGAGGTCATCACGAAGAACTTGCGAGCCAAGTGGATAAGAGCTACCATATTTCTCTGCAATGAAAACTAAACTACGGATTGCTAGAAATGGAGCCGATGCCAAACCATAAGTGACAGTGTTTAGCTGAAACACCTTTAATTCTTCTTCTTTGTTGCTTCTCCACAATATGAGCTGATACTTTACATCACGCTCATCGACGCGAAACTGGCGATACATTTTAGATATGTCAGCGGTGAGAGCGAATTTATTTAAGCGAAACGAAAAGAGCGTTGTAATAAGGTCCTGCTGAATTGTAGGGCCTACCATAAGAATATCAGTAAGCGAATGATTCGACGAAGTTTGAGCTGACGCATCGAAGACAACTCGGATTTTTGTTGTAGTACTTTGTGGCCGAAGAACACAATGATGTGGAATGAAATAATTCGGGCCATTCAACGACTTATTGTAGGGCGACATGTGTCCAAGCGATAAATATTCGTCCATAAACTCGACGTACATTGATTTTAGAGTTGCGTCACGTTCCAATCGTCTTTCGAGCGACAGAAAACGTTTACGAGCCATTTCAAATGAGTCTCCTAATACTTCGGGCGACTTCTTGAATGGCAAACGAACTTCAATTCTGCAGTTTTGATCTATGCGCACGTTTTCCATGAAATGACGTTCGCATTCTTCTTCTTCCGGTGAATGTTTCGCTGGGGAATTAACGTACTCCTCAACTTCCCAAAACTTGGCCAAAATGGAGTCAATGTTTGAAGAACTAGTGGTGAGATTACATGTGGGCAGTGAAGATCTTGCTCCCGTGTTAAAAGTTCCACCAACTATCCATCCAAAAACTGTATTGGTGAGGCACGGCATACCTTCTCCCAACGAGATTCGTTTATCGAGCAACAAATCGAAAAATATTTCGGTACTGATTAACAGATCAACATGTTGTGGTTTGTAGAACAAAGGATCTGCTAGTTCTAGAGTCTGTGGTATTTTCCAATGCGATGTTTGAATGTACTCACCAGGTTGCCAGGCTGATATTGATTTGGTAACTGCAAAAGTAGAGGACCACTGGAATGAACTCACACGAGACTTTACTGTAGCGCAAACCGATGATTTAATGTTCGTGCGCACTTCGCCAATTCCAGAAACTTCTTGATAAAACGGCTGAGACTTCAATCGGAATCTTTTTGCAGTTTCCTCTGAAATGAAATTAATTTCGGAACACGAATCAAGTAGAGCCCTTACCAGATGAAATGTGCCACTGGAATCCTTTAAAAAGAACAACAGCAGTGGGAATGATCGCTCGTTTGAATGAGCGGACTACGAATGAGACTGGGTTGGTTTGATTTCCAGCTGATGGTTGAGGTTGAGGTTGAGCTTGTGATGTTGAATTACCAGCATTCGCAGAACCAGAATTTTTGTGCAACAAAGTATGATGCAGAGAGTGGCACTCACGACAACGGGATTTCGATAAGCATTTCGACACCATATGACTTTTACGGAGACAATTGATGCAGCAATTATTGCCCTTTATAAAATTAAATCTTTCGGGAACAGCAAGCGATGAAAACGATGAACATGTTGATATATTGTGGTCCGAGGAGCTACAGTATGCACAATTAGAGTTGGAGTTTACAAAGGTGCGAGACGACTTGTTGGTGTTTGACTTTGGGGTTGTACCTTTCGATTTGTCATGTACTTCAACCTTTTTACCATGACTCTCCAAAAACTGACAGCGATGGCTTAACATGTCATAGCAGGTATCCCATGAAGGCAACGATTTGAAATCTTGTTTTTCATCATAGCTCATTTTAGAATCCGCGTCTAATTTTGATAAAAGAATATGAGTCAAAAGTCCATTAAGAACATCCATCTCTGACCCGAGCGATAGAAGCGACCCACGGATCGCTGCAACAGTATCAATGATGTTTCGTAATGAGTTTCTGTCACCCTTGGACATCGAAGTAATATTGAACAACGTAGAAATATGTTCTAGAAATATGAGCACCTTGTTATCATATCGGTCCTCCAGCCTCTTTAGCGCCGTTGGGTAATTCTCCTCGGTTACCTGGAATGGTTCCACAACTGCTAAAGCTGGACCCGACAAACAATTTAATAAATAATTAAATTTGTCGACGCCAGTTATTGAAGAATTTTCATTTACCATGTTGTTAAATGTGGTGATGAAACGTTTGTAATCACCATATTTCCCATCGAACTTAGGCAACTTAAGTGAGAGCAATCGAGTGTGATGTGGAGAACAAGAAACTGAAGCGTTGAATAATGTTTGATCCATTTGCATAGAGCCACGTTGTTTATTTAGTAAACCCATTATTTTTGCCTTAGCAATAATAAAAATTTCTTCCAAATCACTCCTTGCAGCATCGGTAGGGCTGAGTTTTTCGATTTGCCCTTGAATGTGACATAATTGTTTAAAATATGACTCCAAAATTTGAAGCCGACATTCCAAAATGGTGGAGTCAGAACTGTCGCCATCTTTTTCTACCTTTTTTTGCATATTTGTAATGTTTCTCTTCATGCTGCTGCGTTGTTGTTTTAACATTACCAACTCTGAGCTAGCAGCAGCAGCCTCCGGTACACCATCAGCGTTGTTGTTGGCCATTGTCCTTTACAAATTGAGCGACAATTATATAACAACTAACGAACCACAACTTTATTTGACGCTTTAAAGTTATAAATCACTTTCGAAGCAAAAATTTAAATTTTGTAAATGATATGAACAACTAACGACGATAAAAGTTTTCGCTTAAAAATTACCAATTGTAATTTTCTTCTACAAATATTCGGTCGGCTGTAATAAGTTGTAGCCCAAAATCTCCGTAATAACAGCAATTGACGAGCGTATTAATAGAGCAACAAATTTGAAATTATGATACACCACACTGATAAAGCTCCAATAAAATTTGTCACTATACTCACGCAACAAATTTGTAATAATTAATGTGCAGCACCGATGACAATCCAATAAAATTTGTGCTTTCTCGTAGCTCTAAAAAAATCAATGCTACGGATTAACTAGTAATTTATGTAACTTCTTATTACAGACAGTCCTGTCTCGGTCGCCAAAATGTTGCAAAAACTTTGTTTAACTCACTATGAGGTTAAAATAGGAAAAACAAACGATTTAATTTTATATAATTTAAAATTGATTTATTTAAATCTTTCATTCGACGATAAAATTACAACTCTCTTTCCTTTGCAGATTTAAAATGGAAAGAATCAAGATTTATTTTGTTATAAGACAAACTACATTTGTGGTGCAATCTGCTTTTTGAAAAAATAGCAACAATTGCATTCAAAAAAAAAACTTAACGAGACAACCGGTTTTGATTTCATATGTATGTATGTAGGTACATACATATGTATGTAATCAAAACCAGTTTTCGGGTATTCTAGTTAAATATTTGCATAAATTCTTTTGGGCAACAACAAGAACAAATATGCATATTTAAATATTATTTGTGCTACAGAAAAGGCAAAAATAAGTAAATTAAGGTTACGTGGGTGGAATTAAAAGTATATGTAAAATAAATTAAATATTATTTAAATGAAAATTTTAACAATAAACAGATAAAAAAAATATTACAAGTTTATTAAGGTTGTGATCTTATCCGACAATATGAAAGTATTAAACTTCTGAAAACAAACATTATTTTTTAAATATTTTAATAAAAGGATAAATAGATAACTATTGTTAATTTTGAATCCGTACTATTAATCGTAGATCCCTTTTAAAAAAGATTTGTATAGAATTTGTGCAATTAAAAATAATTTGTTATCTAATACAAATGAATACAAGCAAATTTGTTTATTTTATTTATGTTTTTTTTTTCTTTTTTCTAAAAAAAACCGGAACTGCAAAAGGCTGTTTTATTCTTATACAGTAGAATCGCGAAATGGTTCAGGGGTTGTATAGTTCTTCGAATTATTAACTTTTCTAAGCGGTATTTTATTCCAAAAAAATGCAATAATAAATAAAGATTTTTCCAAAATAACATACAAAATTTATTTAAATTACTTTAATATCAAAAAATTTCGGTACATGTAATGTTTTCCTGTGTGCTTTTTCCTATGTGTTTTCCATAGCGTCGAGAATTTTTTGGCATTTCATTTTTATTTTTGAGATGGCTACTTCAAAAGTACCACTTTCTGCTTAAAATCGAATCTGATTTGTGATGTTTTGCCCTGATTTGTTGACATTTTTTATTAATACGCTCAGAAAAGTGTTTGGAACTAAAACAAAATTTCAGATTTTTGTTTTAAATGTAAGTCAAACGAATGAGTTGTGAGCTCGTGTTCTAAAACAAGCAGTTACAGTTTAGGGCCAACCATAATAAACATAATCTTGCTTAACCTTCTGTCAAAAATTAACAAAAAGTCGCTAAAATGTATTTAAAAAAAAAAAACAAAAACAAAAAAAAAATTACATTTGATTCCTTACGGAATGTGCGATCGGTTTCGCACTTTGCTTAAGCAAATGTCAGTTTCAAAAAACTTAACAAAAATATGGTTCAATATGGTTTTACCCATATGCTATACATGTATTCGAACAGTTGCTAAAGCCAACTTAAGCACATTATATTTCGGTATTTTTAGAGCACAGGGCACAGGGGCGCTAAAATTTGGTGAGATTAACTTTTTCGCGATTATACTGTATTTTTAATATTCAACTATTATGCAAAATTAATTCAATAAGTTTTTAAAATAAAAAAAGAAAGTCTAAACTTGCTGCTTTTTTTAAATTAAGTGCTTTTTCTCCATTTTGGCGCGTTTCAAAAATTCACAGTTACCAACGCTGATTTTTTTTATTAAAGACAACTGTCAAATCGAAGCAAGTAGACAAGTCGTGTAAACACCATGATTCATTCGCATGATTCAGAGAGCGAAGCAGGTGATTCAAGTCGTCGTGGAAACATGGCATTACCAGAGGAAATTTCTCCAGTAACATTTTGCAAGTTCTCTAATTTCCAACTGTCAAAAAATTCTCTTTTTGGTTCTCTCGCTGTAAGAGATTTGGAGTACGCAGACAACATTTTGCAAGATTTTGCGACATTTTGTACAAAATTATGCAAAATATGTGTACGCAGACAGACCTATAATCAAAAGCTGTGTATAACGTTTGTAACATAGAAAAATCGATAATATAAAGAAAAACCCACGTTTTGAAAAAATAAACTAAGCATATAATTGCATTTACTTTTGGATAAAGTGATTTTAAAATTTGTCAAAATCCCAATGAGAGACAAATAAAAAAATTAATAGTTTGTATAAAAGTCAGCTGATGGTGTTAAATGTTGCCGGTTATAATTTTATTTTGTTGTATTTGTAAACAAAAGCTATCTGTAGAAGCAAACTATATAAAAGCTTTTAAATATACACAACTGAGCTTTTAAATAAACACAATTGAGCTTTTTGGAACGTAAATTTAAAAAGCTGTTGTGAAACTTAAATATAAATTATAAAAAAACGAAAAAGCGGTTGCATACTTTTAGGATGCGAAGAACGATAACCAGCAAGAACGATAACCCAACAAGCCAAAAGAAAGCAGTTAACTCCAGAAGAGATGTCAAATGCAGGGGCGTGTAGTTTACCGGCAAATATGCAGCTAAACGATATTGTTAGCATAATTCAAGGTTCAATTCAAACGGTGCTTGATGAGAAGTTAAAAAATTTATCTACCAAAGCCGACATAGAGGAGGTAAAACAAACAATGCAAGATTGCTGCTCACAAGTTGGACATTTAAAGATGGAAAATGAGGCATTGAAGGAAGAGGTAAAAATACTAAAATTCGAACATCAGAAGGATCATCAAGAGCTAATGCGTCTAGTAGATAAAAGCAAACAAAAAAATGTAGTCTTCCGTGGTTTTGAAAAAAATGGTGATTTGAAAGAAAATATTACTAAAATATGTGCTGAAACAATGGGAATCCCGGAATTGGTTGTGAAATGGGTCCAGAAATTTCTATGCTACCATTTCTTTGACTTTCGATCGATACCATAAAAGGAACGTAATTGATCTGCGTGGTCCACTCCCCCCATGAAGCTGTTATAATTTCTAATAACTGCTGGGCAACTTACTTCACTTTGCACTCCTTTCGACTCACTACCATAAAAGTTCGATTCTAAGTAAATTGACTTTCTATCCATCCATTTATAGTAACTAATACCAGTGTTAGATACTCTGAAGTCCCAATCACCTCTTTTCATTTTTTTATCTGGTTTCAAATTTTGAGGAGTTAATTTTCTATTAGACCGAATGGTGCCACAAGCCAAAATTCTTTCGGTTTTTAATTTTTAAATAAGTCGTATAGAAGTGAAATAGTTATCGAAGTAAACCATTTTATTTTTGCCCCATTCATTTTCTGTCAGTGATAAAACTAACTACTTTCACCGAGGACAAATTCATAAAATTTATCTTCTAGTACACCATCTTTTCCTTGGTATATCGAAAATCGTTTTATATAACCCTTTTGATCAGCCAAGCCAAACACCACATTTTATACCTTCTCTTTTTGGGTTTCATAGGACAGTATTGTTTCATTGTATTTCTGCCCTTGAATAGTATCATAGACTCATCGACAGAAAGCTGCATCGTACCACTGTACACTTCTTCAAACTTATGGCTCAAGCCATTAATGACTGGTCTAATTTTCAGCAAGCGATCGCTACTATTTTTTTGAATCAAGGTGTTATCCTTGCAATGTAAATATCTCAGGATCATTTCAAATCTATTGCGGCTAATAGTTTTGCTAACTATAGATGTTGCAAAATCTTCGCTCGTACTCCAATAGTGTTTCCAACTTGGGAGTCTGTGATATCCCATAAAAAAATTTATTCCTAAAAAGGCAAAAAATTCTGGTTTCTGTAAACTGAGTGTACGATTCTGTTGAGTCGAAATAATCTGTTGGTGTTTTTATGGAATCAAAAAAACCAGAAACAGGCCCTTCCATCATACAAAATTCTGGAATTGTTGCATCATTACTCTTGACAAATCCACGTTTAAAACTACCTCAGCAATAACACTGCTTTCAACAATTTCATCATCACTATTTATCACCTGTTCCAATATGGCCATAATGTTATTAGTATCTAGAAATTTACGACGAATGCCAGACATATTCCTCTAAAAAAATCAAACCTATCAAGAACATCCTCGTAGCTAGTAACTCAAATCATGTGCGTTAATTTACCAACGGTACTTACCAGTCCACGGTAAAAAAATAAGCACAAAGAGCAAAATATTTACTAAGCACCAACTATAAGGGTTTATATATGAAGTTGACTATATATTTATCAATGTAAGAACTTGAACTGTACAATTTTTGAATTTTTTATAAAACTTTTAATACCTTGAAAATTCGCGCTCCGAAAGCACCTGTAAATACTGCAACTGTTGGGGAGAAACTGAGCTTATGAACAATAGAAGTAAAAAAAAGCATAAATTTATTATTCTTATTGGTAGAAAATATGGTACTTTAGAGAACCGATGGTCATACATTGCAAAAATACATCCGCCTTATAGGTAGCGAATGAAAATAAGTAACGGTACTTGTAAGTACCGTCCGGCGAAGTCCGTACCGTCCGGTTAAGTCTGAAACAAAAATCAATGATCGTTATTAAACCTCTTATAAATTGTTATGAATAAGACTCATATTATATGCCCCTCGATAGTGGCATTATTACATTAACGTTTTTCTTGTTAATTGTAATTGAAAAATGTTAGCCTTAATCATAATAGTTTTTAAAAAGGTTTATAAAAAGCTTAAGACAAAAAAAGTTTAAATGCACAGGGTTACTTACATTTTGCTTATTACATTGCCTAAATTAGCAATAGCAGTGGCAGTCTTCTTAAGGCCTTCCCCCATCGTTTTGATGGCATCGGCCATCAATTTATTTGTCGCTACGTTCGAAGCGCTACATTCGGATAGCATCTATCAAAATAAAACAAAACAAAAACAAATAAATATTCATTGTTAATGATAATTTATATCACGTCAATAATTAACTTTAAAGCATCAGCCTGTTTGCTTGCGATCTCCAAGAATTGATTTTTTATTTCGCTATTGTCCTCGGCTCGCTTTCTTTTCAGCCCTCTTCGAGGTGTCCTCTTCGAAGTGCTTGGCGTATCACATAGCACATCAAATGCTTCTCCTGTATGTGATGCCGATGGCACTACAAACTCCTCACCATGTTCGAGTAATATTTGCAGATTCTAATGGAAAAAAGTATTTGCTGGAGCTAGTCATACATATTAACTTCACTGTAACTTACCTCTTCCATTGGAACATTTTCGGCAACGGATGCGTGACGCTCAATAAAATCGTTGCCGACAATGGCAACTACCCGCCTTTCCATGTCACTTAAGGCCTCTTGTGTCAACGGCCTATTTCCTGTTAGCGCCTGTTGCCTTTTTCGGTCTCGCACTTTGGTACTGGTGCGGCTTTTTAATTCCTTCCAAACCTTTGTGAGTACGAAAAATTTTACATTTTCTTATATTTATTGCAATATGTTTACTTACCGCCTGCCACTGGTTGACCGTTTTAACCGCCCCGCCAAGACAACTAAGGTTTTCGGACAATTCGTTCCACTTTTTGTCGCAATCCAATTTTCCGTGGAGCTTTTTAAATTTACCGCCAGCAAGTCCCGGGTTGCTTGTCATGAAGTTAACCATTTGACTTAGCTGCTCGGCAGACGCGCGGCTTCTTTTGGCAGAAGTATTAGACATTATGTTTTAAAATCTACAAGCGTTAATAAATATATGTAATTAATAAAATAGTAAAAATTTATAGTGTTTTACTTACTTTGCAAATAACAAGGTTTTTGTTTTTTTTTTATTCTTCTTTGTTATTTTCTCCTATTTTGACATTTCGCTTGGCAGAGTTGCCACGTAAAATCAATTTGAATACAGAAAAATATAAACCTGTTTACCATGGTTACAAATAAGTTAGTGAATCAAATAGTGGTTAGTGCAAACATCAAAATGTGTGGTTAAAGTTAACACCTAATAAAGTGTTAAAAGTTAATGAATCGCACTACTTGCAAGAAAGAATAAAAAGAAAAGAGTACTTTAACTGACGTTAACATCCCAAAAAATTTTATGCGAAATTTTACGAAAAACTTTCGTTGTCTATTACTTATTTCGAAACAAGTTTTTACGAATATTTCGTACGATGTATGTCAGTTTTCGTATAAATAAGCAGAGATTTTTTCGGTGTTTGGTATCAACTGTTTCATACGTTTACATTTTACTATACTTCGGTTTGGTGGATGGTTTATAACCAGCAATATGTAAAACGCCGAGGATTTAAATCAGAGACCGTAAATATATGTAAGAGTATTCAAAAATCGAACAGCTGAACCGAACGGCTAAACAAATGAAACCTTTAGGAAGATATGTACATACCTATGGACTAATTATTTGTAGACCTTTCAAAGTAGGAGGATATAAAAAAGTCATTTATTAAAACAAATTGGGAATATGTTCGACTTTTTCATTATATCTACGGAATTAACATATCAAAAAATATAAAAAATTGATTACATTACATAAGAGTTGTTTTCGTAGGCCTGTGTAATTTCTAATCTTTCAATATTGAAAAATAAATAAAAAATTATTACGTCTGCAAAACGCAAAGAAAAAGAAAAATACAAAAGCAAATGAGAGAATTAATAGAAAAAAACGTATTAGCTAAAACGGGCAAAAATCGCTGACTGCAAACTGAGGAAGAATATTTGTTAATTTTTTATAAAGAGTGTTTTCAATAAAATGATTTAAACAAATTTGCATGCATACATATGTCTATTTTGCTAGAGAAATAAAGAGTCCACTATTCATATAAGCAATCTAAAACCTGTTGCTCTCTTTCCCTCGAAATATACTCTTCATTGAATTCCATATGTCTGATACAATTACTAAACATACATAATAGGTACATATCACAAAAGCAACATGTTAAAAGTTTCAACTTCTAATTAAAGCTATAGACCGACCCAGACGAAGATTGTGTGATTTACATGTATTTTGTTTTTGCTGCAAAACCTGAGAGTAAAGAACGAAACAGAAGAAACAAGTAAAAAATATAACCGGTCAAATTCAACCACAAGGCACTCTACACCACATAGCAAAAATGTAAATTATTGGTGGGCGCTGCATCTGATTTGCTACCACCCGTAATATTTGAGGAGGATCTTATCAAAACTTAATAAATCCGTATCTCACCGAATTAAGTTTAATTTATTTTTTGGTTTATCGACCTTGAAATGAAAACGCAGCGGAAAAAAAGTTGGATTAAAACTCTACAGTTAGTTAAGCCAGAAAACAGGAACAAATATGCATGATTTCATCAAAACTTGATAAATCCACTTCATTCTTTACATACTAATTCAATACATTTTTAATTACTGGGTGGATTTCGATGAAATTTAGCGACTTAATAGAAAACAATTTAAGCTTTCAAACTTAGTGCTTACACAGTGCGCCAAATATGATCATCTCGAATGTGTAAATAACAATGAACTTTTTTGTAAAAAAATACATCTTAGTAGAAAGCTACTTTTTTGCAAGAAGGTGCTTTTTTGTAAATATATTCCTTTTTATAAAAACGTACCTTCTCCAAAAGACGTACTTTGATAAGCAAATTTTTTAAAACATACTTTTTACGGTTTCTTACATTATTTTCAACAACAAAAAAAATGTACAGACGGATATCTGTCTAGATATATTCTAGGTTCTTAGACCCATAGGGATCTAGAATAGATAAACTTCATGGCGTATTAGATCAATATTGCAGAAGTTATAAACTTAATTACAAATTAATATATACCTTCTACACATGAACGTTAAGGGTATAAAGGAAATTTTATACAAAAGTAATTTTAGCAAAACAAAGATTAATGCATAGCTGTTGAACACAAAACTTGATAAATTCAATCCGGTCGCATCAAAGCTTGATAAATCCAGTCCGTTCGCAACAAGACTTAGTAAATCCACTTAAAAAATTTAATTTATTCGAATTATCTCATTGCTAAATTTTTAAACCCTGTATAGATCAATGACTAACCTTGCCGTTTGCATTAATGCAACAAAAATTTATAAGAAATACAAGTGGGCATAACTAAAAAAAACATTTTCTTAAATTGTGCAGAAATACAAAAAGTGGATTTATCAAGTTTTGAAAAATTCTCCTTATATATAGAATTCATTGTTCTTCTGCCCATGTCTCATGTAATCACTCTAAAGTTAATTATGATGAAAAATATTTTGGTTGGGTCGCAAGCATAATTTAAAAGCTTATGTGGTCAAGTAATTTAGAATTTTTTTTTTTCAGATTTTTCGAAGGTTTAGAGGTCGTACAAGTCTAGTTTTCATCAAAAAGGGGGTTTTTGCCCTTATTTCTAACTTTATTAATATTTCGTCAATAATCACGTGCTTTTAATTTTTTTTTTTAATATTAAACGAAATTTCCAACCTTTAATTCCATGCGCATAAACTATAAGTTCTGGCAATAATTTGGCCCAATAATATACCATATATTTAATTCTTTGAGTTGTTTTTAAATAAGTTCTTTAAAAACGGTTTATAGCTTTCAGTAAAGATGAAACAATAATGATGCGGTTTTAAAGATGGGTTCTAAACGATTTGAAACAAAGAAAATGAAATTTGGGCATACCGTTCCAGAGTTATACATATTTGAAATTTGTAACCAATGAATATTTAATTCTCAATAACATATAATTCATTTGCTGCAATCGTCGTAACTCAAAAAAGGCGATTTTTTTAGTACTAAGTTCAAAAACAGTGAATTTTAAATTATGGCGTTGTTGCAGAAAATTAACGATATTATTATTTCTTTGATTCCTTCGTTTAGTATCAGAAAAAAATAATTTTTTGGACATCCTACTGCACAGGTCTTGGCGATAAAACAGTACAGTTTTGCAGTACAAAATACAATATGGAAAAATCTTAGAATTGAATAAAACTCGATCCTATTGTAATATGAAAAAAAAACTTTTTAAATTTAATTACATTTATTATAATTACATCCCTGATTTATATTCTTTGTTTTTGTTTTATACCTATTGCAATAAGAAGTAATGTTACAACAATTTCGTTTTCAGTTATTTTTTAATTAATAATTTGCATTGATCGATGTTTGGACGGTGTCTGTTACAAAGTCTTCCCAATTGATGGGGACGGATATTGTTTGTTTTCGTCCCTTGCTCATGTAGTCTATGGAACAGCTTCAAGGGGAATGAAAGTGCGTAATATTTTTGTGGATTATGTGGTCCAAAACCGTTTCAAATTTTTTACTACCACACCAGAGGGTGACAACTATAATAATGTTGAAGTATATTCTATTGATATGAGAAAAAGAGGAACGTATGGTACTTCATGCGAACTTCAAGCTGCCTCAGAAATATTTCCATATTTATTTGAGCTTGGGAGAAATGAGGCCATATTTTTACGCTTTGGAAATAAACAACATCCTGTTAAAAAACTTTGTTTTTCAGGGAATATTTCAAATGGATATTTTGATGTCTATGAGAAGAGAGGTTGTCTGTATAGTCGGTGGTGTAAAGTTGTGTTTTTAGTGCTCTCTGTTTTGAATAAAGTTTTTATAAGGTCTGTCTGGGTACTTTTCCAGTAGCAAATACTCAGTAACTTTTTTTTTGGGAGAGTAAGACAAATTTTACTCTTCGGCTGAGAATATCTCAAAAAGTACGCAGACAGTATCCAGTGAAATCTTGCAAGAAAACAGCTGATCGGTGTGTAACCAATTGAAATAACAAACGTGAGCCAAGATAGCGTTGAAGAAATAGCGTCCAATTTGGGAATTTAAAAACCGGGAAACCAAAATACCCAAATAATGAGTATTTGCAGTATAAACAAAAAGTTAGCGTCGAATTTAGGAATTTAAAATAGGGAAGTACAAATATAGGAACAAATCTAGTTTACCGACGCAGCTCCAACTAAAAAAAAATACACGGGGTGATGGAAAATGAAAAAATAAGAAGAAAAAATTAAATAAAAAAGTTGGCGCAAACGCTTAGTTTTCGAGTTATGGACGTTTAAAGTTTTCACATAAATATGTGATTTTCCACTACAATTCTAAACGTATATGGCCAATATTGGTATCATTTTAAAGCTCTTGAAAAGATTTTTCTGGATATACATAATTTATTTCAAAATATTAAACTCTTTAGATCACATTACAGTTTTTTTCATTTTACGTCGAAATGTTACGGAAGTGCACTAGGAAAGAATGTAGTTTATTTAAATAAAAGTGTAATAAAAATTTTATAAAATAACAAACACTAGCATCGCAAAAAAAATTCTTTGCATAGCCTTTGGCCGGACGCAAGGATGTTCTTCTCTATGGTATAATAAACACCGGTTTCGCTTACTAAAGCTTCCTTGCATAGCCGGCCTTCGGCCGGGCGCAAATATTTTCTCCCCTATGGTATAACTAATACCGGCTTCGCTAACTAAAGATTCTCTGCATAGACGACCTTTGCCCATGGGCAAGGATTCTCTCCTCATTAGTATAACATAAACATAAAGAAGGTTTTACTTGTATTTTAATTAAAATTCTTAAATAAATTAGTATGTAGTATATACATACATTAAAGAATTAGAAAAAATTAATAAATTTGTTTTTATGCTTACTAAAAAACTTTTGTATTTTGCAAACTCGTCCCACTTCTTAATAAACTAAAAATATTAAAATAAATTCTGTATGTCCAGAAAGATCTAGTGAAACGCTTTGCAATGATACCAATATTAGCCATATACATTTGGAAATGTACTGCAAAATCACATATTTATATAAAAACTTAAAACGCCCATACCTCGAAAACTAAGCGTTTGCGCCAACTTTCTTATTATAATTTTTTCTTCTTATTTTTCCATTTTCTATCACCCTAGGTACTTTTTTTTATTTGGAGCTGCGTCGGTAAACTAGATTTAAGCCCAAATATATTTATATTTTTTTTACCACAGGCTTTTGCAGGGTATAAACTATATATTTTCTGAAAGTAAATAGTTTTCTGGACAAAATGAGCGATGCGTGCAAAAAATCGTTCGGACAGTTTCCGAGAAATCTGGGTTCATCCAAAATGATCAGTAAAAATCTTTACTGATTTATGCAATGAACCACAGGCTATACCACGGTATAAACTATATATTTTTTGCACGCATCGCTCATTTTGTCCAGAAAACTATTTACTTTCAGAAAATATACAGTTTATACCGTGCAAAAGCCTGTGGTAAATATTTTTAGTATTTTTATTAAAAATATAAATATATTTTTAATTTCCCTTTTTTAAATTCCTAAATTCGACGCTAACTTTTTGTTCATATACTGTAAATCCCCATTATTTGGGTATTTTGGTTTCCCGGTTCTTAAATTCCCAAATTCGACGCTATTTCGTCGACGCTATCTTGGCACACGTAAACTCTTTCATTCAAACAGTATATAAAAACAGCTGTTCAAACTAGTTGCAAAATCTTATGCTATGTTTCCACGGTACGTGCTTCGCTCTCTATTCATGCTTCACACCCTAATCATGAACGCAACAACTTGCTTCGCCATACAAAATATTGAGAGCGAATCAGGTAGATTCATATTGAATCTACTTGCGAAGCAGGAAAAATTCCTCTCTTCTCTAATATTTATCGCAAGTTTATCTGAACTAGCTGAATAAATCGTTTGTGTTAGCGTTGTCAACTCGGTGCGTTTTGTACCATTGTTGGTGCTTTTTTATACTTTTTATAATGATGAACATATTAGCTTTATTAATTTGGAATAATTATTATAAATTTGTGATCTCTTTTTAAAAAGATCTAAACAGAATTTATTAAATGAATGTACGAAAATGTATCACCTTTTTTATTAAATTTTTTTGGTATTTTTTCTAAATATATTCAGGGGTGGTCTGGAAATCGAAAAAACGCAAGTATTTTGAAGTTCTTTTTAATACACTCTTAATCCCATTTTTTATAATTTTCTTATAGAATTCTGTATAATAAGAGAAATATTTGTATTGTATTGTATTGGAATTTCTTCTACTACAAAAATCTTTTTAAAAAAAGGACTTTTAAATTCTTGCGTTTTGCGGTTTCGATTTCCAGAACACCTCTGATTATCAAAGGCTGTTTTATTGTTATATTTTTAATATGTGTTGCAAAAACTTTGTTTAACTCACTAAGAGGTTAAAATAGGAAAAACAAACGATTTAATTTTATATAATTTAAAATTGATTTATTTAAATCTTTCATTCGACGATAAAATTACAACTCTCTTTCCTTTGCAGATTTAAAATGGAAAGAATCAAGATTAATTTTGTTATAAGACAAACTACATTTGTGGTGCAATCTGCTTTTTGAAAAAATAGCAACAATTGCATTCAAAAAAAAACTTAACGAGACAACCGGTTTTGATTTCATATGTATGTATGTAGGTACATACATATGTATGTAATCAAAACCAGTTTTCGGGTATTCTAGTTAAATATTTGCATAAATTCTTTTGGGCAACAACAAGAACAAATATGCATATTTAAATATTATTTGTGCTACAGAAAAGGCAAAAATAAGTAAATTAAGGTTACGTGGGTGGAATTAAAAGTATATGTAAAATAAATTAAATATTATTTAAATGAAAATTTTAACAATAAACAGATAAAAAAAATATTACAAGTTTATTAAGGTTGTGATCTTATCCGACATGCTCCCCCCGTTGAAGCTCTTGATTCAACCATCATTTAAAGAGGGTAAGGGAGCCACCTTTTGTATTGGACGACAAAATGAGCCATTTTTTGATTTTAACTCAACCACTCGCACTCGTCCATCAGAGCCGGCTATAGTTTTGGTTACTCGAGCTAATGACCATTGTTGAGGGGGAGTGTTGTCTTCATGAATTACAACTTGTTGCCCTTCTGTGATGTTAGGTTGTATGTGGTACGTGTGGAGCGTTGTTGCAGCGATGAAATGTAATCACGGGACCACAAATGCCAAAATTGTTGCTTTAAAAATGAAATACGTTGCCAGCGGTTGAGCGACGTTTGTGTGGTAGCATCAAAGTTCTGGTCTGGTAAAGCGACTAGTGATGAGCCAATAAGCAAATGACCTGGTGTGAGCGCTTCGCCGTCATTCGGGTCATCTGACAGTGGGCATATTGGGCGTGAATTCAAAATTGCTTCGACTTCAATGATAAGGGTCTGCAACTCTTCAAAAGTGAGGTGGGCCTGGGCAACATTTTTTACGAGCAGGGTTTTTACAGATTTCACGGCAGCCTCCCATAGACCACCGAAGTGTGGAGCACGAGGGGGTAAAAAACAAAATTCAAATCCGGTTTGTGATGAGTATGTTCGTATTTCCTGAGCCATGGTTTCATGAAAAAACAACTGCTTCAACTCTTTCAGCTTATTGTGAGCTCCAACAAAATTAGTTGCGTTGTCGCAATAAAGCTTCTCTGGTATTCCTCTGCGACCAACGAAACGTTTGAGGCACAAAATGAAGTTGTTGGTGGACAAGTCAGACACCAGTTCCAGATGCGTTGCCTTTGAACTAAAACAAACAAAAACGGCAATATAAGTTTTATATGGAACTTTACCTCGAATCCGATAAGACGTTAGAAAAGGGCCACAAAAATCCACGCCGGTAATTACGAACGGACGTTGAGCTCTGAAGCGGTCAGCTGGCAAATTACCCATGATTTGCTCTAACAATTTCGGCTTATAGCGAAAACAGTGAACACAGTCACGAACCACCTTTCTAACCATGTCTCTAGCGTTGATTATCCATACTTTCTGCCGCAAGATGCCCAGTAAAACCTTTGGACCTGCATGCAAATGACTTCGATGCAAATGTTCAATATATAATTTTACGAAACGATGGTTTTTGGGCAACAAAACTGGAAACCGTGCGTCGTATGGAATAGGAGCATTTGATAATCGCCCACCAACTCGAATTAAATTGACAAAGCCACTACCAACATTGGTTTCATTGAGAAATGGGGATAATTTCTGCAGCGATGGATGAAGAATTTTTCCTTTAGCCATAGCCTTCAAGTCATCTGTAAAATAATGACGCTGAATATGAGCAACGATTCTTAAAAAAGTGTGGCCTAGCTCGAGAGGTTGAAGATGAACAAGGTCCTGGGGCTTCAATGAATGGTCTACTGGGCATCTGTTAAATAAACGAAAAATATAAGCAATTATTCGAATAATTTTAAAATATGATGAATGCTTATTGATAACGCCTTCTATGATGCTTGCTGTGATATCAGAGTATTTAAAAACAGCTGCCTTTCTGCATTCTAATGGGCTAACGGAAGTGTCTTCTTCAGTAGGTGGCCAATTTGAATTGTGTTCCTGAAGAAAAGTTGGACCTCTGAACCAAATTGTATGAGGCAAGTCCTGAGCACTGCAACCCCGGGAAACGATATCTGCTGGGTTGCTTTTAGAAGGAACGTGTCTCCAAACTATACCTCTAGTGTTTTTTTGTAGTTCTGAGACTCGATTAGCGACGAAGCACTGTAAAGTTGATGAATGTAATTTTAGCCATTGTAGGACTATTTTTGAATCTGTCCAAAAAAAGACTGATGAAACAAATTTTTCAATTTTTGGTTTGATTTTGTGCCATGTTTTGCTTAACAAAACAGCGGCACATAATTCGAGGCGAGGAAGTGATTGGGCCTTGATAGGAGCAACCTTGGATTTTGCGATCAAAAGAGAAGTTTTATAAGCACCATCACTGCAGTCGCGATAGTAAATACAACAACCGTATGCTCGTAAAGACGCGTCTGCGAAACCATGAATTTCTCCTCGGTATTCTAAGGTAGTAAGCACATATCGAGGTACCTCAATTTTTCCGATATTTTCAAGATCTTCGTGAATTTGTAGCCAAAGGGATTTAAGGGGATTACTGATGATATCGTCCCAGTTACAATTTTGGACCCACATTTCCTGGAGTAGAATTTTGGCACGAACAACAATTGGACTCAAAAGTCCAAGTAAGTCGTAAATTTTTGCCACGACTGACAAAATGGATCTCTTCGTGGGGGCGACAACCTTGGGCAACTGGAATCGAAAACAAAACATATCCGTTTTTGATTTCCAAGACATACCTAATGTTTTGGTGACGTCATCCTCAGCCATTTTAAATTGAATTTCGTCATCTTGGGTGTTATTGATGTTGCCATAGTTGCTGTTCCATTTTGCTAACTCCAGACCATGTAGTTCCAGGATTTTTACAAGTTCGTGTTTCTTCCTTAGCAACGTTTCCACGTCGTTGGATCCAGTAAGAACGTCATCGACATAGAGGTCATCACGAAGAACTTGCGAGCCAAGTGGATAAGAGCTACCATATTTCTCTGCAATGAAAACTAAACTACGGATTGCTAGAAATGGAGCCGATGCCAAACCATAAGTGACAGTGTTTAGCTGAAACACCTTTAATTCTTCTTCTTTGTTGCTTCTCCACAATATGAGCTGATACTTTACATCACGCTCATCGACGCGAAACTGGCGATACATTTTAGATATGTCAGCGGTGAGAGCGAATTTATTTAAGCGAAACGAAAAGAGCGTTGTAATAAGGTCCTGCTGAATTGTAGGGCCTACCATAAGAATATCAGTAAGCGAATGATTCGACGAAGTTTGAGCTGACGCATCGAAGACAACTCGGATTTTTGTTGTAGTACTTTGTGGCCGAAGAACACAATGATGTGGAATGAAATAATTCGGGCCATTCAACGACTTATTGTAGGGCGACATGTGTCCAAGCGATAAATATTCGTCCATAAACTCGACGTACATTGATTTTAGAGTTGCGTCACGTTCCAATCGTCTTTCGAGCGACAGAAAACGTTTACGAGCCATTTCAAATGAGTCTCCTAATACTTCGGGCGACTTCTTGAATGGCAAACGAACTTCAATTCTGCAGTTTTGATCTATGCGCACGTTTTCCATGAAATGACGTTCGCATTCTTCTTCTTCCGGTGAATGTTTCGCTGGGGAATTAACGTACTCCTCAACTTCCCAAAACTTGGCCAAAATGGAGTCAATGTTTGAAGAACTAGTGGTGAGATTACATGTGGGCAGTGAAGATCTTGCTCCCGTGTTAAAAGTTCCACCAACTATCCATCCAAAAACTGTATTGGTGAGGCACGGCATACCTTCTCCCAACGAGATTCGTTTATCGAGCAACAAATCGAAAAATATTTCGGTACTGATTAACAGATCAACATGTTGTGGTTTGTAGAACAAAGGATCTGCTAGTTCTAGAGTCTGTGGTATTTTCCAATGCGATGTTTGAATGTACTCACCAGGTTGCCAGGCTGATATTGATTTGGTAACTGCAAAAGTAGAGGACCACTGGAATGAACTCACACGAGACTTTACTGTAGCGTAAACCGATGATTTAATGTTCGTGCGCACTTCGCCAATTCCAGAAACTTCTTGATAAAACGGCTGAGACTTCAATCGGAATCTTTTTGCAGTTTCCTCTGAAATGAAATTAATTTCGGAACACGAATCAAGTAGAGCCCTTACCAGATGAAATGTGCCACTGGAATCCTTTAAAAAGAACAACAGCAGTGGGAATGATCGCTCGTTTGAATGAGCGGACTACGAATGAGACTGGGTTGGTTTGATTTCCAGCTGATGGTTGAGGTTGAGGTTGAGCTTGTGATGTTGAATTACCAGCATTCGCAGAACCAGAATTTTTGTGCAACAAAGTATGATGCAGAGAGTGGCACTCACGACAACGGGATTTCGATAAGCATTTCGACACCATATGACTTTTACGGAGACAATTGATGCAGCAATTATTGCCCTTTATAAAATTAAATCTTTCGGGAACAGCAAGCGATGAAAACGATGAACATGTTGATATATTGTGGTCCGAGGAGCTACAGTATGCACAATTAGAGTTGGAGTTTACAAAGGTGCGAGACGACTTGTTGGTGTTTGACTTTGGGGTTGTACCTTTCGATTTGTCATGTACTTCAACCTTTTTACCATGACTCTCCAAAAACTGACAGCGATGGCTTAACATGTCATAGCAGGTATCCCATGAAGGCAACGATTTGAAATCTTGTTTTTCATCATAGCTCATTTTAGAATCCGCGTCTAATTTTGATAAAAGAATATGAGTCAAAAGTCCATTAAGAACATCCATCTCTGACCCGAGCGATAGAAGCGACCCACGGATCGCTGCAACAGTATCAATGATGTTTCGTAATGAGTTTCTGTCACCCTTGGACATCGAAGTAATATTGAACAACGTAGAAATATGTTCTAGAAATATGAGCACCTTGTTATCATATCGGTCCTCCAGCCTCTTTAGCGCCGTTGGGTAATTCTCCTCGGTTACCTGGAATGGTTCCACAACTGCTAAAGCTGGACCCGACAAACAATTTAATAAATAATTAAATTTGTCGACGCCAGTTATTGAAGAATTTTCATTTACCATGTTGTTAAATGTGGTGATGAAACGTTTGTAATCACCATATTTCCCATCGAACTTAGGCAACTTAAGTGAGAGCAATCGAGTGTGATGTGGAGAACAAGAAACTGAAGCGTTGAATAATGTTTGATCCATTTGCATAGAGCCACGTTGTTTATTTAGTAAACCCATTATTTTTGCCTTAGCAATAATAAAAATTTCTTCCAAATCACTCCTTGCAGCATCGGTAGGGCTGAGTTTTTCGATTTGCCCTTGAATGTGACATAATTGTTTAAAATATGACTCCAAAATTTGAAGCCGACATTCCAAAATGGTGGAGTCAGAACTGTCGCCATCTTTTTCTACCTTTTTTTGCATATTTGTAATGTTTCTCTTCATGCTGCTGCGTTGTTGTTTTAACATTACCAACTCTGAGCTAGCAGCAGCAGCCTCCGGTACACCATCAGCGTTGTTGTTGGCCATTGTCCTTTACAAATTGAGCGACAATTATATAACAACTAACGAACCACAACTTTATTTGACGCTTTAAAGTTATAAATCACTTTCGAAGCAAAAATTTAAATTTTGTAAATGATATGAACAACTAACGACGATAAAAGTTTTCGCTTAAAAATTACCAATTGTAATTTTCTTCTACAAATATTCGGTCGGCTGTAATAAGTTGTAGCCCAAAATCTCCGTAATAACAGCAATTGACGAGCGTATTAATAGAGCAACAAATTTGAAATTATGATACACCACACTGATAAAGCTCCAATAAAATTTGTCACTATACTCACGCAACAAATTTGTAATAATTAATGTGCAGCACCGATGACAATCCAATAAAATTTGTGCTTTCTCGTAGCTCTAAAAAAATCAATGCTACGGATTAACTAGTAATTTATGTAACTTCTTATTACAGACAGTCCTGTCTCGGTCGCCAAAATGTTGCAAAAACTTTGTTTAACTCACTATGAGGTTAAAATAGGAAAAACAAACGATTTAATTTTATATAATTTAAAATTGATTTATTTAAATCTTTCATTCGACGATAAAATTACAACTCTCTTTCCTTTGCAGATTTAAAATGGAAAGAATCAAGATTTATTTTGTTATAAGACAAACTACATTTGTGGTGCAATCTGCTTTTTGAAAAAATAGCAACAATTGCATTCAAAAAAAAAACTTAACGAGACAACCGGTTTTGATTTCATATGTATGTATGTAGGTACATACATATGTATGTAATCAAAACCAGTTTTCGGGTATTCTAGTTAAATATTTGCATAAATTCTTTTGGGCAACAACAAGAACAAATATGCATATTTAAATATTATTTGTGCTACAGAAAAGGCAAAAATAAGTAAATTAAGGTTACGTGGGTGGAATTAAAAGTATATGTAAAATAAATTAAATATTATTTAAATGAAAATTTTAACAATAAACAGATAAAAAAAATATTACAAGTTTATTAAGGTTGTGATCTTATCCGACAATATGAAAGTATTAAACTTCTGAAAACAAACATTATTTTTTAAATATTTTAATAAAAGGATAAATAGATAACTATTGTTAATTTTGAATCCGTACTATTAATCGTAGATCCCTTTTAAAAAAGATTTGTATAGAATTTGTGCAATTAAAAATAATTTGTTATCTAATACAAATGAATACAAGCAAATTTGTTTATTTTATTTATGTTTTTTTTTTCTTTTTTCTAAAAAAAACCGGAACTGCAAAAGGCTGTTTTATTCTTATACAGTAGAATCGCGAAATGGTTCAGGGGTTGTATAGTTCTTCGAATTATTAACTTTTCTAAGCGGTATTTTATTCCAAAAAAATGCAATAATAAATAAAGATTTTTCCAAAATAACATACAAAATTTATTTAAATTACTTTAATATCAAAAAATTTCGGTACATGTAATGTTTTCCTGTGTGCTTTTTCCTATGTGTTTTCCATAGCGTCGAGAATTTTTTGGCATTTCATTTTTATTTTTGAGATGGCTACTTCAAAAGTACCACTTTCTGCTTAAAATCGAATCTGATTTGTGATGTTTTGCCCTGATTTGTTGACATTTTTTATTAATACGCTCAGAAAAGTGTTTGGAACTAAAACAAAATTTCAGATTTTTGTTTTAAATGTAAGTCAAACGAATGAGTTGTGAGCTCGTGTTCTAAAACAAGCAGTTACAGTTTAGGGCCAACCATAATAAACATAATCTTGCTTAACCTTCTGTCAAAAATTAACAAAAAGTCGCTAAAATGTATTTAAAAAAAAAAAACAAAAACAAAAAAAAAATTACATTTGATTCCTTACGGAATGTGCGATCGGTTTCGCACTTTGCTTAAGCAAATGTCAGTTTCAAAAAACTTAACAAAAATATGGTTCAATATGGTTTTACCCATATGCTATACATGTATTCGAACAGTTGCTAAAGCCAACTTAAGCACATTATATTTCGGTATTTTTAGAGCACAGGGCACAGGGGCGCTAAAATTTGGTGAGATTAACTTTTTCGCGATTATACTGTATTTTTAATATTCAACTATTATGCAAAATTAATTCAATAAGTTTTTAAAATAAAAAAAGAAAGTCTAAACTTGCTGCTTTTTTTAAATTAAGTGCTTTTTCTCCATTTTGGCGCGTTTCAAAAATTCACAGTTACCAACGCTGATTTTTTTTATTAAAGACAACTGTCAAATCGAAGCAAGTAGACAAGTCGTGTAAACACCATGATTCATTCGCATGATTCAGAGAGCGAAGCAGGTGATTCAAGTCGTCGTGGAAACATGGCATTACCAGAGGAAATTTCTCCAGTAACATTTTGCAAGTTCTCTAATTTCCAACTGTCAAAAAATTCTCTTTTTGGTTCTCTCGCTGTAAGAGATTTGGAGTACGCAGACAACATTTTGCAAGATTTTGCGACATTTTGTACAAAATTATGCAAAATATGTGTACGCAGACAGACCTATAATCAAAAGCTGTGTATAACGTTTGTAACATAGAAAAATCGATAATATAAAGAAAAACCCACGTTTTGAAAAAATAAACTAAGCATATAATTGCATTTACTTTTGGATAAAGTGATTTTAAAATTTGTCAAAATCCCAATGAGAGACAAATAAAAAAATTAATAGTTTGTATAAAAGTCAGCTGATGGTGTTAAATGTTGCCGGTTATAATTTTATTTTGTTGTATTTGTAAACAAAAGCTATCTGTAGAAGCAAACTATATAAAAGCTTTTAAATATACACAACTGAGCTTTTAAATAAACACAATTGAGCTTTTTGGAACGTAAATTTAAAAAGCTGTTGTGAAACTTAAATATAAATTATAAAAAAACGAAAAAGCGGTTGCATACTTTTAGGATGCGAAGAACGATAACCAGCAAGAACGATAACCCAACAAGCCAAAAGAAAGCAGTTAACTCCAGAAGAGATGTCAAATGCAGGGGCGTGTAGTTTACCGGCAAATATGCAGCTAAACGATATTGTTAGCATAATTCAAGGTTCAATTCAAACGGTGCTTGATGAGAAGTTAAAAAATTTATCTACCAAAGCCGACATAGAGGAGGTAAAACAAACAATGCAAGATTGCTGCTCACAAGTTGGACATTTAAAGATGGAAAATGAGGCATTGAAGGAAGAGGTAAAAATACTAAAATTCGAACATCAGAAGGATCATCAAGAGCTAATGCGTCTAGTAGATAAAAGCAAACAAAAAAATGTAGTCTTCCGTGGTTTTGAAAAAAATGGTGATTTGAAAGAAAATATTACTAAAATATGTGCTGAAACAATGGGAATCCCGGAATTGGTTGTGAAATGGGTCCAGAAATTTCTATGCTACCATTTCTTTGACTTTCGATCGATACCATAAAAGGAACGTAATTGATCTGCGTGGTCCACTCCCCCCATGAAGCTGTTATAATTTCTAATAACTGCTGGGCAACTTACTTCACTTTGCACTCCTTTCGACTCACTACCATAAAAGTTCGATTCTAAGTAAATTGACTTTCTATCCATCCATTTATAGTAACTAATACCAGTGTTAGATACTCTGAAGTCCCAATCACCTCTTTTCATTTTTTTATCTGGTTTCAAATTTTGAGGAGTTAATTTTCTATTAGACCGAATGGTGCCACAAGCCAAAATTCTTTCGGTTTTTAATTTTTAAATAAGTCGTATAGAAGTGAAATAGTTATCGAAGTAAACCATTTTATTTTTGCCCCATTCATTTTCTGTCAGTGATAAAACTAACTACTTTCACCGAGGACAAATTCATAAAATTTATCTTCTAGTACACCATCTTTTCCTTGGTATATCGAAAATCGTTTTATATAACCCTTTTGATCAGCCAAGCCAAACACCACATTTTATACCTTCTCTTTTTGGGTTTCATAGGACAGTATTGTTTCATTGTATTTCTGCCCTTGAATAGTATCATAGACTCATCGACAGAAAGCTGCATCGTACCACTGTACACTTCTTCAAACTTATGGCTCAAGCCATTAATGACTGGTCTAATTTTCAGCAAGCGATCGCTACTATTTTTTTGAATCAAGGTGTTATCCTTGCAATGTAAATATCTCAGGATCATTTCAAATCTATTGCGGCTAATAGTTTTGCTAACTATAGATGTTGCAAAATCTTCGCTCGTACTCCAATAGTGTTTCCAACTTGGGAGTCTGTGATATCCCATAAAAAAATTTATTCCTAAAAAGGCAAAAAATTCTGGTTTCTGTAAACTGAGTGTACGATTCTGTTGAGTCGAAATAATCTGTTGGTGTTTTTATGGAATCAAAAAAACCAGAAACAGGCCCTTCCATCATACAAAATTCTGGAATTGTTGCATCATTACTCTTGACAAATCCACGTTTAAAACTACCTCAGCAATAACACTGCTTTCAACAATTTCATCATCACTATTTATCACCTGTTCCAATATGGCCATAATGTTATTAGTATCTAGAAATTTACGACGAATGCCAGACATATTCCTCTAAAAAAATCAAACCTATCAAGAACATCCTCGTAGCTAGTAACTCAAATCATGTGCGTTAATTTACCAACGGTACTTACCAGTCCACGGTAAAAAAATAAGCACAAAGAGCAAAATATTTACTAAGCACCAACTATAAGGGTTTATATATGAAGTTGACTATATATTTATCAATGTAAGAACTTGAACTGTACAATTTTTGAATTTTTTATAAAACTTTTAATACCTTGAAAATTCGCGCTCCGAAAGCACCTGTAAATACTGCAACTGTTGGGGAGAAACTGAGCTTATGAACAATAGAAGTAAAAAAAAGCATAAATTTATTATTCTTATTGGTAGAAAATATGGTACTTTAGAGAACCGATGGTCATACATTGCAAAAATACATCCGCCTTATAGGTAGCGAATGAAAATAAGTAACGGTACTTGTAAGTACCGTCCGGCGAAGTCCGTACCGTCCGGTTAAGTCTGAAACAAAAATCAATGATCGTTATTAAACCTCTTATAAATTGTTATGAATAAGACTCATATTATATGCCCCTCGATAGTGGCATTATTACATTAACGTTTTTCTTGTTAATTGTAATTGAAAAATGTTAGCCTTAATCATAATAGTTTTTAAAAAGGTTTATAAAAAGCTTAAGACAAAAAAAGTTTAAATGCACAGGGTTACTTACATTTTGCTTATTACATTGCCTAAATTAGCAATAGCAGTGGCAGTCTTCTTAAGGCCTTCCCCCATCGTTTTGATGGCATCGGCCATCAATTTATTTGTCGCTACGTTCGAAGCGCTACATTCGGATAGCATCTATCAAAATAAAACAAAACAAAAACAAATAAATATTCATTGTTAATGATAATTTATATCACGTCAATAATTAACTTTAAAGCATCAGCCTGTTTGCTTGCGATCTCCAAGAATTGATTTTTTATTTCGCTATTGTCCTCGGCTCGCTTTCTTTTCAGCCCTCTTCGAGGTGTCCTCTTCGAAGTGCTTGGCGTATCACATAGCACATCAAATGCTTCTCCTGTATGTGATGCCGATGGCACTACAAACTCCTCACCATGTTCGAGTAATATTTGCAGATTCTAATGGAAAAAAGTATTTGCTGGAGCTAGTCATACATATTAACTTCACTGTAACTTACCTCTTCCATTGGAACATTTTCGGCAACGGATGCGTGACGCTCAATAAAATCGTTGCCGACAATGGCAACTACCCGCCTTTCCATGTCACTTAAGGCCTCTTGTGTCAACGGCCTATTTCCTGTTAGCGCCTGTTGCCTTTTTCGGTCTCGCACTTTGGTACTGGTGCGGCTTTTTAATTCCTTCCAAACCTTTGTGAGTACGAAAAATTTTACATTTTCTTATATTTATTGCAATATGTTTACTTACCGCCTGCCACTGGTTGACCGTTTTAACCGCCCCGCCAAGACAACTAAGGTTTTCGGACAATTCGTTCCACTTTTTGTCGCAATCCAATTTTCCGTGGAGCTTTTTAAATTTACCGCCAGCAAGTCCCGGGTTGCTTGTCATGAAGTTAACCATTTGACTTAGCTGCTCGGCAGACGCGCGGCTTCTTTTGGCAGAAGTATTAGACATTATGTTTTAAAATCTACAAGCGTTAATAAATATATGTAATTAATAAAATAGTAAAAATTTATAGTGTTTTACTTACTTTGCAAATAACAAGGTTTTTGTTTTTTTTTTATTCTTCTTTGTTATTTTCTCCTATTTTGACATTTCGCTTGGCAGAGTTGCCACGTAAAATCAATTTGAATACAGAAAAATATAAACCTGTTTACCATGGTTACAAATAAGTTAGTGAATCAAATAGTGGTTAGTGCAAACATCAAAATGTGTGGTTAAAGTTAACACCTAATAAAGTGTTAAAAGTTAATGAATCGCACTACTTGCAAGAAAGAATAAAAAGAAAAGAGTACTTTAACTGACGTTAACATCCCAAAAAATTTTATGCGAAATTTTACGAAAAACTTTCGTTGTCTATTACTTATTTCGAAACAAGTTTTTACGAATATTTCGTACGATGTATGTCAGTTTTCGTATAAATAAGCAGAGATTTTTTCGGTGTTTGGTATCAACTGTTTCATACGTTTACATTTTACTATACTTCGGTTTGGTGGATGGTTTATAACCAGCAATATGTAAAACGCCGAGGATTTAAATCAGAGACCGTAAATATATGTAAGAGTATTCAAAAATCGAACAGCTGAACCGAACGGCTAAACAAATGAAACCTTTAGGAAGATATGTACATACCTATGGACTAATTATTTGTAGACCTTTCAAAGTAGGAGGATATAAAAAAGTCATTTATTAAAACAAATTGGGAATATGTTCGACTTTTTCATTATATCTACGGAACTAACATATCAAAAAATATAAAAAATTGATTACATTACATAAGAGTTGTTTTCGTAGGCCTGTGTAATTTCTAATCTTTCAATATTGAAAAATAAATAAAAAATTATTACGTCTGCAAAACGCAAAGAAAAAGAAAAATACAAAAGCAAATGAGAGAATTAATAGAAAAAAACGTATTAGCTAAAACGGGCAAAAATCGCTGACTGCAAACTGAGGAAGAATATTTGTTAATTTTTTATAAAGAGTGTTTTCAATAAAATGATTTAAACAAATTTGCATGCATACATATGTCTATTTTGCTAGAGAAATAAAGAGTCCACTATTCATATAAGCAATCTAAAACCTGTTGCTCTCTTTCCCTCGAAATATACTCTTCATTGAATTCCATATGTCTGATACAATTACTAAACATACATAATAGGTACATATCACAAAAGCAACATGTTAAAAGTTTTAACTTCTAATTAAAGCTATAGACCGACCCAGACGAAGATTGTGTGATTTACATGTATTTTGTTTTTGCTGCAAAACCTGAGAGTAAAGAACGAAACAGAAGAAACAAGTAAAAAATATAACCGGTCAAATTCAACCACAAGGCACTCTACACCACATAGCAAAAATGTAAATTATTGGTGGGCGCTGCATCTGATTTGCTACCAACCGTAATATTTGAGGAGGATCTTATCAAAACTTAATAAATCCGTATCTCACCGAATTAAGTTTAATTTATTTTTTGGTTTATCGACCTTGAAATGAAAACGCAGCGGAAAAAAAGTTGGATTAAAACTCTACAGTTAGTTAAGCCAGAAAACAGGAACAAATATGCATGATTTCATCAAAACTTGATAAATCCACTTCATTCTTTACATACTAATTCAATACATTTTTAATTACTGGGTGGATTTCGATGAAATTTAGCGACTTAATAGAAAACAATTTAAGCTTTCAAACTTAGTGCTTACACAGTGCGCCAAATATGATCATCTCGAATGTGTAAATAACAATGAACTTTTTTGTAAAAAAATACATCTTAGTAGAAAGCTACTTTTTTGCAAGAAGGTGCTTTTTTGTAAATACCTATATTCCTTTTTATAAAAACGTACCTTCTCCAAAAGACGTACTTTGATAAGCAAATTTTTTAAAACATACTTTTTACGGTTTCTTACATTATTTTCAACAACAAAAAAAATGTACAGACGGATATCTGTCTAGATATATTCTAGGTTCTTAGACCCATAGGGATCTAGAATAGATAAACTTCATGGCGTATTAGATCAATATTGCAGAAGTTATAAACTTAATTACAAATTAATATATACCTTCTACACATGAACGTTAAGGGTATAAAGGAAATTTTATACAAAAGTAATTTTAGCAAAACAAAGATTAATGCATAGCTGTTGAACACAAAACTTGATAAATTCAATCCGGTCGCATCAAAGCTTGATAAATCCAGTCCGTTCGCAACAAGACTTGGTAAATCCACTTAAAAAATTTAATTTATTCGAATTATCTCATTGCTAAATTTTTAAACCCTGTATAGATCAATGACTAACCTTGCCGTTTGCATTAATGCAACAAAAATTTATAAGAAATACAAGTGGGCATAACTAAAAAAAACATTTTCTTAAATTGTGCAGAAATACAAAAAGTGGATTTATCAAGTTTTGAAAAATTATCCTTATATATAGAATTCATTGTTCTTCTGCCCATGTCTCATGTAATCACTCTAAAGTTAATTATGATGAAAAATATTTTGGTTGGGTCGCAAGCATAATTTAAAAGCTTATGTGGTCAAGTAATTTAGAATTTTTTTTTTTTCAGATTTTTCGAAGGTTTAGAGGTCGTACAAGTCTAGTTTTCATCAAAAAGGGGGTTTTTGCCCTTATTTCTAACTTTATTAATATTTCGTCAATAATCACGTGCTTTTAATTTTTTTTTTTAATATTAAACGAAATTTCCAACCTTTAATTCCATGCGCATAAACTATAAGTTCTGGCAATAATTTGGCCCAATAATATACCATATATTTAATTCTTTGAGTTGTTTTTAAATAAGTTCTTTAAAAACGGTTTATAGCTTTCAGTAAAGATGAAACAATAATGATGCGGTTTTAAAGATGGGTTCTAAACGATTTGAAACAAAGAAAATGAAATTTGGGCATACCGTTCCAGAGTTATACATATTTGAAATTTGTAACCAATGAATATTTAATTCTCAATAACATATAATTCATTTGCTGCAATCGTCGTAACTCAAAAAAGGCGATTTTTTTAGTACTAAGTTCAAAAACAGTGAATTTTAAATTATGACGTTGTTGCAGAAAATTAACGATATTATTATTTCTTTGATTCCTTCGTTTAGTATCAGAAAAAAATAATTTTTTGGACATCCTACTGCACAGGTCTTGGCGATAAAACAGTACAGTTTTGCAGTACAAAATACAATATGGAAAAATCTTAGAATTGAATAAAACTCGATCCTATTGTAATATGAAAAAAAAACTTTTTAAATTTAATTACATTTATTATAATTACATCCCTGATTTATATTCTTTGTTTTTGTTTTATACCTATTGCAATAAGAAGTAATCGTATGAGGGGGTTCACATACATTTAAATTTAAAAAAAATGTTACAACAATTTCGTTTTCAGTTATTTTTTAATTAATAATTTGCATTGATCGATGTTTGGACGGTGTCTGTTACAAAGTCTTCCCAATTGATGGGGACGGATATTGTTTGTTTTCGTCCCTTGCTCATGTAGTCTATGGAACAGCTTCAAGGGGAATGAAAGTGCGTAATATTTTTGTGGATTATGTGGTCCAAAACCGTTTCAAATTTTTTACTACCACACCAGAGGGTGACAACTATAATAATGTTGAAGTATATTCTATTGATATGAGAAAAAGAGGAACGTATGGTACTTCATGCGAACTTCAAGCTGCCTCAGAAATATTTCCATATTTATTTGAGCTTGGGAGAAATGAGGCCATATTTTTACGCTTTGGAAATAAACAACATCCTGTTAAAAAACTTTGTTTTTCAGGGAATATTTCAAATGGATATTTTGATGTCTATGAGAAGAGAGGTTGTCTGTATAGTCGGTGGTGTAAAGTTGTGTTTTTAGTGCTCTCTGTTTTGAATAAAGTTTTTATAAGGTCTGTCTGGGTACTTTTCCAGTAGCAAATACTCAGTAACTTTTTTTTTGGGAGAGTAAGACAAATTTTACTCTTCGGCTGAGAATATCTCAAAAAGTACGCAGACAGTATCCAGTGAAATCTTGCAAGAAAACAGCTGATCGGTGTGTAACCAATTGAAATAACAAACGTGAGCCAAGATAGCGTTGAAGAAATAGCGTCCAATTTGGGAATTTAAAAACCGGGAAACCAAAATACCCAAATAATGAGTATTTGCAGTATAAACAAAAAGTTAGCGTCGAATTTAGGAATTTAAAATAGGGAAGTACAAATATAGGAACAAATCTAGTTTACCGACGCAGCTCCAACTAAAAAAAAATACACGGGGTGATGGAAAATGAAAAAATAAGAAGAAAAAATTAAATAAAAAAGTTGGCGCAAACGCTTAGTTTTCGAGTTATGGACGTTTAAAGTTTTCACATAAATATGTGATTTTCCACTACAATTCTAAACGTATATGGCCAATATTGGTATAATTTTAAAGCTCTTGAAAAGATTTTTCTGGATATACATAATTTATTTTAAAATATTAAACTCTTTAGATCACATTACAGTTTTTTTCAAACGTCGAAATGTTACGGAAGTGCACTAGGAAAGAATGTAGTTTATTTAAATAAAAGTGTAATACAAATTTTATAAAATAACAAACACTAGCATCGCAAAAAAAAATTCTTTGCATAGCCTTTGGCCGGACGCAAGGATGTTCTTCTCTATGGTATAATAAACACCGGTTTCGCTTACTAAAGCTTCCTTGCATAGCCGGCCTGCGGCCGGGCGCAAATATTTTCTCCCCTATGGTATAACTAATACCGGCTTCGCTAACTAAAGATTCTCTGCATAGACGGCCTTTGCCCATGGGCAAGGATTCTCTCCTCATTAGTATAACATAAACATAAAGAAGGTTTAACTTGTATTTTAATTAAAATTCTTAAATAAATTAGTATGTAGTATATACATACATTAAAGAATTAGAAAAAATTAATAAATTTGTTTTTATGCTTACTAAAAAACTTTTGTATTTTGCAAACTCGTCCCACTTCTTAATAAACTAAAAATATTAAAATAAATTCTGTATGTCCAGAAAGATCTAGTGAAACGCTTTGCAATGATACCAATATTAGCCATATACATTTGGAAATGTACTGCAAAATCACATATTTATATAAAAACTTAAAACGCCCATAACTCGAAAACTAAGCGTTTGCGCCAACTTTCTTATTATAATTTTTTCTTCTTATTTTTCCATTTTCTATCACCCTAGGTACTTTTTTTTATTTGGAGCTGCGTCGGTAAACTAGATTTAAGCCCAAATATATTTATATTTTTTTTACCACAGGCTTTTGCAGGGTATAAACTATATATTTTCTGAAAGTAAATAGTTTTCTGGACAAAATGAGCGATGCGTGAAAAATCGTTCGGACAGTTTCCGAGAAATCTGGGTTCATCCAAAATGATCAGTAAAAATCTTTACTGATTTATGCAATGAACCACAGGCTATACCACGGTATAAACTATATATTTTTTGCACGCATCGCTCATTTTGTCCAGAAAACTATTTACTTTCAGAAAATATACAGTTTATACCGTGCAAAAGCCTGTGGTAAATATTTTTAGTATTTTTATTAAAAATATAAATATATTTTTACTTCCCCTTTTTAAATTCCTAAATTCGACGCTAACTTTTTGTTCATATACTGTAAATCCCCATTATTTGGGTATTTTGGTTTCCCGGTTTTTAAATTCCCAAATTCGACGCTATTTCGTCGACGCTATCTTGGCACACGTAAACTCTTTCATTCAAACAGTATATAAAAACAGCTGTTCAAACTAGTTGCAAAATCTTATGCTATGTTTCCACGGTACGTGCTTCGCTCTCTATTCATGCTTCAAACCCTAATCATGAACGCAACAACTTGCTTCGCCATACAAAATATTGAGAGCGAATCAGGTAGATTCATATTGAATCTACTTGCGAAGCAGGAAAAATTCCTCTCTTCTCTAATATTTATCGCAAGTTTATCTGAACTAGCTGAATAAATCGTTTGTGTTAGCGTTGTCAACTCGGTGCGTTTTGTACCATTGTTGGTGCTTTTTTATACTTTTTATAATGATGAAAATATTAGCTTTATTAATTTGGAATAATTATTATAAATTTGTGATCTCTTTTTAAAAAGATCTAAACAGAATTTATTAAATGAATGTACGAAAATGTATCACCTTTTTTATTAAATTTTTTTGGTATTTTTTTTTAATATATTTAGGGGTGGTCTGGAAATCGAAAAAACGCAAGTATTTTGAAGTTCTTTTTAATACACTCTTAATCCCATTTTTTATAATTTTCTTATAGAATTCTGTATAATAAGAGAAATATTTGTATTGTATTGTATTGGAATTTCTTCTACTACAAAAATCTTTTTAAAAAAACGACTTTTAAATTCTTGCGTTTTGCGGTTTCGATTTCCAGAACACCTCTGATTATCAAAGGCTGTTTTATTGTTATATTTTTAATATGAAAGTATTAAACTTCTGAAAACAAACATTATTTTTTAAATATTTTAATAAAAGGATAAATAGATAACTATTGTTAATTTTGAATCCGTACTATTAATCGTAGATCCCTTTAAAAAAAATTTTGTATAGAATTTGTGCAATTAAAAATAATTTGTTATCTAATACAAATGAATACAAGCAAATTTGTTTATTTTATTTATGTCTTTTCTAAGCGGTATTTTATTCCAAAAAAATGCAATAATAAATAAAGATTTTTCCAAAATAACATACAAAATTTATTTAAATTACTTTAATATCAAAAAATTTCGGTACATGTAATGTTTTCCTGTGTGCTTTTTCCTATGTGTTTTCCATAGCGTCGAGAATTTTTTGGCATTTCATTTTTATTTTTGAGATGGCTACTTAAAAAGTACCACTTTCTGCTTAAAATCGAATCTGATTTGTGATGTTTTGCCCTGATTTGTTGACATTTTTTATTAATACGCTCAGAAAAGTGTTTGGAACTAAAACAAAATTTCAGATTTTTGTTTTAAATGTAAGTCAAACGAATGAGTTGTGAGCTCGTGTTCTAAAACAAGCAGTTACAGTTTAGGGCCAACCATAATAAACATAATCTTGCTTAACCTTCTGTCAAAAATTAACAAAAAGTTTTTTTTAAAAAAAAAAAACAAAAACAAAAAAAAATTACATTTGATTCCTTACGGAATGTGCGATCGGTTTCGCACTTTGCTTAAGCAAATGTCAGTTTCAAAAAACTTAACAAAAATATGGTTCAATATGGTTTTACCCATATGCTATACATGTATTCGAACAGTTGCTAAAGCCAACTTAAGCACATTATATTTCGGTATTTTTAGAGCACAGGGCACAGGGGCGCTAAAATTTGGTGAGATTAACTTTTTCGCGATTATACTGTATTTTTAATATTCAACTATTATGCAAAATTAATTCAATAAGCTTTTAAAATAAAAAAAGAAAGTCTAAACTTGCTGCTTTTTTTAAATTAAGTGCTTTTTCTCCATTTTGGCGCGTTTCAAAAATTCACAGTTACCAACGCTGATTTTTTTTATTAAAGACAACTGTCAAATCGAAGCAAGTAGACAAGTCGTGTAAACACCATGATTCATTCGCATGATTCAGAGAGCGAAGCAGGTGATTCAAGTCGTCGTGGAAACATGGCATTACCAGAGGAAATTTCTCCAGTAACATTTTGCAAGTTCTCTAATTTCCAACTGTCAAAAAATTCTCTTTTTGGCTCTCTCGCTGTAAGAGATTTGGAGTACGCAGACAACATTTTGCAAGATTTTGCGACATTTTGTACAAAATTATGCAAAATATGTGTACGCAGACAGACCTATAATCAAAAGATGTGTATAACGTTTGTTACATAGAAAAATCGATAATATAAAGAAAAACCCACGTTTTGAAAAAATAAACTAAGCATATAATTGCATTTACTTTTGGATAAAGTGATTTTAAAATTTGTCAAAATCCCAATGAGAGACAAATAAAAAAATTAATAGTTTGTATAAAAGTCAGCTGATGGTGTTAAATGTTGCCGGTTATAATTTTATTTTGTTGTATTTGTAAACAAAAGCTATCTGTAGAAGCAAACTAAATAAAAGCTTTTAAATATACACAACTGAGCTTTTAAATAAACACAATTGAGCTTTTTGGAACGTAAATTTAAAAAGCTGTTGTGAAACTTAAATATATATTATAAAAAAACGAAAAAGCGGTTGCATACTTTTAGGATGCGAAGAACGATAACCAGCAAGAACGATAACCCAACAAGCCAAAAGAAAGCAGTTCACTCCAGAAGAGATGTCAAATGCAGGGGCGTGTAGTTTACCGGCAAATATGCAGCTAAACGATATTGTTAGCATAATTCAAGGTTCAATTCAAACGGTGCTTGATGAGAAGTTAAAAAATTTATCTACCAAAGCCGACATAGAGGAGGTAAAACAAACAATGCAAGATTGCTGCTCACAAGTTGGACATTTAAAGATGGAAAATGAGGCATTGAAGGAAGAGGTAAAAATACTAAAATTCGAACATCAGAAGGATCATCAAGAGCTAATGCGTCTAGTAGATAAAAGCAAACAAAAAAATGTAGTCTTCCGTGGTTTTGAAAAAAATGGTGATTTGAAAGAAAATATTACTAAAATATGTGCTGAAACAATGGGAATCCCGGATTTGGTTGTGAAATGGGTCCGTAAGCTGTATGAGACAGATGAAACGGTATGTGGAGTGGCAGAATTCAGGACGGAAGAAATGGCAAATGCAGTTTTTAACAACGCCAAGAAACTTAAAGGTACCTCTGTATTCGTAGATAAAGATTTAAGTGATGAAAAGCAACAAAATAAAAAAGTTATGTTACAATTAAAAACACAACTTAAGTCATTGAATAAAGATTTAAAAATACTAGTGAGAAATGATAGGATGAGAATTGATAAGAAATGGCTATTTTGGAATAAAGATAAATTATTAATGTGTGGTAGTCAAAATGGCAAAGAATTTTTAAAAACAATTTTTAATGATAAAATTGATTCAATAAATTTGTGTTATATGTCATTGTTAAATCAAAAAAAAACTAACTATAGCCGGAAGTAGTAAAGTTAAAAATGTTAATCAATGTCTTGTTGATAAGAATTTAAGTAATGAAAATAAAAATTGTACACTTAAAATAATTGCTTATAATGTTAACGGTTTAAATAATAAATTTGATAATCTGGATTTGTTTGAGTACTTATGGGAATCAGATATATTTATATTGTTGGAGACACATGTCGACAATAGTAGTTTTGAAAAATTTAATGGTAAATTCAAAAATTTTAATATTAAATGGAAATCAGCTACACTTAATAGCAGGTTTGGAAGAGGTATTTAACTAATTTTGGAGTGAAGTTTGAAATGAGGGCATATGGCAGTGTTGATACTATGGTTGTAAAATTAAATTCAAAAAACTTCACGATAATACCAGCTTACTTACTCGGTGCAAATTGGGGCAATGAGTTTGAGGACTTAGTTAATGCTTTACTTGAAAATGAAATAATCAACCCTATTATAATGGTCGATTTGAATGTCAGAATTAGCGAAGAGCAACAATATTTGGATGAAATTCTCGAAAATTCTTTTAAGGCTGGCTTAAGTGGTAGAAAGTCAATGGACAAAGTTGTAAAACCAAATGGCAAGACATCGATTTTTGTAATAATTATGGTCTGTTGATTTTAAATGGAAGAACTGCAGGCGATGGAGAAGGTTGTTACACGTATGTTGGCAGTTCAGTAAATTCAGTAAATGATATATGCGCAGTGTCACTTGATATATTAACAATGGTCGAAAAATTTACTGTGGATAATCAAACATGGTCTGATCACTTACCAATCACACTTTACCTTAATTTCACAACAACACAGAATGATAAAAGGAAAATGAACCTATTGCCAAAGTTAAAATGGAACTACAACAACAAAGATAATTATTGTGCCAAGCTTAATTCAAATTTAAATGAAATGCAAAAATATAAAGACAATCTTAACTTAAGCGATATGTCGAAATTAATTGTTGAATCGTATAAAGTACCAAAACTAAATGGCAAACACATACAATTTAAGAATAAATGGTTTGATATTCAATGCGAGGCAAAAATCCCTCGCAGCTTTACAAAAGTTTAGAATCTCTCAAGATGATGTTGATAAAGAAAAATACACAGAGAAGAAGAACAAATATCAAACAATTTGTAAAACAAAAAAAGTAAATTATTATAAACAATTAGAACAAAAGTTAAACTCGGTTACAGACAGCAAAAAATGGTGGCTAGTAGCTAAAGAAATAAGGCAAGAAGAACGATTGGTTGGAAATAATATAAGCGCAGAAAGTTTTAAAGAATACTTTGAAATGTTGTTAAACCCGCAAAGTAGAGCACTGGAGATGGAGTATGCGGCTAATTTAGTCGTGGATACAGATCTAGATAAAGTTTTTACACTGCAAGAGATTAGGTTGGTACTGGCAAAGGTCAAAGAAAACAAAGCGCCGAGTGAGGATAGAATACCCTATGAATTTTTTATAAACGCAAGTAATAACTTTTTAAGCGCTTTGGCGAAAGTCTTTACAAATATATTAAACGGAAGTGGTTCTTTTGAGGTGTTTGAGCGTAGTATTGTTTTCCCAATACATAAAAAAGGAGATGCTAATATGCCATGCAATTATAGGGGAATATCCTTCATGAATTGCTTAGCCAAGATCATGATGGGTGCTATACATGAAAGATTAACACAATGGACCACAAACTATAAAACTTTAAATGAGTTCCAAGCAGGTTTTCGTAAAGGCTATTGGACAATTGATAACATCTATAATTTAACGGCAATTGTCAATATCAAGTTTCATGAACATAAGAGACTTTAAAGCTGCCTTTGATCGTATACCAAGACAACTTTTAATGTATAAACTACGCCAAATGGGATTGTCCACAAAAATAGTTAACTTTTTAGAACATGTATATAAACATACATTTTCTGCAGTATGGACTGGAGATAAAATCTCAGATTACTTTAGTACAAACTCTGGCGTAAAACAAGGATGTTTGTTGTCGCCTTTGTTGTTTTCCTTGTATCTAAATGACCTTCATGAGCAACTGGAAGGCGGTCTGTTCATAGATGAACTGAACATAAGAATTTTAATGTATGCGGATGATATTGTCATTCTTGCCGAAAATATAAGCGTCCTACAGACAATGATAAATAATTTGGAAATATATTGTGAAACATGGGAAATGGAAGTGAACTTAACAAAATCGAAGATAATGGTTTTTAGGAAAGGTGGTCGTGTTGCCTTAAATGAAAAGTGGAAGTTTAAAGGAGATGAGGTAAAAGTTGTGTCTCAATACAAGTATTTAGGTATTATACTAACTCCGGCAATGTCTTACACGAAACATATAATTACAAAAAATGATGCTGCAAAAGTTTGTGTAAATATCACGTGGAAAAGTTTTATGGCAATAAGGGATGTATCGCTAAAGGCAAAGTGGAAGTTATTTCAAGCTGTTTGCAGATCTATACAAGCATATGGGGCTCAGGTTTGGGGCCTGGGTTGGTTTGACATTGTCGATAAATTGCAAAGGTTTTTTACTAAACGCATGTTAAAATTACCAGAAAATACCCCAAACTACGTACTTGCTCTAGAAACCGGTCAAGAAGATTCACACCTGTATACTTACAGTCTACACCTTCAATATATTTCTATGACGCTTTTCGAATATGAAAATCATAGGTTACCTCACAGACTTTCAGCAAAAATAATATCAAAAAACATTTACTGGTACAAAAATTACGTTGATCGTTTGAACTCTTTTGATTTGAATTCAAATAATATACACCAATCTAAAAACATATGGAATAACTCGTGCAAATCGTTAATTGATACTATGAAATCTAAATCTAGTCAAAACTACCGCGAAACTGCACTAAAAAGTCAACAACGAATATATAAGTTTTTAGACCACTCAAAAGGCCTTACCTATTGCAACGAAAAATATAACCAACACCAAATATCCTTAATAATGAAAACTCGCGGAGATCTTTTAATGCTAAATTCAAATAAATATACCACCAATCAATCCACTCTTTGTTCTTTGTGTAACCTGAATAAAGATGAAACAATTTTGCACGTTATAGGAAGGTGCCCAATACTTGCAAATATACGAAGAAAATTCCTAGTGTACTCAAGACTTACAGATTATGAAATTTATGATCTTCAAAATAGGGGAAGAGAAGAAAACTGGAGTTCACTTTATCTTTTTGTAAAAAATGCATTAACTTATAGAAAATTTTTAGTCGATGAATACAATTTAAAAAAAAAAAAAAATTTTATTAGTTAAAAATATTTTAAAGGCAAACTTCTGGCTGACGGTTAAAAAACCAAGCCGTTAATATCTTTATTTTAAATATAATTATAATTTTTATATCAAAGTTTTATATTAAAACAAATATTGTTGTACTTAATATTATATATTTCAATAAAGAAAATTGTATGGGTACACGGGGGTAAAATTATAGATATAGTACTTACCGGGGCTGGTGTAAATGACGGTGTCAAGTTGAGTGGGGCCTGGTATACAGCAGTCACAGGTTGTATAAATAACAGAAAAATAATCCAGTAGTGCCGCTAAACGAAGTAGGTAAATTATAAAGCTTTTATGCTTTTCCACAAAACGGGGCTGGTGTAAATGACGGTGTCAAGTTGAGTGGGGCCTGGTATACAGCTGTCACAGGTTGTATAAATAACAAAAAAATAATCCAGTAGTACCGCTAAACGGAGTAGGTAAATTATAAAGCTTTTATGCTTTTCAACAAAACTGTTTAATTAGAAAGAATTTATGTATACATAAGTATGTAGTTATAATTTATAACATATTCTTTCAACACTTTTTGTAAATGTCCTGAACGTCTACTTTTTGTTAATAAAAATTTTATTCTTATTTTTTTTATATGTATCACAATTATTTTATTAAACAAAAGTAAGAGTTTCTTAGAACTGATAACTTATAAAAATTTCAAAAAAAGTATATATATATATATATGTTCCTTTAACTCCCACTGGAGCATAGGGCGTCAAAAAAAGTAGGTAGTTTTTGAGACAATGGGAGTGGGCGAGGCAGTTTCGGCAGTACTGGTGATGCTTAACGATGTCCTTTCTAGTACAGACGGTCATTCGCAAAAATTTGCTGCACTTGCGGAGCGGATGGCCCTTACGGCATAGACGGCAGTCCGGGTTTTTAGTGCGTGGTGGCACCCGTTTTTCCGCTCTTCGAGGGGAGAACCTTCGCGGCTGCGGTGGTACATAGTTACTGTAATGAGGAAAAAATAAGGGGGGAAAATTAATTGTCAGGCCTTTGACGGGAGTGGCAGTAGCACAAGTTTTACAATTGGATGGGTTATGATGCCATTAGCGGTGCGGATTTCAAAGACTCTAACTCGGCTATCGGGACCAGTAAAGATTTTCTCAATGCGACCGAGACGCCATTGATTCGGGAGTAAGTTATCTTGTCGGACAACTACCAGATCGCCGATAACAAAGTCTCGCTGAGGGTGTTTCCATTTGTTGCGCTTGTGAAGTTCGGTGATATATTCTTCTTTCCATCTACGTGCCAAGTGATGGTGAAGAATTTTCAGCTTTTGCCAACGGTTGACATAGCTGAGGGAATGGCTGGACAAGTCAGGTTCGGGGGGAGATAATAGTGGGGTTCCGACGAGAAAATGACCCGGCGTCAGGGCGCACAGGTCCGTTGGGTCCTCATTCATGGGGCTTAAGGGTCTTGAATTTAAACACGCCTCAATTCGTGCGTAAACTGCTGACTATGGCACAGTTTCTTAAAATGGGCTTTGAAACTTTTGACCGCTGCCTCCCAGAGGCCACCCATATGGGGAGCGCCAGGGGGATGAAGTGCCAGTCGACTGGAGTAAAACCATCCTGAGAGAGAAGACCCTTTTGTATCTTAGACAATAAATGTTGGTGATCGTCATGGAGGACGTTAGCAGCGCCGACGAAAGCGGTGCCATTGTCGGAGTACATATCGTGGGGGGTGCCTCGTCGCGAAAAGAACCAAGCAAAGGCGGCAAGAAAAGCTTGTGTGGATATATCGCCAGTAGCTTCGAGATGGATCGCTTTTGTTAAAAAGCATACGAAGACCAGCACGTATCCTTTAGTGACCTTACAGCCACGACCTGCATAAGATTTTATGTCAAAGGGTCCCGCGAAATCAACGCCGGTGTGACAAAAGGGGCGTGATAAACTTGCAGCCATGATCTGTTGACCAATTTGGTGTTTATGTCTCACGCATGTTACGCATTGGGATAAAAAAGTTTTTATCAACATTTTGAGCTAAGGGACGTAGTAACGTAGTCTCGATGTAAAAGCGCATTTTGACCATGTAGGGTGTGTTTGTGTAGATACGTGAGAAACAATCTGGTGAAGCGCGCATGGTAAGGCAATAAAATGGGGTAACGTTCGTCATAGCGCAGGGTAGGGGCGTCCGCTAACCGACCATTTATTCGCATAATTCCGTTGGAATCGAGAAAGGGGTTAAAGGTTAGAAGCGAGCTTTTTCGGGACAGTGGTTTTCTTTCAGATAACTGTGAGTATTCTTCGCTAATGTGCGATTTTTGACAGACGACTGTCATACGATTTTTAGCGGAAATTATTTCCTTGGCCGACAGCCCTTCTCGGCATACCATTCCCGCTGTCAACTTAGCTCTCGTGCGGTTATAAAAGCGGAATATATAACTTATAACTCTTAACGCTCGAGGTAGGTCTGAAAAGTTCTCAAGAATATCGTCTGGCTTTATGAAAGTTGTATGTGCATGAACAAGTCTAATGTCTTCTTCCGTATCAAACTCCTTTTCTCGTGATGGCCAGTCTGAAGGGGGACGTCTTAGCCAAGCGGGTCCACGCCACCAAAAGTCACTAGATGACAAGTCACGTATGGTAACGCCACGTGACGCTAAGTCAGCGGGGTTACTTTTTGATTCAACATGAGACCACGAATCCTTTCCTACTTTTTCGATTATAGACGAAACTCGATTTTCGACGAACGTTTTCCACTTGTGAGCCGGTTTTCTTAACCATGCCAGCACGATGGTGGAGCTGAGTGTTTAAAATTCTTATACACTTTATGGTCTTACTTGTATAATATTTTTAGCTTTTCTAAAGTATTTGGAAAAATTTTCCTGACGAGCTGGCCTGAGCAACCAGCGAAATGCGCATAGAAACTAGCTTTCCCACAACAATAAATTTCAGTGTTTTTTATCATAAATTGGGATTATTAGCACATCATTAACAAATGAATTAATTAATAAATATTTCATTCCCGAAAATAATTTTTGATAATAAATTTGCATGTGCCCGGCAAATAAATAACTGAAATGGCAATCTGCTTTATTTAGCAACTTGTTTTTTTTTTTTTTTTTTTTTTTTTAATTTTGTTTTTTCTATCCTCTTACAACTACAATTCGTGTTGGAAAAAACCTAGCCAATTGTAGGGGAACGTAAGAAAGAAAGAATTCACTATTTATTGTTGTTTTTTTTGTTTGAAGCTTTGATATTGTTACAAGTAAGAGCTGAGTGTTTAAAATTCTTATTCACTTTATGGTCTTACTTGTATAATATTTTTAGCTTTTCTAAAGTATTTGGAAAAATTTTCCTGACGAGCTGGCCTAAGCAACCAGCGAAATGCGCATAGAAACTAGCTTTCCCATAACAATAAATTTCAGTGTTTTTTATCATAAATTGGGATTATTAGCACATCATTAATAAATGAATTAATTAATAAATATTTCATTCCCGAAAATAATTTTTGATAATAAATTTGCATGTGCCCGGCAAATAAAAAACTGAAATGGCAAGCTGCTTTATTTAGCAACTTGTTGTTTTTTTAATTTTGTTTTTTCTATCCTCTTACAACTACAATTCGTGTTGGAAAAAACCCAGCCAATTGTAGGGGAATGTAAGAAAGAAAAAATTCACTATTTATTGTTGTGCCTTTGTTGAAGCTTTGATATTGTTACAAGTAAGAGCTGAGTGTTTAAAATTCTTATTCACTTTATGGTCTTACTTGTATAATATTTTTAGCTTTTCTAAAGTATTTGGAAAAAGTTTCCTGAAGAGCTGGCCTAAGCAACCAGCGAAATGCGCTTTCCCACAACAATAAATTTCAGTGTTTTTTATCATAAATTGGGATTATTAGCACATCATTAATAAATGAATTAATTAATAAAAATTTCATTCCCGAAAATAATTTTTGATAACAATAGCGAGATCCACGTTCTCCGGTGTGCTAAGCGGAATATTTTCTGTGCGATGGGCACTAATATATTTTTTATATTTTAACCAATTTATTTGTGAGGCTGATGTCGATAAGTAACCAGACGGAGATACGATTCTATTTGGATTCATTATAGTAACAATTGTAGGTGTGTGATCGGAAGATAATTCTAGGGACGCTTCCACATCAATCGTGTCTATGGGGATGTTATTAACCACGCCAAAATCTATGACATCTGGAACTTTTTGCTGATCAGTAGGCCAATATGTTGGTTGTCCGCTCGCGACCACATTTAGGTCCATTTTACAAATTGTGTTAAACAAAACACGACCCTTAGGTGTAATAAGTCGTGACCCCCAGAAAGTGTGTTTAGCGTTATAATCGCCAGCAGCCAGGAAGCAGGGTCCTAATGATTTGAAGTATTTATTATATTGGCTTTGTGATATTGAAAATCTAGGTGGGGAGTATAAAGATGAAATTACTAGGTTTCGAGATAATTCCTCAACGCAAATGCTCGTTGCTTGGAGATAATCTTCACGATGATCACACATTAAGTAGTGTTTTACTCGGTTTTTTATCAAAATAGCAGAACCTCCACAAGCTCTACCTCGAGGGTCCTTGGTATCATATAATATATAACCATTGACTTTAAACGTGTTTCTTGAGGACAGATGAGTTTCAGAAACCACCATAGCATCAATTTGTTTATTTTTAAGGAAGTATTCTATTTCATGTACCATGTAATTCTCCACATACGACGCAAACAGGGGTGTGATGACAGTATGCCTTAGTGTGACCAAATTCTTGGCAGTTTAAACATTGAACGGGACCATTCCTTTTGTGCGACTCCTCTATTGTTATTTTTCTATACAGGATATATTTTAGATTGTAAATGGGGTGCGTTTTGTTCTTTTTAAGCTTAATGTCGCCGGGTTCTAATAATAATTTTCTTCGCTATACTTGGTAGCTCCAAAAGCATTTTATTACTGATCTTATCAATACCGGGTGCCTTCTTGGTGTTTAAATCCCGAATAGCCTTTTCGATTTCTTTAAACTCGAATCTTAGGGGAATAGCTGCTCTAACATTTACAGGCGGTAACTCGACTGCTATATCGTGAAATATATTATGGGTTAATACATTTTTCAGATGATTAGCAAACAGATTTCCTTTTTCAATATCATTTCTTGCCCAGCTTGTCATTCAAGTTTCTCAATGGTGGCTTAGAGATAACTGGTCTATTGAGGCTTCTAGCTGCACGCCATAATGAGCAGTCTGATTGTGGAGTTGCATCAAGTCCCTTAAGATATTTTTCCAGGGAAGCCGTTTTCTGAGACTGCAGTAACTTTCTCAGCCTTTTTGTGCACTCTTTTAATAATGTCTTAAGTTGGGGGGATCTGTGCAATTGCCACTCTCTTCGAACTCTCCTTTTTTCAGTCAATAGACGCTCGACATCTGTTGAATATATGATTTTGTTTTTGGTTTTTTTGAGGGTTATGCTGGAATGTTGAACAGCTAGTTTGAGATAACTGTCAAAAATAACAATAATAAATTTGCATGTGCCCGGCAAATAAAAAACTGAAATGGCAAGCTGCTTTATTTAGCAACTTGTTTTTTTTAATTTTGTTTTTTCTATCCTCTTACAACTACAATTCGTGTTGGAAAAAACCCAGCCAATTGTAGGGGAATGTAAGAAAGAAAAAATTCACTATTTATTGTTGTGTCTTTGTTGAAGCTTTGATATTGTTACAAGTAAGAGCTGAGTGTTTAAAATTCTTATTCACTTTATGGTCTTACTTGTATAATATTTTTAGCTTTTCTAAAGTATTTGGAAAAAGTTTCCTGACGAGCTGGCCTAAGCAACCAGCGAAATGCGCATAGAAACTAGCTTTTCCACAACAATAAATTTCAGTGTTTTTTTATCATAAATTGGGATTATTAGCACATCATTAATAAATGAATTAATTAATAAATATTTCATTCCCGAAAATAATTTTTGATAACAATAGCGAGATCCACGTTCTCCGGTGTGCTAAGCGGAATATTTTCTGTGCGATGGGCACTAATATATTTTTTATATTTTAACCAATTTATTTGTGAGGCTGATGTCGAAAAGTAACCAGACGGAGATACGATTCTATTTGGATTCATTATAGTAACAATTGTAGGTGTGTGATCGGAAGATAATTCTAGGGACGCTTCCACATGAATCGTGTCTATGGGGATGTTATTAACCACGCCAAAATCTATGACATCTGGAACTTTTTGCTGATCAGTAGGCCAATATGTTGGTTGTCCGCTCGCGACCACATTTAGGTCCATTTTACAAATTGTGTTAAACAAAACACGACCCTTAGGTGTAATAAGTCGTGACCCCCAGAAAGTGTGTTTAGCGTTATAATCGCCAGCAGCCAGGAAGCAGGGTCCTAATGATTTGAAGTATTTATTATATTGGCTTTGTGATATTGAAAATCTAGGTGGGGAGTATAAAGATGAAATTACTAGGTTTCGAGATAATTCCTCAACGCAAATGCTCGTTGCTTGGAGATAATCTTCACGATGATCACACATTAAGTAGTGTTTTACTCGGTTTTTATCAAAATAGCAGAACCTCCACAAGCTCTACTCGAGGGTCGTTGGTATCATATAATATATAACCATTGACTTTAAACGTGTTTCTTGAGGTCAGATGAGTTTCAGAAACCACCATAACATCAATTTGTTTATTTTTAAGGAAGTATTATATTTCATGTACCATGTAATTCTCCACATACGACGCAAACAGGGGTTAGATGACAGTATGCCTTAGTGTGACCAAATTCTTGGCAGTTTAAACATTGAACGGGACCATTCCTTTTGTGCGGCTCCTCTATTGTTATTTTTCTATACAGGATATATTTCAGATTGTAAATGGGGTGCGTTTCGTTCTTTTTAAGCTTAATGTCGCCGGGTTCTAGCTCCACTCTAAATAGTGGCTGGGGATTTTTTTCTCTATTTTTAATGTTTATTACATTTTTTATTTTGAAGCCCTTCTCTTCTAAAAACGTTTTTATCTCACCTGGGTCCACGCATGAGTCAATGCCCTTAATCACTACCTGAAGACCTTTACTGCTCTTCAGTTGATATGTATAAAAATTCTTATTAAGTGCTTCAAATTTTGTTATTACCTTACGAAAATCATCTTCACGATTAACTTGTATTTTTGTCTCATTAATACTACCCCGTTTTATTGCAGCTACATAAAAAGAATTTTCACCTATTACCGAGATCAAATTCTTTATTAATTCATTTGAGTTTTGCTCTCTAAGATATATCGGCGGTGGCTTAGAAGTTTTGATAACGTTTTGTGCTTCCGGGGATTCCTCATCCAGAATTGCAAATCGATTTTGTGAACTTGTTTTATCAGCTGTACCATCTTTTAAGACTTTTGAGACCGAAGCAACTGCTGAAGAGGTTGGGCTGCGATCCCGTTTAAGCACTGTTATGTACCTATCAATACCTACTTGTACTGGGGGCTTTTGAGCACTTTTTACTTGTGGAGCTGAGTTTTCCAACTTGCCTGATTTGGGGGTAATATTTTCATCACTTATTGAAATCGTTTTTGCCGCTGAGGCACCGCTTGCAGGTTCTATATTTTTTATTGTGTTAGAATCAACCGTATTATTAGACACCGAAGGTGATACTGAGTTTTCTATTATGCCTGATTGAGGGTTAATATTTTTATAACTTATTAAAATTGTTTTTGCCGTTGAAGCAACGGTTAAAGGTTTTATATTTGTTAGTGTATCTACCGTATTATTAAATACTAAAGGTGAGAGGGATCGCGCGCGAGTAATAGGTTTAGCCGTTAGGTATTTGCTATCATCGATTCTTTTTTTTATTTCTGCATTTGTTTCGTTAACACTCACTGTGATATATGCATTTCTACTGTTTGAACTTATAAGTTTTTTTTTTTTTTACTGTTTACAGCTGTGCTCTTCTTATTTGTTATTGTTTATCAACACCGAGAATAAAAAAATGTGTGTTTATGTATGTATGTATGTACATACATGTATTTTTTTTCTTTATCTTTTTCTTGTATTTACTTTTTTTAATACTCTATTTGTTCACGTTTTTATAAAAAAAAAAAATAAACCGTATCCCGAGCTTAGAAAACACGTCTATCTTCAACGAGCGCGACAGACTGTACCGAGTATGACAGACTGTGTGGTGGGTTCAAGGTGAGTAGAAAAAGATTGCAGCGTTCTATTTGCTGCTTGGGATGAAGAAGAAGGGGTCACATCTAAAGCGGCAAGGGGGTTGTTATTTTGATGAACGGGGATACTTTTAACGTTATTGTTATTATTTGGTGTTTTCTTCCTGTCTACGCGATGAAGCAGCGAATGGTGTGTTCCCTTACACTTAGCTCTTAGCTCCATGAGATGTTCCCAGGCAGTAAGTGCACTTATTTTGTTTTTTCACCGTGGCGTATCTGTCTTCAACAGACATGGACAGAAAAACGGTCCAGCATCTGAGCGGGTGAAATTCGGAGCACAGCGCGCATTTACCCTTGTTGTCAAGGGCCATATTGGTCTGATAGCTTTTCACCTTGGGCCCTTGGGATGAAGGTTTTGAAGGTTTTGGGGCATGCGAGGTTGAAAACGTGGATCGAATATCCGCGACCGACTCTAAAGTTTGAAACCTTGATGATAAGAAATCATCTAAGGCTTTCCACGTTGGCAAATCAGTGGTACGCGGTAAAGATTGTTCCCATAAGCTTAATGTGGTCTCAGGTAGACACGTTGAGCAAATATATACAAAAATGACATCCCAATTGTCGACTTCAGTATTCAACAAACGAAGGTTGGTGATACAGTCATTAATCGTGCGTTGTAAACGTCTAAGATCGGAACCAGTTTCCTTTGATATGGGTTTTAGGTTGAAAAGCGACTTGAGTTGGGCGTTCACTAATATTCGCTTATTTTCATAGCGATGAACTAAATTCTGCCAAGCCATGTTAAAACCATCGTTGGTCATAGGGCAGATCTTCAAGAGCTCTCGCGCTTCACCCTGAGTTTTCTTGACCAGATGGCACATTTTCTCTACTGGGGACAGACGCTTATTGTTGCGGTATAGGACTGTGAACATATCACGGAAAGTGGGCCACGATTTGTAGTCACCATGAAAGACTTCGGTATCGCATGGGGGTAAAGAAATGTGTGAGGTCATATCGCGGTTGATATCTTTCGAGTGGGGGCTGTTTGGGCATTGGCTTGAAGAGCCTCTCGGAGTTCGTGGATCTTTGCAACCACAGCTGTGTGGCTGCCAAAGGTAGAGTAAAAACGCCCTTTTAAAGCTTCCAGATCGATCTCTTCTTTGATGGTTTCATAATTATCCATCGCAGATTCATAGCATGAATCGATACTTGACCAGAGACGATCGATTTGTTTTTCGTGGTCCTCAAGGGTGTGTCGCATGTGCGACTCTACTTTTAGACCGTCAAAGTAGGTTTTGAATTCGACCACACGATCAGAAGGTGCTTCGTAAAAGCAACCGAAGAAAATTATCGGGAAAAAATTTAAATAAATTTTCAAAGGTGCTTCGTAAAAGCGACCGAAGAAAATTATTGGGAAAAAATTTAAAGAAATTTTCAAAGGTGCTTCGTAAAAGCGACCAATGAAAGTTATTGGGAACAAATTTAAAGAAATTCTCAAAGGTGCTTCGTTAAAGCGACCGAAGAAAATTATTGGATAAAAATTTAAAGAACCTTTAAAAAGGTGCTTCGTAAAAGCGACCAATGAAAAATTATTGGAGAAAATTTAAAGAAATTTTCAAAGGTGCTTCGTAAAAGCAAGCGAAGAAAATTATCGGGAAAAAATTTAAAGAAATTTTCAAAGGTGCTTCGTAAAAGCGACCAATGAAAATTATTGGGAAAATAATTTAAGGAAATTTTCAAAGGTCCTTCGTAAAAGCGACCAATGAAAGTTATTGGGAAAAAATTTAAAGAAATTCTCAAAGGTGCTTCGTAAAAGCGACCGAAGAAAATTATTGGGTAAAAATTTAAAGAACTTTTCAAAGGTGCTTCGTAAAAGCTACCAATGAAAAATTATTGGAGAAAATTTAAAGAAATTTTCAAAGGTGCTTCGTTAAAGCGATCAATGAAAGTTTTATGCAAAGGATTAAATGAAATTTTCCAAAAAAATAATAACAAAAAATAATTGACAAAATTTAAAGAACTTTTCAAAGGTTCTTCGTAAAAGCGACCGATGAAAATTAGTTGCTAAAAATTTAAAGAATTTTAAATGGTTAATTTATAATATGGGTATATATGTAGGTGTTATAATTAATTCGCAGCAAAGGGGTTATCATGTGTCATGGGCTTTATGGTAATTTATTTATTTTCATATATTCACTTGATTTTATAATGTAGGTATTTATTTCAATAATAAATATTAATAAATATAATAATACTTGTATTAAAACTCCAATGATTTTTCGAGCTGCCCTCGTATCCAGCTGTTAGTATATAAGTTCTTATGTACAATTCAGTTTGTCCCAGTGACCTAGTTATTTTTCATGTACCTATGTTACACACCGTACATACATACATTTACTCATCAAATAAACCAACGAGTTGATCGACTGCGTAAATTATGAGAGATGAAAATTATTAGCAAAGAGGGAATTAATGCAGTTGACGATAACAACAACACAAGAGATGCTTATTGATATTAACCTTGAATATTAAGCAGCACGTACAACTCAATTTTTTTTTTTACATATTTTTGGTCTTTTCCTTTTGTGTTCTGTTTGTTTGTCAACTCTATATGCTGATGCTTATGGAGATGACGATGGTCAAAGCATTGCGGGGGGAAAACGTACGATGCAATTGCCTACAGACTTTGTTAGGTTGTTCTTGCGGTACAAACTGGTTTTGTCATTTTTTTCCTTCTTTTTCAGTTAAACCGACTGTTGCTACTTCTGATGAGTAGGTATGGTTGTTTGTGTACTTAGAATCTAAGTCTTAGATGTATGTATGTATGTGTGGAATTTTTGGTGGTGGTTTTTGTTTTATGAAAATAAAGGCAAATTGTACATGAGTACGTATGTAGTTATTTTCATATTATTTTTGGCGTATGCAAGTAAATGCAGAATTACTTCATACGATTTAGGCGCCCGTTACTTTATCGTATGATGATTTTGGGAAAAAGCATGACACATGATACGTAGTCACGAGGGGGGAAAAATAATTTGGTTTGTTTTTTTTTTTTATATTATTTTTAGATTTTAAAATTTTATATTTTTTTTTTGTATGTTAACGGTTCTTATTTGAGACCGTTAAAGACACGATATTGAATTAAAATAAAATTAGCACGTTATGCCACGAGGGGGGTAAAATTGGATATAGTGTTCCCCAGGGGGTTGCGGGGTTATCGGACACTATGAAAGTGTCGGAAGGGTTTTCCCGGGTTATGGATGACCCGGATCCGGTTCGAAAGACCAAAATGTATGGGTACACGGGGGTAAAATTATAGATATAGTACTTACCGGGGCTGGTGTAAATGACGGTGTCAAGTTGAGTGGGGCCTGGTATACAGCTGTCACAGGTTGTATAAATAACAAAAAATAATCCAGTAGTGCCGCTAAACGAAGTAGGTAAATTATAAAGCTTTTATGCTTTTCCACAAAGCGGGGCTGGTGTAAATGACGGTGTCAAGTTGAGTGGGGCCTGGTATACAGCTGTCACAGGTTGTATAAATAACAAAAAAATAATCCAGTAGTGCCGCTAAACGAAGTAGGTAAATTATAAAGCTTTTATGCTTTTCCACAAAACGGGGCTGGTGTAAATGACGGTGTCAAGTTGAGTGGGGCCTGGTATACAGCTGTCACAGGTTGTATAAATAACAATAAAATAATCCAGTAGTACCGCTAAACGGAGTAGGTAAATTATAAAGCTTTTATGCTTTTCCACAAAACTGTTTAATTAGAAAGAATTTATGTATACATAAGTATGTAGTTATAATTTATAACATATTCTTTCAACACTTTTTGTAAATGTCCTGAACGTCTACTTTTTGTTAATAAAAATTTTATTCTTATTTTTTTTATATGTATCACAATTATTTTATTAAACAAAAGTAAGAGTTTCTTAGAACTGATAACTTATAACAATTTCAAAAAAAGTATATATATATATATATATATATATATATGTTCCTTTAACTCCCACTGGAGCATAGGGCGTCAAAAAAAGTAGGTAGTCATTTATTTTCACTTTAAGAACTTAGACCATTTGCGACTGGTCTCTTTTCAAAACACTATCCAACTGCCCGTTGATGTTAAGAAGAGGGATGTCAGCGTCATACACAATTGTGTCAGCAAAACTCACATGTACGCTTACGTTCTTTTATTTTGCGAGCGTAAAATATAATTGTTTACAGCAAAACACTCTCATTCAGCGGGAAATATCGCACGATCGCACGGCCTGTTTTGAGGCCTCTAAACATAAATAATATATTTATTATTTATTATCTTTGTTTCTGTTATGTTTTATTTCTGTTTTTAACATTAAACAATGATTTAAAAAAAAACAAATTGCTTGTGGTTTTTGTACGAGGTGTAGTGTACTTTTTGTAGTATCAAGAATAACCAAGAATGATATAAAAAGAGATTACGGCATGCGCATGTTTTCCCGTTAGATGACGTAGCTTAACCCAAGCTAGGGTTACCTATTAATGTATGTTTCGTGACGTCATTTAACCCACCTGCGCAGAAAATTCAATTTTTGAGTTCGTGTTGTCGTAATCTTTCTTCTATCATTCTTGAAGAATAACTGTGATGAATTCGCCTTGATGATGTGTTTATTGAGCTTCTGTAAACTTCAAATTTGAATTTTATTAATTAGTCTTGTAGACAGCGATAACGAGCATACAAGCGGATGAGTTTATTAAAAATTTAATCATCCAGATAGGGAAAATATTATTGAGTTCTGGAAAAATTTAGACGGGGCACTATATCATGTATTAAAAAAAATTCCTTTAAATGTTTGTCGCTTTTTTTCCTCTTTGCGAACAAATATTTTCCGATTTGAAATACATTTGCTCAAAACAACGCAATAAATTAACGTCCGCAAGCCTAAAAAATGTTTTGTTGTTTCAAAACTGCAATATAAATTTAGAAGATATTATTGGTAAATAAAAGTATATTTTTATAGGCTAGTAAAATCTTCTCTTTTTATAATGGTGGTTAATAATTATAGAATATTTTTAAACTTAATGGGGTTATTATTTGCATTAGTATGTGCATTTTCATTGTGGGCATTCGCAAAGGTATGTTGAGCACAAAATTAAAAATATTGGAAAGGATTGTATAAGGTTGTAAAAAGACTTCAAATATTGTGAAGTGCTCAATTTTTCCAAAAAATAAGCAAAGTTTCTGCGAAATGCAGGTTCCAAATTAAATTTATTTAAATAATAACTGATTGTGTCTGTCCATAACTCAACATTTTTCGATAATTGTATTATTATTAACTGCTCTAAAGTGTTCATAGCAAAATATGTATGTTAATTAGGCCTCGTAATAGGCCTCGCAACCGCAGATTCCTCCCGCTGGGAATGTAAGAGACAAGAGTATTCGCACCAACACAATCATAATTGACACCACTGGTTAAGAAAAAGAAGTTTTGTTTTACTAAAAAAAAGAAAAAATCACGACGAGTAAATGTACTCGCTATTGCGATCCCTGTAGAGTTCTCATGCCCTGCAAATATGTAGGGTTCTCATGCCTAAACAAAAATATCTATCTATCTATGTCTATGAGAATATTTCATTACCTAACTAACTTTCCCCACAAATGTTGTTCATAAGACTAGAATTATATTGCCCAAACGAAAAAGATCATATCGGACAAAGCTTAAACAAGAAAAGGAGAGAAAGAAATTTCATTTCAAAAATAAGAAAAACTTTAGAGATAAAATAACACGGTTGAACAACAACAAAAAGAGAAAACTTCTATCTTATAGAAAAAAAGTGAGTTTAGGTAAAAGCATTCCGAAAATTTAAAGAATCCGAAGAATATAAAAATAAAAGATTAAAAAATGATGCATCCAGAAAAATAGCAAGTAGGCAATTTGAAGATGATGAACAGAAAAGAAAGAGGTTGGACGAAAACAAAATCCGAAACGCGTCCCAAAGACTTACTGAGTGCGGTTTGCGGAGAAGTAAGAAGTAAGAGGAGAACAAAAAGAGAAATGCAGCTCAAAAACTAAATGAAACAGATGAGCAAAAAAGGGAAACCAAAAAGCAGCTGAAAGACATGTTGAGAGACATGAAGGAGATTAGAAGAAAGCAGAAAAATAATGGCAAATAAACGACTGCACGAGGATGAAAGCAACGTAGTGGTGACTCCTAAAAGACATGTTCAACATGTTAATATTTTACAGAGTTTATTTATTTTTTTTTTTTTTTTTATTTATTTATTTATTTGTCTATGGAATTATAATCCTTACAGACTTCTTAATTAAATAAAAATAAATTTTAAAAAGTAACAAAAATTATGGATTTAAATAGATTAATATACTAGTTTTAATATCAGTGGAGCTATAAGAATAGTCAATAAATTTATAAAACTTGTTGAACTCGTTACACATCCTTCTTAAGGGGTCACCATTAGCATAATTAGCTCTAAAAAATTGGATTGATAACGGAACCAAGTGACGTGATGGGCGTTGAGGAACATTAAATGTTATATTGTTGATTAAGTATCCAGAGCAAACGTCGCCAATAATTATGTTGAAAATAAACGAGATGTTAAGCACAGTTCTACGGCTCTTTAGAGTTGGCAGCTTGATGAGGGCTAGTCTAGCAGGATATGGCGGCAGATTCCATTGGTTAAAGTTCAACCCACGTAGACAAAAGGACAGAAACTGTTTTTGGACTGATTCAATTTGGTCGGAATGTTTTTTATAAATAGGGTCCCATATTACGGATCCATACTCCAATACAGGTCTTACCAGGGAAGTATACAGACTTTTCGTCACATATGGATCCTTGAACTCTTTAGCCCATCGTTTTACAAAGCCGATCATACCTCTGCCTTTATTAGCTGTCATTGTTATATGTGCAATGAAATTTAGTTTCGAGTCAAGCAGAATTCCAAGATCTACGAAGCTATCCACTGACTCCAACTGATGACTTTCAAAAAAGTAGAATGCAGGTATTGGACTCTTTCTAACAAAACGCATGTATTTACATTTTTTTAGATTAAGTTGCATAAGATTTACATTGCACCACGTGTAAAAAGAATTTAAGTCGTTTTGAAGAAGTTGTTGCTCAGATATTTGCCGATAGCTCAGAAAAACTTTGACGTCGTCCGCATACATCAGAATATTGGATGAATAAATCACCTCAGGTAGGTCATTAATAAATAATGTAAAAAGAAGTGGCCCAAGGTGGCTTCCCTGAGGCACACCAGACAGAACATCTATGCTTCTAGAAATCGCGTTATTAAAGTTAATGGATTGTGTTCTGTTGCTTAGGTATGAGTATATCCATTTTATACTAATATCAGTAAAACCCAGTAAATGAAGTTTAACCTTCAAAAGGCTATGGTTAACTTTATCAAAAGCCTTGGTAAAATCAGTGTATATCACGTCAGTTTGTTGTTGTTGTATAAATCCTCGATGTATGGCAGTTGTAAGATGAAGGAGATTTGTTGTAGTAGAGCATCTTTTTTGAAACCCATGCTGGTAAGGTGTTATCAAATTTGATACTTGGTAACAAAGGAATTCGGTAATGATTTTTTCGAATAGTTTAGGTATTATACTCAATTTTGCAATACCACGGTAGTTTTCAACATCCGATTTATTTCCCGATTTAAACAAAGGAATAATAAACGAGTTCTTCCATAGATACGGAAAGTGACCATGCTCGATTGATACATTAAATAAAATTTCTAGAGGGATAGCAATACTGTCAGCACAGTTAATTAAAATGTTACTTGGAATGCTATCAGGACCACAATTGAATGAAAATTTTAGACTTTTTAATTCCTTAACGATTGTTGCGATGTCAATAAATGGAATGTGGGTTGTTTGGTTCGCATTTATCTTCAATGGATAATTAACTGATTCGTCATAAAAAGCATTCGAATAAGTTGTGGAGAAGAAATCGGCAAACCAATTACTTATTGTGTCATTATCGCTGGACTCCATATGTTGGAACTTCATGGATGAAGGGAAGCCAGTTGTTTTCTTCTTAGAGTTAACAAATTTAAAAAACGATTTCGGATTACGCTTGAAATTATATTTCATTGAATTTAAATAATTTTCGTAACACGCTTTATTAAGCAAAGTATACTCAGAGCGGCAAGTCGAGTATCTTAGATAATCCACGGATGATCCGGATTTTTTGAATTTTCTGTAGTATTTGTTCTTTTTGTTTTTAGCATGAGCCAATTGTTTATTATTCCAAGGTGGACCAGTTATTTTCCTATATGTTTTTTTTGGAATAGCCAAATCCATAAAACGGTAAACTTTATTGTAAAATGCGTTACACATCTGATCAACGTCAGTAAAGCACGATAAAGTATTGTGCCAATTTGTATTAGAAAATAGCTCAATTAACATATTATAATTAGTATGTTTGAACGAAAATACCTTTTCATTTCTAATATACGAGGACACAGGCTTACATGGAATTGAGAAGAGCAGCTCAATTGTAGGATGGTTGCAAGAATTGCAGACAACAAAAGGGAAAAGAAGATTCTATTGAGGAGCATTACTGTGGAGGTATGACTTTTGAATGTTCCATTTGTGCAGCAAATCATTTTCATAAGGAAAAGGCACTAGATGGAAAATTTTCAAACTGTTGTCAGAAAGGAAAAGTTGACCTTACATCCTTATCATCTCAACCTTATCCCGCCATTTTGAAGGATTTAATAACCGGAAAACACGGGCAATCGAAAAACTTCTTGAAACATATTCGATCCTTTAACAGTGCATTTTCATTTGCGTCATTGGGTGCAAAAATTAAAGCACCGCCAGGATACGGTCCATATTGCTTCCGCATTCATGGTCAAATTTACCCTAGGGCATTAACTCTTCATCCTGTACCCGGTGACACATGAAAATACGCCCAACTGTACATTCTTGATCCTGATGAAGCGACTGAAGAGCGTATGAAGAATTCTGGAAACACTGGGTGCAGTAAATCTGTTATGAAAATGTTATGCAACTTCTTCAACCAATACAATCCATTGGCAAAGGCACACAAAATGTTGTATGAAGTGGAGAAGGTTGTAGAAGCTGAGGCCAGACAAAGAGGGGTCCGAGTACCGTTAGTATCAATGGCAATAAAGCACGACAGATCTCTTGATAACAGAAGATATAAAGCACAGAGAGTCAACGAAGTATCTGCAATATTTCAGACGCAGACGGTGAACTTCCATTTGAACAAGATCTTCTTATACATTTGGGGCCAGATCCATCAGACCCCAAATGTACCAGTACTAAACGTATTAGTATACTTCATCCAAGTTTAGAGCCCATGACATATCCAATACTATTTTCATTTGAAGAGTCTGGATGGCACCCAGATATACTGTTAAAACAAAATATATCCACTACCAAAAGAACACGGGTTTCTCAGATGGGTTACTAAAGTTATCGGATTGCCGTGCGTGGAGATTTTAATCCATTTTTGAGCGTAGAAAAACTAGCGCAACACTACTTTGTAGATTCTTACGTCAAAATGGAATCCAACCGTCTTCATTGGTTAAAAGAACACCAAAAAGAGCTCCGTGCTAAAAGTTATCAAGGCCTTATGGATATGCAGCAAAACTGTCAACATGCAATGACAATCGTACGAAAGTTTGGTAAGCCGGATATTTTCTTGACCATGACATGTAATTCTAAGTGGAGAGAAATAATGGAAAATATGGAATCGTATCAAACAGATCGACCTGATTTAATAGCACGTGTTTTTCATATAAAACTTTCTTAACTGCTTACGGACATTTGTAAAAGACATATATTCCGTAAAGTGGTTGCCAAAATCCATGTCATTGAATTCCAAAAAGAGGTCTCCCTCATGCTCACATGCTTATAATGTTGTCTGAGGACGATAAACCTCGCGATAGGGATGTTATTGATACCATTGTTTCAGTAGAGATACCCAATCCTTAAGATTATCCTAGGCTCCATAGCATTGTTCTAAAGCATATGGTACATGGGCCTTGCGGAGACAATAATATGAATTCTCCCTGCATGGAAGATGGAAAGTGCTCAAATGGTTTCCCAAAACAATTTCAAGAGGAAACTGTATGTAATCTTGATGGGCTTCCCAGATACAGGCGTAAAAATTCTGATGTCACTTACAAAACTGCTTCAGGATTTGAGGTAACAAATCAGTTGATTGTGCCATATAATCCATTTTTAAGTTTTAAATATAATTGCCATATTAACGTAGAAGTATGTGCCTCTGTAAAAAGCGTCAAATACCTTTTTAAGTACGTCTATAAGGGTTATGACTGTGCTAATGTTGAAATTACGGAGCAAGGTTCTTTAATACATGATGAAATCTGGACATTTATAGACACAAGATATGTAAGCTCTCCAGAGGCTGCATGGAGAATCTTAGCAAAACCAATGCACGACCAGTCACATGCAATAATTCGGCTGGCAATACATTTACCGAACCACCAAATTGTATATTTTAGACCAAACAACGTTCATCAAGCAGTCAATAGTATTTCCCTTTCAAACTCAACTCTCATTGCATGGTTTTGTCTCAATGAAAAAGATATTAATGCTAGAAAATTTTACTATACCGAAATCCCGGAACATTATGTATTTATTAAGAAAAGTGGTTAAAAACAAAGAACGAGAGACGGAGGTAAAATTATCTGCCGCATGTACAATGTTAGTGTATCTGAAGGAGAGAGGTACTATCTCAGGTTACTACTGTTGCATATTCCCGGTGCGCTGGGCTATAATGATTTAAAAACTATAAATGGGATAACGCACTCCAGTTTCAAAGAAGCTGCACTGGCTTTTGGCCTCTTAGAAGACGATTCAGTTTGGGAGTTGACTCTTGAAGAGGCAATGAGCATGCCAGTTGCACTCAGACAGCTTTTCGCTTAAATATGTGTATTTGGAAGTCCTGTACATACACGAAAATTTTGGGATAAATACCTTTGTTGAAGATTTTGTTCGCCAAAACAAATGTCAAGCACGAAATTGTAAGACTTGCGAACATTTTGCCCTACAACATGTAAAAAATATTTTTATTTTGCATGGAAAGACATGCACAGACTTCGGTTTAAAGAAATCCTCCGAAAATCTTCCGAACGACATGCAAGATATTTTAAGTACATCACAATAAAAAATGGAAGGATCCAGGAATCAATCTTTTCTAAATGTTGAGCAAAGAAATGTATTTCAAACCATCATTGATGCAATATACAATCGTCAACACACACTAACTGTTGCTTTCTTGATGGACCGGGTGGAAGTAGGCAAACGTATTTGTACAAAACTTTATTATGCGTAGTTCGAGGAAAGGGTGATATTGTATTACCAATTGCGTCGACAGGAATTGCAGCGAATCTTCTAAAAGGGGGCCGCACATATCATTCTCAGTTCAAGCTACCAGTACCATTGACAGAAACATCAACTTCAAGTATGAGAGCGAATTCAGTGGATGCAAAGCAGATAAGAAAGGCTAGGTTAATCATTTGGGATGAGGCAACAATGGCACTTAACTATGCATTAAATGCTATTGATAAGTTGCTTAAAACATTGATGAAAAATAACAAGCCTTTTGGAGGTAAAGTTGTGCTTATTGGAGGAGATTTTCGCCAATGTTTACCAGGGGTACCACATGCTCACAGGACGGCCGTTATCGAATCATGTATTAAGTTTTCTTATCTTTGGTCCAACTTTAAAATTTTACAACTAAAAGTCAATATTCGTGCAGTGGATAATATTTACAGAGATTGGCTTTTAAAAATGGGGAATGGTGAACTCAGTTCGGAATTTGGAGAGGACATTATTGCATTACCAAAAGAAATGCTGGCTGAAAACTCAATCGTTTAAAATATCTTCGGTGAATGTTTAAAGCCGTCTGATGAAGAACAGTATTGTAAATTTGCCATTTTATGCCCTAAGAATGATGAAGTATGCCAAATTAATGAAGAAGTCTTTTAGAGGGTGAATGTTTTACATTTTTGAGCGTTGACACGGTGGAGAGCAACAGCATAGCTGAACGGGAAAATTATCCGGTGGAGTTTTTAAACAGTCTATCGCCGTCTGGAATGCCTCCTCATAAGTTGCAAGTCAAGGTGGGAGCCATTATCATGCTTCTGAGGAATTAAAACACTAAAAGAGGGCTATGCAATGGCACAAGACTGCAAGTTACAAAATTGTCACAGAATATAATATGCGCAACTATATTAACCAGCACTGCAAAAGGTAATCCCGCATTTATTCCGAGGATTGATTTAGAGAGGGTGGGGATATATTTACCCAAACCAGTTTTTAGTCATGGACAATTGTACGTTGCTTTCTCAAGAGTGAGAAAAAAAGATGATGTTAAGGTAAAAGTAATGCATGTAGATGGAAAACAGGGTATGTTAAAAATGTTGTTTTTGAAGAAGTATTATAATTAAGTTACTTACTTATTGTTATTTTTTACATATTTTACTAAATGTTATTTTTTTACATATTTTTTCTTCATATACCTATTAAATGAATTTGCCGTATTTTCCCTTTTTGGTACTTTATTTCTCCCCATTGATGTATCAAAAACTTCAATATTGTAGTGGGAGCCCATAATTTAGTACGTATATATTAATGAATGGAGAAAAATATTTTGTAAAAAAATTACCAAAAATAGTTACGATTTTCACCCCTTAAACGTTCGAATTTCGAAAAAGTACCAACCTTTATTTCTATGTTTCTTGGCTTAAAAGATAGACGTGTCACCCCATTTATCTATTAAAAGTACTAAAATACATGTTTTACCCGTTTACTCCCTAAAAGGGCCGAATTTAAAAAAAAAAATTACCAGACACCTGTTCGCTTATTTTTCTTAAGAACAACTATATGTATTACATTTTTGTTGTATCTCTTTTAGTTTTGGAAATATAAGGTTACCGAATTTACCCTTTTTTTATCCCCTGAACATTCGAATTTCCAAAAATCCCGTCTTAGTGGATCAATTTGGGGAGAGACGAACCTCCGCTCCAAATTTTAAGTTTTTAGCTTTAGGCGTTTAGGCTGTGCGATGATGAATCAATCAGTGGGTCAGTAATGTTACAATTTTATATATATCGCTATAACAACATAAAATTTGTTATACTAAAAGTACTTTCTCTGCAAGAAATCCTAGTGGAATCAGATTTTAATACTGCTGTTGAAAAGTAGAGACAATCTTATTGTCTCACATACATAATTACTAACAAAAATATTGGGTTTTTGTTTTGATTTCTCTCATATTCTAAGAGAAAGTAACTGTTATTTACATTCATCTAAATTCAAACATAATAATATTGAGTTATTGGAATTTATACTTCATTGTGCCCATTCGAATTGGATTGAACTACATATTTACGGTGCGTTGCGCGTTTTTTAAATTATTATTAAAGGAAGAAATTATAACTACCTATTTGAAGTGAATTTATATAATGTTATAATTATAAAGTTAAAGTCCTTTTTTTTTACAAAAATCAATTATTAACTTAAGTCATTAATAATTTTGAAAGCTGCTCAAAGTCCTCTTCAAGGTAGGTCATATTTTGATATGTACATCCAAAAAAATTTTATGCGAAATTTTACGAAAAACTATCGTTGTCTATCACTTATTTCGAAACACAATTTTACGAATATTTCGTACGATGTATGTTGTAACGATTCTGTGTTTGGGTATGATAAGTTTGGGAACGAGGCTACCTATTAGATTCGGCTGTGCTCGTCGGATGGGGGGGTTGTGAGGTGTTCCCAAATAAATTAATAGAAATATTCTGAATCGAAACCGGAAACTTTACTTTAGGTAGCATGACTAAAATAAATGACCTACAAAGTTAGAGGAAGAAGAGAGAAGAAAGAAGTGGTTGCTTATTGTAGGGTAGCTTGAGATGGTATACACTACCCTATGACCTATCCCGCCCACCATGCTGACAGTATGCTAATTTTTCGTTATCAGCCCAATATAAAATAAAATAAATAAAAACGAAAACTAAATTATCCTATATACCTCCATACCCTACTTCACCTTTCGTAATAAAAAAAAATTTAGAATCCCATGTAATATAACATTATAATATTTCAAAATTTATTTGTAAAGAAGAAAACATCTTAAAATTAAAAAAAAAATTAAATTTACAATATGCTAAAACTATTTAATATGTATAGGATGTATAGGATTTACCAATGAACATCTTAAATAATGTATTGAAAATTATAGGTCAATGAAGATTTTTCCCCCATTCAAATTTATTCAAATTATTAAAAAAAAATATATAAGTATCTTGTGTGTGAGGTGTTTTTATATTAGTAATATGAATATTCAAAATTTAGCAACCAAAACTTATTGTTTATATATTTTTATATGCAACATTGTTAACTTTAGATACATTTGTGTTCTTTAGCAACAATCAATGTAATTGTATGTATTCATATTACTAAGATACAAAAAAAAAATTAAAGATTGTATAAAATTATGGCGGAAATAAAATAAAACAAACAACTTACTTATACAAGTTCCATCGCAGTCAGCAGGCGCCGGATGACAGATGAAATGTTGCGCAGTAGGTTAAACGACGATTCTATATATCAGCAAAAAGTGTATGTGTGGAATTATCTACAACTGACAGGGTTCTTATTCGGTCATAGCTAAACCACAGATACACTATTTTATATATGTTAAAAAAAAATGTATATGTATATTTAAGCAAACATGTTAGGGGTGGATATTTTAAATGGTTTCATAAGTGTATGATATCTGAGTGTAGTGTTTTAATGAGAGAGTGAAAACTCTGTATGAATGTTTATGTACGTAAAATTGCTTGTTTATGCTTGTGTTAGTTAATGTTTTTGTATTTGAATCTGGACTTGAATGAAGATAAAAAAAAAACTTAATTATGTGACCTTATTCTATAGTATTGTAAAATTAATTATTTTTACGTGTATTAATAACACTTAATCTAAAATTTTATTTAATTAAGTTAAGATAAAAGCTAAGTAATAAAAATTAACTATATATTTCTAATTTGTTACGTTAAAATGGAAAGTTAATTAAATTAAAGAGTTTGTAACCTTCTCCGAAGTTACATTAAAAAAAAATCAAATATTTAAAAGAATAATCTAGGTATTTAAAGTTATTTTTAGGCTATTTACCAAACAAAATTTGAGAATATCTCAAAATAATTAGTTTAAAATTAGTACAAACACTTATAGTGTATATTTTAGAAGAGAGGTTTGTTGTGACCTCGGGTCACCCTAATGAACAAAAGGGTGTCAGAGATGGTTCTGTATATATGTAGGTGGATTTGCCTTTCAGCACTTATCAAAGAAACAAACAAGGAACCAAAAGGGAAAAGAACGTAAACACTTATAAAGTGCCCAAACACTGTCCTAATTGTACAACTAAATATGTACATATATTTAAACGTACTCGTATACTAAAACCAATTTTCCTAGCATACGAAGACAAATGCCCCTGCTAATCCACACCTTCCCGATCTTGCAATTTTAGGATAGTATCTCTTCACTACCCAAATTTTGGAATCTTCGACAAAAGATAGGCACCAACCAAATAAATAACGAAGTCTTCAAATTCCTATAATACAAAAAGAACTAAACTAAACTAACTAAAACAAATAAATTACAACACAAATTTTAAAATTTCTTACCATTTGTCTTCTTAAATAAAAATTAACTTTCGCCGGAAAAGTTAAGCGATGAAGATCTTTAAATATTTTACAAGCAGCTTGCATATAAATAAAATTAAAGCCAATTTTTTTTCCTATATGCTGCGACTGGCTCACTCAAGAAAAATTTTTTTAAATACAAAATTTTTCATATACAAAAAAAACTGAAAATTTAAAATTCATAGCCTATCACTATTAATAATTTGAAAATAAATTAATATAGAATTGAAAATGAATTTTCCTACAGCCGAAATGAAATGTTAGTAAAATGTTAACTGAAATTTAGTAAATATTAATAAAAACAAGTCGCCATCACAAAACAGATGAAATACCAAGGGTACTGTAGAATTTTATCTGAAACAGTTTGACTTTAATTAAATACTATGTCCAAATATCCTTCATATGGTATACCCCTACGTGCTTGCCGTTACTGTCCTCAAGTTCGTAATTTATGTTACCAATCTTCCGTTTTACCACAGCCTTAACACCTGTCGGAGCAAGATTGGTATTGAACTTATCCGCCAGAGAGCTTTGTACAAAATTACGACGAGAAACAGTTTGACCAATATTGAATTCCCGTCTGCGTGATCTCAGATTGTAGGTCTTGACATTACGTTCATATGCGTCCTTTATCTTTGTCCGTATAGAGTCACGTAAAAGTTTAAATTTATCCTGTCTCTCCAATTGTGTATCCGTCTCCGCCAACAGTTTGAGACTACGTAAAATTTTGTAATCCTGTCCATGTGTAATCATAGTCTGCTTGAATACTAAGTCATAAGGGGTCCGTCCCGTGGTCTGATGAACACTGCTACGAATGGCACAATTGACGCTAGGAAGATATTCATCCCATTGTCGTTGGTCATTACGAATGTAAGAGCGAAGAGCCTCATTTATGGAGCGGTTTACCCTCTCGCTTGCGTTGGACTGTGGGCTATGTACAGCGGTAAATTGGTGTTGAATTCCGAACTTGTCAACTAACTTCTTGAATTCAATAGACTTGAATTGGCTTCCATTATCAGAAACAATGATCTCAGGAACACCAAAGCAAGTAAAAATCTCGTTCTGAAGATAGTCGACTATGGGTTTTGTCACAAATTTCCTTAGTGGCTTCAAAAATGTAAATTTCGTGAAATGGTCAAGAATTATAAAAATGCCTATACTACCGGATTTAGTACGCGGGAATGGTCCTATGAGATCCATATAAATACGTTGAAATGGCCTTTCGGTTTCAACCATCTGACCCATAGGTGGTTTAAGACACGAGGTTGGAGCTTTGGATGTTCTGCACAATTCGCAGTTGAGGACGTATTCCCTGACATCGGACACTAATTTTGGCCAGAAGAAGAATTTTCTGACTCTATGTACAGTCTTAGCTATACCTCCATGTCCCGCGTTCGGTACATCATGTGCTGTGTACATGACATCCTTACGTAGTTCATCAGGTGCAACCAATTTCCATAAATCAGACTCATCAGAGTTGCCAGACGTGAAACCTATTCTCCTATAGATATACTTGTCTACAACTCGATAGTCCGGTATTTCTGACTTCGAAAATTCCATTCTCAAACGGCCATACTCCGGGCTATCAAAAGCTGGAGAATTCAAATCAATAGATGGCAAGGTTTCCATGTCTATTGCTGCTATGCTATCGTCTTCTTCGAATGCTCGGGATAACGCATCTGGCACAACATTTTCGCTTCCTTTTCGGTGTTCTATGGTAAAATCAAATCCTTGTAGTTTAAGCGCCAACCTGGCCAAACGTCGGGCAAGGTCCTTCTGTCGCATAAGCCACTTGAGGCTTGCGTGGTCAGTTATGACCTTAAACTCGTGACCCTCAATATAGGCTCGAAACTTTTTAATGGCCAGAATAACAGCCAAACATTCAAGCTCAGTGATGGAATACTTCCTTTGGGCTTTATTAAGTTTTTGAGACATGAACGCAATCGGCCGTTCGATACCATCGACGTCGACCTGTGCCAACACGGCGCCGATACCATAAGTGCTAGCGTCGCATTGAACAACAAACGGTTTTTCGAAATCGGCGTGTAACAAAACGGGAGCTGAAGTTAATTTAGTTTTGACGCTGTCGAATGCCCTCTGGGCATCGACTGTCCATACAAAAGTTTTACGCTTTGACAATAGCTCATACCAAGAAATTGACGTAACTGGCGCACCGTTTTAGGAATCGGAAACTCAGAAATGGCCTTTACCTTTCCTGGGTCTACTCTCAACGATCCTTCCCCTACAATATATCCCAGATACTGTACTTTGCGTAAACAAAATGAGCTTTTCTTAACATTTATTGTTAAGTTGGCTCGGCGAAGTTGTGTGGCCACCTCCTGCAAGTGTGTCATGTGTTCGTCAAAGTCTTTTGAAATAATTAATAAATCGTCCAAGTACACAAAAACATTTGATTTAAGGGTATACGGAATGACACGGTCCATTAGTCTGCACATCGTTTGTGGTGCATTACACAACCCAAACGGCATTCTTGTGAATTGGTACAATGGCCGATTAGGAATTGTGAATGCAGTCTTCTGTTTCGATTCTTCGTCCAATTTAATTTGCCAAAAGGCATCCTTGAGATCCACTTTTGAAATATAATTAATTGGAGGAAGTTTTGAAATAAGTCCGTCTATGTTTGGTATCGGGTAAGAGTCTTTTATAGTCACAGTATTCAATTTACGACTGTCCAAGCAAAACCTCACTTTCCTAGGTTTGACAATCAAAACCCCTGGAGATGACCAAGGTGATGTTGGGCATTCTTCAATCACACCTAGTTGCAGCATCCTATCCACTTCACCACATAAAAGTTTTTCCCTGGCTGGTGAAATAGGGTAGTACCTTTGTTTGATAGGGGAGGAATTCCCAGTATCGATGTTGTGTTTTAGCAGTGTAGTGCATCCCAAACCGTCGCGGTCAGAATTTGGGGAATAATCAATAACTTTTTGTAATTGTTGCCTCTGGGATAGAGATAACGGTATTTTATCCGAATCTACGTCGGAAACTATCCCACTGATGGTTAGCATGGGGACGATTTGGATCCCAAATTTCTCCCAGAAGTCCATCCCACAAATCACGTCCTGGGTAATAGAAGGTATTACTAAGAAATCAATTGATTTCTTTTGACCACTGTAAGTTATATCTAACGTCACGGTACCTAAAACTTGCTGTCGTTGTCCGTCTGCTGTTTTGACGTTACCCATACCACGTCTAAATTGGTGAAAATTTAATATTTCAACACCAAGCTCACCACCAATTACATTGACATTCGCGCCACTGTCCATTAAAGCCAAATAATTATTATTAAAAATATTCAATCTAATGTAGTGTCTATTATCATCTTCCTTATTCACTAAAGACGAAACAACGTAAGTTCGAAAATGTTTTCTACGTTTATAAAATTCCCGAATCCTTTTGGAAGATCGGGATGGCTTCGGTTTAGTATATGTTTCGTTGAAAATTCTTGCCCTAATACGATTATATTCCTCAAGGCGAATGTGGTAAGGTTGTTGTAGAGGGTGTAATTTTGGTAAGTCAGACCCACTCTTGGTATTATCAAGTACGTTACGTAAGTCAGGTAAATTAGAAAATCCCGGCTTAACATCCGAAGAAACGTCACGTGTTAATTGGTTTTCGGATGTTCGTCCTTCGTCGCACGAACATCCCTTTTCCCGTTTCCCCGCTTTGACAGACAATTAAGACAGTTGGGCTTATAAATATCTTTGGCCCCACAACCGTAACAAAACACTGTCCTTGGTTCCAAACAATCTATGAAACTGTGACCAACGTTGTCACAATTCCAACATTTTCCCGATTTAATCCCACAACAAATTCCCAAATCATTCTCGTCCACGTTGTCGCTTATTTGGGTGTCGGTTACCACGATCTCGGACAACTGTTTCTGAAAAGAACGTTTGCTCGAAGTTGAAGAAAAATCCTTAATAAATTTTTCGTACCTTCGTACTGCACGTCTCAATTGGGATAACCGAGTAATTTCAAGATGTAAGATCTCGTGTCTTACTTCAGGTCTTAAGTTGCGTTGGATAGTCTCGCATAAATCATTTTCGGTAAACGGAGTTCGCAATTTGTCACAAAGAGTCATAATTTCGTCATAAAATTCATCAAAAGTCTCGTTCGGTCTTTATTTACGTCGTAAAATGTCGTCCTTAATGTCAAAGTCTGTAGTAAAGTCTTTATATTGACGCTTCAAAGCGTCACATAAATCGTCCCAGTCCATCAGTTCAGTATCCCTGTGGAACCGCCAATACCACTTTAGGGCTTTATCTTCGAATAGAAGGTGAGCGTGCTCGCATAACAAATCAAAATCTCCTCGAACATTAGATCCTGTGAGAGTATTCACTCTATAAATAAATTCCTCAACACTAATTTCTGAAGAATCACCAGTGAATCTAATTCTCCAGTTCCGAATTATATTGTGAATTCGTTCCGAACTTGAACCGAAGTCCCTGGTACCACGATCATCACGTCCTTGTCTAGAAGTTACACTTCTATGAATAGGATTTCTGTCCATTCGTCCAGTTCGATTCTGTAATCTGTCCTGACCATCCGGTACTACACCTGACAAGTTGACATTGCGCATTCTATTAGCAATCAAGTCAGCTATTTCATCCCTAAAACCGCTCATTGTCTCATGGAAAATTTGTCGAACACGGGCATCATTTGCTGATTCCTGTTCGACTGCTTCTCGACGAGTTTTTTGACGAGTCCGAGGTCGATTATTAGGTCTAGATGCGTCACCACCTGCGGCTTCATCCAACGTCATGGTTGTGTTAGCTGTTCCCTGTCTCACATTGGTAGAAATGTCCTCACAGGGAAACATTTGATTTTCAGTCAGTAAATTGAAGTCAAGTAAAATAGAGATATAAAAATTCGACTGAAATATTCAGTAAATTTTAAAAAAAAATCACACCAGTTAAAACGATAAGAACAGCTATAAATATATATATTTACTACTACTCGGTGAAGTAAAATGGGTAGAACATATGCAGCTAAAAAATAAATAAAAAAAATAAATTTTTATGAAAAATAATCATAATTACCCAAAACAATAATGAAACTATAATAAATGTTACGAAGGAAAAAAAAATAAATAAACTAAAAGATATAAATAATTAAACAATCATCAACCACTGAAATATAACAAAATTGTTTGTTGCACACTTCAAATGGAAACTTTTGACAGAAGTCAAAAAGTATAAAGTCCGAGATTAAAGTGAGACAAAAGTTTAAAATGAGAGAGTGATTATCCGGTGCAGGAAAGTAACAATTTACATTCATTAACTTTACGTCCACACAACCGGAAAAATCAAGCAAGTAAACGGAATTTTGAAGTAAAAAAAAAATCACCAAACGAAAAGATCAAAGACTATAAATAGTAAGAGAAGAGAGAAAGAGTCGAACGAGTATTGTACCGAAACCGTCCAATACAACTTCTCTAGTTCGAACCCAAACCCTGATAACTAAAGTTTTACTAAATGACTACCGGGACTTGGCAACTATATTAATAATGACCAATTAAGTCCTCAGTTCCAAGTATTAAAACTCAAGCTAAAAAAAAAATAGTGAAATGAAAAGAAAATAGAAAACAAAGCAAATCACCACCCCAAAAAGGATTCAAAGAGGCCTCAGCATCTAGATAACAATTGCACTAAAAATCTTAAACTTACGAAAGCTGAGGCCCCACGTTGGGCGCCAAAAATCTCCTGTAACGATTCTGTGTTTGGGTATGATAAGTTTGGGAACGAGGCTACCTATTAGATTCGGCTGTGCTCGTCGGATGGGGGGGTTGTGAGGTGTTCCCAAATAAATTAATAGAAATATTCTGAATCGAAACCGGAAACTTTACTTTAGGTAGCATGACTAAAATAAATGACCTACAAAGTTAGAGGAAGAAGAGAGAAGAAAGAAGTGGTTGCTAATTGTAGGGTAGCTTGAGATGGTATACACTACCCTATGACCTATCCCGCCCACCATGCTGACAGTATGCTAATTTTTCGTTATCAGCCCAATATAAAATAAAATAAATAAAAACGAAAACTAAATTATCCTATATACCTCCATACCCTACTTCACCTTTCGTAATAAAAAAAAATTTAGAATCCCATGTAATATAACATTATAATATTTCAAAATTTATTTGTAAAGAAGAAAACATCTTAAAATTAAAAAAAAATTAAATTTACAATATGCTAAAACTATTTAATATGTATAGGATGTATAGGATTTACCAATGAACATCTTAAATAATGTATTGAAAATTATAGGTCAATGAAGATTTTTCCCCAATTCAAATTTATTCAAATTATTAAAAAAAAAATATAAGTATCTTGTGTGTGAGGTGTTTTTATATTAGTAATATGAATATTCAAAATTTAGCAACCAAAACTTATTGTTTATATATTTTTATATGCAACATTGTTAACTTTAGGTACATTTGTGTTCTTTAGCAACAATCAATGTAATTGTATGTATTCATATTACTAATATACAAAAAAAAAAATTAAAGATTGTATAAAATTATGGCGGAAATAAAATAAAACAAACAACTTACTTATACAAGTTCCATCGCAGTCAGCAGGCGCCGGATGACAGATGAAATGTTGCGCAGTAGGTTAAACGACGATTCTATATATCAGCAAAAAGTGTATGTGTGGAATTATCTACAACTGACAGGGTTCTTATTCGGTCATAGCTAAACCACAGATACACTATTTTATATATGTTAAAAAAAAATGTATATGTATATTTAAGCAAACATGTTAGGGGTGGATATTTTAAATGGTTTCATAAGTGTATGATATCTGAGTGTAGTGTTTTAATGAGAGAGTGAAAACTCTGTATGAATGTTTATGTACGTAAAATTGCTTGTTTATGCTTGTGTTAGTTAATGTTTTTGTATTTGAATCTGGACTTGAATGAAGATAAAAAAAAAACTTAATTATGTGACCTTATTCTATAGTATTGTAAAATTAATTATTTTTACGTGTATTAATAACACTTAATCTAAAATTTTATTTAATTAAGTTAAGATAAAAGCTAAGTAATAAAAATTAACTATATATTTCTAATTTGTTACGTTAAAATGGAAAGTTAATTAAATTAAAGAGTTTGTAACCTTCTCCGAAGTTACATTAAAAAAAAATCAAATATTTAAAAGAATAATCTAGGTATTTAAAGTTATTTTTAGGCTATTTACCAAACAAAATTTGAGAATATCTCAAAATAATTAGTTTAAAATTAGTACAAATACTTATAGTGTATATTTTAGAAGAGAGGTTTGTTGTGACCTCGGGTCACCCTAATGAACAAAAGGGTGTCAGAGATGGTTCTGTATATATGTAGGTGGATTTGCCTTTCAGCACTTATCAAAGAAACAAACAAGGAACCAAAAGGGAAAAGAACGTAAACACTTATAAAGTGCCCAAACACTGTCCTAATTGTACAACTAAATATGTACATATATTTAAACGTACTCGTATACTAAAACCAATTTTCCTAGCATACGAAGACAAATGCCCCTGCTAATCCACACCTTCCCGATCTTGCAATTTTAGGATAGTATCTCTTCACTACCCAAATTTTGGAATCTTCGACAAAAGATAGGCACCAACCAAATAAATAACGAAGTCTTCAAATTCCTATAATACAAAAAGAACTAAACTAAACTAACTAAAACAAATAAATTACAACACAAATTTTAAAATTTCTTACCATTTGTCTTCTTAAATAAAAATTAACTTTCGCCGGAAAAGTTAAGCGATGAAGATCTTTAAATATTTTACAAGCAGCTTGCATATAAATAAAATTAAAGCCAATTTTTTTTCCTATATGCTGCGACTGGCTCACTCAAGAAAAATTTTTTTAAATAGAAAATTTTTCATATACAAAAAAAACTGAAAATTTAAAATTCATAGCCTACCACTATTAATAATTTAAAATAAATTAATATAGAATTGAAAATGAATTTTCCTACAGCCGAAATGAAATGTTAGTAAAATGTTAACTGAAATTTAGTAAATATTAATAAAAACAAGTCGCCATCACAATGTATGTCAGTTTTCGTATAAATAAGCAGAGATATTTTCGTGTTTGGTATCAACTGTTTCATGCGTTTACATTTTACCATACTTCGGTTTGGTGGATGGTTTATAACCAGCAATATGTAAAACGCCGAGGATTTAAATCACAGACCGTAAATATATATAAGAGTATTCAAAAATTCAACAGCTGAACAGAACGGCTAAACAAATGAAACCTTTAGGAAGATATGTACATACCTGACTAATTATTTGTAGACCTTTCAAAGTAGGAGGATATAAAAAAGTCATTTATTAAAACAAATTGGGAATATGTTCGACTTTTTCATTATATCTACGGAATTAACATATTAAAAATTGATTACATTACATAAGAGTTTTTTTCGTAGGCCTGTGTAATTTCTAATCTTTCAATATTTGCAAAAAATATATAAAAAATTATTACATCTGCAAAACGCAAAGAAAAAGAAAAATACAAAAGCAAATGAGGGAATTAATAGAAAAAAACGTATAAGCTAAAACGGGCAAAAATCGCTGACTGCAAACTGAGGAAGAATATTTGTTAATTTTTTATAAAGAGTGTTTTCAATAAAATGATTTAAACAAATTTGCTTGCATACATACATATGTCTATTTTGCTAGAGAAATAAAGGGTCCACTATTCATATAAGAAATCTTAAACCTGTTGCTCTCTTTCCCTCGAAATATACTCTTCATTGAATTCCATATGTCTGATACAATTACTAAACATACATAATAGGTACATATCACAAAATCAACATGTTAAAAGTTTCAACTTCTAATTAAAGCTATAGACCGACCCAGACGAAGATTGTGTGATTTACATGTATTTTGTTTTTGCTGCAAAACCTGAGAGATAAGAACGAAACAGAAGAAACAAGTAAAAAATTCAACCACAAGGCACTCTACACCACATAGCAAAAATGTAAATTATTGGTGGGCGCTGCATCTGATTTGCTACCACCCGTAATATTTGCGGAGGATCTTATCAAAACTTAATAAATCCGTATCTAACCGAATTAAGTTTAATTTCTTTTTTGGTTTGTCGACCTTGAAATGAAAACGCAGCGAAAAAAAGTTGGATTAAAACTCTATAGTTAGTTAAGCCAGAAAAAAGGAACAAATATGCATGATTTCATCAAAACTTGATAAATCCACTTCATTCTTTACATACAAATTCAATACATTTTTAATTACTGGGTGGATTTCGATGAAATTTAGCGACTTAATAGAAAACAATTTAGGCTTTCAAATTTTGAATTAATGAGAAACTTAGTGCTTGCACAGTGCGCCAAGTATGATCATCTCGAATGTGTTAATAACAATGAACTTTTTTGTAAAAAGATACATCTTAGTAGAAAGCTACTTTTTTGCAAGAAGGTGCTTTTTTGTAAATATATTCCTTTTTTTGAAAACGTACCTTCTCCAAAAGACGTACTTTGATAAGCAAATTTTTTAAAACATACTGTTTACGGTTTCTTACATTATTTTCAACAACAAAAAAATGTACAGACGGATATCTGTCTAGATATATTCTAGGTTCTTAGACCCATAGGGATCTAGAATAGATAAACTTCATGGCGTATTAGATCAATATTGCAGAAGTTACAAACTTAATTACAAATTAATATATAAAGGATATTTTATACATAAGTTATTTTAGCAAAACAAAGATTATTGCATAGCGGTTGAACACAAAACTTAATAAATTCAATCCGGTCGCATCAAAGCTTGATAAATCCAGTCCGATCGCAACAAGACTTGGTAAATCCACTTGAAAAATTGAATTTTTTCGAATTATCTCATTGCAAAATTTTTAAATCCTGTATAGATCAATGACTAACCTTGCCGTTTGCATTAATGCAACAACAATTTATAAGAAATACAAGTGGGCATAACTAAAAAAACATTTTCTTAAATTGTGCAGAAATACAAAAAGTGGATTTATCAAGTTTTGAAAAATTCTCCTTATGTATAGAATTCGTTGTTCTTCTGCCCATGTCTCATGTAAACACTCTAAAGTTAATTATGATGAAAAATATTTTGGTTGGGTCGGAAGCATAATTTTTTTTCCAGATTTTTCGAAGGTTTAGAGGTCGTACAAGTCTAGTTTTCATCAAAAAGGGGGTTTTTGCCCTTATTTCTAACTTTATTAATATTTCGTCAATAATCACGTGAGTTACATATACAAATTCAAATACACACACTTACATAAAAAATGACACTATTGATGAATTTATGGAAAATATAATAAGCACAAAATAAAATTAAAAAAATATGTAACAGCAAACTCATTTCCGTTTAAGTACAGAAAACAAAATTGTTCCAAGAATTGCAACCGTAAAATATCAATATAAAATAATTAAGAAATAATGTCAATATTTAGCATAAGCAAGCAAAAATTGTAAAATGCATTTTAAGCCGAATTAACAAAAACTCGTGTTAACAATAAGTTTAATAAATATTAAAGAAATAAAATAAAGTCAGTTGTTAAATATCCACAGTTGAGCCTAGTTTATTTTATTGTAGTTATTTTAGTTTTTTTTAAAAACACTCCCAAGAACTCCCATTACAAAATTGGCGCAGTCGGTACTCCTTCTTCTCTTTTATATAGAAAGGAGCGTGAAACGAAATAAACAAATTTTAGTGCAGTGACGACATACTTTAAATCGGTGTACGAGCCACTAATTAATTAAATAAAAAACAGCTATTTTCCATAATAGTGTAGTAACGACACACGGCAAATCGGTGTACGAACCACTAATTAATTAAATAAAAATAGCTATTTTCCATAATAGTGTAGTAACGACACACGGCAAATTGGTGTACGAACCACTATACAACAAAAATGAATAAATAAAATAACTATAAAAATCTTGTGAAAGTGCAACAAACATCAGTAAAAGCCACAAAGGCAAAGTAAAAATCAAAAAGTCAAAATTCGACAAACAAGGCAAAGGAGATTTGACGAAAGAAGAATGGAGCAAATACAACAAGAAATGGCCAATGTGGATATCGTGGAGCAGCTTGCAAGAAGGGAGCAGCAGCTGGAGCAACTCAGACTCGCTTATGTTGATTTACAGCAAAGACAACAGCAGAACCATGACATTCTGGACAGGACACTGAAAAATGTTAATCATCTTCCAGTATTCACAGGAGTAGGAGACGTAACAGTCAACTCATTTTTTAGCGGCGTGGAATACCTGATATCAACGCTACAAAACGAAGAACATAAGAAAGAGGTAGTTAGAGCCATATACTATAAAACCATCCAAGGTGAAGCAAAAAATTCAATTATCAACATCCCCGAGCCGGATAACTGGAAACTTATTAAGGACACATTAAAGTTGAGATACAAGCCGGACACCGAGCCTCACCAAATCTATAGAAGAATTTCCAATTTACGAGTTAATACAGTAAGTGAACTAATTGATAAGATTCAAAAAATTAAATATAAGACAGATGAACTAATAGTATATTATAATGGTGAATGTGGAATAGACTTAACAAATATAGATAGTTTGTTAGTAAATACCATCAAAGAAATGACACAGGGGACATTACTGGACAAGATTTATGAACAGAGAGAATTAAAAAATATTTTATACATAATGAACCAAAGACGATTTGAAGATACGTGAATAAGACCAGAATACAAGACATATTGGAAAGAAGAAAGACATAGAAATCAGTACCAAAATAAACAAAATATTGACAGGACATATCATGGTAGGGAAGCAATTAATAAGCGACAATATCAGGATAGAAATAAATGGAACCCAAATTTTTATAGACATGAAGAACAGAACGGTTTTAATAAAAATAGTAATAATAATAGTAATAATAATTCTGGAAGATACAGATTTCAAAATAATGTAAGAGATGACAAATTTTCAGGGCAATTTCAACAATTAGGGAACTCAAGACCAAATTCCAATCAAGTTCGTTGGAATCGTTATAAAAATAACCAACCAGAACCCATGGAAATTGACAATGTAGAAAGAAATTACAATGATCCTCAGGTGGCAGGACACCCTAATCACAGGTTTGGCCAAAATCGCTTAAACCTGGATAGGCAAAGCCCAGAAGGACCTGAAATTAATAATACCGTTTTTTTTACGAGGCAGCCACAGAATGCCTACCAAAGATAAAATTAAATATTGAAAATAGAGAATACGTAGCACTAATAGATACAGGTGCTAGTCTTAGTTTAATTAATAAAGAAATAAATGATTTTAAAACATATAAATTGAAATACCCCATAACATTTAGTACAATAACGAATAAAGAGACAATAAATTATGAAATACACACAAAAAGCCCAGAGCAATTTAATTTACCTAACAATGCCAGGATTCGTTGGAAGATCACTCCATTAAGAGGAAGAACTTATGATTTCATCATAGGTATCGATATATTAAACTTTTTAAATGCACAAATAAATATAGAAAAAGGACAAATAATACTAAATGGAAAGGTATCCTATTTTCTTAATAACCCATACAAATTTAATCAAATTTACACGCTTGAAGCTGGTGATCCTAAAATTGAAAGACTTCAATTAAATCATTTAAATCATGAAGAGCGTAGAGAAATTATAAAATTATTAAACAGATATAACAAATTATTGTTTAGGGAAGGAGATTTATTAACTAATACAACAGAAATTCAGCATGAGATAAAAACCATTACACAACAGCAAATTTATTCAAAACTATATAGGTATCCACCTCAACACGAAGCGGAGGTAAGGAAACAGATTAGAGAAATGGAAGAGCAGGGTATAATAAGAAAAAGTCATTCAAGATATGCCAGCCCACTTATAGTCGTACCTAAGAAAACGGATAATTCAGGTGAAAAAAACTATCGAATAGTAGTAGACTATAGAAAGTTAACTGCCAGGCCCACAATGTCGACAAGAACATTTCTTTCGCATTTTTATATTGAAAACAATAATAACAAATTTAAATTTGTTTTTGTTTTCAATATAAATATAAGAAAGAAATGTTCTTGTCGACATAGTGGGCCAGGCAGTAAATGAAATAACTATAGACGATAAATACCCTTTACCCAACATAGATTCAATTCTAGATAAATTAGGTAGAGCGCAGTATTTTACCACATTAGACTTGGCAAAAGGTTATCATCAAATTTTAGTAAAAGAGGAGGATAGAGAAAAAACTGCATTCGTAACCCCACATGGTTTGTATGAATTTTTAAGGATGCCATTTGGCCTTAAGAACGCGCCAGCCACATTCCAACGGCTGATGAATGAAATTTTAAGAGATTACATTAATAAAACCTGTGTAGTAAACTTAGATGATATTTTGATCTTTAGCACTTCTTTAACTGAGCATATTAAAGCAATAGGAGACATTTTCAAAATTCTCGAAAGTAAAAACTTGAAAATACAAATTGATAAGTGCAATTTTCTGAAAAAGGAAACTGAATATTTAGGACACATTTTAACAAAGGATGGCATGAAACCAAACCCGAATAAAATTGCAATTATTCAAAATTTAGAATTACCACAAACCGAAAAACAGATAAAAAGCTTTTTGGGAATAACGGGTTATTATCGCAAATTCATTAAGGATTATGCGAAAGTAGCTCAACCTATAACAAAATATTTAAAGAAAGGCACAAAAATTAATGTGAAAGATCCAACATACATAAAAGCTTTCGAAAAGTTAAAAACTTTAATAAGTACACATCCTGTTTTACGTTATCCCGATTTCCATAAACAATTCACGTTGACGACAGATGCATCCAATTATGCGATTGGTGCAGTATTGTCACAAGAGGGTCACCCGGTGTGCTACGCGTCAAGAACATTAAATAATCACGAGAAAAACTACTCTGCGACGGATAAAGAATTCCTAGCAATAATGTGGAGTGTAAATTATTTTAGGCCTTACATTTATGGTAAAAAATTTAAAATTCTTACTGATCACCAGCCAATCAAATATCTCCATTCCAAATACAAAGGAAAAGACATGTCGCCTAGGCATCAGCGATGGCTATTAAAATTAGGTGAATACCAGTTCGATATCGAATATCTAAAAGGGAAAGAGAACAAGGTAGCGGATTTTTTAAGTAGATTAGAAAATAGTGAGGACACTATTTCAGAAAAGGAGGGAGGTAAAGACTCTGATATTTTTTCAATTAATAATATTGAAGACGACATAACTATGGCAACAATACACTCAGCACAGGAAGACTTAGGTGATCATTTTTTTATAAAAAAAGAAATCGTAAATAAATATAAAACTCAAATAATTTTAACAAATAATAAAACAGAAGAATGTAAAGAAATACATGGGAAGAGAATTATTTTTATTGCGGAATGCGATTTTGAACAAATGGGAGATATTTTTAGAAGATATATTTCCAAAGGTAAAATAGGCATTTATTCAGAGTTATCAGAGCATAGCTATAATTTGGTGCAGCAAAAATTAATAAGTATGTATTCAGGCGATAATCAAATTAAATTCATAAAATCTACCATGAGAGCAATGGACATTGAGACAGAAGTTGAAGCCATAAAACAAATTTCATTATATCATGTTAGAGAAAGTATACATTCAGGAATAATAGAAACTTATAACAACATTAAAAATAAAATATATTACCCAAAACTAATGGAACTAATTCAAATCGTAATAAATCAATGCGACCTCTGCCAACAAGTAAAATACGATAGACGACCGATTAAAAATAAATTTCAATTTACGGAAACACCCTCAGATAAAAACCAAATTATACACATTGATACGTATGTAATTAAAGGTAATCGTTTTTTAACAACAATAGACAAATTCTCGAAATTCGGAGCGGCTTATCCATTGACCGATAGAAACCATATTACCATTATCGAGCAACTAGAAGACCACTTTACTAAATTAGGAAAACCAAGAAAAATAATTGCAGACAACGAATTTAAAACCGCAAGGATAAAAGAATTTTTAGACAATGAAAACATAGAACTCCATTTAACTAAACCCAATAGCCATACGGGCAATGCAGACATTGAACGATTCCATAGTAGTATAGCAGAAAAATTTAGAATTTTGTATAAATTAGATAAAGGGCTGTCAGTTAAATAGTTAATACAGAAATCCATTAGAAATTATAATGATAGGTTCCATTCAGCGACAAAATGTACACCCAATGAAGTGCATAATAATAAAGTAGATTATGAAATAGTTAAAAACAATTTAGAAGAAACAAAACATAAAACCATAAATAGATTAAATAAAAATAGAGAGGATTATGAGGAAAAGAGATCGGAGGGATATATAAAGAATTATAAGGCAGTCAGACATAAAGAACAACCAAAATTTAAGAAAGCAAAACTAGAAAACGTACATCCAAACAATATTAAAAGACCGTATAAATTCTCGGACACTAACAATGAAGACGATGACATTGATTTCGAGTACTTGTCCCAACGTTTAAAAGAAATAAAAACAAAACACAAAAACAAAAAATACTGTAGAAACTCAATCAACCCAGGAATTAAATATTACTTAAATTAAAATTTTCAGATAATAATTATGATACTGGTTCTGGCAACGTGGACACAACCGAGTAATGGCACAATAACTATAACCGAACTAGTAGAGCAAACAGGATTTGTTGACTTACAAATAAGAGACCAGGAAATAGTAAAGGACAGCGACTTAGTACTACACATAATTGACGTTAAACAAATAGAAAATATTATTAACGAAATGACGGACAACATTATATTAGCGAAAACAAGTAACAAGGACATATTACAAGCCGAATTACTAGAAGCAAGGAATAAATTACTAACTTTAATACCAACAGAAAAAAGACAAAAACGAGGACTTATAAATGCAATAGGTACTGTAGCCAAATGGACAATCGGAACAATGGACGATGAAGACAGACAAACGATACAAAAACATTTATCACAGACTGACAAGACGCTAGACGAACAGGTACATATAAACAATCACTTTAATTAAGCGATAAATCAAATAAGAAATATTGTAAAAGATGATAGGAAAGAAATTGAAAGAGGTATTAATACTATAAATAAAATTGTAGATGAAGAATATCAACAACACATGTACTTACAACAAATGACAAAAATCCAATTAATAAAAAGCAAAATAGAACAAATTCAAGACAATGTAGTTTCAGCCAAATACGGGTTAGTTCACCCAAATATATTGACAAATCACGAAATTGAAAAATATAATATTGACTTTAATAAATTAAAATATTTGCAATTAGGTACAGCATCTTGTAATAATACTTATCTAATATTAAGCCTTAGAATACCAAAATTGTTCATACAAGTAAAAATAAGGAAAATTATACCAATACCGGATAAAAATCAAAAAGAAATAGAATCCAGAATAGAAGAAGTCTTCACATATAAAAATAAAACTATGAAATTTGAAGAAAGTAAATATTTCAGACAATTAAAACCCAGTAACCATTGTATATTAACAAAAAACTGTAAACTAATAACAAACAGAGCATTAGAACTTATAGCACTGGATGAAAAAACAATCTTGGTTAAAAACGCAATAAAATTGGTTGTAAACACTACATGTAATAAAAATAATAGTACTATTCTAAATTGAAATTATGTAATTCAGTTTAACAATTGTTCTATAAAAATTAATGATTACTATTATTCTAATTTAGTTGAAAAGTTTGATGGAAATATTATGAGTTTGCGATACAATGATATAAAGAATTTTACAGAAAAACTTACGTTCGAACAATTAGATGAAAAAAATGAAATTAATTTTAAAAACATTTCTAATTTGAAAACCCATAATAAAGTAATATATGGATGTAACTTCTTTCTAATACTTACAATAATATTAATAATTTTACTTTGGAGAACAAAGTTAAAATATATTAAAATAAATTTGAACAAAAGAATTCAGGAGAATTATAATCTAAAGGGGGGAGAAGTTACATATACAAATTCAAATACACACACTTACATAAAAAATGACACTATTGATGAATTTATGGAAAATATAATAAGCACAAAATAAAATTAAAAAAATATGTAACAGCAAACTCATTTCCGTTTAAGTACAGAAAACAAAATAGTTTTTCGGTCGCAATTCCAAGAATTGCAACCGTAAAATATCAATATAAAATAATTAAGAAATAATGTCAATATTTAGCATAAGCAAGCAAAAATTGTAAAATGCATTTTAAGCCGAATTAACAAAAACTCGTGTTAACAATAAGTTTAATAAATATTAAAGAAATAAAATAAAGTCAGTTGTTAAATATCCACAGTTGAGCCTAGTTTATTTTATTGTAGTTATTTTAGTTTTTTTTAAAAACACTCCCAAGAACTCCCATTACAAAATTCGTGCTTTTAATTTTTTTTTTAATATTAAACGAAATTTCCAACCTTTAATTCCATGCGCATAAACTATAAGTTCTGGCAATAATTTGGCCCAATAATATACCATATATTTAATTCTTTGAGTTGTTTTTAAATAAGTTCTTTAAAAATGGTTTATAGCTTTCAGTTAAGATGAAACAATAATGATGCGGTTTTAAAGACGGGTTCTAAACGATTTGAAACAAAGAAAATGAAATTTGGGCATACCGTTCCAGAGTTATACATATTTGAAATTTGTAACCAATGAATATTTAATTCTCAATAACATATCATTCATTTGCTGCAATCGTCGTAACTCAAAAAACTTTGTTTTGAGAAAAAAGATTTTGAAATTTCAAGAAATTTTGCGATTAGTTTAATTCTCTTCTACATAATTACATTTTCGGAAAGCTTAATGTAGCTTAATTTTTAGCTTTTCACTCCAACATGAAGTGAAATTCTTGCTTTCGATATGTGATCAAGGAACTGAGAATGATAAAAGGCGATTTTTTTTAGTACTCAGTTCAAAAACAGTGAATTTTGAATTAAGACGTTGTTGCAGAAAATTAACGATATTATTATTTTTTTGATTCCTAATTTAATTTTTGGGACATCCTACTGCACAGGTCTTGGCGATAAAACAGAATGTTTTTCAGTACAAAATACAATACTGAAAAATCTTAGAATTGAATAAAACTCGATCCTATTGTAATATGAAAAAAAAACTTTTTAAATTTAATTACATTTATTATAATTACATCCCTGATTTATATTCTATGTTTTTGTTGTATACCTATTGCAATAAGAAGTAATCGTATGAGGGGGTTCACATACATTTAAATTTAAAAAAAATTTTATAACAATTTCGTTGTCAGTTATTTTTGAATTAATAATTTGCAATGATGGATGTTTGGACGGTGTCTGTTACAAAGTCTTCCCAATTGATGGGGACGGAAATTGTTTGTTTTCGTCCCTTGCTCATGTAGTCTATGGAACAGCTTCAAGTGGAATGAAAGTGCGTAATATTATTGTGGACTATGTGGTCCAAAATTGGAACCGTTTGAAATGTTTTACTACCACACTAGAGGGTGACAACTATAATAATGTTGAAGTATATTCTATTGATATGAGAAAAAGAGGAACGTATGGTACTTCATGCGAACTACTAGCTGCCTCAGAAATATTTCCATATTTATTTGAGGTTTGGAGAAATGGGGCCATATTTTTACGCTTTGGAAATGAACAACATCCTGTTAAAAAACTCCGTTTTTCAGGGAATATTTCAAATGGACATTTTGATGTCTATGAGAATATTTCATTACCTAACTAACTTTCCCCACAAATGTCAAATGTTGTTCATAAGACTAGAATTATATTGCCCAAACGAAAAAGATCATATCGGACAAAGCTTAAAAAAGAAAAAGAGAGAAAGAAATTTCATTTCAAAAATAAGAAGAACTTTAGAGATAAAATAGCACGGTTGAACAACGACCAAAAGAGAAAACTTCTATCTTATAGAAAAAAAGTGAGTTTAGGTAAAAGCATTCCGAAAATTTAAAGAATCCGAAGAAGATATAAATCAAAGATTAAAAAATGATGCATCCAGAAAAATAGCATGATGAACAGAAAGGAATGAGGTTGGACGAAAACAAAATCCGAAACGCATCCCAAAGACTTACTGAGTGCGGTTTGCGGAGAAGTAAGAGGTTTGAGGAGAACAAAAAGAGAAAGGCAGCGCAAAAACTAAATGAAACAGATGAGCAAAAAAGGGAAAAGTTAAAGGAGGTTGCAAACCGAAAAGCAGCTGAGAGACACGAAGGAGATTAGAAGAAAGCAGAAAAAGAATGGCAAATTATTGACTGCACGAGGATGAAAGCAACGTACTGTTGCCTCCTAAAATACGCTCAACTGTACATTCTTGATCCTGATGAAGCGACTGAAGAGCGTATGAAGAATTCTGGAAACACTGGGTGCAGTAAATCTGTTATGAAAATGTTATGCAACTTCTTCAACCAACACAATCCATTGGCAAAGGCACACAAAATGTTGTATGAAGTGGAGAAGGTTGTAGAAGCTGAGGCCAGACAAAGAGGGGTCCGAGAACCGTTAGTATCAATGGCAATAAAGCACGACAGATCTCTTGATAACAGAAGATATAAAGCACAGAGAGTCAACGAAGTAGCTGCAATATTTCAGACGCAGACGGTGAACTTCCATTTGAACGAGATCTTCTTATACATTTGAGGCCAGATCCATCAGACCCCAAAGGTACCAGTACTAAACGTATCAGTATACTTCATCCAAGTTTAGAGCCCATGACATATCCAATACTATTTTCATTTGAAGAGTCTGGATGGCACCCAGATATACTGCTAAAACAAAATATATCCACTACCAAAAGAACACGGGTTTCTCAGATGGGTTACTAAAGTTATCGGATTGCCGTGCGTGGAGATTTTAATCCATTTTTGAGCGTAGGAACACTACTTTGTAGATTCTTACGTCAAAATGGAATCCAACCGTCTTCATTGGTTAAAAGAACACCAAAAAAGTGCTCCGTGCTAAAAGTTATCAAGGCCTTATGGATATGCAGCAAAACTGTCAACATGCAATGATAATCGTACGAAAGTTTGGTAAGCCGGATATTTTCTTGACGATGACATGTAATCCTAAGTGGAGAGAAATAATGGAAAATATGGAATCGTATCAAACAGATCGACCTGATTTAATAGCACGTGTTTTTCATATAAAACTTACTGAACTGCTTACGGACATTTGTAAAAGACATATATTCGGTAAAGTTGTTGCCAAAATCCATGTCATTGAATTCCAAAAATGAGGTCTCCCTCATGCTCACATGCTTATAATGTTGTCTGAGGACGATAAAACTCGCGATGGGTATGTTATTGATACCATTGTTTCAGCAGATATACCCAATCCGGAAGATTATCCTAGGCTCCATAGCATTGTTCTAAAGCATATGGTACATGGGCCTTGCGGAGACAATAATATGAATTCTCCCTGCATGGAAGATGGAAAGTGCGCAAAAGGTTTCCCAAAACAATTTCAAGACGAAACTGTATGTAATCTTGATGGGTTTCCCAGATACAGGCGTAAAAATTCTGATGTCACTTACAAAACTGCTTCAGGATTTGAGGTAACAAATCAGTTGATTGTGCCATATAATCCATTTTTAAGTTTAAAATATAATTGCCATATTAACGTAGAAGTATATGCTCTGTTAAAAGCGTCAAATACCTTTTTAAGTACGTCTATAAAGGTTATGACTATGCTAATGTTGAAATTACGGAGCAAGGTTCTTTAATACATGATTAAATCTGGACATTTATAGACACAAGATATGTAAGCGCTACAGAGGCTGCATGGAGAATCTTGGCAAAACCAATGCACGACCAGTCACATGCAATAATTCGGCTGGCAATACATTTACCGAACCACCAAATTGTATATTTTAGACCAAACAACGTTGATCAAGCAGTCAATAGTATTTCCCTTTCAAACTCAACTCTCATTGCATGGTTTTGTCTCAATGAAAAAGATATTAATGCTAGAAAATTTTACTATACCGAAATCCCGGAACATTATGTATTTAATAAGAAAAGTGGTTAAAAACAAAGAACGAGAGACGGAGGTAAAATTATCGGGCGCATGTACAATGTTAGTGTATCTGAAGGAGAGAGGTACTATCTCAGGTTAATACTGTTGCATATTCCCGGTGCGCTGGGCTATAATGATTTAAAAACTATAAATGGGATAACGCACTCCAGTTTCAAAGAAGCTACACTGGCTTTTGGCCTCTTAGAAGACGATTCAGTTTGGGAGTTGACTCTTGAAGAGGCAATAGCAATGAGCATGCCAGTTGCACTCAGACAGCTTTTCGCTTAAATATGTGTATTTGGAAGTCCTGTACATACACGAAAATTTTGGGATAAATACCTTTGTTGAAGATTTTGTTCGCCAAAACAAATGTCAAGCACGAAATTGTAAGACTTGCGAACATTTTGCCCTACAACATGTAAAAAATATTTTTATTTTGCATGGAAAGACATGCACAGACTTCGGTTTAAAGAAACCCTCCAAAAATCTTCCGAACGACATGCAAGATATTTTTAGTACATCACAAGAAAAAATGGAAGGATCCAGGCTTCAATCTTTTCTAAATGTTGAGCAAAGAAATGCATTTCAAGCCATCATTGATGCAATATACAATCGTCAACACAGCACTAACTGTTGCTTTCTTGATGGACCAGGTGGAAGTGGGAAAACGTATTTGTACAAAACTTTAATATGCGTAGTTCGAGGAAAGGGTGATATTGTATTACCAATTGCGTCGACAGGAATTGCAGCGAATCTTCTAAAAGGGGGCCGCACATATCATTCTCAGTTCAAGCTACCAGTACCATTGACAGAAACATCAACTTCAAGTATGAGAGCGAATTCAGTGGATGCAAAGCAGATAAGAAAGGCTAGGTTAATCATTTGGGATGAGGCAACAATGGCACTTAACTATGCATTAAATGCTATTGATAAGTTGCTTAAAACATTGATGAAAAATAACACGCCTTTTGGAGGTAAAGTTGTGCTTATTGGAGGAGATTATTGGTACCACATGCTCACAGGACGGCCATTATCGAATCATGTATTAAGTTTTCTAATCCTTGGTCCAACTTTAAAATTTTACAACTTAAAGTCAATATTCGTGCAGTGGATAATATTTTCAGAGATTGGCTTTTAAAAATGGGGAATGGTGAACTCAATTCGGAATTTGGAGAGGGCATTATTGCATTACCAAAAGAAATGCTGGCTGAAAACTCAATCGTTTAAAATATCTTCGGTGAATGTTTAAAGCCGTCTGATGAAGAAAAGTATTGTAAATTTGCCATTTTATGCCCTAAGAATGATGAAGTATGCCAAATTAATGAAGAAGTCTTTTAGAGGGTGAATGTTTTACATTTTTGAGCGTTGACACGGTGGAGAGCAACAGCATAGCTGAACGGGAAAATTATCCGGTGGAGTTTTTAAACAGTCTATCGCCATCTGGAATGCCTCCACATAAGTTGCAAGTCAAGCTGGGAGCCATTATCATGCTTCTGAGGAATTAAAACACTAAAAGAGGGCTATGCAATGGCACAAGACTGCAAGTTACAAAATTGCCACAGAATATAATATGCGCAACTATATTAACCAGCACTGCAAAAGATAATCCTGCATTTATTCCGAGGATTGATTTAGAGAGGGTGGGGATATATTTACCCAAACCAGTTTTTAGTCATGGACAATTGTACGTTGCTTTCTCAAGAGTGAGAAAAAAAGATGATGTTAAGGTAAAAGTAATGCATGTAGATGGAAAACAGGGTATGTTAAAAAAGGGTTGCTCCTCAGTATTTTCATAAAATGTTGTTTTTGAAGAAGTATTATAATTTAGTTACTTACTTATTGTTATTTTTTACATATTTTACTAATTGCTATTTTTTACATATTTTTTCTTCATACACCTATTAAATGAATTTACCATATTTTCCCTTTTTGGTACTTTATTTCTCCCCATTGATGTATCAAAAACTTCAATATTGTAGTGGGAGCCCATAATTTATTACGTATATATTAATAAATGGAGAAAAATATTTTGTAAAAAAATTACCAAAAATAGTTACGATTTTCACCCCTTAAACGTTCGAATTTCGAAAAAGTACCAACCTTTATTTCTATGTTTCTTGGTTTAAAAGATAGACGTGTCACCCCATTTATCTATTAAAAGTACTAAAATACATGTTTTACCCGTTTACTCCCTAAAAGGGCCGAATTTCAAAAAAAAAAAGTACCAGACACCTGTTCGCTTATTTTATCTTAAGAACAACGATATGTATTACATTTTTGTTGTATCTCTTTTAGTTTTGGAAATGTAAGGTTACCGAATTTACCCTTTTTTTATCCCCTGAACATTCGAATTTCCAAAAATCAGGTTTTAGTGGATCAATTTGGGGAGAGACGAACCTCCGCTCCAAATTTTAAGTTTTTAGCTTTAGGCGTTTAGGCTGTGCGATGATGAATCAATCAGTGGGTCAGTAATGTTACAATTTTATATATATCGCTATAACAACATAAAATTTGTTATACTAAAAGTAATTTCTCTGCCAGAAATCATAGGGGAATCAGATTTTAATACTGCTGTTGAAAAGTAGAGATAATCTTATTGTCTCACATACATAATTACTAACAAAAATATTGGGTTTTTGTTTTGATTTCTCTCATATTCTAAGAGAAAGTAACTGTTATTTACAGTCATCTAAATTCAAAAATAATAATATTGAGTTATTGGAATTTATACTTCGTCGTGCCCATTCGAATTGGATTGAACTACATATTTACGGTGCGTTGCGCGTTTTTTAAATTATCATTAAAGGAAGAAATTATAACTACCTATTTGAAGTGAATTTATATAATGTTATAATTATAAAGTTAAAGTCCTTTTTTTTACAAAAATCAATTAATTAACTTAAGTCATTAATAATTTTGAAAGCTGCTCAAAGTCCTCTTCAAGGTAGGTCATATTTTGATATGTACATCCAAAAAAATTTTATGCGAAATTTTACGAAAAACTTTCGTTGTCTATCACTTATTTCGAAACACAATTTTACGAATATTTCGTACGATGTATGTTGTAACGATTCTGTGTTTGGGTATGATAAGTTTGGGAACGAGGCTACCTATTAGATTCGGCTGTGCTCGTCGGATGGGGGGTTGTGAGGTGTTCCCAAATAAATTAATAGAAATATTCTGAATCGAATCCGGAAACTTTACTTTAGGTAGCATGACTAAAATAAATGACCTACAAAGTTAGAGGAAGAAGAGAGAAGAAAGAAGTGGTTGCTAATTGTAGGGTAGCTTGAGATGGTATACACTACCCTATGACCTATCCCGCCCACCATGCTGACAGTATGCTAATTTTTTGTTATCAGCCCAATATAAAATAAAATAAATAAAAACGAAAACTAAATTATCCTATATACCTCCATACCCTACTTCACCTTTCATAATAAAAAAAAATTTAGAATCCCATGTAATATAACATTATAATATTTCAAACTTAATTTGTAAAGAAGAAAACATCTTAAAATTAAAAAAAAAATTAAATTTACAATATGCTAAAACTATTTAATATGTATAGGATGTATAGGATTTACCAATGAACATCTTAAATAATGTATTGAAAATTATAGCTCAATGAAGATTTTTCCCCCATTCAAATTTATTCAAATTATTAAAAAAAAAAATATAAGTATCTTGTGTGTGAGGTGTTTTTATATTAGTAACTAGCTTAACCCGGTGCGCTTCGCTACACTGGCAAAAAAAAAAATTTGTCCTGTAAAGGTTGATAGCTCTTGTGTTCAGATATATGGTATTTAATATGTCTTCTATGAGGGGTACTGCTCCTACTCTGTCTACCCCGCACATTTTTATATTGAAATTTATAGTTTAGTATAATAGTAGCTTTAACCACGTTTGAAGACTCTCCCTTTAATAGTTCTTCAGTTGAGCGATATTTAATGTATGCATCCTATGGGAGGTATTTCCCCCCCTGCGCCTACTCGCTTTATTTTTATTTTCAAAAGTGTAGCATACCATAAGAGTGACTTTTAGAAAGTTTGAACATTCTCACTATTACAGTTCTTAAGATATGCGATGTTAAACATTGGCGTCCTATGGGGGTATAGGAATAGGAGGTATTTCCCCCCCTGCGCCTACTCGCTTTATTTTTATTTTCAAAAGTGTAGCATACCATAAGAGTGACTTTTAGAAAGTTTGAACATTCTCACTATTACAGTTCTTAAGATATGCGATGTTAAACATTGGCGTCCTATGGGGTATTCCTATACCCCCGCTGCTATTTTATTTCAATTCCGGGGCTCAGAAGATCCTACTACAAAAAGTTCAGCAAAATGCGTGCAGCGGCTCTTAAGATATGCGATAATTAATATTGGCATCCTATGGGGGGTACCAATTCCCCTGCCCCTATCGAAAAATTAAGTAGCCTATTTTATTTTTAGGGCTCACGTGATGTTACTGTAAAAATTTCAGGAAAATCGGTTCAGTATAATATTGGCATCCTATGGGGGGTACCAATTCCCCTGCCCCTATCGAAAAAATAAGTAGCCTATTTTATTTTTAGGGCTCACGTGATGTTACTGTAAAAATTTCAGGAAAATCGGTTCAGTATAATATTGGCATCCTATTATGGGGTACCAATTCCCCTGCCCCTATCGAAAAAATAAGTAGCCTATTTTATTTTTAGGGCTCAAGTGATTTTACTGTAAAAATTTCAGGAAAATCGGTTCAGTATAATATTGGCATCCTATGGGGGGTACCAATTCCCCTGCCCCTATCGAAAAAATAAGTAGCCTATTTTATTTTTAGGGCTCACGTGATGTTACTGTAAAAATTTCAGGAAAATCGGTTCAGTATAATATTGGCATCCTATGGGGGTACCAATTCCCCTGCCCCTATCGAAAAAATAAGTAGCCTATTTTATTTTTAGGGCTCACGTGATGTTACTGTAAAAATTTCAGGAAAATCGGTTCAGTAGTTTCGGAGTCTATAAAGCGACAAACATACAAACATACAAACACACATAATTAATTTTTATATATATAGATATGAATATTCAAAATTTAGCAACCAAAACTTATTGTTTATATATTTTTATTAGCAACATTGTTAACTTTAGATACATTTGTGTTCTTTAGCAACAATCAATGTAATTGTATTTATTCATATTACTAATATACAAAAAAAAAAAATTAAAGATTGTATAAAATTATGGCGGAAATAAAATAAAACAAACAACTTACTTATACAAGTTCCATCGCAGTCAGCATGCGCCGGATGACAGATGAAATGTTGCGCAGTAGGTTAAACGACGATTTTATATATCAGCAAAAAGTGTATGTGTGGAATTATCTACAACTGACAGGGTTTTTATTCGGTCATAGCTAAACCACAGATACACTTTTTTATATATGTGTAAGGTTGTATAATAAAAATTAGTAAACGTACTTTTGCCATTCACTGTATCAAATTAGTATACGTAATTTTGTCATTCACTGTATTGTAGTTTATAATAGCACCGTTATTAAAAAGTACTCATAATCGTATGATAATAAGATAAACTCCAAAAATACAATTAGTCAATTCACAAGGTATCCTAACATGTCATATTGTCAAAATGTCCTAATATTTCACAATGGTTTAAAAATATTGTTGTACGGCTTAGCCGCTCAGCGCTGGACTTTTCTGATTAATTACGACAGCACAATAAAAATTGAATGTTATTAATTACCCACCATTACAGGTTTTGACAGGTTCTACGGTTGAGTTGATGGGTGAAATATCAGTGTTGGTAAACGGTGTAACGTTGAAGTTATTAGTGGTGAATTCGAGTCACCGATTTACTCCGTTAATGGGAAGAAATTGGTTGGATGTAATATACCCTACATGGCGTAATTTTTTCACTGGTCAGAATGGTAAGTCAAGTGACAATTTTTTAGTACAAAACATCTGCCGGTCAAATATTATGGAGGAGTTGAAATGTAAATTTCCCTCGTTGTTTTTGAAAAATAAAAATCCCATTAAACAGTTTTCTGCTGACGTTTGTGTTCAGCCAAATTCACAACCTAAATTTTACAAGCCATATTCGGTACCTATGAGTTTAAAGACCAAAGTAGAGGCGGAACTGAAGAATATGTGTGAAGAAGGGTTTATACAACCAGTTCGTAATAGTAGATGGGCGGCACCCATAGTGTTTTGAAAAAAGATTCAAGTGTTAGAATATGTGGAAATTTTAAAGTGACCATAAATCCAGTAATTGAAATGGATGTATATCCCCTGCCTCTAATAGACGATATCCTTACAAGTATTTTGGATTTAAGCAAAGCGTATTTGCAGTTGATATTGAATGACTCGTCAAGGTCATTTTTAACAATCAATACCCATATGGGGTTGTTTGAATTTTGTAGATTGCCTTTTGGCGTTTCAACGGCACCAATGATTTTTCAGCGGGTCATGGACCAAATAACGCAGGGCCTAGAGGGTGTGGCAGTTTATTTGGATGACATTTTGGTGGCCGGTATTGGTAGAGAAGATTGTCGTGAAAAATTGTTTAAAGTTTTGAGTAGACTACAAGAATTCAATGTTCGCATTAACTGGGAAAAGTGTAAGCTTTTGGAGAGTAATCTTGAATATTTGGGGCATGTTTTGACTCCGGAAGGAATAAGACCTTCAAAGAAAAAAATTGAAGCAATAATGTTAGCTCCCGCCCCAGTCAATGTGGATCAACTTCAAAGTTTTTTGGGGTTGGTAAATTATTATTCGAAGTTTTTGCCCAACAGTTCTACTGTTTTGGCACCTTTGCATAACCTTCTTCGTAAGGAAACTAAGTGGCACTGGGACGAAGAGTGCTCCAGAGCTTTCGTAAATTGCAAAAAATTACTTTGTGAAAACGATCTTCTATTTCATTTTGACCCAACCAGGCACATCGTAATCGCTTGTGATGCTTCGCCATACGGGGTAGGTGCGATTCTCAGTATTGTTGTGAACGGCCAGGAGAGACCATGTTTTATGGCATCAACTACGTTGACTAAATCCGAGAAAAATTATTCTCAAATTCATAGAGATTCTTTGGCGGTGGTATATGCTGTAAAAAAGTTTCATAAGTTTGTTTATGGGTATAATTTTACAGTGTACACTGATCACCAACCATTGGAAAAACTTTTGGGAGACCAAAAAGCTTTAGCAAATATTGTGTCTGTCCGCTTCTTTATTCTTAATTGTACAATTAAATACCGCCCTGGTGCGAAACAAAAAAACGTCGATGCACTTTCCCGTTTACCTTTAGAGGGTACAACAAACATTAATAACTGTAATTTAAATTTTTTTAATTTTGATAAAAATTATATTCCAATTTCAATTGCTGAAATTGCGAAGTTTTCTGAAAAAGATGAGCATATTAGGCAGATAATTCATTTCATAGAAAATGACTGTTGGCCAGAGTCGAAAAAGTTGGACGATATTTTAGGTCCATACAGGAATGTAAAACTTTCTCTTGAGGTACGGGATAAATGTCTATTTTACGCAGATCGGTTGGTAATACCATCAATATTGAGGGGAAAATTGTTGTCATTATTACATGACACCCATGTTGGTATTGTACGTATGAAGCTTTTGGCTCGAAGTTGTGTATGGTGGCCGTCAATTGACGCAAATATTGAAAAATTTGTTTCAAATTGTTCAGTATGTCTAAAGTCTCAAAACAAAACTAAAGATTGTCCAAATTTTACTTGGCCGGCTACCTCATATCCTTTTGAACGTGTCCACGTGGATCTTTTACAATTTCAGGACACAGATTTTTTAATAATAGTTGATGATTTTTCAAAATGGATTGATGTGCACATTTTGTCAAAGACAACTACATTTATCGTCATAGAAAAATTGAAATTAATATTTTAAAATTTTGGATTTTGTAACATTTTGGTAAGCGATAATGGACCTCAATTTCGTAGTGAGGAATTTCAATTATTCTTAAAATGTAATGGCATAAACCAAATGTTTAGTCCAGCATATCATCCTCCGAGTAATGGATTGGCAGAGCGAGGTGTACAGACTGTGAAGCGTAGCTTAAAATCATACTTTTTGTCTGATCAAGTGAAAAAATTATCCATACAGAACATTATTTTTAATTTTTTATTTAAATATCAAAATACTCCAACAACCGTCTCTGGTATTTGCCCAAGTGAACTAGTGTTAGCTTATAAACCAATAACTCCATTGTCATATGGTAGTTGCAAACAGGTTTCAAATATAAATTCAACACCTACAAACTATAAAATTCAAAAAAGTAAAGAAAAAGTAGATTTTGAAAAAAGCTCAAAGGCAAAAAATTTTTATTTAAAAGTGGGTGAACAAATATTATATTTGAATCCAAATGGAAATAGTGATGCAAAATAGATCAAAGGGTCAATTTGCAAAATTATTTCCAATACTCTTTATTTAATAGAAGTTAATAAAAGACGTAGGGTAGCTCATAGAAATCAATTAAAAAAAGTTGAAAAGGATGTAGTTGTAACATTTGCTAGAGATAGCCAAAACCATCAGGTTCAGAATGATGTTGAAACATTTATTGATATATGTATAAATTTTATTTTTTATAAATACGATTAGAACTGAATTTCTATTACTTAAACATTTTGTGAATACAAAGTTACACCATTTTTGAAAAAAGGAAGAAATGTAAGGTTGTATAATAAAAATTAGTAAACGTACTTTTGCCATTCACTGTATCAAATTAATATACGTAATTTTGTCATTCACTGTATTGTAGTTTATAATAGCACCGTTATTAAAAAGTACTCATAATCGTATGATAATAAGATCAACTCCAAAAATACAATGTGTAGTATGCATTCACATTTAGGACTCACTCGTGGACAGCAGAAAATAAAGAATTGATAATTAAAAAACCAACAGACTTTGTTATTTATTATATGTTACAAACATAACAATATGTTAAAAAAAAATAAAAAAAAAACTGTATATGTATATTTAAGCAAACATGTTATATTTTAAATGGTTTCATAAGTGTATGATATCTGAGTGTAGTGTTTTAATGAGAGAGTGAAAACTCTGTATGAATGTTTATGTACGTAGAATTGCTTGTTTTAATGAGAGAGTGAAAACTCTGTATGAATGTTTATGTACGTAGAATTGTTTTTGTATTTGAATCTGGACTTGAATGAAGATAAAAAAAAAACTTAATTATGTGACCTTATTCTATAGTATTGTAAAATTAATTATTTTTACGTGTATTAATAACACTTAATCTAAAATTTTATTTAATTAAGTTAAGATAAAAGCTAAGTAATAAAAATTAACTATATATTTCTAATTTGTTACGTTAAAAAGGAAAGTTAATTAAATTAAGGAGTTTGTAACCTTCTCCGAAGTTACATTAAAAAAAATCAAATATTTAAAAGAATAATCTAGGTATTTAAAGTTATTTTTAGGCTATTTACCAAACAAAATTTGAGAATATCTCAAAATAATTAGTTTAAAATTAGTACAAACACTTACTTTCTGAAAAAGATGAGCATATTAGGCAGATAATTCATTTCATAGAAAATGACTGTTGGCCAGAGTCGAAAAAGTTGGACGATATTTTAGGTCCATACAGGAATGTAAAACTTTCTCTTGAGGTACGGGATAAATGTCTATTTTACGCAGATCGGTTGGTAATACCATCAATATTGAGGGGAAAATTGTTGTCATTATTACATGACACCCATGTTGGTATTGTACGTATGAAGCTTTTGGCTCGAAGTTGTGTATGGTGGCCGTCAATTGACGCAAATATTGAAAAATTTGTTTCAAATTGTTCAGTATGTCTAAAGTCTCAAAACAAAACTAAAGATTGTCCAAATTTTACTTGGCCGGCTACCTCATATCCTTTTGAACGTGTCCACGTGGATCTTTTACAATTTCAGGACACAGATTTTTTAATAATAGTTGATGATTTTTCAAAATGGATTGATGTGCACATTTTGTCAAAGACAACTACATTTATCGTCATAGAAAAATTGAAATTAATATTTTAAAATTTTGGATTTTGTAACATTTTGGTAAGCGATAATGGACCTCAATTTCGTAGTGAGGAATTTCAATTATTCTTAAAATGTAATGGCATAAACCAAATGTTTAGTCCAGCATATCATCCTCCGAGTAATGGATTGGCAGAGCGAGGTGTACAGACTGTGAAGCGTAGCTTAAAATCATACTTTTTGTCTGATCAAGTGAAAAAATTATCCATACAGAACATTATTTTTAATTTTTTATTTAAATATCAAAATACTCCAACAACCGTCTCTGGTATTTGCCCAAGTGAACTAGTGTTAGCTTATAAACCAATAACTCCATTGTCATATGGTAGTTGCAAACAGGTTTCAAATATAAATTCAACACCTACAAACTATAAAATTCAAAAAAGTAAAGAAAAAGTAGATTTTGAAAAAAGCTCAAAGGCAAAAAATTTTTATTTAAAAGTGGGTGAACAAATATTATATTTGAATCCAAATGGAAATAGTGATGCAAAATAGATCAAAGGGTCAATTTGCAAAATTATTTCCAATACTCTTTATTTAATAGAAGTTAATAAAAGACGTAGGGTAGCTCATAGAAATCAATTAAAAAAAGTTGAAAAGGATGTAGTTGTAACATTTGCTAGAGATAGCCAAAACCATCAGGTTCAGAATGATGTTGAAACATTTATTGATATATGTATAAATTTTATTTTTTATAAATACGATTAGAACTGAATTTCTATTACTTAAACATTTTGTGAATACAAAGTTACACCATTTTTGAAAAAAGGAAGAAATGTAAGGTTGTATAATAAAAATTAGTAAACGTACTTTTGCCATTCACTGTATCAAATTAATATACGTAATTTTGTCATTCACTGTATTGTAGTTTATAATAGCACCGTTATTAAAAAGTACTCATAATCGTATGATAATAAGATCAACTCCAAAAATACAATGTGTAGTATGCATTCACATTTAGGACTCACTCGTGGACAGCAGAAAATAAAGAATTGATAATTAAAAAACCAACAGACTTTGTTATTTATTATATGTTACAAACATAACAATATGTTAAAAAAAAATAAAAAAAAAACTGTATATGTATATTTAAGCAAACATGTTATATTTTAAATGGTTTCATAAGTGTATGATATCTGAGTGTAGTGTTTTAATGAGAGAGTGAAAACTCTGTATGAATGTTTATGTACGTAGAATTGCTTGTTTTAATGAGAGAGTGAAAACTCTGTATGAATGTTTATGTACGTAGAATTGTTTTTGTATTTGAATCTGGACTTGAATGAAGATAAAAAAAAAACTTAATTATGTGACCTTATTCTATAGTATTGTAAAATTAATTATTTTTACGTGTATTAATAACACTTAATCTAAAATTTTATTTAATTAAGTTAAGATAAAAGCTAAGTAATAAAAATTAACTATATATTTCTAATTTGTTACGTTAAAAAGGAAAGTTAATTAAATTAAGGAGTTTGTAACCTTCTCCGAAGTTACATTAAAAAAAATCAAATATTTAAAAGAATAATCTAGGTATTTAAAGTTATTTTTAGGCTATTTACCAAACAAAATTTGAGAATATCTCAAAATAATTAGTTTAAAATTAGTACAAACACTTATAGTGTATATTTTAGAAGAGAGGTTTGTTGTGACCTCGGGTCACCCTAATGAACAAAAGGGTGTCAGAGATGGTTCTGTATATATGTAGGTGGATTTGCCTTTCAGCACTTATCAAAGAAACAAACAAGGAACCAAAAGGGAAAAGAACGTAAACACTTATAAAGTGCCCAAACACTGTCCTAATTGTACAACTAAATATGTACATATATTTAAACGTACTCGTATACTAAAACCAATTTTCCTAGCATACGAAGACAAATGCCCCTGCTAATCCACACCTTCCCGATCTTGCAATTATAGGATAGTATCTCTTCACTACCCAAATTTTGGAATCTTCGACAAAAGATAGGCACCAACCAAATAAATAACGAAGTCTTCAAATTCCTATAATACAAAAAGAACTAAACTAACTTTAAAATAGTAAATTTTTCATATACAAAAAAACTGAAAATTTAAAATTCATAGCCTACCACTATTAATAATTTGAAAATAAATTAATATAGAATTGAAAATGAATTTTCCTACAGCCGAAATGAAATGTTAGTAAAATGTTAACTGAAATTTAGTAAATATTAATAAAAACAAGTCGCCATCACAAAACAGATGAAATACCAAGGGTACTGTAGAATTTTATCTGAAACAGGGTGACTTTAATTAAATACTATGTCCAAATATCCTTCATATGGTATACCCCTACGTGCTTGCCGTTACTGTCCTCAAGTTCGTAATTTACGTTACCAATCTTCCGTTTTACCACAGCCTTAACACCTGTCGGAGCAAGATTGGCATTGAACTTATCCGCCAGAGAGCTTTGTACAAAATTACGCCGAAAAACAGTTTGACCAATATTGAATTCCCGTCTGCGTGATCTCAGATTGTAGGTCTTGACATTACGTTCATATGCGTCCTTTATCTTTGTCCGTATAGAGTCACGTAAAAGTGTAAATTTATCCTGTCTCTCCAATTGTGTATCCGTCTCCGCCAACAGTTTGAGACTACGTAAAATTTTGTAATCCTGTCCATGTGTAATCATAGTCTGTCCGAATACTAAGTCATAAGGGGTCCGTCCCGTGGTCTGATGAACACTGCTACGAATGGCACAATTGACGCTAGGAAGATATTCATCCCATTGTCGTTGGTCATTACGAATGTAAGAGCGAAGAGCCTCATTTATGGAGCGGTTTACCCTCTCGCTTGCGTTGGACTGTGGGCTATGTACAGCGGTAAATTGGTGTTGAATTCCGAACTTGTCAACTAACTTCTTGAATTCAATAGACTTGAATTGGCTTCCATTATCAGAAACAATGATCTCAGGAACACCAAAGCAAGTAAAAATCTCGTTCTGAAGATAGTCGACTATGGGTTTTGTCACAAATTTCCTTAGTGGCTTCAAAAATGTAAATTTCGAGAAATGGTCAAGAATTATAAAAATGCCTATATTACCGGATTTAGTACGCGGGAATGGTCCTATGAGATCCATATAAATACGTTGAAATGGCCTTTCGGTTTCAACCATCTGACCCATAGGTGGTTTAAGACACGAGGTTGGAGCTTTGGATGTTCTGCACAATTCGCAGTTGAGGACGTATTCCCTGACATCGGACACTAATTTTGGCCAGAAGAAGAATTTTCTGACTCTATGTACAGTCTTAGCTATACCTCTATGTCCCGCGTTCGGTACATTATGTGCTGTGTACATGACATCCTTACGTAGTTCATCAGGTACAATCAATTTCCATAAATCAGACTCATCAGAGTTGCCAGACGTGAAACCTATTCTCCTATAGATATACTTGTCTACAACTCGATAGTCCGGTATTTCTGACTTCGAAAATGCCATTCTCAAACGGCCATACTACGGGCTATCAAATGCTGGAGAATTCAAATCAATAGATGGCAAGGTTTCCATGTCTATTGCAGCTATGCTATCGTCTTCTTCGAATGCTCGGGATAACGCATCTGGCACAACATTTTCGCTTCCTTTTCGGTGTTCTATGGTAAAATCAAATCCTTGTAGTTTAAGCGCCCACCTGGCCAAACGTCGGGCAAGGTCCTTCTGTCGCATAAGCCACTTGAGGCTTGCGTGGTCAGTTATGACCTTAAACTCGTGACCCTCAATTTAGGCTCGAAACTTTTTAATGGCCAGAATAACAGCCAAACATTCAAGCTCAGTGATGGAATAATTCCTTTGGGCTTTATTAAGTTTTTGAGACATGAACGCAATCGGCCGTTCGATACCATCGTCGTCGACCAGTGCCAACACGGCGCCGATACCATAAGTGCTAGCGTCGCATTGAACAACAAACGGTTTTTCGAAATCGGCGTATACCAAAACGGGAGCTGAAGTTAATTTAGTTTTGACGCTGTCGAATGCCCTCTGGGCATCGACTGTCCATACAAAAGTTTTACGCTTTGACAATAGCTCGGACAGTGGAAAAGTCAGAGTCGCGTAATCGTCAATGAAACGACGATACCAACCCGCCATACCAAGAAATTGACGTAACTGGCGCACCGTTTTAGGAACCGGAAGCTCAGAAATGGCCTTCACCTTTCCTGGGTCTACTCTCAACGATCCTTCCCCTACAATATATCCCAGATACTGTACTTTGCGTAAACAAAATGAGCTTTTCTTAACATTTATTGTTAAGTTGGCTCGGCGAAGTTGTGTGGCCACCTCCTGCAAGTGTGTCATGTGTTCGTCAAAGTCTTTTGAAATAATTAATAAATCGTCCAAGTACACAAAAACATTTGATTTATTTGATTTAAGGGTATACGGAATGACACGGTCCATTAGTCTGCACATCGTTTGTGGTGCATTACACAACCCAAACGGCATTCTTGTGAATTGGTACAATGGCCGATTAGGAATTGTGAATGCAGTCTTCTGTTTCGATTCTTCGTCCAATTTAATTTGCCAAAAGGCATCCTTGAGATCCACTTTTGAAATATAATTAATTGGAGGAAGTTTTGAAATAAGTCCGTCTATGTTTGGTATCGGGTAAGAGTCTTTTATAGTCACAGTATTCAATTTACGACTGTCCAAGCAAAACCTCACTTTCCTAGGTTTGACAATCAAAACCCCTGGAGATGACCAAGGTGATGTTGGGTATTCTTCAATCACACCTAGTTGCAGCATCCTATCCACTTCACCACATAAAAGTTTTTCCCTGGCTGGTGAAATAGGGTTGTACCTTTGTTTGATAGGGGAGGAATTCCCAGTATCGATGTTGTGTTTTAGCAGTGTAGTGCATCCCAAACCGTCGCGGTCAGAATTTGGGTAATAATCAATAACTTTTTGTAATTGTTGCCTCTGGGATAGAGATAACGGTATTTTATCCGAATCTACGTCGGAAACTATCCCACTGATGGTTAGCATGGGGACGATTTGGATCCCAAATTTCTCCCAGAAGTCCATCCCACAAATCACGTCCGGGATAATAGAAGGTATTACTAAGAAATCAATTGATTTCTTTTGACCACTGTACGTTATATCTAACGTCACGGTACCTAAAACTTGCTGTCGTTGTCCGTCTGCTGTTTTGACGTTACCCATACCACGTCTAAATTGGTGAAAATTTAATATTTCAACACCAAGCTCACCACCAATTACTTTGACATTCGCGCCACTGTCCATTAAAGCCAAATAATTATTATTAAAAATATTCAATCTAATGTAGGGTCTATTATCACCTTCCTTATTCACTAAAGACGAAACAACGTAAGTTCGAAAATGTGTTCTACGTTTATAAAATTCCCGAATCCTTTTGGAAGATCGGGATGGCTTAGGTTTAGTATATGTTTCGTTGAAAATTCTTGCCCTAATACGATTATATTCCTCAAGGCGAATGTGGTAAGGTTGTTGTAGAGGGTGTAATTTTGGTAAGTCAGACCCACTCTTGGTATTATCAAGTACGTTACGTAAGTCAGGTAAATTAGAAAATCCCGGCTTAACATCCGAAGAAACGTCACGTGTTAATTGGTTTTCTGATGTTCGTCCTTCGTCGCACGAACATCCCTTTTCACGTTTCCCCGCTTTGACAGACAATTAAGACAGTTGGGCTTATAAATATCTTTGGCCCCACAACCGTAACAAAACACTATCCTTGGTTCCAAACACTCTATGAAACTGTGACCAACGTTGTCACAATTCCAACATTTTCCCGATTTAATCCCACAACAAATTCCCAAATCATTCTCGTCCACGTTGTCGCTTATTTGGGTGTCGGTTACCAAGATCTCGGACAACTGTTTCTGAAAAGAAGGTTTGCTCGAAGTTGAAGAAAAATCCTTAATAAATTTTTCGTACCTTCGTACTGCACGTCTCAATTGGGATAACCGAGTAATTTCAAGATGTAAGATCTCGTGTCTTACTTCAGGTCTTAAGTTGCGTTGGATAGTCTCGCATAAATCATTTTCGGTAAAGGGAGTTCGTAATTTGTCACAAAGAGTCATAATTTCGTCATAAAATTCATCAAAAGTCTCGTTCGGTCTTTGTTTACGTCGTAAAATGTCGTCCTTAATGTCAAAGTCTGTAGTAAAGTCTTTATATTGACGTTTCAAAGCGTCACATAAATCGTCCCAGTCCATCAGTTCAGTATCCCTGTGGAACCGCCAATACCACTTTAGGGCTTTATCTTCGAATAGAAGGTGAGCGTGCTCGCATAACAAATCAAAATCTCCTCGAAGATTAGATCCTGTGAGAGTATTCACTCTATAAATAAATTCCTCAACACTAATTTCTGATGAATCACCAGTGAATCTAATTCTCCAGTTCCGAATTATATTGAGAATTCGTTCCGAACTTGAACCGAAGTCCCTGGTACCACGATCATCACGTCCTTGTCTAGAAGTTACACTTCTATGAATAGGATTTCCGTCCATTCGTCCAGTTCGATTCTGTAATATGTCCTGACCATCCGGTACTACACCTGACAAGTTGACATTGCGCATTCTATTAGCAATCAAGTCAGCTATTTCATCCCTAAAACCGCTCATTGTCTCATGGAAAATTTGTCGAACACGGGCATCATTTGCTGATTCCTGTTCGACTGCTTCTCGACGAGTTTGTTGACGAGTCCGAGGTCGATTATTAGGTCTAGATGCGTCACCACCTGCGGCTTCATCCAACGTCATGGTTGTGTTAGCTGTTCCCTGTCTCACATTGGTAGAAATGTCCTCACAGGGAAACATTTGATTTTCAGTCAGTAAATTGAAGTCAAGTAAAATAGAGATATAAAAATTCGACTGAAATATTCAGTAAATTTTAAAAAAAAATCACACCAGTTAAAACGATAAGAACAGCTATAAATATATATATTTACTACTACTCGGTGAAGTAAAATGGGTAGAACATATGCAGCTAAAAAATAAATAAAAAAAATAAATTTTTATGAAAAATAATCATAATTACCCAAAACAATAATGAAACTATAATAAATGTTACGAAGGAAAAAAAATAAATAAACTAAAAGATATAAATAATTAAACAATCATCAACCACTGAAATATAACAAAATTGTTTGTTGCACACTTCAAATGGAAACTTTTGACAGAAGTCAATAAGTATAAAGTCCGAGATTAAAGTGAGACAAAAGTTTAAAATGAGAGAGTGATTATCCGGTGCAGGAAAGTAACAATTTACATTCATTAACTTTACGTCCACACAACCGGAAAAATCAAGCAAGTAAACGGAATTTTGAAGTAAAAAAAAAATCACCAAACGAAAAGATCAAAGACTATAAATAGTAAGAGAAGAGAGAAAGAGTCGAACGAGTATTGTACCGAAACCGTCCAATACAACTTCTCTAGTTCGAACTCAAACCCTGATAACTAAAGTTTTACTAAATGACTACCGGGACTTGGCAACTATATTAATAATGACCAATTAAGTCCTCAGTTCCAAGTATTAAAACTCAAGCTAAAAAAAAAATAGTGAAATGAAAAGAAAATAGAAAACAAAGCAAATCACCACCCCAAAAAGGATTCAAAGAGGCCTCAGCATCTAGATAACAATTGCACTAAAAATCTTAAACTTACGAAAGCTGAGGCCCCACGTTGGGCGCCAAAAATCTCCTGTAACGATTCTGTGTTTGGGTATGATAAGTTTGGGAACGAGGCTACCTATTAGATTCGGCTGTGCTCGTCGGATGGGGGGGTTGTGAGGTGTTCCCAAATAAATTAATAGAAATATTCTGAATCGAAACCGGAAACTTTACTTTAGGTAGCATGACTAAAATAAATGACCTACAAAGTTAGAGGAAGAAGAGAGAAGAAAGAAGTGGTTGCTAATTGTAGGGTAGCTTGAGATGGTATACACTACCCTATGACCTATCCCGCCCACCATGCTGACAGTATGCTAATTTTTCGTTATCAGCCCAATATAAAATAAAATAAATAAAAACGAAAACTAAATTATCCTATATACCTCCATACCCTACTTCACCTTTCGTAATAAAAAAAAATTTAGAATCCCATGTAATATAACATTATAATATTTCAAAATTTATTTGTAAAGAAGAAAACATCTTAAAATTAAAAAAAAAATTAAATTTACAATATGCTAAAACTATTTAATATGTATAGGATGTATAGGATTTACCAATGAACATCTTAAATAATGTATTGAAAATTATAGGTCAATGAAGATTTTTCCCCCATTCAAATTTATTCAAATTATTAAAAAAAAATATATAAGTATCTTGTGTGTGAGGTGTTTTTATATTAGTAATATGAATATTCAAAATTTAGCAACCAAAACTTATTGTTTATATATTTTTATATGCAACATTGTTAACTTTAGATACATTTGTGTTCTTTAGCAACAGTCAATGTAATTGTATGTATTCATATTACTAAGATACAAAAAAAAAAATTAAAGATTGTATAAAATTATGGCGGAAATAAAATAAAACAAACAACTTACTTATACAAGTTCCATCGCAGTCAGCAGGCGCCGGATGACAGATGAAATGTTGCGCAGTAGGTTAAACGACGATTCTATATATCAGCAAAAAGTGTATGTGTGGAATTATCTACAACTGACAGGGTTCTTATTCGGTCATAGCTAAACCACAGATACACTATTTTATATATGTTAAAAAAAAATGTATATGTATATTTAAGCAAACATGTTAGGGGTGGATATTTTAAATGGTTTCATAAGTGTATGATATCTGAGTGTAGTGTTTTAATGAGAGAGTGAAAACTCTGTATGAATGTTTATGTACGTAAAATTGCTTGTTTATGCTTGTGTTAGTTAATGTTTTTGTATTTGAATCTGGACTTGAATGAAGATAAAAAAAAAACTTAATTATGTGACCTTATTCTATAGTATTGTAAAATTAATTATTTTTACGTGTATTAATAACACTTAATCTAAAATTTTATTTAATTAAGTTAAGATAAAAGCTAAGTAATAAAAATTAACTATATATTTCTAATTTGTTACGTTAAAATGGAAAGTTAATTAAATTAAAGAGTTTGTAACCTTCTCCGAAGTTACATTAAAAAAAAATCAAATATTTAAAAGAATAATCTAGGTATTTAAAGTTATTTTTAGGCTATTTACCAAACAAAATTTGAGAATATCTCAAAATAATTAGTTTAAAATTAGTACAAATACTTATAGTGTATATTTTAGAAGAGAGGTTTGTTGTGACCTCGGGTCACCCTAATGAACAAAAGGGTGTCAGAGATGCTTCTGTATATATGTAGGTGGATTTGCCTTTCAGCACTTATCAAAGAAACAAACAAGGAACCAAAAGGGAAAAGAACGTAAACACTTATAAAGTACCCAAACACTGGCCTAATTGTACAACTAAATATGTACATATATTTAAACGTACTCGTATACTAAAACCAATTTTCCTAGCATACGAAGACAAATGCCCCTGCTAATCCACACCTTCCCGATCTTGCAATTATTGGATAGTATCTCTTCACTACCCAAATTTTGGAATCTTCGACAAAAGATAGGCACCAACCAAATAAATAACGAAGTCTTCAAATTCCTATAATACAAAAAGAACTAAACTAAACTAACTAAAACAAATAAATTACAACACAAATTTTAAAATTTCTTACCATTTGTCTTCTTAAATAAAAATTAACTTTCGCCGGAAAAGTTAAGCGATGAAGATCTTTAAATATTTTACAAGCAGCTTGCATATAAATAAAATTAAAGCCAATTTTTTTTCCTATATGCTGCGACTGGCTCACTCAAGAAAAATTTTTTTAAATAGAAAATTTTTCATATACAAAAAAAACTGAAAATTTAAAATTCATAGCCTACCACTATTAATAATTTAAAATAAATTAATATAGAATTGAAAATGAATTTTCCTACAGCCGAAATGAAATGTTAGTAAAATGTTAACTGAAATTTAGTAAATATTATATTGGGAATTATTTCTTTTTCATAAGCAATTTTATTATATTCAACATTTTTCATTTTTCGAATTTATTCTATGAGTTAAATTTCAGTTATGTATTTTATAAAGCTTTTTGTAATAGCTCTATTCCTTAAATTTATTTAGAAATGACTTTATACACTACCAGACTATTATATTGTATTTTCTTGTTACATTTTACCTTAGCTTTCCGTTGGATAGCAATGAAGTATATTTATGTACAGAAAAATTTACAATTATTAGACACCAGCAGAATGTAATGCATTTTCTGGCCCGCTACGGCCTTCGTCAGCATTCTTTGTGTCACACTGGATAGTGATACTTTATAAATTGAATGTATTTAACTCAACTATTTTAACAAATAGATATTGGGAATTATTTCTTTTTCATAAGCAATTTTATTATATTCAACATTTTTCATTTTTCGAATTTATTCTATGAGTTAAATTTCAGTTATGTATTTTATAAAGCTTTTTGTAATAGCTCTATTCCTTAAATTTATTTAGAAATGACTTTATACACTACCAGACTATTATATTGTATTTTCTTGTTACATTTTACCTTAGCTTTCCGTTGGATAGCAATGAAGTATATTTATGTACAGAAAAATTTACAATTATTAGACACCAGCAGAATGTAATGCATTTTCTGGCCCGCTACGGCCTTCGTCAGCATTCTTTGTGTCACACTGGATAGTGATACTTTATAAATTGAATGTATTTAACTCAACTATTTTAACAAATAGATATTGGGAATTATTTCTTTTTCATAAGCAATTTTATTATATTCAACATTTTTCATTTTTCGAATTTATTCTATGAGTTAAATTTCAGTTATGTATTTTATAAAGCTTTTTGTAATAGCTCTATTCCTTAAATTTATTTAGAAATGACTTTATACACTACCAGACTATTATATTGTATTTTCTTGTTACATTTTACCTTAGCTTTCCGTTGGATAGCAATGAAGTATATTTATGTACAGAAAAATTTACAATTATTAGACACCAGCAGAATGTAATGCATTTTCTGGCCCGCTACGGCCTTCGTCAGCATTCTTTGTGTCACACTGGATAGTGATACTTTATAAATTGAATGTATTTAACTCAACTATTTTAACAAATAGATATTGGGAATTATTTCTTTTTCATAAGCAATTTTATTATATTCAACATTTTTCATTTTTCGAATTTATTCTATGAGTTAAATTTCAGTTATGTATTTTATAAAGCTTTTTGTAATAGCTCTATTCCTTAAATTTATTTAGAAATGACTTTATACACTACCAGACTATTATATTGTATTTTCTTGTTACATTTTACCTTAGCTTTCCGTTGGATAGCAATGAAGTATATTTATGTACAGAAAAATTTACAATTATTAGACACCAGCAGAATGTAATGCATTTTCTGGCCCGCTACGGCCTTCGTCAGCATTCTTTGTGTCACACTGGATAGTGATACTTTATAAATTGAATGTATTTAACTCAACTATTTTAACAAATAGATATTGGGAATTATTTCTTTTTCATAAGCAATTTTATTATATTCAACATTTTTCATTTTTCGAATTTATTCTATGAGTTAAATTTCAGTTATGTATTTTATAAAGCTTTTTGTAATAGCTCTATTCCTTAAATTTATTTAGAAATGACTTTATACACTACCAGACTATTATATTGTATTTTCTTGTTACATTTTACCTTAGCTTTCCGTTGGATAGCAATGAAGTATATTTATGTACAGAAAAATTTACAATTATTAGACACCAGCAGAATGTAATGCATTTTCTGGCCCGCTACGGCCTTCGTCAGCATTCTTTGTGTCACACTGGATAGTGATACTTTATAAATTGAATGTATTTAACTCAACTATTTTAACAAATAGATATTGGGAATTATTTCTTTTTCATAAGCAATTTTATTATATTCAACATTTTTCATTTTTCGAATTTATTCTATGAGTTAAATTTCAGTTATGTATTTTATAAAGCTTTTTGTAATAGCTCTATTCCTTAAATTTATTTAGAAATGACTTTATACACTACCAGACTATTATATTGTATTCTGGTAGTGTATAAAGTCATTTCTAAATAAATTTAAGGAATAGAGCTATTACAAAAAGCTTTATAAAATACATAACTGAAATTTAACTCATAGAATAAATTCGAAAAATGAAAAATGTTGAATATAATAAAATTGCTTATGAAAAAGAAATAATTCCCAATATCTATTTGTTAAAATAGTTGAGTTAAATACATTCAATTTATAAAGTATCACTATCCAGTGTGACACAAAGAATGCTGACGAAGGCCGTAGCGGGCCAGAAAATGCATTACATTCTGCTGGTGTCTAATAATTGTAAATTTTTCTGTACATAAATATACTTCATTGCTATCCAACGGAAAGCTAAGGTAAAATGTAACAAGAAAATACAATATAATAGTCTGGTAGTGTATAAAGTCATTTCTAAATAAATTTAAGGAATAGAGCTATTACAAAAAGCTTTATAAAATACATAACTGAAATTTAACTCATAGAATAAATTCGAAAAATGAAAAATGTTGAATATAATAAAATTGCTTATGAAAAAGAAATAATTCCCAATATCTATTTGTTAAAATAGTTGAGTTAAATACATTCAATTTATAAAGTATCACTATCCAGTGTGACACAAAGAATGCTGACGAAGGCCGTAGCGGGCCAGAAAATGCATTACATTCTGCTGGTGTCTAATAATTGTAAATTTTTCTGTACATAAATATACTTCATTGCTATCCAACGGAAAGCTAAGGTAAAATGTAACAAGAAAATACAATATAATAGTCTGGTAGTGTATAAAGTCATTTCTAAATAAATTTAAGGAATAGAGCTATTACAAAAAGCTTTATAAAATACATAACTGAGTCGGTCGTGCTCGATGAGAAAAGACGTGTTTCTTTTAACTCCGCATACGGTTCTTTTTTTTAACATAAATTAGTTAATTTAACAAGCGAATTTGGACGCTCAATATAAAAGTGAACAATAAAAAAATAAAAAAAAAAAAAATTAAGAAAAAAAAAAATACAAGTAAAAAAATATACCTACATATGTATGTATGTACGCACATACATACTTGCAAATAATCTGTGCAAAAAAAATATTTATTCTTTTTTTTCTTTTATTATCTCGGTGTAACAACATTATACATAATAAAAAGAGCACAGTTAACAAAAATTAAAAATAAAAAAACGGTAAAAAAAACAAAAACAACTCTATATGAGTAATAACAATGAAACAACAACAAAAATAAATGATACTCATGCTAGTGTAAGCAATGTGGAAATAAATACAACAACAGAAAACATTACAAGCGTTACCATTGACAACATAAACTCGAACAAAGACGTAATGGAAAACAAACAAGAAAAAATTTGTCAAAAACCACAAGTGCAAGTTGGTATGGACAGGTATGTAACAGTGCTTAAACGTGGTCGCAGCCCTGCCTCTTCAGCTGTAGCCTCTGCATCGAAAGTTCCATCTTTTGATAGAATAAACTCGCAAAATCGTTTTGCAATTCTGGAGGATGAATCTTCTGAAGCACCTAACGTCATAAAAACGTCAAAGCCACCCCCGATATATCTTAGAGAGCAAAACTCAAGTGAGCTTATAAAAAGTTTAATCTCGGTGATAGGTGAAAATTCGTTTTACGTAGCTGCAATCAAGCGTGGTAATATAAACGAAACAAAAATACAGGTTAATCACGAGAATGATTTTCGCAAAATAATTAATAAGTTTGAAGCACTTAAAAAAAGCTTCTATACATACCAACTGAAAAGCAGCAAAGGTCTTCAGGTTGTGATAAAGGGCATTGACTCATGCGTGGACCCAGACGAAATAAAAACATTTTTAGAAGAAAAGGGCTTCAAAATAAAAAATGTTACAAATATTAAAAATAGGGAAAAAAATCCCCAACCACTATTTCGAGTGGAGTTAGAGCCCGGCGATGTTAAGCTAAAAAAAAATGAAACGCATCCCATTTACAGTTTAAAATACATTCTGTACAGAAAAATCACGATAGAGGAGCCGCACAAAAGAAATGGGCCCGTTCAGTGTTTAAACTGCCAAGAATTTGGTCATACTAGGGCATACTGCCATTTACCCCCTGTTTGCGTCGTATGTGGAGAATTACATGGTACCGTCCGGTGCGATAAGTCCAAAAATGACCCTAACGTAAAAAAATGTAGCAACTGTGGTGGTAACCACACTGCCAACTATAGAGGATGCCCGGTATATTCGATTGTCAAGCGTTCTGTTGGACAGAAACTTAATCCCCCTCAAACGCAGGCAACTAATCAAGGAAACACGTACGGCGTCCAGATGCCTCAGCCAAATAATAACAGAACCTCGTACGCTAATGTATTAAAATCTAATCCTATGCAACTGCAAGGTGATGTACCAAATAACGACGAAATTCCCATTTCTAATTTAACTCGTCTAGAAAAAACTATGGAAACATTAGTGCAAACAGTTAACAATTTTACTAACACAATGGGTAACATGATGCAAGAAATGTTAAGAATGCAATCGATGTTATTGCAAGCTGTACTAAACAAGCCATGAACTGTTTAAAAATTTGCTTTTGGAACGCAAACGGCATCCGCCAACATAAAAATGAACTAGAATACTTCCTTAAAAATAAACAAATTGATGTTATGATGGTTTCTGAAACTCATCTGACCTCAAGAAATACGTTTAAAATCAATGGTTATATATTATATGATACCAAGGACCCTCGAGACAGAGCTTGTGGCGGTTCTGCCATTTTGATAAAGAACCGAGTAAAACACTACTTAATGAGTGATCATCGTGAAGACTATCTCCAAGCAACGAACATTTGCGTTGAGGAATTAAATCGAAACATAGTAATTTCATCATTATACTCCCCACCTAGATTTTCTATATCAGAAAGCCAATATAATAAATATTTCAAATCATTAGGACCTTGCTTCCTGGCTGCTGGCGATTATAACGCTAAACACACTTTCTGGGGTTCACGACTTATTACACCTAAGGGTCGTGTTTTGTTTAACACAATTTGTAAAATGGATCTAAATGTGGTCGCGAGCGGACAACCAACATATTGGCCTTCTGATCAGCAAAAAGTTCCAGATGTTATCGATTTTGGAGTGGTTAAAAACATCCCCGTAGAAACGATTTATGTTGAAGCTTCCTTAGAACTATCTTCTGATCACACACCTACAATTCTTACAATAACAAATCCTAATAGAATTGTATCTCCGTCTGATAACTTAGTGACGTCAGCCACTCAAATAAATTGGTTAAAATATAAAAAATATCTCAGTACCCACTGCACTGAAAATATTCCGCTTAGTACACCGGAGAATGTGGATATTTCTATTGTAAATTTTGACAGTTATCTGAAACTAGCTGTTCAACATTCTAGTATAACCCTCAAAAAAACCAAAAATAGTAAAATATATTCTGCAGATGTTGAGCGTCTCTTGACTGAAAAAAGGAGAGCTCGAAGAGAATGGCAATTGCATAGATCCCCTCAACTTAAGAATTTACTAAAAGAGTGCACAAAAAGGCTAAGAAAGTTACTGCAGTCTCAGAAAACGGCTTCCCTGGAAAAATATCTCAAGGAACTTGATGCAACTTCTCAATCAGACTACTCATTATGGCGTGCAGCTAGAAATCTTAATAGACCAGTTATCACTAAACCACCATTAAGAAACTTAAATGGAAGTTGGGCACGAAATGATGAAGAAAAAGGAAAACTTTTTGTAAATCATTTGAAAAACGTATTTACCCCGCATACATCTCCCGATATTGTAGTCGAGTTGCCACCAGTTGCTGTTAGAGCTGCTGTTCCCCTTAGATTTGAGATAAAAGAAATCGAAAAGGCTATTCATAATTTAAACCCCAAGAAAGCCCCTGGTTTTGATAAGATCAGCAACAAAATGCTTTTAGAGCTACCCAGCATAGCAAAGAAAATTATTCTTTTAATTTTTAATGCTATTATACGCCTTGAATACTACCCACAAGAATGGAAAGTATCCTTAGTTACAATGATACCTAAGCCAGGAAAGGATCCTACAAAAGTTGAGTCATATAGACCTATAAGCTTATTGTCTAATATATCAAAGCTGTTTGAGAAGCTGTTAGTGTCAAAATTAGCCCCAATTATAAATGTAAATAGATGTATTCCTAACCATCAATTCGGCTTTAGAAGAGAACATAGCACAATCGAACAAACCCATCGTATAGTAAACGCCATAAGAAAAGCCTTTGAAGAAAAAAAATATTGTTCCGCCCTCTTCATCGATGTTTCCCAAGCTTTTGATAAAGTCTGGCATGAAGGGTTATTACATAAATTGAAGCTAAACTTACCAGTAAACACACACAAGCTGTTAGAAAGCTACTTAGTCGGCCGAAAGTTTATTATTAAAGAATGTGATTTTATAAGTTCTCCTCAGCCAATTGACGCTGGAGTCCCTCAGGGAAGCATCATGGGCCCACTCTTATACCTTATATATACCTCAGACATGCCAACAAACAACCACACCCTTACTTCAACATTTGCTGATGATACAGCTTTTCTAAGCGTACACGAAAACTGTCATGAAGCATCCCGTTACTTGCAGGATCATATATTTGAACTGGAAAAGTGGTTAAAACAATGGAGGATAAAGGTCAATGAGCAAAAATGCGTACATATAACATTCACCTTGCGTCGGGAGTCATGTCCCCCTATTAAAATCAATAATCAATTAGTGCCCCAGCAATCGCATGTAAAATATCTCGGTATTCATCTAGATCGGCGTTTGACATGGAAATGCCATATAGAAGCAAAACTAACACAAATGAAACTAAAAGCAATTCAAATATATTGGCTTATTGGAAGAAATTCTGTTCTTAGCCTCGACTGCAAACTTCTACTTTATAACTCTATATTGAAGCCAATCTGGTGCTACGGTATTCAGCTATGGGGCACTGCCTCGGCCTCAAATATCGAAAAAATTCAAAGGCGCCAAAATAAACTTCTTCGAATAATCACAGCCGCGCCCTGGTATGTTAAAAACTCTAATATTCACAAGGATCTCAATGTGCCATTAGTAAAAACTATTATTACGAAGTACGCAGCAAAATATTTAAAAAGGCTTGAGTCGCACCCAAATCCACTTGCTCGAAATATTTTAAATGACAGTGGACACTCTAGATTAAGGAGAAGAGATACCGCAGGACTCATCCGAAGGGAAAACCGCTGAACATCTACATATGTGAACAGAAACCGTGAGGAGAAAAATTTTCGTCTAGCATTGGCAGGACAAAAATAAAGTATTAGTATAAGATTTGATTAATTATTGTTAGTTCATATTTAATATATGAAGATTCAATAAATAAATAATGAGAAAAAAAAAAAAAAAAAAATAAATATACTTCATTGCTATCCAACGGAAAGCTAAGGTAAAATGTAACAAGAAAATACAATATAATAGTCTGGTAGTGTATAAAGTCATTTCTAAATAAATTTAAGGAATAGAGCTATTACAAAAAGCTTTATAAAATACATAACTGAAATTTAACTCATAGAATAAATTCGAAAAATGAAAAATGTTGAATATAATAAAATTGCTTATGAAAAAGAAATAATTCCCAATATCTATTTGTTAAAATAGTTGAGTTAAATACATTCAATTTATAAAGTATCACTATCCAGTGTGACACAAAGAATGCTGACGAAGGCCGTAGCGGGCCAGAAAATGCATTACATTCTGCTGGTGTCTAATAATTGTAAATTTTTCTGTACATAAATATACTTCATTGCTATCCAACGGAAAGCTAAGGTAAAATGTAACAAGAAAATACAATATAATAGTCTGGTAGTGTATAAAGTCATTTCTAAATAAATTTAAGGAATAGAGCTATTACAAAAAGCTTTATAAAATACATAACTGAAATTTAACTCATAGAATAAATTCGAAAAATGAAAAATGTTGAATATAATAAAATTGCTTATGAAAAAGAAATAATTCCCAATATCTATTTGTTAAAATAGTTGAGTTAAATACATTCAATTTATAAAGTATCACTATCCAGTGTGACACAAAGAATGCTGACGAAGGCCGTAGCGGGCCAGAAAATGCATTACATTCTGCTGGTGTCTAATAATTGTAAATTTTTCTGTACATAAATATACTTCATTGCTATCCAACGGAAAGCTAAGGTAAAATGTAACAAGAAAATACAATATAATAGTCTGGTAGTGTATAAAGTCATTTCTAAATAAATTTAAGGAATAGAGCTATTACAAAAAGCTTTATAAAATACATAACTGAAATTTAACTCATAGAATAAATTCGAAAAATGAAAAATGTTGAATATAATAAAATTGCTTATGATGAAGAAATAATTCCCAATATCTATTTGTTAAAATAGTTGAGTTAAATACATTCAATTTATAAAGTATCACTATCCAGTGTGACACAAAGAATGCTGACGAAGGCCGTAGCGGGCCAGAAAATGCATTACATTCTGCTGGTGTCTAATAATTGTAAATTTTTCTGTACATAAATATACTTCATTGCTATCCAACGGAAAGCTAAGGTAAAATGTAACAAGAAAATACAATATAATAGTCTGGTAGTGTATAAAGTCATTTCTAAATAAATTTAAGGAATAGAGCTATTACAAAAAGCTTTATAAAATACATAACTGAAATTTAACTCATAGAATAAATTCGAAAAATGAAAAATGTTGAATATAATAAAATTGCTTATGAAAAAGAAATAATTCCCAATATCTATTTGTTAAAATAGTTGAGTTAAATACATTCAATTTATAAAGTATCACTATCCAGTGTGACACAAAGAATGCTGACGAAGGCCGTAGCGGGCCAGAAAATGCATTACATTCTGCTGGTGTCTAATAATTGTAAATTTTTCTGTACATAAATATACTTCATTGCTATCCAACGGAAAGCTAAGGTAAAATGTAACAAGAAAATACAATATAATAGTCTGGTAGTGTATAAAGTCATTTCTAAATAAATTTAAGGAATAGAGCTATTACAAAAAGCTTTATAAAATACATAACTGAAATTTAACTCATAGAATAAATTCGAAAAATGAAAAATGTTGAATATAATAAAATTGCTTATGAAAAAGAAATAATTCCCAATATCTATTTGTTAAAATAGTTGAGTTAAATACATTCAATTTATAAAGTATCACTATCCAGTGTGACACAAAGAATGCTGACGAAGGCCGTAGCGGGCCAGAAAATGCATTACATTCTGCTGGTGTCTAATAATTGTAAATTTTTCTGTACATAAATATACTTCATTGCTATCCAACGGAAAGCTAAGGTAAAATGTAACAAGAAAATACAATATAATAGTCTGGTAGTGTATAAAGTCATTTCTAAATAAATTTAAGGAATAGAGCTATTACAAAAAGCTTTATAAAATACATAACTGAAATTTAACTCATAGAATAAATTCGAAAAATGAAAAATGTTTAGTAAATATTAATAAAAACAAGTCGCCATCACAATGTATGTCAGTTTTCGTATAAATAAGCAGAGATATTTTCGTGTTTGGTATCAACTGTTTCATGCGTTTACATTTTACCATACTTCGGTTTGGTGGATGGTTTATAACCAGCAATATATAAAACGCCGAGGATTTAAATCACAGACCGTAAATATATATAAGAGTATTCAAAAATTCAACAGCTGAACAGAACGGCTAAACAAATGAAACCTTTAGGAAGATATGTACATACCTATGGACTAATTATTTGTAGACCTTTCAAAGTAGGAGGATATAAAAAAGTCATTTATTAAAACAAATTGGGAATATGTTCGACTTTTTCATTATATCTACGGAATTAACATATTAAAAAATATAAAAAATTGATTACATTACATAAGAGTTTTTTTCGTAGGCCTGTGTAATTTCTAATCTTTCAATATTTGCAAAAAATATATAAAAAATTATTACATCTGCAAAACGCAAAGAAAAAGAAAAATACAAAAGCAAATGAGGGAATTAATAGAAAAAAACGTATAAGCTAAAACGGGCAAAAATCGCTGACTGCAAACTGAGGAAGAATATTTGTTAATTTTTTATAAAGAGTGTTTTCAATAAAATGATTTAAACAAATTTGCTTGCATACATACATATGTCTATTTTGCTAGAGAAATAAAGGGTCCACTATTCATATAAGAAATCTTAAACCTGTTGCTCTCTTTCCCTCGAAATATACTCTTCATTGAATTCCATATGTCTGATACAATTACTAAACATACATAATAGGTACATATCACAAAATCAACATGTTAAAAGTTTCAACTTCTAATTAAAGCTATAGACCGACCCAGACGAAGATTGTGTGATTTACATGTATTTTGTTTTTGCTGCAAAACCTGAGAGATAAGAACGAAACAGAAGAAACAAGTAAAAAATTCAACCACAAGGCACTCTACACCACATAGACAAAATGTAAATTATTGGTGGGCGCTGCATCTGATTTGCTACCACCCGTAATATTTGAGGAGGATCTTATCAAAACTTAATAAATCCGTATCTAACCGAATTAAGTTTAATTTCTTTTTTGGTTTGTCGACCTTGAAATGAAAACGCAGCGAAAAAAAGTTGGATTAAAACTCTATAGTTAGTTAAAGCCAGAAAAAAGGAACAAATATGCATGATTTCATCAAAACTTGATAAATCCACTTCATTCTTTACATACAAATTCAATACATTTTTAATTACTGGGTGGATTTCGATGAAATTTAGCGACTTAATAGAAAACAATTTAGGCTTTCAAATTTTGGATTAATGAGAAACTTAGATTTTTGCCCTTATTTCTAACTTTATTAATATTTCGTCAATAATCACGTGCTTTTAATTTTTTTTTTAATATTAAACGAAATTTCCAACCTTTAATTCCATGCGCATAAACTATAAGTTCTGGCAATAATTTGGCCCAATAATATACCATATATTTAATTCTTTGAGTTGTTTTTAAATAAGTTCTTTAAAAATGGTTTATCGCTTTCAGTAAAGATGAAACAATAATGATGCGGTTTTAAAGACGGGTTCTAAACGATTTGAAACAAAGAAAATGAAATTTGGGCATACCGTTCCAGAGTTATACATATTTGAAATTTGTAACCAATGAATATTTAATTCTCAATAACATATCATTCATTTGCTGCAATCGTCGTAACTCAAAAAACTTTGTTTTGAGAAAAAAGATTTTGAAATTTCAAGAAATTTTGCGATTAGTTTAATTCTCTTCTACATAATTACATTTTCGGAAAGCTTAATGTAGCTTAATTTTTAGCTTTTCACTCCAACATGAAGTGAAATTCTTGCTTTCGATATGTGATCAAGGAACTGAGAATGATAAAAGGCGATTTTTTTAGTACTCAGTTCAAAAACAGTGAATTTTGAATTATGACGTTGTTGCAGAAAATTAACGATATTATTATTTTTTTGATTCCTAATTTAATTTTTAGGACATCCTACTGCACAGGTCTTGGCGATAAAACAGAATGTTTTTCAGTACAAAATACAATATTGAAAAATCTTAGAATTGAATAAAACTCGATCCTATTGTAATATGAAAAAAAAACTTTTTAAATTTAATTACATTTATTATAATTACATCCCTGATTTATATTCTTTGTTTTTGTTGTATACCTATTGCAATAAGAAGTAATCGTAGGAGGGGGTTCACATACATTTAAATTTAAAAAAAATGTTATAACAATTTCGTTGTCAGTTATTTTTGAATTAATAATTTGCAATGATGGATGTTTGGACGGTGTCTGTTACAAAGTCTTCCCAATCGATGGGGACGGAAATTGTTTGTTTTCGTCCCTTGCTCATGTAGTCTATGGAACAGCTTCAAGGGGAATGAAAGTGCGTAATATTATTGTGGACTATGTGGTCCAAAATTGGAACCGTTTAAAATTTGTTACTACCACACTAGAGGGTGACAACTATAATAATGTTGAAGTATATTCTATTGATATGAGAAAAAGAGGAACGTATGGTACTTCATGCGAACTACTAGCTGCCTCAGAAATATTTCCATATTTATTTGAGGCTTGGAGAAATGGGGCCATATTTTTACGCTTTGGAAATGAACAACATCCTGTTAAAAAACTTCGTTTTTCAGGGAATATTTCAAATGGACATTTTGATGTCTATGAGAATATTTCATTACCTAACTAACTTTCCCCACAAATGTCAAATGTTGTTCATAAGACTAGAATTATATTGCCCAAACGAAAAAGATCATATCGGACAAAGCTTAAAAAAGAAAAGGAGAGAAAGAAATTTCATTTCAAAAATAAGAAGAACTTTAGAGATAAAATAGCACGGTTGAACAACGACCAAAAGAGAAAACTTCTATCTTATAGAAAAAAAGTGAGTTTAGGTAAAAGCATTCCGAAAATTTAAAGAATCCGAAGAAGATATAAATCAAAGATTAAAAAATGATGCATCCAGAAAAATAGCAAATAGGCAATTTGAAGATGATGAACAGAAAAGAATGAGGTTGGACGAAAACAAAATCCGAAACGCATCCCAAAGACTTACTGAGTGCGGTTTGCGGAGAAGTAAGAGGTTTGAGGAGAACAAAAAAAAAAAAGGCAGCGCAAAAACTAAATGAAACAGATGAGCAAAAAAGGGAAAAGTTAAAGGAGGTTGCAAACCGAAAAGCAGCTGAGAGACACGAAGTAGATTAGAAGAAAGCAGAAAACGAATGGCAAATTATTGACTGCACGAGGATGAAAGCAACGTAGTGTTGCCTCCTAAAATACGCTCAACTGTACATTCTTGATCCTGATGAAGCGACTGAAGAGCGTATGAAGAATTCTGGAAACACTGGGTGCAGTAAATCTGTTATGAAAATGTTATGCAACTTCTTCAACCAAAACAATCCATTATCAAAGGCACACAAAATGTTGTATGAAGTGGAGAAGGTTGTAGAAGCTGAGGCCAGACAAAGAGGGGTCCGAGTACCGTTAGTATCAATGGCAATAAAGCACGACAGATCTCTTGATAACAGAAGATATAAAGCACAGAGAGTCAACGAAGTAGCTGCAATATTTCAGACGCAGACGGTGAACTTCCATTTGAACGAGATCTTCTTATACATTTGAGGCCAGATCCATCAGACCCCAAAGGTACCAGTACTAAACGTATCAGTATACTTCATCCAAGCTTAGAGCCCATGACATATCATTTTCGGAAAGCTTAATGTAGCTTAATTTTTAGCTTTTCACTCCAACATGAAGTGAAATTCTTGCTTTCGATATGTGATCAAGGAACTGAGAATGATAAAAGGCGATTTTTTTAGTACTCAGTTCAAAAACAGTGAATTTTGAATTATGACGTTGTTGCAGAAAATTAACGATATTATTATTTTTTTGATTCCTAATTTAATTTTAAGGACATCCTACTGCACAGGTCTTGGCGATAAAACAGAATGTTTTTCAGTACAAAATACAATATTGAAAAATCTTAGAATTGAATAAAACTCGATCCTATTGTAATATGAAAAAAAAACTTTTTAAATTTAATTACATTTATTATAATTACATCCCTGATTTATATTCTTTGTTTTTGTTGTATACCTATTGCAATAAGAAGTAATCGTAGGAGGGGGTTCACATACATTTAAATTTAAAAAAAATGTTATAACAATACGAAATTGTCAGTTATTTTTGAATTAATAATTTGCAATGATGGATGTTTGGACGGTGTCTGTTACAAAGTCTTCCCAATCGATGGGGACGGAAATTGTTTGTTTTCGTCCCTTGCTCATGTAGTCTATGGAACAGCTTCAAGGGGAATGAAAGTGCGTAATATTATTGTGGTCCAAAATTGGAACCGTTTAAAATTTGTTACTACCACACTAGAGGGTGACAACTATAATAATGTTGAAGTATATTCTATTGATATGAGAAAAAGAGGAACGTATGGTACTTCATGCGAACTACTAGCTGCCTCAGAAATATTTCCATATTTATTTGAGGTTTGGAGAAATGGGGCCATATTTTTACGCTTTGGAAATGAACAACATCCTGTTAAAAAACTTCGTTTTTCAGGGAATATTTCAAATGGACATTTTGATGTCTATGAGAATATTTCATTACCTAACTAACTTTCCCCACAAATGTCAAATGTTGTTCATAAGACTAGAATTATATTACCCAAACGAAAAAGATCATATCGGACAAAGCTTAAAAAAGAAAAGGAGAGAAAGAAATTTCATTTCAAAAATAAGAAGAACTTTAGAGATAAAATAGCACGGTTGAACAACGACCAAAAGAGAAAACTTCTATCTTATAGAAAAAAAGTGAGTTTAGGTAAAAGCATTCCGAAAATTTAAAGAATCCGAAGAAGATATAAATCAAAGATTAAAAAATGATGCATCCAGAAAAATAGCAAATAGGCAATTTGAAGATGATGAACAGAAAAGAATGAGGTTGGACGAAAACAAAATCCGAAACGCATCCCAAAGACTTACTGAGTGCGGTTTGCGGAGAAGTAAGAGGTTTGAGGAGAACAAAAAGAGAAAGGCAGCGCAAAAACTAAATGAAACAGATGAGCAAAAAAGGGAAAAGTTAAAGGAGGTTGCAAACCGAAAAGCAGCTGAGAGACACGAAGTAGATTAGAAGAAAGCAGAAAATGAATGGCAAATTATTGACTGCACGAGGATGAAAGCAACGTAGTGTTGCATCCTAAAATACGCTCAACTGTACATTCTTGATCCTGATGGAGCGACTGAAGAGCGTATGAAGAATTCTGGAAACACTGGGTGCAGTAAATCTGTTATGAAAATGTTATGCAACTTCTTCAACCAACACAATCCATTGGCAAAGGCACACAAAATGTTGTATGAAGTGGAGAAGGTTGTAGAAGCTGAGGCCAGACAAAGAGGGGTCCGAGTACCGTTAGTATCAATGGCAATAAAGCACGACAGATCTCTTGATAACAGAAGATATAAAGCACAGAGAGTCAACGAAGTAGCTGCAATATTTCAGACGCACACGGTGAACTTCCATTTGAACGAGATCTTCTTATACATTTGAGGCCAGATCCATCAGACCCCAAAGGTACCAGTACTAAACGTATCAGTATACTTCATCCAAGTTTAGAGCCCATGACATATCCAATACTATTTTCATTTGAAGAGTCTGGATGGCACCCAGATATACTGTTAAAACAAAATATATCCACTACCAAAAGAACACGGGTTTCTCAGATGGGTTACTAAAGTTATCGGATTGCCGTGCGTGGAGATTTTAATCAATTTTTGAGCGTAGGAACACTACTTTGTAGATTCTTACGTCAAAATGGAATCCAACCGTCTTCATTGGTTAAAAGAACACCAAAAAAGTGCTCCGTGCTAAAAGTTATCAAGGCCTTATGGATATGCAGCAAAACTGTCAACATGCAATGATAATCGTACGAAAGTTTGGTAAGCCGGATATTTTCTTGACGATGACATGTAATCCTAAGTGGAGAGAAATAATGGAAAATATGGAATCGTATCAAACAGATCGACCTGATTTAATAGCACGTGTTTTTCATATAAAACTTACTGAACTGCTTACGGACATTTGTAAAAGACATATATTCGGTAAAGTTGTTGCCAAAATCCATGTCATTGAATTCCAAAAATTAGGTCTCCCTCATGCTCACATGCTTATAATGTTGTCTGAGGACGATAAACCTCGCGATAGGTATGTTATTGATACCATTGTTTCAGCAGATATACCCAATCCGGAAGATTATCCTAGGCTCCATAGCATTGTTCTAAAGCATATGGTACATGGGCCTTGCGGAGACAATAATATGAATTCTCCCTGCATGGAAGATGGAAAGTGCGCAAAAGGTTTCCCAAAACAATTTCAAGAGGAAACTGTATGTAATCTTGATGGGTTTCCCAGATACAGGCGTAAAAATTCTGATGTCACTTACAAAACTGCTTCAGGATTTGAGGTAACAAATCAGTTGATTGTGCCATATAATCCATTTTTAAGTTTAAAATATAATTGCCATATTAACGTAGAAGTATATCCTCTGTTAAAAGCGTCAAATACCTTTTTAAGTACGTCTATAAGGGTTATGACTATGCTAATGTTGAAATTACGGAGCAAGGTTCTTTAATACATGATTAAATCTGGACATTTATAGACACAAGATATGTAAGCGCTCCAGAGGCTGCATGGAGAATCTTGGCAAAACCAATGCACGACCAGTCACATGCAATAATTCGGCTGGCAATACATTTACCGAACCACCAAATTGTATATGTTAGACCAAACAACGTTGATCAAGCTGTCAATAGTATTTCCCTTTCAAACTCAACTCTCATTGCATGGTTTTGTCTCAATGAAAAAGATATTAATGCTAGAAAATTTTACTATACCGAAATCCCGGAACATTATGTATTTAATAAGAAAAGTGGTTAAAAACAAAAAACGAGAGACGGAGGTAAAATTATAGGGCGCATGTACAATGTTAGTGTATCTGAAGGTGAGAGGTACTATCTTAGGTTACTACTGTGCATATTCCCAGTGCGCTGGGCTATAATGATTTAAAAACTATAAATGGGATAACGCAGTCCAGTTTCAAAGAAGCTGCACTGGATTTTGGCCTCTTAAAAGACGATTCAGTTTGGGAGTTGACTCTTGAAGAGGCAATAGCAATGAGCATGCCAGTTGCACTCAGACAGCTTTTCGCTTACATATGTGTATTTGGAAGTTTTGTACATACACAAAAATTTTGGAATAAATACCTTTGTTGAAGATTTTGTTCGCCAAAACAAATGTCAAGCACGAAATTGTAAGACTTGCGAACATTTTGCCCTACAACAAGTACAAAATATTTTTATTTTGCATGGAAAGACATGCACAGACTTCGGTTTAAAGAAACCCTCCGAAAATCTTCCGAACGACATGCAAGATATTTTAAGTACATCACAAGAAAAAATGGAAGGATCCAGGCTTCAATCTTTTCTAAATGTTGAGCAAAGAAATGCATTTCAAACTATCATTGATGCAATATACAATCGTCAACACAGCACTAACTGTTTCTTTCTTGATGGACCGGGTTGAAGTGGGAACACGTATTTGTACAAAACTTTATTATGCGTAGTTCGAGGAAAGGGTGATATTGTATTACCAATTGCGTCGACAGGAATTGCAGCGAATCTTCTAAAAGGGGGCCGCACATATCATTCTCAGTTCAAGCTACCAGTACCATTGACAGAAACATCAACTTCAAGTATGAGAGCAAATTCAGTGGATGCAAAGCAGATAAGAAAGGCTAGGTTAATCATTTGGGATGAGGCAACAATGGCACTTACCTATGCATTAAATGCTATTGATAAGGTGCTTAAAACATTGATGAAAAATAACAAGCCTTTTGGAGGTAAAGTTGTGCTTATTTCGCCAATGTTTACCAGGGGTACCACATGCTCACAGGACGGCCATTATCGAATCATGTATTAAGTTTTCTAATCTTTGGTCCAACTTTCAAATTTTACAACTAAAAGTCAATATTCGTGCAGTGGATAATATTTACAGAGATTGGCTTTTAAAAATGGGGAATGGTGAACTCAGTTCGGAATTTGGAGAGGACATTATTGCATTACCAAAAGAAATGCTGGTTGAAAACTCAATCGTTTAAAATATCTTCGGTGAATGTTTAAAGCCGTCTGATGAAGAACAGTATTGTAAATTTGCCATTTTATGCCCTAAGAATGATGAAGTATGCCAAATTAATGAAGAAGTCTTTTAGAGGGTGAATGTTTTAAATTTTTGAGCGTTATTATTTGCATTGCTATGTGCAAATATTATTTTCATTGTTGGCATTCGCAAAGGTATGTTGCGCACAAAATTAAAAATATTGGAAAGAATTGTATAAGGTTGTAAAAAGACTTCATATATTGTCAAGTGCTCAATTTTTCCAAAAAATAATCAAAGTTTCTGCGAAATGCAGGTTCCAAATTAAATTTATTTGAATAATTGATTGTGATTGTGTCTGTCAATAACTCAACATTTTTCGATATTGTGTTATTATTAATTGCTCTAAAGTCTTCATAGCAAAATATGTATGTTAATAAGGCCTCGTAATAGGCCTCGCAACCGCAGATTTCTCCCGCTGGGAATGTAAGAGACAAGAGTAATCGCACCAACACAATCACATTTGACACCACTGACCTAAAATGAGTTTGGTTGTGCATAAGTTGGGTTGACTCTCACACGACCAAACTGAGTTGAGTGGAGAACCGCAATAAAGGCATAAATTTTTCTTTAAAAAAAAAAATTAAAAGTGTCCGTTTTATAATTAATTAAATCGGTAACAATATTCGTACATAATAAAATCTAAGCATTAGGACACAGAAAATTAAAGCAATAAGTGAAGTGTGATACAAAAAAAGAAAAAACACGTTTCACGGACATAACTGGCAACTCAAAATGGCGTAATCGCTGTAACAAATCTTTTGAACAAAAGATTAAAGATCGCCCAAATTTCAATAACGGATTGTCTGCAAAAAAAATAGTGATAACGAATGAATTCAGCTCGAAAGTTTTAATAAAAAGGTATTAACAAAATCCTAAAGAGAAATGTTGTTCGTCCTCGTGCTATAAATAAACTGCAGCATTATTTCTAAAAACTCAGCAAGACAAACCAGTAATACCGCAACGAAATTGCCGGCGACTACAACGAATGCTTGAATAGTGGAAAAGAAAACAGCTACCAAAAAGATCTCTGGACAACACCTGCTCCTGCGTTAAAGGGATACATACCCTTGGGGTGCTCTCACATGCCACAAAAGCAACAACGACAACAAATCACCACCAAATAAGATTGCCACAAAAACACCAACGGCAACAAATAACCACCAAATAATAACAACAACAGCAGCAACAAATCACCACCGCCAATGGAATACTTGATTTGGATCTGGGTACTTAAGCTAGGTATGAACTTGAATTCTAAGTTTTAATTTTAATTTGACTACATAAATTTGATTTGAATTTGAAACTGCATTTGGATGCCTAAGCCAAAATTTAATTTCAATGCTTAAACTAATATTGAATACCTAAACTTAAACTAGATACAAGTACTTAGATAAATTAAGAAATACACAAACTAAATCTACCTTGGTTTCTTAGATTAAAACTGTATTTAAAAGTTCAAGCTACATTTTAACTTAATTATCTCGACTAGGTGAATACTAAATAACCTAAATTGAAAATATAATATTTAACTGCCTATGTCGACGAATCCTTAAATACCTAAAATAAGTGGATCAAATTTAAATACCTAAATTAAATAAATAAAAACTTCAATACCTGAATTACCGGTTCAAAACTTGAACAATTACCTTAAAAGACTCAAATTTAAATAGATAATTGAATAAATCAAAACTGAAATACCCAGACTAGGACTTAAATAAATAAATAAGAAATTAAAGCTAAATAACTAAAACTAACTAGGCAAATAGTGTGAACTAAACCGTTAACAAGTTAAGAAAAAATATAAATATTTAAACACCCATAAGTAACTATAAATATAACAAAATTAATATTTATAACTAATCGAATAAATAGTCATAAGTAGCAAAACAATTAGTTATTACTAGCCGAATAAATAGTCAGAAGTAACAGAACAAGTAGTTATTACTAACCGCATAAGTACTAGATCTTACCGATAGATGACTAGATCTTACCGAATGAATTATTATAACTAATTAAACAAAGGACCTATTAAATACCGGAATAGATTAACAAGATTATTAAGAAGAAAAATAATTTAAGGAAAATTTTTAGAAGGACATAAAAAAAGGGAAAAAAAGGACAAACTAAATTTGAATTTAATTACATGAACCGAATCTGAATTTAATTAAACAAACTAAATTTTAATCGCTTATACAAACTAAATTTGAATTTGATTAACCAAATTAATTTTGAATCTTTAAATTGTAAGTTAATTTGCGGCAATAAACTGAATTTGAAATTTTAAACTCGAATGAAATTGAAACACGTAAACGAAATTTAAATTTTTAATCAAATTCCAAATTCTGTATTTGAATTAAAAACATTAAACTAGGTCGAGAATTTAAATTCGTAAACGAATATTTTAACCCTGATTTAAATACCTAGTCTAAATCTAATAAATTAATTTAACATTACAAACTTATCCCGGATTTACCTATTCGAATTAAATTCAAATTTGGACAATTAAAATAAAATTTAAATCATTGCCCTAATCTATAATGACGGAAAGACCTAAATAAATAAGTTTAATAAATACCACAATTAATAAATACTAAATAAAAAAATAAATAATTTTGTAAATAACGAAACAAGTAATTTCATCGTTTCATTTGATAAATAAATAAACAAATAATTAGTTTAATTGAATATATACTGTAAATCTAGATGAGTACGTAAATAATGTACTAAATTTATAAGAAATACCTAAGGGCCTAGAATAAGATACTAAATAAGTAATGAAAATATTAAATAAATAACTAAACAACCCTTATTAAGACTTAAAATAACCAGAACTTTAATAATTTGTTTACATAATTAGAAAATTACAGCCGTATTCATAACAAAAAGTTAGCCACCGTTTGTACACTACTTAAACGAGCTGCTAACTAGAATGCCGATTAAGCTTAGCAGCTTGTTAGCACAGAGTTTATTCATAACGAATTTTATCCGTCTGCTAACTTTTAATAAATCAACTCTGAATAATCATGATGCCACATTATAGTGCTCAAAAATGCAACGCGTTTTGCATAAATCATCGTTGGTTTTGTCATTTCATTTCATAATTTTTTTGTTTTTGCCTCCCCATATAAAAATGTTAAATTTTTTTAGATTAAAATAAATTTCAAAAAGGACTTAATAAAAAAAAGATAGTGAATTAGTAAAAACAAACAAAATTATTCAACATTAAACGCCTGTTTTTCACAAGGTGGCAAATGTTTGGCAGCTCGTTAACAAGAGCTTAGCAAATCGTTAGACAGAGTTTGGATAGTGTATTATGAATGAACTTTGTGCTAACTTCATGCCAAATTTTCGTTATTAATACGGCTGTTAGTTTTTTAACGCCCGCATAAATTTGGTAGCATGGTCAACACTGCTGCAATAATAGAAAGAATTAGAACAACAAAAAGAATCAATTTTGTATAAACTTCCCAAATTTCTGCAAACTCCGTTTGCTAATATTTTTGTTGTTGTTCTAAACATCCTACTTAAGACCAAATGACCCATATAAACCTTGTAGCACAGATTACTACACAGAAATGTCACGAGACGGAAGATTTTGCGTTTTTTTTTTGTCTCTTTCTACGAAAGCTGCCCTTTTTGCATTTCTCTTTGCATCATCTTTGTGGCGCAAACAATGAACACAAAGCAAAATCGAACAACAATTTTTCATTGTTTTCTAGATTTTGTCACAGATTACTACTCTGTGCCTTGTAGCACAGATTACTACTCTGTATACTCTGTGCCTTGTAGATAAATAAAAATAGAAAAGAAAACAGAACCAAATAAAAATTGACAATGTTGCCAGGTTTTTTTTAATCTCTTGGTATAAATATTTTTATTACAGAGTTGCCATTTCATAAATAAAAATCCCTTAATAGTTATTTATTTAAAATAATAATTGACCCTTAAAAGCCTGATCTTGCAAATTTTATAATTGATATGTTAATAATGTAAATAAACATATAATTGTAAAAAGCAAGTACCAATTTGGAACTATTAAAATTGTATCTATTCTTTTGATAATATTAAAGGAAAAAGTTTTTTTAATTTAGAGTCCATTATCAAATTTGAAACTTCAGGCATTTAAGGATTAAAACCAATAAACTTGTATTTATGAATTTATTATTTTCGTATTGCTGATACTATTTATCCTACAATAATTATAAAATTTAAGTAAAATAAATAAGATAAATAAAAATTTGTTTTACATTCTTTTTGAAATGATGAAAAAATTTTAAATGTTTGATTTAAATTAATTTGGTTGAAAGGTAACAGGCGTACGGCGAAGTGGTAAGTAACGATTAGGGGAATAACTCCAAATACGATTTTTTTTGCAGGCAATGAGTAGTGTCACGGATGGCAGTAAAATGTCATATGGGGTGGGCAGCCTTTCCAGGACATGAACATCTGGTCCTGAAGACTGGAGACAATCGTGTCAAAAACTGCGGTAAAGTTTTCTCAACGTCAATCAACGGTCGTTCTTGTTCAATGTTCTGTGTTTTTATATCGCTTCGGTTTTTCAACAACTTCATTTTTTTGGAACGAATTCAATTGTGTATGTGTGAGTAGATGGACGCGAACCCCCCATTCCCGGCGAGCTTCATCCCTAACAGCAGCGTGCCCTAGTCCATCTCGAAGCGAATTTGAGGTTTTGATTTGCTTCAAAAGTTTCTCAAAGCGAAATATTTATCAATCACATCCCACGCACATCACACGTACACGTCAAAATTCTAGTCATGCAGGCGAATTCATTCGTGTACGTATGCTGGACGTAATATTCGCCGTTACAACTTTTTTTTTTATTTTCCATCTTGCATGGTCGGTGTGACACATCCAAACTTATTTTCACTTTTACTACCATTGACGTTTATTTTAGAATTTATATATTATCTTATATCTTAACTCAGGTGGAGACCTTGTGTAACATAAGCTGAGCAATAAGAAATATTCCTCTATTCTTCTGCCGACGTTTTCGCTAAATAGCTCAAATATTTATCTTTGGTGTAGACCTGGGGTTATGTGATAATTTTCAAACAAGCCGCCGTTGCAGAGGCGCAGCCAATCAATGTGCTAACCGCCGGCGGCGACACTTTAGTCAACTTTTTGCTCTGATTCTGGTTTAAAATGTTTAATTTTTATAAAGTTATTCCATTAACTAAACCTATAAAAATAAAAAGTAAAATTATCTCTTACTGCAATAATACTACGTACAAAGTTTTTTGCAACATAGATGATGAAGTACAAATATTTTGGAACGATTGGGAATTCATTACTCTGCAGGTACAAAACTTGAAGTTTTGTTGCATTCCTGAGGATACTAACAATTTAATACTCTTGTGTCAACATCTGAATTCGAGAAAAATAGTTTTGAAAGTATACACCATTTCAATTGAATTGGGACGAAAAGTTTTAACTTTAATTAGCAACGCATGTTTAGAGAGTAATAGTAAAGTAACAGCTTTAAGTGCATCTAATTTCTCGGACTCTCAACTATGTATAGCAATTGGTCTTGACAATGGGAATCTACTTTTTTACAAGAACTCTTTACAAAAAGAGATTTCTTTAAATGCTTTTAAGTGCCTTAACGTAACCACAAAACGAATTAAAGGCGTTAAGTTTTCTACAAATAAAGACATTCGCATGTTTGTATGTTCTGATGTAGGAATATATTGTTATACAATTTCTAACAACTTAAGATTAAGTGAAACTAAGTTAATTTTAGACGATATGGATTCTACAATTCATTGTATTACTTTAAAACCCACATTCAATTTAACAGGAGAACAATATTTAGTCGTTGCCCGCGATGATGGCCTCTATTGCTACACCGCTGAAGGTAGAGGCCCCTGCTATGCAATAAATGGACTAAAACAGAGTTTAGAGTTTTTTGGAAAACAATTGATTATAGTCCTAAAGTCTGAAGAATGTTTGCATTTAAATAGATGCACATCAAATTTATTAATTTATGATATGGATAACAAGATAACCGTTTTGAACAAAGAATTTGGTGCCGTCTTATGTGTATTACCTACGTTAGACCAAACCAGTTGTTTAATATTACTCAAAAATGGAGACATATTTGCATTAAAGGAGCAAGAAATGCGTTATAAATTATCAAAACTAATTAAAAAAAACTTTTATGATATTGCGTTGAAATTTTTGGGAGTCTCCAGAGATAATAGTACTGTTTCACACATATTAGTAAAATATGGTAACTATTTATTACAGCGCGGAGAGCCCTTAGGTGCTGTTCATGCATATTCTAAAACAATTGGAAATGCCCCACCCTTTTTAATAATAAACAAATTGAGGGATTTTCGTTTTAATGAATACCTAATACAATATTTATCTAAATTGGTTCAGACAGAAAATGTTCCCGAGCATCTCGATCTTCTCAATAATTGTTATAGACGCGTTGATTTACCAAAAAGTACGCATCGTGTATTTGAATTAGATGAAATCAAACACACGCAGTTATATGTAGATCGCACAGCTTTAAATTTTAACCTATTATTGACTATAAATAATTTTCAAAAAAATGAAGAGATGGTGCTTAATTATTTTTTTGAATTATCAAAATCTGAAGTTAAGAACTTTCTTTTAGATTACGGCTATAGCTTAATTAATAAATATCCAGAAGTATCAACTAAAATAATAAAATATGTATTATCAGATGATTTTTTAAGAAACAATATATTTTATAAAATATTACTTCCATTATCGCTAATGAATAAATTAAATACAATGATTTTTTTCGATAAACTAATTAATAATTACGAGTATAAATCAATATATAATATTTTAACCGAATTAATTTTGAAAATGTGGTTTATTGGTAATATTGACACAAAGTTTGTGATTAAGTTTTTTGAATCACATCAAACAAAAATGTGTTCTGATAATATTTTTGTAATATGTCGACATTACAAGTTTTGGCCAGGAATCAAAATGATGTCTGATAAATATATGTATATTCATAGCATTTATTGTTCATTAAAGTGCATTGAATCATTCCCCGAATATATTAATATATATCAAGAAAATAGTAGTAAAAAACTGAATGAAATGTGGATTCATATACTAAAAATGGAGAATCTGGCAAAAAACTCAAATATACATTATGTAACTGATATAGTTACAAATATAATTAATTCCAATCCATACTACATTTTAGATGTAGTTAACAGTTTTGTAAATTGCGATAATTTTTTACTTTCGCATTTAGATGAATTACTTTTGCAGGAACTTTTTTTTACAAATTCTAAATACGATGACCTTAACAGGATGGTGTTATTTTTTGAAGATCGTGTAATTCACATAGAAGATATTTTACATAATTTTTTAAAACGACCAATAGAGTTTCGTAGCAGATCTTGTGATATTTGCAGTCAAATGATAACACAACCTATGGTAATTTTCTTATGCCAACATTCTTATCACAGAGAATGTATTACGCATTACAATGAAATTTTAGTGTGCATTGCCTGTACAGATATCCAAAAATATTCTCAAACAATTGAAAATGCTGAGGTTTATAGGAATGTCGATAGGGAGAATGGTAATAAAAATGTGGTAGTAGACATTTTTAAACGAATAGGACAATTGGATTTTCATTGTGATGATATTATTATAAAAACAAACACTCCGCGGAATGATAATTCAATAGAAATATACGAAAGTTCAAAAAAAACGATGGAACATGAAAAAAAATGGAAAAACGTTGAATATAATTACTACGATGCTAATTTAAATCCGTTTACTAATGATAAATAATGAGACATAATCTATAAGCTTAATAATTTGTATTCTATATTTAGTAAATAAAAATGAAATACATTTAATTAAAAAACACAATTTGATTTTGGTATCTATATATATAAAATTGTACAGCTACGGACTGACTGATCCATCATCGCACAGCCTAAACGCCTGAAGCTAACAACTTGACATTTTGGACCGGATATTGGTATCTCCCCAAATCAACCCAGTAAGACGTGATTTTTAGAAATTCGAACGTTTAGGGGGTAAAAAGGGTAAATTCGGTAACCTTATACAGTGTCCAGCATAATTCAAGGTACCCCATCTGAAATAAGTTTGTAATTTTTACAAAAAAATATGTGGTATTAAGCATGTGGGGAGTGTTATACAAGGCACATTTTGACGTCAGCAGTAGTGTGCTTGGGATCATTGTCCTGTTGAAAGTAATAATCATTACCAATTTTTAGATTTTCAGCACTTTGATTTAAATTATTCCGGAGAATAAACGGTTTTATTCATTATTTCCTCTATAAACACCAAGTTACCCACACCTGCAGCTGTCATACAGCCACACACCATTATACTTCCACCTCCATGCTTAACTGTTTTACGTGTATTCTTCGGATTAAGCTCTTCATTTGTTTTTCGCCACACTAAGGCACGTCCGTCCGAGCCAAAAATATTATATTTTGACTCGTCGGAAAAATTGAGTTATTTTAGTTATATTTAGGTTACACTATATATTGTTGTTGGTTTTTTATTTTATTTCGAATTGAGTTTTCCTAAGAATTAAAGAAGAAATAAAATAAAATAAAAATTTGTTCATTCAACGCCCCTGGGACCAAGTTCCTGCCCACAGCTCTCCTACAGTTGTATAAAAAACCAAATGAATTGCTTTTTATAAAATATTGTTTGACAGTCCTGAAAGTATCTTATGACAAGTATTCAATGATATCAGTTTGACCTATTTAAGGCCGGTATTCACTATCCTACATAATCGTACGATTCATTCACACGAAAATCTGACGGAATTCTATCCGACATAAAAAAAATGTCTGCAAAATCTGCTGTCAATGCCACACTATCCCACAAAAAAGATGCAAACTCAAATGACTCATCAACTTTACAAGAAAATGCAACTCTGATCGCACATAATCTATCATTTTATGAAAATTTTTAAAACATTTCCAAGTCGGACAGTCTTGTCAAAAAAATCTGTCACTCAATTCATTTTTAAGCCACACTGTCATACATTATGAGCACACACGATTTTTTTGACATATCGTGCGACTAAATAGGATAGTGAATACCGGCCTTTACAAATATCTAACGAAGAACTTTTTTTTTATATCCTGGTGCGATTTTTTTGACCGCAGCTGTATATCGATAAAAATAGGGCACATTTTCAAAAAAATCATATATTACAAATCGTTGAAAAAACTTCTGGTTTCTCTTCATGTACGTAAAGATTATACTTTTACGAAAGAACACCAACCAGAAGAAAATCGACCGAAAAATTACAAAGTTATAAGCAATTCAGTGAATAAATCCAAATCAAATATTTTCCGAATATTTTATTTTTTTCTACAATTTGTTGGGTTTAAACGCTTGCAATACATTCTTGACATTTTTGGGTGTTAGAAATAATTGTGGCTCTTGCTTTGTCTTCGGTTGCTTTTGGGATCCGTTTCTCCTAGTGAGAAACCATACACAGTCGCCAAACATTGCTATATCCCAAAATCCCTGATAGCGCCGCTCAATGGTCTTAATTTGTTGGTGAAATCATTCACCGTGTTCGTCATTTACGTCACCAAGATTGTCCGGAGAGAAATTCAAATGCGAATGTAAGAAATGGATTTCTAGAGACATATTTACACCTGTAAGAAATTGTAAAATGGGGAAAACAGTACAGAAACAGAAAACAACCAGGAATGAAATTAAATAATGGCATTCCGTACACACATTGTTGTAGTTCTTCAGCAAATCGGTCATAATTCCCTCGTAGTTAGAGCTTTTCCTGTTCCTAAGAAAGTTTGTAACAACCCGCTGACATGAATTACAGGCCTCGTTTTCAACGGGTGTTAAATATTTTGGAAACTGTGCTTTTTAGCAATTTCTTTATGTGTGAACCATCGAATACGCCTTCCTTGATTTTTGCTGAAGAAAGCTGCGGGAAAAGGGTTTTTAAATAGGAAAATACTTGGCCTTCAAAAAATTTTTAGTGAGGCCAAGTTTAATGTGCAACGAGGAACGTATTTAATATTGTCTTAGCCCACTGTGACGTTCTCCCTTACTGGCCAGTGTTTTCTCCTATAATGATGTTCACTAGTACGACTATCCCAGAGGCAAAGAAAGCAGCAACATTTTGTATATCCACCCTGCATTCCACACAACATTCCGACGACGATCGGAATATATTTTCCAGTTGTGTTGTTCATATTGAATGTATTTTAGCAAACTGTTCATTAGGTCGTATGATTCTTTAGTGTTGATGGCATGAGCAATGGCGATAGAAGGTTTTTCATTTCTAATATGCAGTATAACTGCTTTCAAACTCTCCTTACTACCGTCAATGAACAAGCGCCACTAATTTGGATTATAAGGCTCTTCGAGTTGCTCCAACAATGCAGGAATATCGTTGCAGCAGCATTTGTCGTTTTCCTTCTTAAAATGTTGTGCGTAAGGCTTATCACGGTTTCTGTAAAATGATCCATTTACTCCCGGAGCCAAACACTTCCGTTGCTTTAGGCGAGATGCAAGTTACTCCGCTTTTTTCTTTGACAGCTCGAGATCTTGCACCAAATCATTCAATTCAGGCAGCGTAAAATGTTACAATTGCGACTCCTGTTGAAATTCATTATCACTTCTTGTATCTGACTCTACTGATGATTCGAAAGATTGAATCGGGGCACTTAGGATGAATAAATTCTTTTGAAAGTGGAACTGAAAGCCAAACAGATGCACTTTATTATTAATTCAACTGGATATATAAATTTAATCTTACTGTAGCTGCGTTCGAGAACACAAAAGTTTTTACTATTTTTTACTGAACTTTACTGCATTTTACTAAATTGCGTTCGCGTACACAAAATACAGTAAATGAGAACACAAATTGAGAGCGTAAAGTGACAGTTCTTGACTGAGTACTTACAAATTTTTACTGCAGAAATTTTTGCAGTAAAATTTAGTAAAACAAAAAAACATATGTTTCAAAAGGTAAACAAACAAGAGTAGCAAACGAAAGGCATACAAATTGTTTAAAAAAAGAAAAGTTGAAATAAAACTAAAATAAAAACAAAAAATGAATTAATATTAATTAATTAAACTTGTTTGTGAAGAATTTATATGGCTAAATACCAATTTTTGAAACTTTGTTTTGTTATGTTAATTTTTTGGAGTTGTAAAAGTGTCAAGTACTCGGGTACTTCGAACAGCCCTTGTTTTTAAAGTTATCAATAGTAAAAAAAAATATTCGTGTACTATTGATCAAATTTAGCCGGACACAAATTAGCAAATTCAAATAAAATAAAAAACAAACAAATATGAAAGATTACATAAAATAATTTGTTTGTATTTTCCAAAAATATTCGTTTTATAAAAAGTATTTAATCGAGTACCGATAAGAAAACGAGTTAAGTAGTCAAAAGTGTAAAAATTTTTCAACACTTCAATTATTTGCGATCAGCTGTTGCCTTTATTTTACGAATTTTTACAAATTTTGCGTTCGCGTACTTTTTTGGACAACAGCTTTTTATGAGAGCAAGTTTTTAAGTTTACTCATTTACTGCATTTTACTGTAAAAGTACTCAAACGCACCTTGTGAAAACCCAGAAGCCCACGCGGCAAGAGTTATATGGCACGATAAACAAACATTATTTGGTGTCCATTGCTCATGAAAAGTTGCAGGTGCTACTCGAAAATATTTAAAAAATTTCATTTTGTAAACTAGTGTAATCTGTCGAACTGACTCACCAAAGTGTTTATTGTCAAGTTCCATTATAGAGGGGACAGCACCCTACCTTGCGGTGTGCCCCTGTTCACCAATCTGCAAACATTGGTGGCACTTATCGTGGATTCAATGATCCTACTGCCGAGTAGATAACCAATAAATCTATAAATAATATTGTCGATCCCCAACTCCCTCATTGATCCCAAGATGGAGTAAGATCTGACGTTTTTGAAAGCCCCCTCAATGTCCAGAAATGCCACAAGCGAGTACTCCCGAAATTCAAGGGATTTATCAATGGAGCCGACCAGTGAGTGAAGCGCCGCATCCACAGATTTGTACTTGGTGCAGGCATGCTGCGAAGTTTGAGAACAAATGTCTGGGAATAGACATCTTCAGGTGAATATCAATGAACCTCTCAATGGTCTTGAGAAGAAATGACGACAGGCTGATTGGCTTGTAGTCCTTAGGCTTGGTGTGGGATGTTTCGAAGCTTCTTATCGCCCAATTAAGCCTATCATAGCACAGAGAGATGGACACAGGTCCTAGCTCTGACAGGCAATTGTAATTCCGTGGCGTTGGAATGGAATTTCCAACAAAGTGTGTGTCGATTAACACCTCCAACCTCTCCTGACTATATGTAGTCCAGCTACCATCAGCTTTCTGAATGTAGCTAGGGACAGTCGGGCAAGAAGCCACGATATTACACAACCGGCTTGTCTCCGAGGAGCCTTCCACGCCGCTGCAGAAGTTCATCCAGGCATTCCGTTTCGCCGATCTAACCATTTTCTTGAACCTATTCAATGCCGACTTATATTCCACCCAGTTTCCCAGACGTTTAGCCATATTGAATAACCTAAGACAGTCTTTGCGAGACTGTCTTCAGGGCTCCACCATGGGGGCCTGCCCCCTTTCTTTCTAACCTCTGGCCAACAGGCCAGTGCCGTTGCCTGAAGCAGTGTATCATTTAGGAATTCCACCGCCATTTCAGTCTCCGTAACGCCATTAATGACAGGAACTGAGCCCAGAGAATTAGCGAGCAGACTAGCCTGATAGTCCCACTTCGTTCTTCTCCTATTTACAAAAGTACACACCACCAAGGGGCGTAAACCTAATTGAAACTTAACATATCTATGGTCCGAAAAGAAGCAGTCATTAAAGACCGCCCATTTGCTTATTAAATCGGAGCGTTCCGAGCTCACCTCCTGCATATTAGCTACAACGAAGGTAGGTTCCGCGCCTATGTTTGCTATTTCCAAAATGCTATTGCAGATAAAAGAAAACAGCGACTCACCTCTAGTGTTGGTGTCAGAGCTGCCCCACGTGATGTTGTTTGCATTCGCATCAGCACAGATACCCACCGAGTTCCCCATGGAGCCAGCTTTGGCGACTAAGCTACGGACGAGCCTATTTGGTGGCCCATCACCATGGTCGTGCGCTATGTAGTCCGAGGCGATCAAGATTGACCTATCGCCCATCTCCAGGGTCACACATGTGTCTTCATCACTGAAATCAGAAAAAATTAAGATATTCAACGTGTTTTTAACCAAAATGCAAGATACACGAGTATACATTATTTCAATTGAATTGGGACGAAAAGTTTTAACTTTAATTAGAATTCCATGTTTAGAGAGTAATAGTAATGTAACAGCTTTAAGTGCATCTAATTTCTCGGACTCTCAACTATGTATAGCAATTGACAATGGGAATCTACTTTTTTACAAGAACTCTTTACAAATTTAAATGCTTTTAAGAGCCTAAACGTAACCACAAAACAAATTAAAGGCGTTAAGTTTTCTACAAATAAAGACATTCGCATGTTCGCATGTTCGCATGTTCTGATGTAGGTATATATTGTTATACAATTTCTAACAACTTAAGATTAAGTGAAACTAAGTTAATTTTAGACGATATGGATTCTACAATTCATTGTATTACTTTAAAACCCACATTCAATTTAGCAGGAGAACAATATTTAGTCGTTGCCCGCGATGATGGCCTCTATTGCTACACCGCTGAAGGTAGATGTCCCTGCTATGCACTAAATGGACTAAAACAGGGTGTAGAGATTTTTGGCAAACAATTGATTATAGTCCTAAAGTCTGAAGAATGTTTGCATTTAAATAGATGCACATCAAATTTATGATATGGATAACAAGATAACCGTTTTGAACAAAGAATTTGGTGCCGTCTTATGTGTATTACCTACTGTTGAGTCGCAGTATATTAACGCGAGTCGAACACCAAAGGTTTTCTTTGGAGTTCAGAATTAGTTTTAAGTAATTACTAGTTAGCCCAGGTAGAAACACCTTGTGCTAGTTTGTATTAAAAATGAGCCTGGGTAGAAGCACCGAGACTAGTCAAGCAATTATCAAAGATAATCTTTGTTTGCCCAAAGTTTTTTATTTTTCATTGTCTTTTATACAATTTAATTCCTTAAGTCTAAATTAAAAATAACAATAATAATAACAATAATATTTAAATATGTGATTGTGATTATAATAAATGCTTTATTTGCATTTATTGTAATATTACACCTTTTTTCTGGTTGATTGACTGAATTTAGTAAACATTTCTAAAGGTAAATGACTTACAGTTAACATTTTTAAGGTAAATGACTAAATTCTGTCATGTAAGCATTTCTGTGTTTTTAATAAGTTAAGCTAAATAAGTAGGTCATGGTTTTTTTTTGTAACTTTGTTTTACTTTTGAAATTTTAGATTTTATGTTAACATGTGTTAACATTTTCCGCCGCGTTGAGCGAATAGCGAAAATGTAAATGAACAAAATAATTAAAATTAATGGTAATGGATATGTATTTAAGCTATTTTTAGACTTCAGAGTTACGCTGGCGTGGCGTAGGCTGTGGTGGTGTTGGAGCCAAGTTGATTGATGCTCCTTTGTAGCATTTAAGTCGCCATCCTATTAGGATCACGGTTATTAGAACTGACACAGGTAGCGCCAGAAGGCCGATGTAAGGATGATGAAGAACAGGGTACTTTATATCCCTTGGAAGATTTTTAATCTCTGCTAGTTGCTTTTGGATGTTCGTAAGTTCATCCAATTTGCGGTCCAGATTGATGTTTGGTGCTAGGAGCCGCTTAACCTCGGACGGTTTACCAATTTCCGTAATATTGCTAACCATGGCATATGAATTATGAAGAGTAGTGACACTAGTTTCGTGCCCATGGATAGTCAGTATATTTCCTTTTATAATGCAGGTTGGGTTCATGGCCAAGAGACCAGAATTTTTGATATGGAGGTGTATGACTTCAGAGTCGCAGACTGCAGTTAGTTCTAGTGGATATGTTGTTGAATAAAGCCAATGGTTGATGGTGTTCAGTGCGACAAAAGAGACCTTAGTCGGTATGTGGTCGAAACTGCATTGTGGTGATGTTTTGTTGTTGAATAGAGCAATTTCACAGGAAACGCTGCTTGAATCTCGAGTGACGCTGACTTGTAACATGGAGCATAGGTATATATCGCTTCTAACTAAGATGCATTTATTGAATTGAAGTGCATTTAGTGTCAAGTATTCATCGCGGTGATGGTTTGCAGCCAGATATTCATAGTTGGTTGTTATAGCAATAGTGTTGTTGTTTAGCTTGCTGGGTATAGGGATGACCTTGAAGAGTTCAAAATGTTCTTGATTCACTAATGGCAGTTCAATGATGAACATAACACTTCCCTGGGCTACTGTGCCTTTGATAGTCATGATTTTGTATAATTCCAACAAATCAGTATCTTCAACTGGTAATGCGCGACCCTTGGGAAAATGTCCTTTAATATTAGAAATTTCTGATTTTAACTGCTTTGGTGTGAGGATAAGTGGGCTTATATTACCATGGTTCGTATGTGTGATGGCAGCGACCAGCTCTATTTCAATTCTTTGTAAATCTGACGCAAGTGTATTTAATTGAATAGCCAAAGATATTAGATTCTGGACTTGTCGTATGTTTGAGTACTCATTTTTGACTGTGTTTAAATCATGGTAGATGCTTTTCTTAAGGTCTGAAAAGCGCACCTTAGTGTTGTTCTCGGCATGCTTGAGGATATTTATTGTCGAATCTATTACTGAAGTTTGGTTTTTTAGTAACAGGTGCAGATACTCCACGTTTTCTTTTACGCTGGCTATAGTTTGAGCCATTTGTTATGCATAATCTGAATCAAGAAATCCGAATAGAGCATGAGCCATGTTCCCCACGATATCTAACGCTGCTCTCTGTCTTCTTCTTGGAGTCAGGAGGTCTGATTCAGCAATAAGGGTGTCCCAACTATGCTGAAGTTGTAGGAAGAGTGTCTCCCACGATTCAATAGCTATTGATTGCTTGCAGAGCTTTGAAAATTATGTTATTCCGGCTTCCAGAACCTTATTCCTATTCAAAATTAGTGATAAATCGTAGTATACGATAAATTTCCAGGTAGCTGTTATTAGTTTTGTCGACCCTACGCCTTCAAAATACAATCCTGGATTGGTAGAAAATTCTGTAGTATTTATTGGAGAAGCTAGTATTATCGGCAACAGGAGGAGTGAAATAAAAATTGTGCGGAAGACTCCTAGTGAAGCATATTGTACTGTCTTTCGTTTTGGCTGTATAGCATCACTTTCTGATGAGTGTTGCCTCTTTTGCGGGATTGGAGTTTCATATTCGGGATAATCTATGTGGGAATCGTTAAACAATGGGGCCAATCTGTGAATTGGCCTCTTGAAGGTTCCCTTTGCTGTTTTTACGTCGCAAACTCTAATAAGTCCATCCTCTCCCTTGTAGATTCGGTTGATTCTGCCCAATGGCCATTGTAATACTGGAGTGTTATCTTCTTTGATGATAACGAGCATGCCTTCAATGGCGTTCGGAGAAGATGATTTCCATTTCCCCCTTTGCTGTAGCTCATGTAAATATTTTTGTGTCCATTCTTCCCAGAATTTGTGTTTTATTTCTGAGGTAATTTTCCACCTTGCATCTAAGGATAATTTTGGTGCTTGAGCATTAGCATCTACGGCTGATGATAAAGGTTCGCCGACAAGAAAATTACCCGGTGTGAGAGCTTGGAGATCATCACCATTTGATGAAAGTGGAGTCAACGGTCGAGAATTTAAAATGGCTTCTATTTCAACCACTATAGTTTCTAATTCCTCATAGGTAAGCGACGCCGCAGAGACGCTTCCCAGTAAGAGATGTTTGGCAGATTTGACGGCCGGAATGAATTTAAAGTTTATGGATTGATCGCTGCATATCCGTGTGATTTTTTCTTGTGCTGATTGTGAATATATTGATTCCTTCAATTCATTTAACGAAATTAGTTGCATTGTCGCAGTACAGGTTTGACAATGACCCCTTCTACTGATAATGCTCCTATGAAGGCTCGATAGGTTGGACACGACCTCCATATGAATGGCCTTGGTGGCGAAACAACAGAAGACTGCGATATAGGCCTTATCTGGTTTTTTCCCTCTAAGTTTGTGGTGGATCCAGATAGGCCCAAAATAGTCCACTCCGGTTGTTATGAACGGGCGCGCGGGTGTCACCCTGGCTGCTGGCAGATTTCCCATCAGTTGTTTGAACAATACTGGTCTTGCTTTAGTGCATCGTATACATGAATTTGAACTGCTATCGCCCCTTCATGTTTCAGCACGAATCGGTATATCTTAATGTTCTTTATTGCTTCTATATTTTTTCGGAACTTATTCCATTCATCTTGAAGACTTATGGGTAATTCATCGTCCCATGAAATTGTTATAATTATTATACACGAAATTGCCATAACTCTTGTAAAAATATTTTTGCTTTCACAATGACCGGTCCAAAAAGTCTTAATGGATCAAATATCTTTGCCAGTTCTGAGCTGACTATTCTTTTCGTCACGCTCGTGCTTGTTGGGGTTTGTGCTCGTCCACATAACTGATCCCACCTTGGCAGCCATACCTGTTCGAGTGTTTCAATTGAACAATTGGAGCTTTCGTCAAAGTCTAGATTGACCTCCTTATCTTCAGGAGCAATTCCGCTTAGTAGTTGAGGATGATTTGAACACCATTTCCTAAGCTTAAAACCAGCTTCTCCCAATAATAAGTTTAGTTGACGTTGTGATTCTAATGCTGTATGGATCGAATCAGACCCACTAAGGCAGTCGTCTACATAAAAGTCACCGCGTAGAATTTTTGCTGCTAAAGGGTATCTTGTGGTATTTTGTGACGCTAAGTGTTGAAGACACTTTGTTACTAAATATGGTGCTGATGAGGTGCCATAGGTTACCGTTTTTAGGCGATAGTATTTGATATCTTGATGTTTGTTGTATCTCCAAATGATCAGCTGGAACATCTGGTCAGCATCGGCTACCTGTATTTGCCGATACATTTTCTCGATATCCGCCGAAAATAAAAATCTATGCATACGAAAACGTAGTAAAATTGAAAATAGTTCGCTCTGTACGGTTGGTCCGGCATGTAGTATGTCGTTGAGGGAGGTGCTGCTAGATGATTTGGCCGATGCATCGAAAACTACTCGTAGTTTCGTAGTAGAGCTTTCGGGCTTCAAGACACAGTGGTGAGGCATAACGTTATGAGAATCCGGATTATCCTCTTCCTGAATTTCCTCCATGTGTCCCAAGGATTCATATTCCTGCATAAATTTGTTGTACTCTGTTCTAAGTGGAGCATTGCTGTTCAGCCGCCTTTCAAGTGATAAAAACCGATTGAAAGCCATTGATTTTGATGTTCCGAGAATGATTGGGTTCTCGGAAAATGGAAGACGAACAATTAATCTGCCTTCTGTATTTCTTCTTACATTCTGAATGAAGTGCTCTTCACATCGTTTCTCAGCTAGAGACAATGTTCGTTCAGTGTCAATTGTGTCTTCAAGCTTCCAGAACCTCTCAATTAGTTGATTTGTTGTTTGCTCTTCTGGGCTGAATACTGCACAGGTAACTACGTTGTTGCTGACTTCTTGTAATCTGCCTGTTACAACCCAACCAAGCACTGTGTTTTGTAGGATTGGTAGTTCGTCATTGATTCTTATTTGTTCTGGGCGCATCCATTGATGGTAAAATTCTGCTCCAATTAGCATGTCAATTTTGTTTGTGGTGGATCCAGATAGGCCCAAAATAGTCCACTCCGGTTGTTATGAACGGGCGCGCGGGTGTCACCCTGGCTGCTGGCAGATTTCCCATCAGTTGTTTGAACAATACTGGTCTTGCTTTAGTGCATCGTATACATTTGTGGACTGTGCTGCGTGCTAAAGTCTTTCCATTCGTGATCCAGAATTGTGCTCTAGACGCGGCCAATAATGCCTGTGGGCCGCAGTGTCAATTTTCTACGTATAGCATGTGCATCAATAATTTTAATGTGAAGTGATTGTGAGATAAAATTGCGGGGTGTTTTGCATTAAAGGTTAACATTGATTGTTCTAGTCTTGGTAGAGTTTGTTTTTTGAGTGGTGCAACTCGTGACTTGGAGCAAATCAATCTAAATACTACAGTCTTATCTTTGTATGTTGAGCGCATGTAGATTGCCGTTCCATAGGCTCGTTCAGAGGCATCAACAAACGTGTGAATTTGAACTGCTATCGCCCCTTCATGTTTCAGCACGAATCGGTATATCTTAATGTTCTTTATTGCTTCTATATTTTTTCGGAACTTATTCCATTCATCTTGAAGACTTATGGGTAATTCATCGTCCCATGAAATTGTTATAATTATTATACACGAAATTGCCATAACTCTTGTAAAAATATTTTTGCTTTCACAATGACCGGTCCAAAAAGTCTTAATGGATCAAATATCTTTGCCAGTTCTGAGCTGACTATTCTTTTCGTCACGCTCGTGCTTGTTGGGGTTTGTGCTCGTCCACATAACTGATCCCACCTTGGCAGCCATACCTGTTCGAGTGTTTCAATTGAACAATTGGAGCTTTCGTCAAAGTCTAGATTGACCTCCTTATCTTCAGGAGCAATTCCGCTTAGTAGTTGAGGATGATTTGAACACCATTTCCTAAGCTTAAAACCAGCTTCTCCCAATAATAAGTTTAGTTGACGTTGTGATTCTAATGCTGTATGGATCGAATCAGACCCACTAAGGCAGTCGTCTACATAAAAGTCACCGCGTAGAATTTTTGCTGCTAAAGGGTATCTTGTGGTATTTTGTGACGCTAAGTGTTGAAGACACTTTGTTACTAAATATGGTGCTGATGAGGTGCCATAGGTTACCGTTTTTAGGCGATAGTATTTGATATCTTGATGTTTGTTGTATCTCCAAATGATCAGCTGGAACATCTGGTCAGCATCGGCTACCTGTATTTGCCGATACATTTTCTCGATATCCGCCGAAAATAAAAATCTATGCATACGAAAACGTAGTAAAATTGAAAATAGTTCGCTCTGTACGGTTGGTCCGGCATGTAGTATGTCGTTGAGGGAGGTGCTGCTAGATGATTTGGCCGATGCATCGAAAACTACTCGTAGTTTCGTAGTAGAGCTTTCGGGCTTCAAGACACAGTGGTGAGGCATAACGTTATGAGAATCCGGATTATCCTCTTCCTGAATTTCCTCCATGTGTCCCAAGGATTCATATTCCTGCATAAATTTGTTGTACTCTGTTCTAAGTGGAGCATTGCTGTTCAGCCGCCTTTCAAGTGATAAAAACCGATTGAAAGCCATTGATTTTGATGTTCCGAGAATGATTGGGTTCTCGGAAAATGGAAGACGAACAATTAATCTGCCTTCTGTATTTCTTCTTACATTCTGAATGAAGTGCTCTTCACATCGTTTCTCAGCTAGAGACAATGTTCGTTCAGTGTCAATTGTGTCTTCAAGCTTCCAGAACCTCTCAATTAGTTGATTTGTTGTTTGCTCTTCTGGGCTGAATACTGCACAGGTAACTACGTTGTTGCTGACTTCTTGTAATCTGCCTGTTACAACCCAACCAAGCACTGTGTTTTGTAGGATTGGTAGTTCGTCATTGATTCTTATTTGTTCTGGGCGCATCCATTGATGGTAAAATTCTGCTCCAATTAGCATGTCAATTTTGTCCGTACGATTGAACCAAGGATCTGCAAATTTAATATTTTCCGGAATATTCCATTTTGATGTATCGAATGATTTTGTGGGCTGTGGTGACACTATATTTGGAAGCACAAATGCTTCTACCCTTGTAGTATAGTTGCTTGAACATGCTTGAAGCTCGAGATTTACTCGTTGGGATACGTTATGGATCTTGCGTCCCATCCCTTTCACGCACAGATCTGAATTTGATGACTTCAGTGATAGTTTATTTAGTAATCTGCTTGTTACTAAATTAACTTGTGATCCGGAGTCCAATAGGGCTCGGACTGCACATGTGCGACCATTGGTTCCAAACACCTTTACCCTTGCTGTGGCTAAGACTGTGTAGCTGTTACCCGTATCTTTCTTGTTTGCAGACGCTACGGTTGGGGCATTTCAAATTTCGTTTGGAGAGGACTCTACGTTGGTCTTTTGAGGGTTTCCCCCCGAAGATGATGATGGTTTTCCTTTTGACGTTTCCAAATGCAATAACGTATTGTGTTTCTTTGTGCATTTTAGGCAGGAGCGTGATGTGCATGTCTTGGCGACGTGATCTGATCTGAAGCAGTTAACGCATAGATTTTTCCGTTGTGTCCATTGTAATCTTTCAGGTGGTGACATTTTTAGGAATTTTGCACAATAATATATGGGGTGCCCTGTTGATCCACATATTTTACAATTTGAAGTTGATGTAGTTGCTGTTGTTAATTTTGTTCTACCCACGCCAGCTTCTAGAGTCTTTCCGCGCGTTTCTAAAGCTTGGAATCGATGCTCTATAAACCTAAAAAATTCGCTTAGACTTACAAGGTTCTTGTTGTCCTTAAGAGATTGCTCGAACAGTGTTTGGGTCGAGGAATCAAGTTTCCTCAGTAATATATGAACTAGTATGGCGTCCCATTTATCCACTGGGAGGCCTTGTGCTGATAAACCATGGGTGCATTCTTTTGCGAGGTCGTGTACACATTTGAGTGCTTGTGCTGTCTCATTTTTAAGTGGTGGATGTAATAACAAATTGTTTAATAATGTCGTCACAATTAGCAGTTTGTTGTCGTATCGACTCACCAAGATGTTCCATGCGATTTCATAATTTGCCGATGTTTTTTTTTTTTTTTTTTTTTTTTTTTTTTTTTTTTCATTATTTATTTATTGAATCTTCATATATTAAATATGAACTAACAATAATTAATCAAATCTTATCCTAATATTTGCTTTATGTCCTGCCAGTGCCAAACACAAAAGATTTAGTCATCACGGTTTCTGTTTACATATAAAGGTGTTTATCGCTCATCTGATTGGGTGAGTGCTGCAGTGTCTCTTCTTCTTAAGCGAGTGTGGCCGCCATAATTTAAAATATTTCTAGCTAATGGATTTGGGTGCAGTTCCAGCCTTTTTAAATATTTTACTGCATATTTCGTTATCATAGTTTTTACTAATGGCACATTGAGATCCTTGTGGATATTTGAGTTTTTGATGTACCAGGGGGCGGCTGTGATTATTCGAAGAAGTTTATTTTGGCGCCTTTGAATTTTTTCGATGTTAGAAGCCGAGGCAGTGCCCCATAACTGAATACCGTAGCACCAAATTGGCTTTAAGATAGAGTTGTAGAGTAGAAGTTTGCAATCGAGACTAAGAACAGAATTTCTTCCAATAAGCCAATTAATTTGGATTGCTTTTAGTTTCATTTGAGTTAATTTCGCTTCTATATGCCATTTCCACGTTAAACGCCGATCTAGATGTATACCGAGGTATTTTACATGCGAGTGTTGGGGTATTATTTGATTATTTATTTTAATAGGGGGGCATGTTTCCCGACGCAATGTGAATGTTATATGTGCGCATTTTTGCTCATTGATCTTTATCCTCCATTTTTTTAACCACCTTTCTAGTTCAAATATATGATCCTGTAGATAACGAGATGCTTCTTGACAGTTTGCGTGTACGCTTAGAAAAGCTGTGTCGTCCGCAAATGTTGAGGTATGGGTGTAGCTGTTTGTTGGCAAGTCCGAAGTATAAATTAAGTATAATAGAGGGCCCAGGATGCTGCCTTGTGGGACTCCAGCGCTAATTGGCTGTGGAGAACTTAAAAATTCGCCTTCTTTTATAATAAATTGACGACCGACTAAGTAGCTTTGTAACAGCTTGTGTATATTTGCTGGTAAGTTTTGCTGCAATTTCAGTAGTAAACCTTCATGCCAGACTTTATCAAAAGCTTGAGACACATCGATGAAGAGTGCTGAGCAATATTTTTTTTCTTCAAAGGCTTTTCTTATGACATTAACTATTCGATGAGTTTGTTCAATTGTGCTGTGTTTTCTTCTAAAACCGAATTGATGATTGGGAATACATCTGTTACCATTTAAAATCGGCGTTAATTTAGACACTAGAAGTTTCTCAAAAAGCTTTGATATATTAGACAATAAGCTTATAGGTCTATATGACTCAACTTTTGTGGGATCCTTTCCTGGTTTAGGTATCATGGTAACTAAGGATACTTTCCACTCTTGTGGGTAGTATTCAAGGCGTAAAATAGCATTAAAAATTAGTAGAATAATTTTCTTTGCTATGCTGGGTAGCTCCAAAAGCATTTTGTTACTGATCTTATCAAAACCAGGGGCTTTCTTGGGGTTTAAATCATGAATAGCCTTCTCGATTTCTCTTACTTCAAACCTTAGTGGAACAGCTGATCTAACAGCAACAGGTGGTAACTCGACCGCAGTATCGAAAGATGTATGAGGGGTAAATACGGTTTTCAAATGATTAACGAAAATATTTCCTTTTTCTATGTCATTTCGTGCCCAACGTCCATTTAAGTTTCTTAATGGTGGTTTAGTGATAACTGGTCTTTTAAGATTTCTAGCTGCACGCCATAATGAGTAATCAGATTGAGGAGTTGCATCAAGTTCCTTAAGATATTTTTCCAGAGAAGCCGTTTTTTGAGACTGCAGTAAGTTTCTTAGCCTTTTTGTGCACTCTTTTAGTAAATTTTTAAGTTTAGGGGATCTGTGCAATTGCCACTCTCTTCGAACTCTCCTTTTTTCAGTCAAGAGACGCTCGACATCAGTAGAATATATTTTACTATTTTTGATATTTTTGCGGGCTATGCTAGAATGTTGAACAGCTAGTTTGAGATAATTGTCAAAATTTACAATAGAAAGATTCACATTCTCCGGTGTTCTAAGCGGAATATTTTCAGTGCAGTGGGTACTGAGATATTTTTTATATTTTAACCAATTTATTTGTGTGGCTGACGTCACTAAGTAACCAGACGGTGATACAATTCTATAAGGTTTTGATATGGTAAGAATTGTAGGTGTGTGATCAGAAGATAATTCTAAAGAAGCTTCAACGTGATTCGTTTCTGCGGGGATGTTTTTAACCACGCCAAAATCGATGACATCTGGAATTTTTTGCTGATCAGTAGGCCAATAAGTTGGTTGTCCACTCGCGACCACATTTAAATCCATTTTAGACATTGTATTATACAAAACACGACCCTTTGGTGTAATGAGCCGTGAACCCCAGAAGGTATGTTTAGCGTTGTAATCGCCAGCGGCTAGGAAACAGGGTCCTAATGATTTAAAATATTTATAATATTGGCTTTCTGATATTGAAAATCTAGGTGGAGAGTATAAAGATGAAAGTACAAAGTTTCGATTTAGCTCTTCAACACAAATGTTCGTTGCTTGCAGATAATCTTCACGATGATCACACATTAAGTAGTGTTTGATTCGGGTTTTTATCAAAATAGCAGAACCTCCACAAGCTCTATCTCGAGGTTCCTTGGTATCATATAATATATAACCATTAATTTTAAACGTATTTCTTGAGGTCAAATGAGTTTCAGAAACCATCATTACATCAATTTGTTTACTTTTAAGAAAATATTCTAGTTCATTTTTATGTTGGCGAATGCCGTTTGCGTTCCAAAAACAAATTTTTAAGCAATTCATGGCTTGTTAAGTACAGCTTGCAATAACATCGATTGCATTCTTAACATTTCCTGCATCATATTACCCATTGTATTCGTAAGGTTTGTTACTGTTTGTACTAGTGTTTCCATGGTTTTTTCTAGACGACTTAAATTAGAAACTGGGGTCTCATCATTATTTGGCAAATCACCTTGCATTGGCATATGGTTTGATTTTAGGACGTTAGCGTAGGATGTTCTGTTATTACTAGGCTGCGGTACCTGAATGTCATTAGTATTATTTTGATGTGTTTCCTGAATTTGAGGTGGATTAGGTTTCGGTCCAACCGAGCGCTTGACGATAGAGTATACAGGGCATCCTCTATAGTTGGCAGTGTGATTACCACCACAGTTGCTGCATTTTTTTACATTGGGGTCGTTTTTAGATTTATCGCAGAGAGCTGTACCATGCAATTCTCCACATACAACGCAAACAGGTGTTAAATGGCAGTATGCCTTAGTGTGACCAAATTCTTGGCAGTTTAAACATTGCACGGGACCGTTCCTTTTATGCGGCTCCTCTATCGTTATTTTCCTATACAGGATATATCTCAGACTGTAAATGGGATGAGTTTCGTTTTTTTTAAGCTTAACGTCGCCGGGTTCTAACTCCACTCGAAATAGTGGCTGGGGATTTTTTTCTCTATTTTTAATATTAACTACATTTTTAATTTTAAAGCCCTTCTCTTCTAAAAACGTTTTTATTTCACCTGGGTCTACGCATGAATCAATGCCCTTTATCACTACCTGAAGACCTTTACTGCTCTTCAGTTGGTATGTATAAAAGTTTTTTTTAGTGCTTCTAATTTAGTTATTACTTTACGAAAATCATCTTCACGATTAACTTGAATTTTAGTTTCATTTATACTACCACGTTTTATTGCAGCTACATAAAAAGAATTTTCACCTATTACCGAGATCAAATTCTTTATTAAATCACTTGAGTTTTGCTCTCTAAGATATATCGGGGGTGGCTTAGAAGATTTTGTAACGTTTTGTGCTTCCGAGGATTCCTCTTCCAAAATTGCAAACCGATTTTGAGAACTTATTCTATCAGCTGTACCCTCTTAAAACTTTTGGGACAGAAGCAACTGCAGAAGAAGTTGGGCTGCGACCAAGTTTTAGCACTGTTATGTACCTATCCATTCCAACTTGTACTTGAGGCTTTTGACCGCTTTTCACCTGTGATACTGAGTTTTCCATCATGCCTGATTTGGGGGTAATCTTTTCATCACTTGTTAAAATCGTTTCTGCCACTGAGGCACCGCTTGCAGGTTTTATATTTTTTATTGTATTCGAATCAACCGTATTATTAGACACCGAAGGTGATACAGAGTTTTCTATTGTGCCTGATTGAGGGTTAATATTTTTATCACTTATTAAAATTGTTTTTGCCGTTGAGGCAATGCTTGAAGGTTTTATATTTGTTAGTGTATCACCCGTATTATTAAAAACAGAAGGTGAGAGGGATCGCGTACGAGTAATAGGTTTAGCCGTTAGGTATTTGCTATCATCGACTCTTATAAAAACCATATGCAGAATGTAGTTAAATGTAATTTTATTTATTAAAGTAAAAATGCAGCACGGCAGTGACAATAGTTATGTTATTATCAAAGTACAAAGAACAATTGAATTTACTTTAAAATATTTAACAAACTCCAAAATATGCAGACACTCATATACATATTTAATTATTTTCGACTAGCTATCGGTAAAAACCAGTTTTGAGTCAAAATCTATAATTTCATATTTACATACATATTTAACAAATAATGAGACAAACTTGAATGCAAAATAACCATCTAAAGTGTGTGCACGGAAAACAAATTAACTTATAAAACCCACAATTAGATCACAAAGTACCAAATTAGGAAATTAATGAAAATAAATATATATATATATAAGAAACAAAGAAGAAATTATAGTTGTTCGCCAACATTCTCCCCCACTAAGAACGACAGTACTTAATTCAGGGAATAATCATTAGGGTTGGATGGCGACTCAGGATTTACTTCCTTGAAATTATCATTTGTTGGTAGGAATGCGATTTTAGATATTGGCCGTTTAAGTGTCTTGCCGTTTGAAAATAGTGTTACCACCCTTACACAACCATCCTTGCCGGGATGAACGTCCTTAACACGAGCGAGAGGCCATTCACCAGGAGGACACCGTTCATCAATAACTACGACTAAGTCTCCGATTTCAGCATTTTTTGTGATTTTTAACCATTTAGGTCTAGCTTGAAGTCGGCATAACCATTCGCCTGACCAACGGCGCCAAAAATGTTGTTTTAGTTTCTCTACAACTTTCCATCTGCTGAGACGATCGATGTTAACATCAAGTAAATCATCCTCGGGAACGCATAGTGTAGGCTCGCCAATCAAAAAATGTGCTGGAGTAAGAGCATGACAATCCGATGGTTCTGAGCTCAGCGGACAAAGTGGTCTGGAATTAAGGCAACTCTCAATTTGTGACAAAAGTGTAGATAACTCTTCATAAGTAAGTATGCGATTCCTCATTATTCGTTTTAAATGATGTTTTGTAGATTTTACGCCAGCCTCCCAAAGACCACCAAAATGTGGTGAGGCTGGCGGAATAAAATGCCATGTCGTACCATTGGAAGCAAGCCGCTCTAACATATCATTAGGAATTGAAGATTTGTTTCGATTGTAAAGAATTTGAAGTTCTTTGTTTGCTCCAATAAAGTTTGTGCCACAGTCAGAATAGAGATCGGTGCAAATCCCACGACGAGCCACAAAACGACGGAAGGCGGCCATAAAATGTTCTGTTGATAAACTAGTAACCGCCTCTAAATGTAATGCTTTAGTCACCATACAAATAAATAAAGATATATATCCCTTGGTTGTTACTGAGTTGCGTGCCGTAGACTGCTTTATAGTAATTGGACCAGCATAATCGACACCACAGTGCTTGAAAGGACGGGAGGGAGTTACGCGAACACTTGGCAGAACACCCATCATTTGCTGTGCAGCTCTAGCATTATATTTAAAACAGGTAATGCATTTTCGTAGAACCAGCTTTGCAATGTTTCTTCCAGAAAGAATCCAGTATTCTCTTGCCACATACGATTGCATTTGAATAAGGCCGCCATGTAAAGTCTTAAAATGGGCATCTAGAAAAATAAGATATGATAATGGATTTTGTCTTTTAAGTAAAATGGGGTGTTTGGAGCCATAATTCAAATCAGAGTTTTGTATTCTACCCCCTACTCGTAAGATTTTGAAAGAGTCAATAAATGGACAAAACTTAGAAAGTTTGCTATTTGTGTAAATTTGACCTTTTAATTTAAGTTCCTTAATTTCATCACTGAAATCGATTTCTTGTGACATTCTTATAAGTTCAAATCGTGCGTATTTAAGCTCATTGGTGGTGAGAAATCCTGTCATCTTACTGTAACCTTTTTCTAGAGATTTGTTCTTATAAAATTCAAAAATTAAATTATTTTTATAACGAAGTATGTAGGCATTAACGCGAATAAGTTTGCTCAGGGAGGAAAATGCACCCAACAGTTCGGGGTAGTTTTTAACCTCTACATCAGTATGGTGTGCATTTAAAATAGGATTGCCTGGAACTTCATCAATTACCTCATAATCAAGTTTAGGCTGCTTTGGCCAATTTATTTGCAACTCCTTAAGCCACTTCGGACCACTCCACCATAGGCCATGTTCAACAAGTTCTTTAGATGAAATTCCTCTTGACGCACAATCCGCAGGATTATCTCTGGTTGAAATATATCGCCACTGCGATGTGGTGGATTTACGTTGAATTTCTGCCACCCTATTTCCCACAAAAACAGGCCACCTCGATGATTGTCCTCGAATCCAGGACAGTACTGTAGTACTATCAGTCCAAAAAAATACTTCAGAAATTTCTTGATTAAGTGAAGATGATATTTTTTCTACCAGTTTGACTAATAAAGTAGCTCCACATAACTCCATTCGGGGTATAGTTAACCGCTTTAAAGGACCAACTTTAGTTTTCGATTGAAGGAGGCTAATTGTTACGCAGCCCTCATCAGAAAAAGTTTTTGCATAGACTACCGCAGCATAAGCAAGCTTCGAAGAATCACAAAACCCGTGTATTTCAGTTTTGACATTTTTATTCAATCCAATCCATCGTGGTATTTTTATTTCTTCAAGCATCCTTAAGTTTTGTCTGTATTCCAACCATTTTATTCTCAGATTTTCAGGCACCTCATCATTCCAGTCAATACCTAATAGCCATAAATTTTGAAATTCTATTTTTGCTAGTATTGTTGTAGGGGCTAGCCAGCCAAGTGGATCATAAAGTTTCGCGGCATCCGACAACAAACTTCTTTTCGTAACAATGTTAATAGTATTGGTAAAGTTGGTTTTGAAAGAGAAGTAATCATCACTAGTATTCCATTCTAGGCCTAGGGCTTTGACTGTATTTGATTCATTGAGTTCAAAAATATTTGCATTTTCTCTAAATTTCAAAGGAATACGATTGAGAAGTTCTTTAGAGTTGGTGGTCCATTTTCTTAAATTAAAATTCCCCGTTTTCAACATTTTATATAGTTGTGTGTGTAATTCAAAGGCTTCTTGTATATCATCCGCACCGGAAATGACGTCATCTACGTAAGTATCGCTATCGAGAACTTTACTTGCTAAAGGGAAGTTATGCTTCTCATCAATTGATAACTGTTTTAAAACTCTTATTGCAAGAAAGGGGGCTGGAGTTGTACCATACGTTACCGTTGAAAGTTTGTAAATAGAAATATCATTTGAGTTTGCATTCCTCCACAAAATTTGCTGATATTTTTGTTGCTCTTCTACTACATGAATTTGGCGAAACATTTTCTCAAGATCTGCCCGAAATCCAATTTTAAAACGACGCCACCGAGTAATAATTGTCGGAAGATCGTTTTGTAATGCAGGACCAGCAGCTAATTCCTCATTTAAACAAGATTGTAAGCCTCGTTTACAACTACCATCAAAAACCACTCTAAGCTTGGTTGTAGAACTATTTTCTTTTAAAACACCGTGGTGGGGTAAAAAGAAACCATTTTTTTCCAAATCTCGCGGATAAGACCCGACCTTTTTCATATGCCCAAGAGTCTCATATTCCTGCATAAATTCCTTATAAAGCTTGCCATAGGAACTATTTGAATTACACTTTGCCTCAACATTTTTTAAACGAGCAAGTGCACTATAATCTGTGTGATAAAATACTGGTAAAGCATGACCTCTTAATAACGATTTAAATGGTAATGAAACTGTATAACGACCACTAGAGTCACGAGTTGTAGTCTTCTTAAAATGATGTTCACATAATTCTTCCTCTTCCGTCAAAACGTGTTTCTTTAAAATTTCCTCCTGTTCCCAAAATGCACGTAACTGCTGATCTAATGAGCAAATATTGACATTGATAGTATTGGCATATGATATAGTTGCAGTTGGCCCGGACACTATCCACCCGAAATGTGTAAGTTGCAAAAAAACACTATTATTAAACTTTTGTTGCTTTGGTAAAACAATATTCCCATAGACATCACCTCCAAGTAACAAATCTATTTCACCGGCTTGAGAAAAGTGAGGATCCGCCAACGTAAAACTTTGTAGATGAGGTAAAGTACGTTCATCAAGAGTTGAAGGTTGATAAGAAGTTATTTTGGGTAAAACAAAAGCCTTGCAATTCAATTTGAAGTCAGATTCAGTATTGGAAAAAAGAGTAAACTGAACATATTTTCTTGAAATATGAGTGCCATTTCCACCGACACCACTGATCTGAGCATATGTTTTATTCATTGAGAGATTTAAAGACTCAGCGGCCTGTTGTGTTATAAAAGAAGCTTGAGCACATTGATCCAGAATGGCGCGAAGATAATAGGTACCAGTTGTCGTTTTAAGTACTACACGTATTGTTGCTAATAAAACTTGTGGCCTAGGACGTATACCGCTGTTTGATACAATATTCGCAGAAAAATGTTCATTAGATTGTGCAGACGTTGATGGATTTAAGTCAAGTGGAGGTTGAGGATTACCGTCATTAGGATCAGTGCTGTTTGTCGAATACGCAGTATGCAATGTGGTGTGATGGTCTCTGTTACATAGCTGACAACGTGCTGTACTGCGACAGCTGTAACTAAAGTGGCCTACGTTTAAACAATTACGACAAATTTTTTTTGAGTTCAAAAATTCACGTTTTTCTTCAGAAGTCAAGGCAGTAAATCTAAAACACTTTACCAGTAGATGACGTTTGTTACAGTACAGGCAATTTGCATCATTATTAAAAAAGCTTCCAGTGTGCGAAAGGTAGTTTCAAGAAATGATAAAAAACTTGTAAAAGATGCAATTGTGGTAGTACCCTTAAGCGACTGTTCCCATTCCTTACGAGTTTGAGTATCAAGTCTGTTAACTGTGATAAAAATTAGTATTGAGTCCCATCCTTCAGTAGAAATACCCTGACCAAGTAACAAAGCAATAGTATTTCGCGTAGTATCTAAAATTGTTTGTATACTTCCAGCAGAACCGTCGGATTTAGGTATGGAAAAGAATTTGTGGTAAATCGAGTCAACAATTTTTCTTTGATTATGATACCTATCCGTAAGGGCCTTCCATGCCTGTACATAGCTGGCATCTGATGCCGGGTATTCATTAATTATATCTAACGGAGTACCTGAACATGAGCCTTTTAAAAAGTAATACTTTTGAACACCGCTTAAAGACTGATTGTTATGAACCAACGAGACAAACATGTCATGATACGACATCCAAGAAAGATAATCGCCAGAAAAAATTGGGATTTCAATTTTAGGTAAATGGGCTTGAGCTGTAAAACTATCAATTCTACTGTGGGAGGGTGCCGCAAATGTTGAATGAAAACCAGGCGTATGTAAATTAGAAGTTTCGTTAATAAAATCAAGAAGTTGCGGTTTAAATGAGTAATACAAGTCTTCAAATTTAAGTTCTTCTTCATTTGCAAAGTAAGGTATATCCTTTGTATTAATAGAATTATCACGAACCTGGCATGACAATTGATTATGAAATTCGTTAAATTTTTTCGAACACGATTCTAAATCTTCTAACAAAGTCTGAGCAAACCCGCGAGTCTTTCCATGCCTTTTCTCATAGATATCAATAATTCTTTTCAGTTTATTATATAAAGTTTTTTGCTCCTCAATAATAGAATATATGTCCGACATTTTGTATCATATACATAAATTAAAAATTTCATTTAATACATACAGTTTTGTTTTTGTTAAAACACAGGCAGTTACAGTAACGCAAGATAATCACAAACCAAAAAATACACACAAACGCCAGCAGCTCGAATCAGCTCCAAAGTAGGTATAAACAATCAAACTGCAAATGAACACAGTACTAGTCCAAATCAACAACAATATTATTCAGCAGATAGTCGTAAACGCTTTCCAAATCGCTATCAAGTAATACCAATTCCCGGGTTTCGGCACCAATGTTTGTAAGAGTTATGCGTACAATATATTGTTTTAATTTGTATTTCAAAGTTTAAAAAATTCGTTGTTTAAAGTTTTATAAATATATGTGAATAAAACAAGCGGTTTCTTTTCTCATATAAAAACCATATGCAGAATGTAGTTAAATGTAATTTTATTTATTAAAGTAAAAATGCAGCACGGCAGTGACAATAGTTATGTTATTATCAAAGTACAAAGAACAATTGAATTTACTTTAAAATATTTAACAAACTCCAAAATATGCAGACACTCATATACATATTTAATTATTTTCGACTAGCTATCGGTAAAAACCAGTTTTGAGTCAAAATCTATAATTTCATATTTACATACATATTTAACAAATAATGAGACAAACTTGAATGCAAAATAACCATCTAAAGTGTGTGCACGGAAAACAAATTAACTTATAAAACCCACAATTAGATCACAAAGTACCAAATTAGGAAATTAATGAAAATAAATATATATATATATAAGTAACAAAGAAGAAATTATAGTTGTTCGCCAACAACAGTTGTACTCTTCTTATTTGTTATTGTTTATCAACACCGAGAATAAAAAATGTGTATGTTTATGTATGTATGTACATACATGTATTTTTTTCTTTTCTTTTATTTACTTTTTTTTTATACTTTATTTGTTCACGTTTGCCGAGCTTAGAAAACACGTCTATCTTCAACGAGCGCGACAGACAGAATGTAATGGCGATGTAATCGGTAAATGTTTTATTAAGTTTTTTTGGCTCGTCTGCCAAGTGTGTAGTTAAATAAAACATTTTTTCCACTTTGCTCATTGTCGCGTTGTGGATCAGCTGGATGTAAAGGTCTTTAAAAGCTACCCATTGTAGGTAACTGCCGCTGAATTTTGGTATTTGAATTTTTGGCAACTGCGGTTGACAATGTTCACTTCTTCTGAGGATACGTGAAGTAGTTTCGTTAGCGATATTGGCACTCTGTTGTAACACACCTTGTATGTTGAGCACCTCCTCTTGCATCTCGTAAAACTCATCCAACGTATAACCGTCAATTTGCTCTTCGGATGTTAACTGCCATAAAGTATCGTTGTTTGATTTCCCTCAGACTGCACCTCGTCAATTATTCGCCTTAGCGCTCTCATTAAAGCCCGTTGATTTCGAAGAACTTTGCTTGTGATTGTGTCAAGTTCTGGTTCTCCCTGCTTACCGCCATTTGCACTTTCTGTTTCCATAGATTGTCTTATTGATGATTTAACTAGTGTTTGCGACAGTTTTCTTACTTCGGACTCAAACAATTCTTTGTTTTTGAGTGTGTCATCCGAAATACGTAAGTATTGCTCAGTAAAATACTGGTGATGCAAAGGTGGATTTGATAGACACCTTATTTTGTTGTCAATATGCTTGAATTCTAGCCATTGCGTGTCAAGTCGTTTTTGACGCTCCAAATAGTACTCTTTTGTTTTTCTTGAGGCCTGGTCCTTTTTAACGTTACGGATTATTGTGTTTATTTTTTCCGCCGTCTCTTGTTGGATAGCTACCAGTTCTTCAAAGGATTCCATGGTCTTAATTGCTGAATGCGATGCAGATATGTTGTTGGTGGGAACGCTATTAATTATAGCTGATCTGTGGATCCTAACCTGTGGTTATGAACGCTCTTGTGTATTGCGTTTTTTGATTTAGCCCTATTGTAGCCTCAGGAATGAATGTTTCAGGACCGCCGGATTCTGATGATATCCTGTCTCTTGTAACAGGCCCGTCGGTTTCTGATGAGATCCTGTCTCTTGTAACAGGACCTTGGGATTGATGATGAGATCCTGTCTCTTACAGCAGGATCTTTGGAGTTGATGAGATCCTATCTCTTGTAATAGGACCTTTGGGTTGCGTTTTCTGATGAGGTCCTGTCTCATGTAACAGGACCTATGGGTTGATGAGATCCTATCTCTTGTAATAGGATCTTTGGATTGATGATGAGATCCTGTCTCTTGTAACAGGACCGTTGGAGTTGATGAGATCCTATCTCTTGTAATAGGACCTTTGGGTTGCGTTTTCTGATGAGATCCTGTCTCTTGTAACAGGACCGTCGGGGTCACCAAATGTTGAGTCACAGTATATTTACGCGAGTCGAACACCAGAATTTGTTTAAAGTAATTACGAGTTAGCCCAGGTAGAAACACCTTGTGCTAGCTTGTATTAAAAATGAGCCTGGGTAGAAGCACCGAGACTAGTCAAGCAATTATCAATTTGTTTGCCTAAAGTTCTTTATTTTTCATTGTCTTTTATACAATTTAATTTCTTAAGTCTAAATTAAAAATAACAATAATATTTAATTATGTGATTGCGATTATAATAAATGCTTTATTTGCATTTATTGTAATATTACACCTTTTTTCTGGTTGATTGACTGAATTTAGTAAACACTTCTAAAGGTAAATGACTTACAGTTAACATTTTTAAGGTAAATGACTAAATTTTGTCATGTAAGCATTTCTGTGTTTTTAATAAGTTAAGCTTAATAAGTAGCTCATGGTGTTTTTTTATAACTTTGTTTTTCTTTTGAAATTTTAGATTTTATGTTAACATGTGTTAACACCTACGTAAGACATATTTGCATTAAAGGAGCAAGAAATGCGTTATAAATTTTCAAAACTAATTAAAAAAAACTTGTATGCTATTGCGTTGAAATTTTTGGGAGTCTCCAGAGATAATAGTACTGTTTCACACATATTAGTAAAATATGGTAACTATTTATTACAGCGCGGAGAGCCATTAGGTGCTGTTCATGCATATTCTAAAACAATTGGAAATGCCCCACCCTTTTTTATAATAAACAAATTGAGGGATTTTCGTTTTAATGAATACCTAATACAATATTTATCTAAATTGATTCTGACAGAAAATATTCCCGAGCATCTCGATCTTCTCAGTAATTGTTATAGACGCGTTGATTTACCAAAAAGTACGCATCGTGTATTTGAATTAGATGAAATCAAACACACGCAGTTATATGTAGATCGCACAGCTTTAAATTTTAACCTTATATTGACTAATTAATTTTCAAAAAAATCAAGAGATGTTGCTTAATTATTTTTTTGAATTATCAAAATCAGAAGTTAAGAACTTTCTTTTAGATTACGGCTATAGCTTATTTAATAAATATCCAGAAGTATCAACTAAAATAATAAAATATGTATTATCAGATGATTTTTTAAGAAACAATATAGAGCAATTCCATATGAAAGCGATCACCTTTTGGACGACCCCTCTCCGATTTTAAAATAAATAGTCTCAATCGATTGCCCAGCAAAAAATAATGTACCTACATATTTTTTTTTTTTTTTATAGTGACTGGTTTAGTGGTGGTGTACACCACTGTCATGTGACAAAATTGAAGAATTCTTCATAAGGGACCTCATTGAAAGTTGTTTTAAAAAAAAACTACGAAAGCGATCGCAACGAGTGATATCTCGTTGGAAAGGTATTGAATAATTGAAAAATAAAATTTTCCTAATTTTTCTTAGAAATTTACCTTTAAATTTTCCCAAGAAAATTACATTTTCCGATTTTCCACAGAAGCTCCTAAATTTTCCGGCTAATTTTTTTTGGATTCCTCATAATTTTTGCTTTAAGAATCAGCAATAAAAAAATGGGCCCCGACTCCTTGTTTGGACAGGAGAAGAGCATTTAAGAGACCACCTTGTTAAAAATACATTTTAAAAATATTTTACAGTTAAAAATACATTTATGAAGAAAAAATCAATTTTTTTTTTAAGAGCCCCAAGTTGAGTGTGTAGTGAATATGGTCTGCCTGCCTTCACAAGATCGGCCATAAATCCATGGATAATAGCAGCAGTGGCATGTAATGGCACACCAAACCCGACTGAGGCTAAAGGTCATAAAATGTTTTGTAAATTTTTTAAATTACCAGGTAATAAATATTTCGCCTAAAATGACACGTGCAGAAACAAGTCATAAAACACGGATTTTCCATAAATATGGCGAAATATTTATTACCTGGTAATTTAAAAAATTTGCAAAACATTTTATGACCTGTGGTCGGCTTATTGGCAGTAACCAATTAAGTCCCTTTTAAAAAACATTTTATGACCAGTAGTTCACGCAAATTTTCCTATTAAAGAAAAGCAAATATCGCTTATTTTTTTTACCTATTTTTTACCAAAAAATAAATATAAATACTTCACACACTCTGAGTCAAATTTCAGTTGAATACTAAACGTGAAAGTGTTAAAGTGTTTTTTTTTTTTTTGTAAAGTAAAGAGTGCAGCTGTAAAGACAATTTAAAGTAAAATGAATAAATTTTGCTGCAATCCGTTTAACAAGAGTGGACATCGTTCGAAAAAGATAAAAGTATTAAAATTAACTGGTGTTTAGAAGCGATACATGAATGAATTAAATATACAATACGGTGAAGAAACAGAATTCATTTGCCCCAAGTGTAAAATCGATTTGTCTCAACAAGCAAATGCATTGAAACAAATGCAGCCACAATCCGAGAGTGAAATGACAAGTGAACAAAATGTTTCATCTGATAGTGAGGCAGACATGCCGATGGTCAATATGTCTTTGAGTCCTTTGAATGAGGCTATTACCACTTTAGGTGAAACGCCTATTAGAAAAAGAAAGTTGCGAAGTGAAACATACAGGAAAGAGAAAAAAGGCAAGGTTATGAGTGCAATCGCGACAATATTTGATGAAGGCTCTGATAACGAATGCAGTCAAGAAATATCTCATTTTATCTGTGCTGCCTCAATCATGGTCTATACGCAAGATTTCTGAACAGTTTCAAACATCTTTTTACATCGCGAGAAGAAGCAAAGAATTAGTTCGACAGAAGGGCATATTGGCGACTCCCACCAAGAAATTTGGCTCAAGGACCCTCAGCGAAGCAACGGTGAAATTGATTCAAGATTTTTACTGCAATGATGACAACAGCCGCGCCTGCCCAGGTGCACGTGACTATGTTATCACACGTGAAGATGGAGAAAAAGTACACAAGCAGCGCAGATTATTATTATGTAATCTATCCGAAGCATACCATCAGTTCAATGAGAAATACCCAGCAGAAAAAGTGGGATTTTCTAAGTTTGCCATCCTACGACCAAAAGAATGCGTGCTGGCATTAGACAGGCACGGAACGCATTCAGTCTGCGTTTGCATGTTTCATCAAAACATCAAATTAATTTTCTTTCCATGCAAGAAATTGAAAGTATTTCACGGTGAAATTGAAACATATAGGGACCTCCTGTCGAAGTCGTTGTGCGCATACCCCACGGAAAATTGTCATCTGTCCAAATGCGACAATTGTCCGAAGATTGACGAGCTAGAGCAATATTTGGCGGAAAAGTTTGAACAGCTGTTAATTCAGGAGGTGCATTTCAAACAGTGGATAATTAGCAGCGGCAGATGTTCCCTTGAGACCGTGGTAAAGCAGATTCCGGAATTCATCGAGGAATTCGGATTCAAGTTGAATGAACTGAAGGCGCACCATTTCATATCCGAGATGCAATCGAAATTTCTAAAGAAAGTAAGGAGAAGTTAGCCCAAAATGAATTCATTGTGATAAGCGACTTTGCCGAGAATTACACTTTTCTCGTTCAGGATGAAATTCAGGCTTATCACTGGGCAAACGACCAGTGTACGGTGCATCCTTTTTGCATTTATTTCAAAAACGAAGATAACGAACTACAGACCGTAAGCCTTGTTGTTGTCGCGGAGAGTTTAGCTCATAATTATGTGTCCGTTTATTTATTTCACATGAAACTGTTTGAATTCTTAAGATCAAAATTCGATGCAATCGACAAAGTAACGTTTTTCTCAGACAGTGGCTATAGAGCTTCTCAGTACAAGAATAAAAAAAATTTTTACAATCTTTGCATTGAAGAAGAACAAAACTGCAAGGTCGAGTGGCACTTTTTCGCGACGTCCCACGGTAAGGGCCCATACGATGCGTTAGGGGGAACCCTAAAACGCATGGCGACTAAGGCAAGTTTGCAAAGGCCATATACTGACCAGATCTTAAATGTACAACATTTGTTTTCGTGGATTCAAAGCAAGGAAATTGCCATTAACACAGTTTTATGCACTCAAAAAGAACACGATGCCATGGAGCGACGAATTCAAAACAGATATAATAATGTCAAAACTATAACTGGAACGCAAAAGTTTCATTGCTTCATACCAAATATTTCTGATATGTCAATTAATGTAAAGCGGTAATCTTCGTCTGCCGACGTGCTAAATTTAAAGTTACTTTAATTTTATAATGATGCCAAGACAATTGAAATTTTTAATAAATATTGTAATTAAGTATAAGCAGCAAAATAAGAAAGATTTTTTCTTCATAAATGTATTTTTAACTGTAAAATAATTTTTAAAATGTATTTTTAACAAGGTGGTCTCTTAAATGCTCTTCTCCTGTCCAAACAAGGAGTCGGGGCCCATTTTTTTATTGCTGATTCTTAAAGCAAAAATTATGAGGAATCCAAAAAAAAAAATTAGCCGGAAAATTTAGGAGCTTCTGTGGAAAATCGGAAAATTTAATTTTCTTGGGAAAATTTATAGGTAAATTTCTAAGAAAAATTAGGAAAATTTTATTTTCCAATTAAAGCCTGATTCAATACCTTTCCAACGAGCTATCACTCGTTGCGATCGCTTTAGTAGTTTTAAAACAACTTTCAATGAGGTCCCTTATGAAGAATTCTTCAATTTTGTCACATGACAGTGGTGTACACCACCACTAAACCAGTCACTATAAAAAAAAAAAAATATGCAGGTACATTATTTTTTGCTGGGCAATCGATTGAGACTATTTATTTTAAAATCGGAGAGGGGTCGTCCAAAAATTTGCCAATTTTGATCGTTTTCATATGGAATTGCTCTATATTTTATAAAATATTACTTCCATTATCGCTTATGAATAAATTAAATACAATGATTTTTTTCGATAAACTAATTAATAATTACGAGTATAAATCAATATATGTATAATATTTTAACCGAATTATTTTTGAAAATGTGGCTTATTGGTAATATTGACACAAAGTTTGTCATTAAGTTGTTTGAATCACATCAAACAAAAATGTGTTCTGATAATATTTTTGTAATATGTCCACATTACAAGTTTTGGCCAGGAATCAAAATAATGTCTGATAAATATATGTATATTCATAGCATTTATTGTTCATTAAAGTGCAATGAATCATTCCCCGAATATATTAATATATATCAAAAAAATAGTAGTAAAAAACTAAATGAAATGTGGATTCATATACTTAAAATGGAGAATCTGGCAAAAACTCAAATATACATTATGTAACTGATATAGTTACAAATATAATTAATTCCAATCCATACTACATTTTAGATGTAGTTAACAAATTTGTAAATTGCGTGTAATTCACATAGAAGATATTTTACATAATTTTTTAAAACGACCAATAGAGTTTCGTAGCAGATCTTGTGATATGATGCAGCAACCTATGGTAATTTTCTTATGCCAACATTCTTATCACAGAGAATGTATTACGCATTTCAATGAAAGTTTAGTGTGCATTGCCTGTACAGATATCCAAAAATATACTCAAAAAATTAAAAATGCTGAGGTTTATAGGAATGTCGATAGGGAGAATGGTAATACAAATGTGGTAGTAGACATTTTTAAACGAATAGGACAATTGGAGTTTCATTGTGATGATATTATTATAAAAACAAACACTCCGCGGAATAATTCAATAGAAATATACGAAAGTTCAAAAAATACGATGGAACATGAAAAAAATGGAAAAACGTTGCATATAATTACTACGATGCTAATTTAAATCCGTTTACTAATGATAAACATAATCTATAAGCTTAATAATTTGCCAAATCACATGGGATGTGATTTAGCGTTTATTGTCGCCATTTTACTTAAGCGAGCCAACAACATCTCAGTATGTGGTCATTGAAAAAGATTTCAATGAGTTATGGAACATGAATTGTGTTGGTGCTATAGATGGCAAGCATATAGCTATAAAATGCCCCGCAAACTCTGGTTCCATGTTTTATAATTATAAAAAGAATTTCAGTTTAGTGCTAATGGGAGGATGTGATGAAAAATATACTTTTACATCAATTAGTATGGGAAGCTTTGGTAGCTAAAGTGATGGAGGTTGATATCTAGCTATATTTTTTTATTTTAATTTATGTTTTATTAAACATTTTACAAGTGATTTTATTTATAATTTACAGGAATATTTCGTCTGTGTTCATTTGGAAAATTGGTGATTTCTGGCAAAGTACTTGTGTCACCAAATAAGACTTTAAATTTTGGATGTGAAGATCCCTTTCCACATTATTTTGTAGGCGACGCCGCCTTTCCTTTGCGGAACAATTTAATGCGTCCCTATCCAGGATAAAATCTGGATAGAAATAAAAAATTTTTTAACTACAGGCTTTCACGAGCCCGACGTGTGATTGAGAATTGCTTTGGAATACTCAGCGCACGTTGAAGGATTTTACTTACAACAATCGAAATATCGCCGGACATTATTGATATTATTGTATTGGCTTGCACAGTGCTAATTAATTTAATTATGTTAAATTACACAAAAAAATGGTATTGCCCTGCAAACTTTGTAGACCGGGAGGCAGAAGATGGCTCTCTACAAGAAGGAGAGTGGAGAAACCAACTACGGATCAGCGGTGAAAGGTCTATGCGATCATTTTCTACACATATAGATCAACCCAAACAGCAATCAATTTAAGGAATCGGTTGGCAGAATATTTTTGCAATAAAGGCCCTATTCCATTACAGAATAGTTTGTAAAATAAAAACTTTTTAAATATTATTCACATGTATTTATGTTCAAGTTACTATGTTAATTTTTATTAATTATAATTATTTAATATAAATAAATGAATTCATGTTTTCTTAAAACTACAAAATGCCTTATTAATTAATAAATTTATTTATTGGTAAAACAAAAACAAAAAAGTTAAATAATTAAAAGAGAAAAACAAAGGCCCCTATTACGGTTTACAACTCAACTCAGTTGTATTATGGTTTACAACTTTGCTATATTGCGGCGAACAAAAACATCAACAAATTAATGCCCCTATTGCGGTTCTTCACTTTTGTAACAGTTTGGTTGTCTTTGGTAAATTTGCATTGCCATTCTCAACTCGACTGGCAGTTGTGTATCTGTTTTTTTTCGTGGTATTGCCGTTTTCAACTTTGTAAAAGTTTGGTCGACAGATACGTTATAAATACACAACTGTTTATTAAGTTTCATGTACACGACATGTTTTTTACATCTGACTTGTCAAATTTCCCACTGCAAAATACATACATGTCGTGTGTTACCTTTAAAACATTGCATCTGTAAAAGTCAGACGCTAGGTCATCTGACAAAATTTCAATTAGAGCGTGCTCTATTTTCTTCTGACAAACCATCTGACATCAGCTGTGTCAGAAATCTATGCCGGGAAAAACCCGCAGCGGCGGTGCATTGTTGACGGAATCATTGGCCGGTTTAAGTTAATATTATACAATACCGATATATGTATAATAATTTCACCATTGAATGGAAATAATGTACATATATAAATAAAAACGCATCATTATAATATCCTAAATTGGTATATTCGAATTTAAAGAAAAAAATGTTTAGATGGCTGAACTTTTTTACGGCGCAAATAAAAATTTTTGTGGCGGCAGCACGCAATTTTAAAACCAAGAACTACTTTGGGTTATTCCATAACTACAGAGAAAAAACATAGACAATGTCAGAAGCAAATTACATGTACGTTTGTGACCAAATGTTATTAACCTTCTGTAAAACAGCAATTTTGACAGACATTCACAATTACATATGACTTGAAAAATTGACAAGTCAGATGTAAAAAACATGTCGTCTACGGGCACCTATTTAAAGTTGGCAAATCGATATTTTAAGTTGGCAACTTTATAGCAAACTCAACTAAAAACCGTTGGGTATCACAATACCTAAAATGAGTTTTTTTGTGCATAAGTTTGGTTGACTCTCACACGACCAAACTGGGTTGAGTTGTAAACCGTAATAGGGGCCAAAAGTAACAATTTATTATTGCTATAAATAAAAAGCTATTTGTTTTGCAGATTAACCAACCAACTTGAGAAGTAAATTGGTGCTTTCTTTCATTAAAAATATCAGCTTGAAAAAACTACATTTTACAAAGAAAAAAAAATTATAATCTTACTTCAATTCAGTCTTTTTACAAAAAAAAAACATTCAAAAAAATAATAGCAGCCTGCCCATCGATTTCGAACGTATATTTCGTTCGCCTAATTTACATTTAAAACAAAAAAAAATTTAAAATATCGTTTTTGTTAAATGTAATTTAAGCGAACGAAATTTTCGTTCGCAGTTGTGGGGCAGGTAGTAAGTTGTTGTATGGTGTAAATTATTGTTTTTTTTTTAATTATAATAAGGAGTGATATTGTTAAAGCAAGTAAAAATCAATTTATTTCGTTTACGAACGTTTCTTTAGAGTTTTTTGATTACTTTCAAATTAAAAATCAAATTAAAAAATGATACTACATACACACATACATATGTAATTACATATTTTATTAATATACATTTTAAATATGTTAATATTCTATATTAATCTAAAACCGTTGATTGATTTTTACTTACTTCAATTAAAACATCGGGCTTTATAAGAGTATTAAAAAAAACAGAAACAAAAAACTACCCTTTATATTTACATAAAAAGAAAAACTTTGCCCACATTAGTTTTCCTCCAACTTTAATTCCATCACTAATGACGTCACTTTTTGTATCGCCATTACCTGTTTTGTCTGGCTCATTGTCCGAATAGTCGCTACTATCATCTTCCCGAGCCCAGTAAGTGCATCTTCTTTTTCTGCCTTTCCCACTTTAGATTCACAAAGCGTTTTGAAAGAGTCAAGGACATCTGCAAAATGCTTGTCTTCATCATTTCGATCCCGTCTTTTTCGTTTTGTCATTGCCGGTGTTATTTGTGATGGTGAAATGGGCTCAAACAAAGAATCTGGTGACATTTCCGTTGATTGTGGAGACACAGATAACTGTGATAGCACTGACTCGGGCGAAAGCACAGACTCGGACGACTGGGAAGAAGACTGTGAATTTAAATCCTGTGAATCTATAAGAATATTGTGTGAACATCGCATTCAGGAAATTGAAAACATAAAAATATGTACTTAGTTTAACTACAGTACATGTAAATACATATGCATATAATTTTGACTTACTGGCTTGGCACTATATAAGGCGCTATAAACTCAATGGTCTGCATTAGTGGCTATTGCGATGTATACTTAGCGCCACTGCCAGATTGCAAGTTTTCTAACCGCTTCTCCTTCACATATCTATCTCTGAGACACGACCATCTCTTTTGGCATGAATCTTCTATAAAACAGAAATATTTCATTTAAAATACTAAATGGTTTTTAAATTATATTTATGTATGTACATAGATATTTACAACTTACCTGAGTATTTCATCTCTACAGAAATTTGCTTCCAAATACTTAGTTTTTTCTCCGGAATCTTAAACCCCGGACTATATTTATTATAAAAGCATTCATTTACTTGCACCAACAAAATTAATTTTTCGTTGTCCATTATATTTTTATCTGCGTTCACTTTATCACTTTAAAAAATGTAAACAAAATGCAAACCAGCTGTTTGAACCATTGATGGGTGTTCAATACGTCCAAATTATTTGTGATTGTGTGGAAAAAGTACCAAAAAGATTAAAATGGTATCAAACCACAATTTTAAACTTATAAACAATGTTATAACTTTTATATTTAGTTAAATTATTATTTTTTGGTTAATATATACTTGCATATATGCATACCTTATGTATGTATGTATTTATTATACTTATAAAAATACTTATATTTTTATAATTTTATATAACACAACCAATATGACACAATAAAATAATTTGTGAATTGCTTAAATATAAACATTTAAATGCTGTTAGATTTCATAAAATAAAAATTGATTTAGACAACTAAATGTGTTCAATCTTGAAATTATTGAGTTAGCTTAATATTAATTTTAATTTTTTTTTGTGAGCCACCTTAATATTAAGTGGTTCATATTATGCTTTAAACACATTCGAGACAGCAGACTACCGACTGCAATATGTCAACAATAGAATACATGTGTGTATATGGAAATGATTATTTTAACGACGACACGGCAAAATGGCGTCAGGTTGTTGTCTATGCTAATTTTGTCGTTGTAGTCGAATTAAACTAATTTCTATTTTTGTACGCTACAAAACAGAAAAAGTGCTGCTAATATAATCAAAAATTAGAAGAATTAGTGCTTATAATATATAATAATAATTTTTTGGTTAAACAGCAAAGAACCACCAAATCTTTATTATTATTACTTTTTAGTATCTTTAAAAGAAGGAAGATGTTTGTCACGCCAACGCTCTTAGTTTTAGCAGTATGGAAATCATTGAAAAATTGAAAGTGCTTTTCACATGGTGTTTAAAGCACACCGATTTATTAACCCATTAAGAGCCCATTTCAAATGTACATACTTCTTGACTGACTTTTTTACTAAATTGCTTTATCTTTAAATTATGTCGATTTAATAATAATTATTTAACAATAATATACACATGTTACCAAAGTTATTAGGACTTTGATTAATAAAGTTTTTCTTTATTGCGGGTTTTCAGCCTTCCGGAACACTTTTCAAATATTTACATATTACTATATTTCAATATGTAACAAGTGCATAAACTATTACCACTATATATTTTAACTCAAACTTATAAATAAATTGTGAAGCTTTTCAAAATAAAATTTTTTTAACCCTAATAACTTTAAAATTTTATATGATGGAGTTTCTGAAAATATAGCATACAAAAACTTGGTGTGTTCTCTATAACATATTATATTTTAGGAAATATTATTATACATATCGACAAAATTTTAAGATAAATCCTCTTAAGGGGTTAATAAATCGGTATATTTAATACATCATATGAAATGTGTTTCGAAAGACTTTATTATGATACCAATACTTTAAAGATTCAGATTATATTTTTCTTCCTATACTTATTGATAAAGTGCTCTGAAACCTTTGCGACCTATAATTCATAAACTTAGTGCGTTGAACCAAAAAATTACAGTAGAATCGCGATACAGTAATCTTGCGGTCAAGTTAATCAAATTTTAGCGCTTCTGTGCCGCTCTAAACGTTGACTCTAAGTTAACTTTTCAGAACGTATTAGTAAAAGTACTGATTTGTACAAACGATAACAAATTAGATTAAATTTTAAGCTGAAAATTGAGAGTTTAAACAAAATTGAGAAATACATTAAAGAAAAACATGTATTATTGTATATCTGAAGTTGCCTTCTCAAAAATAAAAACGAAACGTCACAAAATTTTCGAGGCTTTGAAGAATACATAGGAAAAAGCAAACAGGATAACATTACATAGACCAAAATATGCCGATCTTAAAGCAAGTTTGTACAACTGTTTTCTTAAAGCATCGAAAACTTAATTGCGCAATCACTGTTCTAATTTCAATATCAATAGCTTAGCGCGAGTTCGTGTAACTGCAACCCGAAAAGACAATAATGTCAGTAATGGATGGCTGGCAAATGTTTAGAAAATACCCAGAATTCGCTATCTGAAAATTTTTTAGAAACTAATTTTCGGACAAACGTAATATGTAGCACCTAACACATAATACATGACTGATTGTATAATTATTAATTATAAATTGTAGCCGGTACAAATTAGATCTAAGTTTCTTTTTTGTACAGATGAAAAATAAGTCATTGAAAAAAATATAGGTACATATGTTTATTATTGCATTTTTTTACAATTTAGAAAAGTTAATAAATAAGACGAAAAAGTTAACAACCCTTAGGACATTTCAGTTTACTTTTTCGCGATTATACTGTATATTAGAATTTTTTTATTCAACCTGCCATGAAGATAATATTCTTCATGAGTTCCAAAAACAATAAAATTAAAATATTTTAAATGTTTTTTTAATAAATTCATTTGTTTTTACGTTAAGAAATTTATCATAAATAAGTGTTTATATTTTTGTAGGCTTAAATTAAGTTTGTGTACGAGTCTGCAATTATGCATGTTGTTAAATTTATAAAAATTAAAAATGATAGTGGCACCACTGAAATGTAAATACATAATAAAAAACACAGCTGTTTATATTTTTTCAATTGTAGCTGTCGTCTTCAAAATAATTCAGTAGCTGATTACGCGACTACAATTGCAACCTGCAGCATTTGTAGTCGTGCCTTCGTGTTGCCTGCTGTCTCGAATGTGTTTAATGCATTACTCTTGTGTGAACGAAAATTGTCACATGAATATTAAGTTGCATTAATTGCAAACTCGTCACATAAATATTTAATTGCATTGATTACATGCTTTTTAACCATTGGTTGAAAAGCCGTAATTTTTATACAAATTTTAAAGCAAAATTATGATAACTCAGCAAGTTTGAGCATTATCGATTCCCATTGGCTAAAAGGCAATAAATTTTAAGTTAATATAATTTACTTTAGTAAGCATAATTATAGTATAAATAATTGAATAAAACTTATTAAAGTGGTCAGTAGTAAAAACCCGCTTTTTATTTATTGATCATTACGTTCAAGTTACAAGTGCTTGAAAGTAAAAATTACACAAAAATAAAATTAGTACAGTTCAAATTTATGTGTTTGAATTGAGTTATACTAATAAAAACATATTATAAACAAAATGTATTAATTACACCATGTAGGTATATAAATAAAACAACTAAAATAATTCAAATATCAAAAGAAAAAAAGTACAAAAAAGTACAAAAAAGGGCTACTTAGCCGCACTTCCTTTCAACATTCATAAACTCCATCACTGCCTACAACTGTCACGTAACCTCGTAATGAAATTCTATTTTCTACAGGTTGGCACGTTACAGTTAAGTGACGTTACAGTTAGTTAAGCATTTGTATTGCTTTCCATATAAGAGAAACGATCAGCTGTTTACATTACATTTGAATAAAATTAGCCTCTGGGTTAGCCTAAATTATTAAACGGTTTACAGACTTTCCTCTCTTAGGGGATAAGAGAAGGAGAAGCCTGTAAATGCAACGAATCTTTAACTACTCCGTAGAGTAATTTGAAGTAGTTGCAGGTTATGGAATAAAACGAGACAATACGGATAAGTATTGCTTTAAGGGATAGAGGGATGCACTTGATGAAAAGAGCAACGTTGGATTTTTTTTTCTCAATAAATCACAATTATTATTTACTCAATTGGGGGTTGGCAAAATAAATTAACTACTTCAAAATTTAGTTAAATAAAAATTAAAAATTTAACATTTAAAAAAAGGTAATTTAAAAATAGAGTGAACTACTCTAGTTGAAAGTTGAATGTAAAGTGAGTTTGCTTTTTTGATGCGACTTAAGCTTCGTCCATCTTGTTTCTTACTTTCCAAAGCCAGGCATGACAGTCTGGTCTTGGAGAGTACTAAAGAGAGCATAAAACTTTCACTCGTGGTAGTCATTTCAATCAGATTACAATTCACAATAATTCAAGATCTCCATAATTAAAATGACTGACCGTTAAACAATTCAATTAATTAAACAATTTATATAAATGTAAAAAATGTAAGGTAATAATAATAAATTTCAAATATACGTATAAGTCGATATTTTTCCAAGAGTGTACAATGTAAATTGTACATGCTCCGAACTCCGGACTTGGATACTGGCTGAAGTCCTCTAGTCGATGCACAGCACCTCTGCTATTGGAATTATTGCAGCAATCAGGACCCTTGAATTTGGAGCGGCTGCTGTGGTTGCTCGTAGGTCTGCTACTGAGTGTGCTGCTGGTGGTTGTGCTTGACACTGTTGTGGCCGCTGCCGACGTGGGGGTTGCTGACGCTGTTGTGGCCGTGTCCTCCGTTGTGGTTGCGGGCGTTGCGTTGCTGGTTGCCGGTTTTGCCATGGCTGTGGGCTTGGTCGGGTTAGTTGTTGACGCTGGAGTGGTGACGGCCGGCGAGTGCGCAACTGCTGTCGCTGGCTGCTAGATGTGGCCCTGACCACCGCTAACTCCTCTAGCCGCTCCTGCCGAGATGGGATGTGTAGTAGGGTGTGATGAAGCTGATCACACCGTCTACAGACTTCCTCGGACGTATAATAATTTTGTGAGTGGCTTCTTGCTAGGCAATTGAAGCAATAGCCTAGGTCCGACACCACATCACGCCTCCTTTCTACCGGCATCCGTTTGAATCGTTGACAGAATCTTAGGCCGTGATAACCACGACACAACACGCAATATAGGACTTCTAGGTCCCGTAGTTGATTTTCAGCTCCAGCCGACCCACGGCTTTGGCTACGGCTTAGACCATGGCTTGTGGTATGGCTTCGATTTTGGCTTGGGCTTCGGGTGGAACTCCGGCCTGGATTCCGACTTGGACTGCGGCTTCGTACCACTCCGGTAGAAGTAAGTTGTCGATTTGACCTATGACTATAGAAAATGGAAGACAGTAATAAGAGATAAATACTTAGATAAGTACTGATTGATATGAGTAAATTATGTATGTTATACGTGCAAGTGTCATGAGCGTAAATCATGTAAGTGCAAAATTTGTAAAAAAATGTGTAGTTTAACATAATTTTACTTCGCGTCCACTTTTTTTACAAAGCAAGGTAGCATAGTTTCACGATGGGCCTTGTAATGACTCCTGTGGCAATCCGTACATCAACGTTTTTATCAGCACCGCTATACACATTTTCTACCCTTCCCAGCCGCCATTCAGCGGGTGGTAGTAAATTATCCATTACCATCACCAGATCTCCGACTTGTACATTAGAACCCGAGTCTTTCCACTTATATCGTTTTTGTAGTGCTCGCAAATACTCTTCCTTCCATCTTAAGGAGAATTGGTGGTGCATGGCCTTTAGTTTTTCCCATATATTTGTTACTGACATGCTCTGAAAATCTTGCTCTGGTAGAGCCATCAGAGGAGCTCCAAGAAAAAATGACCCGGTGTCAGGCCCGTCAGGTCAGCCGGATCTTCGGAAAGCGCGGAAATAGGGCGGGAATTAAGTACCCCTTCGATTCGGGTGAGGATGGTGGCAAATTCTTCAAAATCGAATTTCCTTGCCCCTGCTACTCGCTTAAAATGAAATTTGAAGCTTTTTACCGCGGCTTCCCATAAACTGCCCATATGCGGCGCGTACGGCGGAATGAATCTCCATTCAAACCCCTGGACGATATATTTCTGGGCTATATCCTGGGCTATCGTCTTCACAAATATGCCAAAGTCGTTTCCTAGCTCTCTGCTTGCCCCCAAGAAGTTTTTTCCATTGTCTGTTACTACTCGTTGGGGTAGTCCTCGCCTCCCAACGAAACGAGCAAAGGCAGCACGGAAGGCTGCTGTAGTCAAGTCCGAGCATGGTTCTAAATGGACCGCCTTCGTGCTGAAACAGACAAAAACTGATACATATCTCTTTGTTAAAGCCGCAGTGCGTAATGCCGACGACTTGAGGTCAAACGGGCCGGCAAAGTCTATACCGGTAACCTGAAAAGGTAAAGAGAAATTGCACCTTTCTGGAGGTAAAGGTGCCATGAGTTGAATACATGCTTGCTGTTTATAGACAATGCAAGTTTTGCAATATCGTATTACCTTTTTCACTCGGGGCTTGAGTCGAGAAAGGTAATGTTAATACATATTTTATTCTTGCCTAATTGTTTACTTTTAAGTCTGTTGAACCTCTGCTTATATTTTGCTTAGTTTGAGTTCTTTGAATTTACACATTTTGTTTGTCGCTTATAATTGAAACCTAATACTTATTATTTTTTGTTCGGTAGTTTATTTATAATTATATAAATTTGCTTACTCACAAATCTATAAGTTTCATTGACTTTAAACTTAAGGTTTATTAACTTCGCAGTTGTTGTTTATATAATAATTTGTAGATTCGGCAGAAAAATGGTTCAATGTATTATTAATTCGGTCATGACAAAATAAACTGTCAGCAAATTTAAATAAACAATTGTTCACAATTTTATTGTAAAATAAGTAAAATAAGTTAAGAAAATTTATTAATAAAGTGACTCTTATTTTGAAGGTGAAAGACTTTTAATTAAGAGGAAGCAACACAGTTTCAAGTGCTGTTGTTGTCCAAACAAACCAATCGCAACATAGTTAAAGTGCTACTGTTGTACAAATTCAACTTCAATTCAATATAGTTTAGTACTATTATTGAACATTTTGGTGACCCCGACGTGATCCTGTACCAAGCGCAGGATTTCAACATTTTGAACAAGCAACAAGAAGTAGTCAACAATGGTCTCATTCGCAGAGCTGGTTGGTAAGCAGAAAGAAATAGGAGAACGGATTGAAACAATTATTCGAAACTTCAAGAAGGATTCCGCCACAAGGAAGAATTCCATCGAGTATTTTCAAGAGAGGCTTCGAAGGCTGGATGAAGAGTGGTCACAATTCGAATCCAACGACAACACAATTCGCCTGAAGGAAAACCTTCAGCTAGACCACAAGTACTTCTCTGAGAACTACTAGAACGCAATTATGGATGCCGTTTTACAATACAAAGACATCTTTGAATCATCTATGTTGAAGGTGTCCAAAACTCAAGGCGCATTCTCAAATCAAATACAAGCAGCACGTTCTGACGGGACATCAGCATGCATAGAAGAGCTGTTGAAGCTAATTCGTAGACAAAAAGGAATTATGGCTTCTCTTGAGCGGTTACTAAAAACCAGTTTAACAACTCAGGACATGCCAATCGCCACCAAACTATGGCAAAACATTGAAGACCTTCATCTTCAAATATCTGAGCTAAGTGACGAGCCTGTGAATCAAGGCTACAACATTGAGCAATTTATCAACTTGGAAAACGATGTACGAAGGGCATTGAGGTCCATCACCAACTTTACCACACCCCAACCAAACTCTGGACATACTAATAGTCCTTCAGAGTCAATTCCAATACCAAAAATAACATTACCAAAATTTGACGGTAATTATTCAATGTGGCAAGAATTCCACGACTTATTCTCATCATTGGTCACAGGCCAACCAATCCCAAAGGTCCAAAAAATTTGGTATCTGAAAACCCATCTAGTGGGGGAAGCTGCAAATCTTATAAAACACTTCACTGCCACTGGAGAAAACTTTGGTGCTGCATGGTCAACCATAGTAGATCGCTACCAAAACAAAAGGTTGTTGGTTAGCAAACTGATTCAAGAGCTGATTTATACACCAAACAAGACGTCAGTCGATAATTATAAAAGCCTACATGATAAAACAAAGGAGTGTTTACTCGCACTACAAAATCTTGAAATAGACACATCAACATGGGATCCCTTACTTATCCATTTGCTCATTCAAAGGCTGGATCAAGTTACACGACTTCGTTACGTTACGAACAGTCCCTTCTGCATCCACGAGAAGTGCCAACTATCAAAGACTTTCTAAACTTTTTGGAGAGGAATTTTCAATCAGTAGAAGCAATGTCCGAAAAGGAGAAATCGCCAAACGCAAGGGCAAAGGTTTGCACGTCTATCACAATGGAAAAACGAAACAATGAACTCTGTACCATGTGCAAATCTGGAGGACATCCGCTATTTGCATGCACATAATTTCTGAAGCTGTCACCATCAGCACGACTTCAATTCGTTCAAAACCAAAGGTATTGTGTTAACTGTTTGAGGCCAGGGCATAAGGCAAAAAATTGTAGTCTAAGAAGTTGTACGAGGTGTGCCAACGAGCACAATACCCTGTTGCATTTAAAGGACTCGGATCAAAACACAAGCAAACAACCCTCAACCTCAAAGGTAACAGGCAGCCTTTCGGCTGAGATTACAAGGCCCACACAAATCAACCAAACAGCCGCATCACTAAGTGCAGCCAAACACACCACATCAAATAGCTATATACTACTTAGCACAGCCACTGTCCACATCAGAGCTGGCGAAAAAGAGGTACAATGTAGAGCACTGCTGGATTCGGAACTCAGCTCAATTTTGCTAGCGAACGCCTAGTTAAGCGTCTTGGCATTGCAATGAAACCAACTTCAATCTCTATAAGTGGAATTGGATCCAGCAACACCAAAGTGCATCATCGAGTTAACGTCGAATTGTGTTCAAGATTTAATAACTACTCTACTCGACTTGAGGCAGCTGTCCTTAAACACATTATCTCGCCACAACCCTCACAAGTGATTAACACAAATCACTGGAAAATTCCTAACAATATCGCACTAGCTGACCCAGGTTTTAACCGCCCTGACAGTATCGATATTTTGTTGGGTGCTGAATTCCATCACCTATTATTGACAGATGGGCGTATCAAGTTAGCCAATAATTTGCCCACCTTGCAAAATACTGAACTCGGCTGGGTCATTGCAGGAAAAATTGGGGAACACCTGCCAACTACTGCAGCATGCGGAATGTGTGTCGAAAATGAAACAACGCTAGAAGAGGACATCGCTCAGCTATGGGAACTAGAAAAGATAAATACGGTAGAGTAACCTCTGTCAGTGTCAGAATGACAGTATGAAAACCATTTTGCGCAGACACACAGCATTGATGTGAATGGAAGATTTGTTGTCAGAATTCCGCTTAGTGACAAACCCGAGGCATTAGGAGATTCACATGGGGTAGCCCCCATACATATGTAAACATTCCGTAAAAGGGAAAATCAATAGTTTTCATTGAAGGAAGAAAATCTAATAATATTAATAATAATAATAATAACATTCTGTAAAAAAATGTCTTCCCGGAGACACTAAAGTTAAATATTGAAAACTGGCTTCGCATATTAAAGTTTTTCTGCGTGGCGGCCTGCAACCGGGCTTACGGGTTTTATCCTTTAGTAAGACGCGGCAGGTGGCTTTGCTGAATAAAGTTTTCCTGCGTGCGTCGCAAGAATAAAAAAGAAAAAATATGGCTTTATCTCTCATTTGCGAAAAAAAAATAGGGCTATATCTCTCATTTCGCAAAATTTTAAATATGACCTTACCTCTCAATGATTGGGTAATAAGGCCATTATGGCTCTATCTCCCATTCAATTTAGCAATAAAGCCATCATGGCCTTATCTCACATGGTTTTAAAGCACCCCCCGGGCTTGGCACTAAATGATTTGATGTACACAGGGCCCACCATTCAAAGCGAGCTGTTCTCAATACTACCGCGCTTTCGACTACCACGTTTCGTTTTCACAACGGACATAGAGAAAATGTATCGCCAGGTGCTGATACACCCAGACGACAGAAGGTTTCAGATTATTATCTGGAGACAGAACCCATCTACGCCAATCAAATATTATCAACTTAATACCATTACATACGGTACCCGATCGGCACCATATTTGGCCACAAAATGTCTGGAAAAGATAGCAAAAGAAAACGGTCCAGTACCCTATGGAACCCAATTTTTACTTAAAAACTTCTATGTAGACGATGGGATCGGCGGAAGCGATGATTTGAATGTCGCACTGACCATACAGCAAGAGCTAAAACACATATTAAAGAAGCATGGTCTGAATCTACAAAAATGGAATGCCAACCATCCAAAATTACTTCAACGTGTAGCAGATAAAGAACATGAAGCCAATATTGACTTTAACAGTACAGAGGGTAAAGGGTAAAAACCTTAGGCTTAACCTGGCTGCCAAATGCTGACAAGTTGTTTGTCAAAGTATATCCAGAATAAACTAAACAAGTCACCAAACGAACAGTAACGTCAGATCTGGCAAGACTCTTCGATCCCTTGGGAATACTGGCACCAATTGTGGTCACCGCCAAAATATTTATTCAAGAGCTTTGGCAAACAAAATTGGAGTGGGATGAAGCATTGCCAGCAAATCTCTCCAAAAGATGGATGACGTTCCGCAATGAATTACAACATTTAAATAACCTAGAGATTTCACGACATGTTTTTGAAGGACATATTCCCTCAAACACACAAATTCATGGCTTTGCGGATGCTTCAGAAAGAGCATATGGTGCTGCTGTGTACATTCGATCAAAAATAAAAAACGGGCAGGTGATAGTAAGACTGCTTTGTGCAAAATCGCGTATAGCCCCTTTGAAACGCCAGACCTTGCTTCGTCTGGAACTCTGCGCAGCCTTGTTATGCGCCCAACTAACAGCAAGGGTTAAGGCTGATTTGGAACTTGAAAATGCACCCACTTATTTATGGACCGACTCAGAGATCGTTTTATCCTGGATCAACTCGCAATCATCAGCTTACCAAACGTTTGTGGCTAACCGAATCGCGGCAATCCAGGAACTGTCAATACCGAAGCAGTGGAGACACGTTAAATCAAAGGAAAACCCGGCGGATATTCTTTCGCGAGGCCTTTCTCCATCAAAACTAGCAGCAAGCACCCTATGGCTCTATGGGCCTATATTTCTTCACGGATTAGAGGAAGTTTGGCCAGCAGCCATGACCAACACACGCACATTACCAAGTGAGCACGATATGGAACGAAAGAGGGCGACTGTAGTTACGACCGCAGATGACAGTTCATCAGATATGATCTAGAAAATAAAACACAACGGTTCATTTCAAACACTCCAGAGAGTTGTGGCTTACATGCTACGATTCATTAATCATGCGAGAAAGATAAAGCAACATCAAGAACTTAACTTAACGGCTTAAGAATTAGAACAGGCCCTCACAGTCATTATACGTGAAATACAACGATCAGATTTTGAAGAAGATTGGAAGCACTTGAAAAGGCATGGTGAAGTAAGCAAGGGCAGTCAATATGGTAATCTCACCCCCTTCGTAGATACTAACGGCATCATCAGAGTGGGAGGTCGGTTAAAATCTTCGGTGCTTCCATATGACGCAAAACATCCAATGTTGATTCCCTACAATGACTCAATAACAAGGTTGATAAAGCAAATGACACATGAAAAGAATCGCCACTGTGGGCCTCACATGTGATAACAGTGCTTGAGGCCCACAGTGGCGATTCTTTTCATGTGTCATTTGCTTTATCAATGTGAGGCAAAGGTATTGGCCAGTAAACGGTAAAACAATAGCACGATATAATTGTCCAACACTGCATACGATGCACCAGAGCCAAACCACAATTACTCAATCAAATCATGGGTAATTTGCCATCAACCCGTGTCACACAAGCTCGCCCCTTCATCAACTCCGGTATGGACTTCTGCGGACCACTGTGGGTTCCTTACAAATTACTAGGTAAGAAACCTCAAAAGGCAAACATAGCCGTGTTTTGCTGCTTCGCGACTAAGGCTGTTCATCTAGAACTGGTTAGCGACTTAACCACCGAAGCTTTCATAGGAGCACTAAAACGGTTCAACAGCAGGCCAGACCATTGCAGAGGGCTGTACTGTGACAACGCGACTAATTTTGTGGGCACAAAAAATCATCTCGCAGAATTGTCAGATTCAATCTATTCCTTTCCGGCCGTAAGTGAAATCAGTAAAGCCTGCTCATCCAAAGGTATAACGTTCCACTTCATACCACCACGAGCACCTCATTTTGGGGGCTTATGGGAGGCCGCGGTAAAGTCAGCAAAGAATCTTTTACTCAAAAGTGTAGCAACAGCTTCGTTGACATATGAGGAACTCGATACCATCATAATTGAAATCGAAGGTATTCTAAATTCAAGACCAATCACTCCCTTGTCAAACAACCCAAATGATTTGGCTGCACTAACACCTGGTCACTTTCTAATTGGGGAACCACTTAATTCGCAGGTAAACTTAAGTTCTAAAGAACCAAAGATGGGTCTCTTAACCAGGTGGAAATTGGTCACTCACCTAAAGGAGGAATTTTGGAGGAGATGGTCAAGGGAATACTTGTGCGAACTACTATATCGATATAAGTGGAAAACACGGAACGCCAACGTAAAGCCCGGTGATATGGTCATAATAAAAGAAGATAACATACCTCCCTTGAAGTGGCCGTTGGCTAGGATAGTAAAAGTGGATCAAGGAGATGATGGTCTGGTGCGAGTGGCTGATGTTAAGACGTCATCCGGGGCCTGCAGAAGACCAATTGTACGGTTAGCTTCCTTGCCAGTTATCAATACAGAGTCCGATGAAACTTCCGATCATGAAGATTGCGATAAGTCCGAGAATCCCAGAAAGAAAAGGCGCATCTCCATGCCTATCAATATCACCACGGCCTTGATTGCACTCATGTTACTACCATTGGTTTTAGGAGCACAAGTTCACAACACGCAGCTGGGAACTCAGATGGGCATACAATTTGAAGGCATTGGATCGGCAGCAATTTCGTCCTCGGATTGGCAAATTTTAATCTATTACGACTTACAGGAATTTTGGTCTGAATTAGCAATGTTTGCAGGCGGGACCAGAGCTTTAAGCAGTTTATGTGAAGACATGAAAGAAAAATCGGCATGTCAAATACTTTGAACATACCAAAGACGAACTTCACATGAGCAGCACTCTACTTTCAGGCAGAAGACACAAAAGGGGAGCAATCGATTTTTTTTTTTTTTTAGGACCAGCACTCAGGGGATGACCCCTACTAATGCAATGCATTGTGTTGGAACTAGGAAAATAGGTTATGGGAAGGAAGAAAGAGGGAGTAGTGCTTGTGAACATTCGACTTGAACTTATTCATGTTGTAAGTGAGAGGGAAGACTTCAGCAGGAAGATTATTCCACATACGAACTGTCCGGCCAAAAAACGAATTTTCCCCGTAATGCGTTGTACGATTCACCGGCCAATCGACCACAAAAGGATGTGCTCTTGAGGAAAAACGTGTATTACGGACAAAGCTGTGGGTTTCGGGAACCAAATCCCTAATATCATCAGAACACATCCCGTTATAGTAACGATAAAATAGGCAAGTACAACCCACATTGCGACGGTGCTCAAGGGAGTCAATAGAATTGGATACCCTACTGTCGCCCACACATGAGAGTTGTATTCCATTCGCGGTCGGATATAGGTGGTATAAATAGTAAGGAGATCAGATGGAGTGAAGTATATCTTACGCCGTTTCAAAAAACCGAGGCACTTGAATGCTTCTTTCGACACCTTGAATATATGTTCTGTCCATCGGACATCACATTGTATCCTCATGCCCAGAACTTCAAGAGATTCTGTTTCCTCAATATTTATACCACCCATACATACAGATGAGGCACCTTGATCCGTCGCGCGTTTATGCGTTAGTTAAATTTAGTTAAATTCGACCCTATTCGCACGACCCCATTCTGAGATTATGTCTAGGTCACGGCCAAGCGTATCATTCATGTTCTGTCTCATAGCACAAACATCGGACACGCCTGGTCTGTAACCAAATGAATAGTTACGGATACGTTTTCGAGTTCGGGTAGTGGTTGATTGCTATCTGGTAAGTTAGAATTATTTGCAAATAATTCGGCAAAACAATTAGCCTTATCAACCAGGTTCGTGAATGTTTGGCCATCCTTTAAAAGAGTTGGTATTGAGGAACTAGCATTAACCCTTACTCTTTTAACGAATGACCAGAAGCTTTTACTGCCCCGGGGAGCAGTAAGAACTGCAGCACGAAGACGTTGCTCGTGAAGAGTTTTTTCCCGTCTTAGCACTTTGGCACACGACGACCTTGCCATTTTGCGTAGCAATTCAGTATCAGCGGTTTTATTGCCACGCCAATTTCTGAATGCTTCCTCTCTGGATCTGACTGCTGATTTGCACGTCTGATTAAACCAAGATTTGGACCTAGGTTTATTCGAAGCATTTTTAACTGGAATGAACATTTTCATTCCTAGCATAATAACATTTTCAACCATTTTCGCCATGGCATTGACGTCGATGTCAAGGAAACAAAGTTTCCAATTAAAATGCCGAAAAAAGTCGTTGATTTCAACCCAACGTGCTTTTCCGTAAACAAATTGATCGTTTCATAGCCTGTCGTGAAACGTTCCGAAGTTCGGAAAACGGAAAAGAGGCAGAAATGGTGCAATGATCCGAGTTACCGAGAGGTGCTAGAACTTCAACTTCGTACTTTTGAGGGTGCGAAGAGAGGAAGAGGTCAAGGGTATTGTGTTGGTGCCCATCAACACATGGAATATGTGCTGGTTCATTCACCAGTTGCACGAGGTGATTATGTGCAGCAAATAGCTCAACATATTGGCCTTCATAGGTTGCTCGGCCCGAGTGGTGAAGCCAAGAAGAATTGTGGACATTGAAATCACCAGCAACAACGATTTCACCGCGTTTGGACTTCTGTAAAGAAACCCGAAATGCAAAAAGTGCGTATTGATTTTGAATTTAACCCAAAGGCAGTTAAATTCCGCATCAAACATGCCCACTGGTTGCTGGCAGTGATACACAACTTCATTGCGTATATATATAACAAGACCCCGATGAAGATCAAATAGGGATAGACGGTGATACCCAGGAATCTGAAAATCCAGTGGATCCAAATTTTCAGATACCTGTGTTTCACATCCGGCCGATGGAGACAAGCGTGAGCGTATACAGAAAAAAAATTCGTTCTCCGCCCACGTATGTTACAGAAGTCGATTCGAAACCGACCTCTCATCACAACACAAAAAAATTCAAATAAAACGCAAAATACGGATATCTCTATGCTAATTGCCGTTTAGAAACTATTTGGTGATCAGTGTTATACCTTCATCACCAAAACAGATCAACAACGATTAACACAAATACATCCGTACTAACACAAATATGATGGACGGTTATAGGGGGTACAGAATAGACAATGCCATAAAAGGACCATAAAAGCCCTGATCTGGTCAACGCCGAAAAAGACCATCACTGGCAGATTGTTATTATTGTTGTTTGTTTATTTTGTTTTTTTTTTTTTTATATTGTTATTGTTTTTGTTTTCTGTATGTTGCAACGGTTGTTTGGTTTTTTTTTTGTTTTTTTTTTTTTCTTTTAAGAAATCAGACTTTTAAGAAATCAGACGTCAATTGTAGACTCTACTATAAATATCTTGAAGTCAGACCAAGGTCGAATAAAGAAGAAATTTGAGCAAATCGACCAACAAATATCGCAAGTATATAACAAGATACACAATGTCAGTGAAGAACTATACCAAGAAAGAATATACCGAATTTTCTCATCACTATGCATTCTACTCACAATCACTGCGGCAAACTTACAACACACACAGTCTTCAATACTGGATGTTCTTACAAATACTCATCACGGTATTATAAGTCCGCTCATCATTACTCCGCTTCAATTACAACAGAAAATAGAAAAAATAAGAATGCACTTGCCCGAATCACTTAAATTGCCTGTCAAACAGGATGAGGTACTACAATTGTATAAACTGATGAAAGTTGAAAGTGGCCTCACGAATAACACAGTAATATTTCGTATCAATTTACCATTGATTGAGCTTGACGAGTTTGTATTATTCAACCTTGTACCAGTGCCAAATTGGATCAACGGCACCTTATTATCAATAAAACCATGCTCGTCCATATGGGCCGTTGATATGATCCGTCGTCAGTATTTCACCATTGACAAAACTGAACTCAACTTAAATACATTCCAGCGAATACAGTTCACATATACAAAACCTAACAGATTTACAAACCTCATTAAAAGAACAAGAGATACTTCAGCTACCAAATAGAATTGCGACCCATAATTACCATCACATGACTGTCGGTTACTCAGCCTTAATCATCACGTGCGGCATCTTATTGTATCTAATTAAAAACCATAAACATCATCCAATTCCAGCACCTCGTCAACAACAAACAACAAACATGTTAATACATATTTTATTCTTGCCTAATTGTTTACTTTTAAGTCTGTTGAACCTCTGCTTATATTTTGCTTAGTTTGAGTTCTTTGAATTTACACATTTTGTTTGTCGCTTATAATTGAAACCTAATACTTATTATTTTTTGTTTGGTAGTTTATTTATAATTACAACTTAATACATATTTTTTGATTTGTTTATTAATGTGACTTTAACTAAATTTGCTTACTCACAAATCTATAAGTTTCATTGACTTTAAACATAAGGTTTATTAACTTCGCAGTTGTTGTTTATATAATAATTTGTAGATTCGGCAGAAAAATGGTTCAATGTATTATTAATTCGGTCATGACAAAATAAACTGTCAGCAAATTTAAATAAACAATTGTTCACAATTTTATTGTAAAATTAGTATATAAGTTAAGAAAATTTATTAATAAAGTGACTATTATTTTGAAGGTGAAAGACTTTTAATTAAGAGGAAGCAACACAGTTTCAAGTGCTGTTGTTGTACAAACAAACCAATCGCAACATAGTTAAAGTGCTACTGTTGTACAAATTCAACTTCAATTCAATATAGTTTAATACTATTATTGAACAGGTAATACTCAGTTTGTACCATTCGGCACATCTGACTTATTTCTGAATGACAGAGAAATTCATGCAGATGCTTTACATAAAGCTGGCAAGATCGGGAGTTGCCTGGTAATATCATGGGATATTTTTCGTTATAAGGTAGTGACGAGTGAGCCAATCTACCGTTAACTCTTAGCACAGAATTAGTGTCGAGGAATGGACTTAGGGGCTTAAAAGAACTTTTGTTAGATACCTCCTGTGAGTTGAGTAAACATACTCATCATAATAGAATGTCGTCTGCGCCAACGTCAGTAGTCTTACCTTGACCTGCTTTAACTCTTGTAGAGTTATTTCGTTGTGGGCACTTGCCACAATCTTCGGCCTGAGTTTGGCCGCGATTTTATTAAAAAATCTAAACACGTTAACCAGCACGCGAAGTGCTTTTGTGTATGATGAAAACCTATTCAACACCTCATCCTCTTCTTGAACTTTGGCAAGTACCGTGTGTACTTCCATCGGTTCTTTTATTAACTTTAACGGGTTTCGTTTTGGCCATTCAGTCATGGGCTTAGTTAACCATTGAGGCCCCCTCCACCATTGCAAGTTTTGTGCCAGCTCCTGAGCCTTACAACCACGCGTCCCCAGATCTGCCGGGTTGTGGTGTGTTGGCACATGTCTCCCATAGATAAGTTTAATTAATTTTCCACTTCAGAGCAGTATTAATATAATTTACCAGTTTCGCTAATAACACTGTCCCATTCAATTCTAGCCGCGGTAGGCAAACCGCCTACCAATAAATTTGTAAAAACAACATTTCTCTGTGTTTGACACCGGATATACACAGCGGCACAATAGGCTGATTTCGAGGCATCTGCGAAGCCATGCAGTTGTACAGTGTCCGCTGGATTATATTGAATCCATCGCGGGATCGATATAGCCTCTTTGAGAAGTCGTCGACGAGGTTGGTCCAACTTTGAAGGGTCCTGGGGATATGTCGTCATCCCATTTTACTCCCTCCAACCACAATTGTTGCATCAGAATTTTAGCTCTTACGACTATGGGCGCTAGCCAGCCCGCGGGGTCAAACAATTTTGCAACGGATAATTATATCTTACGTTTCGTAACCCTTGAGTCTTGGTCAATTGGAGCAAGAGTGCAGCTAAACGAATCATTAAGCGCGTTCCATTTTATACCAAGCGTTTTGGTAGAGCTAGTTTCATGGAATCGCAGAAAATCTAAGTTATTAAAGTCTTCCTTTGGCAAGCTTGCGAGCAGTGCAGGATTGTTTGCAGTCATTTTTTTCAATTGAAACCCGGCTGCGGCTAATATCCTTCTAAGCTGATCTTGGGCCAATAATGTTTCTTCGATTGTAAATCCGCCAGAAAGGATATCGTCCACATAAGTTTCCGAGCGTAGTATTGAGGCTGCTAAGGGTGCTTCTGACTCAGTATCCGCTGCAAGCTGTAAAAGAGTTCTAATCGCAAGATATGGCGCACAATTCACCCCAAAAGTTACAGTCTTTAACTGATAGTCCTTTATAGGGGAATCAGGTAGGGGTTGATACAAAATCCTTTGATATGGCCTGTCAGCTGGATTCACAAGCATTTGCCGGTACATATTTTTTGTATATCGCCACTAAATACAAATTGATACTTCCTCCAATTGAGCACTGTTGTTATTTACTCATTTTGAAGAGTTGGCCAAGTATAAAGCACATCATTAAGTGCAAATTGAGATTTTGTCTTTCGTGAGGCATTGAAAACAACTCGAACTTTCGTTGTTTTATGCTCCGGCCGTATAACTGCATGATATGGCAAATAAAATGAATTATATTAACCTTTGTCCCCAATTTCGTGTGCAGATGTTTCCTCCATGTGGTCTAATGACAAGTACTCCTCAAGCACTTGCCTGTATTGCGCTTGCAATTCGGGATTTTGAGCCAGCATTTTTTCAATTCTCGAGTATTGAACCAAAGCCACAAATCGTGATGATCCCAGAAATACTTCTTCTGGAAATTCTTTTTTAAAAGGTAACCTTACCATATATCTACCATCTTTTTGACGAGTTGTGGTTTGTACATAGAATTCTTCACAAACTTCATCTTCCACTTTGCTCGGCCTAGATGCTGGTACACTCTCGTCCTCCCAAAATAATTTTAAGAGAGCAGTTAGATCTTCAGTCTCAGGTTTGTTTACCGCTGTGGTGAAGGTCTGAATGGGTCCCACCTTCATAGGACCACTGAGCACCCAACCAAAAATTGTATTATAAGCAGCAGTTTTGCCACAAATATTTTTCTTTATTCCGCTCAGATTCATACAATTCTCATATTCGTTACCTAAATATAAGATCTATTTGAGAAGTTTTATTAAATGTTGGATCGGCTAAGTCCAACTTATTTAGCTCAGGTGAATTTGGCGATAGCTTTAATTGGTATTCTTGTATCGTTTCTTTTGGCATACAGGACGAGTTCACATTCTTTGCTTGCCGACTGTGATTGACCACCTATCCCCACGATCTCATAATGAGACCTTTGATATGGCAGCTGAAGACGATTTCTAATTCGCTCAGATAGAAAAGTTCGTTGAGACCCCGGGTCGATCAATGTCCTTACTGTGAACTGCTCACCTCTGTGCTCTATTTGCATTAAGGCAGTTCTCAGCAGAATATTTTCATTGCTGCTGGAACAATTCGCCTGAACTTGTTTCGAAGTACTTGGCCTTTCTGAATGGGTCTCACTGTGATACACACCTGCCTGGCTCTGCGTTGTGTTTTGGGAAATTGTGTTTGTAGTGGCACTACTACTACTCCCTGGGTTTTCCTTTATTCGATTTTACGAGGTTTTCCTTGGCATATGAAGTAGTGTATGGTGCTGCTTCTTGCAGTACAAACAAGTGTATTTGCTATTGCAATTACTGTTAAGATGAGATGTTCCCAAGCAATTGTTACACAATTTATTCTGGTAAACATAATCGACCCTTTGTTGCACTGAATTGTACGGTTGTACGGAATTTCCTACAATTCCTCAGAGCATGATCTTCTTGACACCATACACCAACTTACAATTTGTATTTATATTTTCTTGAGCGACATATGTTTGTACGCTGGTTACAGACGCACGGTTCAGCGTAAATGATTCTTTTGAGGTTTTAATACTTTTAAATCGCTGCACCGCTCGTATCTATCTACCAAAAACTTCGACATTTGGGACCATTTTGGGAGTTCCCGAGGAGCGGTCAGCGATTGTTCCCACAAAGCTAATGGGGTATCAGGGAGTTTGGTGGAGACTAAGCGTACGAGGATTGGATCCCAGCTCTCTACGTCAATTCCTAAAGTTTTTAATGTTGCCAGGGAATTAGTCACGGACGACTGTATTCTTCTTATGGCGTCACTATCTTCTTGAGTAGCAGAGGGGATATCAAACAGTATTTTTATTTGATTGTCCACTAGTACGCGCTTATTTTCGAACGAAATTTTCGTTCGCAGTCGTGGGGCAGCTAGTTAGTTGTTGTATGGTGTAAATTATTCTTTTTTTTTTAATTCTAATAAGGAGTGATATTGTTAAAGCAAGTTAAAATCAATTTATTTCGTTTACAAACGTTTCTTTAGAGTTTTTTGATTACTTTCAAATTAAAAAATGATACTACATACACACATACATATGTATTTACATATTTTATTAATATACATTTTAAAAATGTTAATATTCTATATTAATCTAAAACCGTTGATTGTGAGTATTAAAAAAAACAGAAACAAAAAACTACCCTTTATATTTACATAAAAGGAAAAACTTTGCCCACATTAGTTTTCCTCCAACTTTAATTCTATCACTAATTACGTCACTTTTTGCATCGCCATTACCTGCTTTGTCTGGCTCATTGTCCGAATAGTCGCTGCTATCATCTTCCCGAACCCAGTAAGTGCATCTTCTTTTTCTGCCTTTCCCACTTTAGATACACAGAGCTTTTTGAAAGAGTCAAGGACATCTGCAAAATGCTTGTCTTCATCATTTCGATCCCGTCTTTTTCGTTTTGTCATTGCCGGTGTTATTGGTGATGGTGAAATAGGCTCAAACAAAGAATCTGGTGACATTTCCGTTGATTGTGGAGACACAGATAATTGCGATAGCACTGACTCGGGCGAAAGCACAGACTCGGACGACTGGGAAGACGACTGTGAATTTAAATCCTGTGAATCTATAAGAATATTGTGTGAACATCGCATTCTGGAAGTTGAAAACATAAAAATATGTACTTAGTTTAACTACAGTACATGTAAATACATATGCATATAATTTTGACTTACTGTCTTGGCACTATATAAGGCGCTATAAACTCAATGGTATACTTAGCGCCACTGCGAAATGGCAAGTTTTCTAACCGCTTCTCCTTTACATATCTATCTCTGAGACACGACTATCTCTTTTGGCATGATTCTTCTATAAAACAGAAATATTTCATTTAAAATACTCAATGGTTTTTAAATTATATTTATGTATGTACATAGATATTTACAACTTACCTGAGTATTTCATCTCTACAGAAATTTGCTTCCAAATACAAATATTTATTATAAAGGCATTCATTTACTTGCACCAACAAAATTAATTTTTCGTCGTCCATTATATTTTTATCTGCGTTCACTTTATCACTTTAAAAAAGGCAAACAAAATGCAAACCAGCTGTTTGAACCATTGATGGGTGTTCAATACGTCCAAATTATTTGTGATTGTGTGGAAAAAGTACCAAAAAGATTAAAATGGTATCAAACCACAATTTTAAACTTATAAACAATGTTATAACTTTTATATTTAGTTAAATTATTATTTTTTGGTTTATATATACTTGCATATATGCATACCTTAGGTATGTATGTATTTATTATACTTATATTTTTATAATTTTATATAACACAACCAATATAACACAATAAAATAATTTGTGAATTGCTTAAATATAAACATTTAAATGATGTTAGATTTCATAAAATAAAAATTGATTTAGAAAACTAGATGTATTAATTACACCATGTAGGTATATCAAAAGAAAAAAAGTACCAAAAAAGGGCTACTTAGCCGCACTTCCTTTCAACATTCATAAACTCCATCACTGTCTACAACTGTCACGTGACCTCGTAATGAAATTCTATTTTCTACAGGTTGGCATGTTACAATTAAGTGACGTGACAGTCAGTTAAGCATTTGTATTGCTTTCCATATAACAGAAACGATAAGCTGTTTACATTACATTTTCATTTCTACATTTACGGTCGTCTAACGCGGCCTTAATGCTTCTTTGTTTATGTTTTTGAAAACCAGATGAAACGTTCTTACATGTTCTATAAGTGCACAAACGAGCTTACAGCACGTTACGGTACGTTACATTGCATTCCATTACATTTACGGTCGGCTAAAGCGGAATTTAGAATGAACTTTAAAAAAAAATAAGCCGACCGTAAATGTAATAAAATGCAATGGAACGTACCGTAACGTGCTGTAAGCTCGTTTGTGCACTTATGGAACATGTAAGAACGTGTCATCAGGTTTTCAAAAACATAAGTCCCCTTTTACAACGTGGCAAGTGGAAGGCAGACATTTTTCTTATTCTCTTTTGAACTTGCCTTAACCTTTTACAATCGCGAAATTAATAGACAGCCAGAAATTATTCGTTTCCATTCTTCGTTAATTTTCGCTGTTGACGGAGACGAACATTTAACAGGCAATGATATATAAAATTACATTGGTGTGAGAAAAATGATATGAAGCAACAACATGAAAATTGCGAACAGTAAAAGAGAAACACGAAAAATGTCTAGTACAGATAGTCATGTACAACACTCTCTACCTCTACAACCCCTCGCCAACAAACTTCGTCTGTCTGCCTTCCACTTGCCACATTGTAAAAGGGGACTAAGCAAAAAAGCATTAGTATACATAAAACAACACACACAGTGATGGGAATTTAAAATGTTCAAATGGTGACCGCTTTGCAGGAAAAGTACCAAGTTATTTAAATGGTATTAAAAATGTATTTCTTTTATGTATAAATACATAAATTATTAATTATTTGTTATTTATATTATAGATTTACAATAAACATATATGTATTGTAGCCTATACATACACGTTTACATATATTATTTCGAAAATGTGCATACACAAAACTAGGTTTTGATACCATTAAAAAACAAAGTTTTTATGGTTTGTGTATATGTATGCATTTTTTTATTTTATACATCTAAACATATATTTGTATAAATGAAAAAATGTATGTATTTTAAGTTATTTTGTCAAAAGTCCACAGATTTTATTACTGAAAAAAGTACCAAAAAAAGAGTGAATCTACCCGCATTCCATTTAAAATAAAAGAATCCCATCACTGTCTACAGCTGTCATGTAACCTCGTAATGAAATTCTATTTTCTACAGGTTGGCACGTTACGGTTAAGTGATATTACAGTCAGTTAAGCATTTGTATTGCTTTCCATATAACAGAAACGATCAGCTGTTTACATTACATTTGAATAAAATTAGCCTCTGGGTTAGCCTAAATTATTAAACGGCTTACAGACTTTCCTCTCTTAGGGGATAAGAGAAGGAGAAGCCTGTAAATGCAACGAATCTTTAATTACTCCGTAGAGTAATTTGAAGTAGTTGCAGGTTATGGAATAAAACGAGACAATACGGATAAGTATTGCTTTAAGGGATAGTGGGATGCACTGGATTATGCTTACCTTTTGGGGATGGTTGCCTTTGGTGAGGGAAATACCAACGTTGCATTTTTTTTTCTCAATAAATCACAATTATTATTTACTCAATTGGGGGTTGGTAAAATAAATTAGCTACTTCAAAATTTAGTTAAATAAAAATTCAAAATTTAACATTTAAAAAAAAGTAATTTAAAAATAGAGTGAACTACTCTAGTTGAAAGTTGAATGTGAAGTGAGTTTTCTTTTTTGACGCGACTTAAGCTTCGTCCATCTTGTTTCTTACTTTCCAAAGCCAGGCTTGACAGTCTGGTCTTGAAGAGTACTAAAGAGGGCATAAAACTTTCACCCACGGTAGTCATTTCAATCAGATTACAATTCCCAATAATTCAAGATCTCCATAATTTAAGTGACTGACCGTTAAACAATTCAATTTATTAAACAATTTATATAAATGTAAAAAATGTAAGGTAATAATAATAAATTTCAAATATAAGTATAAGATGATATTTTTCCAAGAGTGCGCAACTGCTGCCGCTGGCTGCTAGATGTGGCCCTGACCACCGCTAACTCCTCTAGCCGCTCCTGCCGAGATGGGATGTGTAGTAGGGTGTGATGAAGCTGATCACACCGTCTACAGACTTCCTCGGACGTACAATAATTTTGTGAGTGGCTTCTTGCTAGGCAATTGAAGCAATAGCCTAGGCCCAACACCACATCATGCCTCCTTTCTACCGGCATTCGTTTGAATCGTCGACAGAATCTTAGGCCGTGATAACCACGACACAACACGCAATATAGGACTTCTAGGTCCCGTAGTTGATTTTCAGCTCCAGCTACGGCTTAGACCATGGCTTGTGGTATGGCTTCGATTTTGGCTTGGGCTTCGGGTGGAACACCGGCCTGGATTCCGACTTGGACTGCGGCTTCGTAACACTCCGGTAGAAGTAAGACGTCGATTTGACCTATGACTATAGAAAATGGAAGACAGTAATAAGAGATAAATACTTAGATTAGTACTGATACAAATTGTAATGGGAAGTGGCAAGTGATACTTGGTTAGGTTGACTGGGATTTTAGAAGTTGATTAGAGGGTGGGGGGGGATTAATATATTTGAGTTTAATAACATGGGATGCGTATAGATAGATGATAATTATAAAAATTGATATGAGTAAATTATGTATGTTATACGTGCAAGTGTCATGAGCGTAAATCATGTAAGTGCAAAATTTGTTAAAAAAATGTGTAGTTCAACATAATTTTACTTCGCGTCCTCTTTTTCAACAAAGGAAGGTAGCATAGTTTCACGATGGGCCTTGTAATGACAACCGTACGTACGTTTTTATCAGCACCGCTATACACATTTTCTACCCTTCCCAGCCGCCATTCAGCGGGTGGTAGTAAATTATCCATTACCAACACCAGATCTCCGACTTGTACATTAGGACCCGAGTCTTTCCACTTATATCGTTTTTGTAGTGCTCGTAAATTCTCTTCCCTCCATCTTAAGGAGAATTGGTGGTGCATGGCCTTTAGTTTTTCCCATCTATTTGTTACTGACATGCTCTGAAAATCTTGCTCTGGTAGAGCCATCAGAGGAGCTCCACGCAAAAAATGACCCGGTGTCAGTGCCGTCAGGTCAGCCGGATCTTCGGAAAGCGCGGAGATAGGGCGGGAATTAAGTACCCTTTCGATTCGGGTGAGGATGGCGGCAAATTCTTCAAAATCGAATTTCCTTGCCCCTGCTACTCGCTTCAAATGAAATTTGAAGCTTTTTATCGCAGCTTCCAATAAACCGCCCATATGCGGCGCGTACGGCGGAATGAATCTCCATTCAAACCCCTGGGCGATATACTTCTGGGCTATATCCTGGGCTATATCCACAAATATGCCAAAGTCGTTTTCTAGCTCTCTGCTTGCCCCCAGGAAGTTTTTTCCATTGTCTGTTACTACCTGTTGGGGTAGTCCTCGCCTCCCAACGAAACGAGCAAAGGCAGCACGGAAGGCTGCTGTAGTCAAGTCCGAGCATGGTTCTAAATGACCGCCTTCGTGCTGAAACAGACAAAAACTGATACATATCCCTTTGTTAAAGCCGCAGTGCGTAATGCCGATGACTTGAGGTCAAACCGGTAACCTGAAAAGGTAAAGAGAAATTGCACCTTTCTGGAGGTAAAGGTGCCATGAGTTGAATACATGCTTGCTATTAATAGACAATGCAAGTTTTGCAATGTCGTATTACCTTTTTCACTCGGGGCTTGAGTCGAGAAAGGTAATACTCAGTTTGTACCATTCGGCACATCTGACTTATTTCTGCATGACAGAGAAATTCATGCAGATGCTTTAAATAAAGCTGGCAAAATCGGGAGTTGCCTGGTAATATCATGGGATATTTTTCGTTATAAGGTAGTAACGAGTGAGCCAATCTACCGTTAACTCTTAGCACAGAATTAGTGTCGAGGAATGGACTTAGGGGTTGCAGAAAGTTGGTGCTTTGGTGGACTAATAAATTGGTAGATAAGAGCTGGGTGGACTGTATGTATAGAAGTTAGCACCAAAATTCGTCTCTGGTATGATTTCCCGAGTACTCGAGAAATTATACGAGGGTTGTTGTGCAATATTAGGGATACGATTTAGAGTTAAGGACAATTAGGTTAGTTGTGAATGTGTGTATGATTAGACTTGTGTGAGCTCACCTGTATGTGTGTGTTCGTATGAATGTGTAGAATTGAAAGATTTTTATTTTTCAAATAAGAAAAATTATAATTTTATTGTAAGTTTAAATTCAATTAATTTAGGTTAGCTTAGGTTAGGATTTCATTATTTAGTTTAGTTACAAGAAAAATATCGATTTTAAATCAGAAATAATTAATGTTGCAAAATTGACGGTTGAATAGGAAGTGAGCCCTAACAAAAACCACTAGCTTAACTTTAAGCCTTTCTTCTTTTTCTAATTTACATTGAGTGCTTTTAATTTCCAAAATAATTCCAAGATAATAATTCACAATAATAACAAGCTACTCGTTACAACTACCTTTATTCTAGTGGTAAATTCAGTTATATAAATTCAAATTGAAATATTGACAATTCAAACGGATAAAGTATAGTGATTATAGTGAAATTTAATTATAGTGAAGTTTAATAAAAAAAGGGCAATTAAACTTGTTTAATTTGTGGTATAAAATCTGTGATTTTATACACTCCGCCCACCACTTGAATTAAGCGTTTCGGGCAGGATGTCCACATAACACATGCGCTAAAGATTTTATGGCTTCAGAGATGATCCGTTGGTCCGGAACAGCTTCGTTTACAGGTGCGTTTCTTGAGGTTGTTGATGGGTTGCTAGAAGGTGGACGGGAATTACGGGCGTTAGCGGCTGGTGTTGATGTTTCTCTCCAAATTCTGCTGCGGGTTCCAGGGTGTAACAACGTGTGGTGAAACTTTCCACATTTTCTACAGGTGCCCCTCGATCGACAAGCCCTTAGATCATGGCTTTTGGCCAAGCAGTTTGAGCAATAGCGGTATTTTCTAACGGTACGGTTCCTGGTTTGTACATCCATCCTTAAGAATCTCCTACAGAACCGTATAGAACGGAAATTTTTGCATAACCTGCACAGGTAGGTATCAGGGTCTCGTCTGCCTTGACGGCTTCGTTGCTGTCGTCTGGTAGAACGTCTTCCGCTATAATACCGCAATAAAAAAATGAAAAATAGGGAGAAGTCGAAAATTTGGTATTAGTCAATGAACATAACCTGACGAAATAATGCTATAATTGAACGTGGGAGAGGTGAAAGAGAAAAAAAGAAATTAAAAAAAGAAAAACAGAGAGAATAACTATGTTCAAGGTTAAGAATCAGTATAAACTACTGGTAAGTAGCAAAGTTTTACTATTGGTCTTTTGATGAGACCCGTTGATGTTTTTATATCCGCTATTCGCACATTGTCATCTGTACCCGTATAGGTATTAACAATTCTTCCTAGCCGCCATTCCGAAGGAGGTAACAAATCGTCCATAACCACTACGAGATCATCTGTTTTAAGATTTGTTGAGACGTTTCTCCATTTGTAGCGTTTTTGTAGAGATTTTAAGTAATCCTCCTTCCAACGAAGTGCTAGCTGATGATGTATTATTTTGAGTCTTTGCCAATGATTAGCAAATCCAATTTTAAGATCGAAGGATTCCGGAAAACTCATTAATGGAGCACCTCTTAAAAAGTGTCCCGGAGTAAGCGCTGAGATGTCGTTTGGATCTTCCGAAATAGCTGAGAGAGGCCGAGAATTTAACACTCCTTCTATTTGAGTAAGAATGGTAGTAAATTCTTCAAAATTAAATCTGTATGCACCCTTTTAAGATGAAAGTTGAAACTTTTAACTGCTGCCTCCCATAATCCCCCCATATGAGGAGCATGAGGAGGTATAAATATCCATTCGAATCCGTTAGTAACGTATTTTTGAGATATGTCTGTGGATGCAGACTTTATAAAGGAGTGAAATTCGTGGCTTTGCTGTCGACTAGCACCGAGAACATTTCTACCATTATCGGAGTATATCCTGAAAGGGAGTCCCCGCCTTCCCACGAAACGCGAAAATGCTGCGCGGAAGGCGGCGGTTGACAAATCTAAGCATACCTCAAGATGCACCGCCTTTGTACTAAAACAAACAAAAACGCTTACGTAGCTTTTAATCATAGAGGCATTTCTGAGGTTTGAACTTTTTAATTCAAAGGGCCCTGCAAAGTCTATGCCAGTTGTTTGGAAGGGACAGGTTAGATTGTATCTGTCTTGCGGCAAAGGTGCCATAATTTGAGTACATGGCTTGTGCTTAAATATGATGCACGTTTTGCAGTGCCGTATTATATTTTTTATGTGAGATTTTAGTCGAGATATGTAGAATTCCGATTGAGCTATCCGGCACATTTGGTTGCATTCTGCATGCACGAGAAGTATGTGTATGTGTTGCAAATATAGTTGGCAAAACCTGGAATTTCAGGGTAAAATAATTGGGAAACGTTCATTGTACGACAAAGATGCATTTGCGAGACGGCCATTTACCCTTAAAATACTGTTAGAGTCTATAATTGGATTAAGAGGTTTAAGCGAGCTTTTGTTAGAGATTGGCAGAGAGTCTGAGATTTCTTTAATTTCTGCCGCATAATGTGTGCTCGGAGCTAGAGATATTAGTCTATATTTGACAAAGTTAACTTCCTTTTGAGTAAGATTTACTTGAGAATATTTAGGTTGTGGTCTAAGTTTGTTAAGGCAATGGTGATGAAATCTAAACAAATAAGAAAGAACTCTAAGAGCTTTGTGATATGAGGAGAAATAATTCAAAATATCCGAGTCTTGTACTGATATTTTTACACATTGGGTCTTTTGCTCTGCAATTGGTGCTTGAAGTTTTGTCTTCTTGGGCCATTCCGATTAAGGTTTGCCCTTGCCACCACAAGATATTTGCTGAAAGTTCTTGAGGCTTACAACCCCGGGTACCTAGATCTGCTGGATTGTCATGTGTACGTACATGTCCCCATGTTGCATTGGGTACTGCATTGTGTATTTGAGCAGTTCTGTTGGCAATATAAGTTTCCCAAGTCCACGGAGGTTTAGAAAGCCATCCAATTACGATTGACGAGTCTGTCCATAAAAAGACTTCACATTTGGCAAATTGCAGAGATTCTACAACATACTTTACTAGATTGGCCAGTAACACAGCTCCGCTAAGTTCTAATCTGGGTAAGCAAATTGGCTTAATCGGCGCCACTTTGCTTTTGGCTACCACTAAGTTAGAGAATACAACATGTGAAGGACTCTGGCACCGCAAATAAACCGTAGCACAATATGCTCCTTTAGAGGCTTCAGAGAAGCCATGTATTTGTATAGAGTCAGATTTACTGTATTGCAGCCATCTAGGGATTTTAACCTCTTCTATATGCGAAATAACAATAATTAGTTTATTCCATTTTTCCAAGAGTTCAGGGCTAACGTTATCATCCCATTGTAGACCTTCTAACCACAACTGCTGCATTAACATTTTTGCTCTTATGACAATGGGAATAATCCAACCCGCGGGATCGAAAATAGACGCTATACCCGATAAAATTTGACGTTTTGTAATATTTTGCGCTAGAGTTATAGGGGAAAAGGAGTAAGTAAAAGAATCTGCTAAGGCATTCCACTTGATACCTAAAGTTTTTGTGGAACTGCTATCATAGAACCGAAGTAGATCGGAGTCGTATAGATCTTCACTTGTGATCTGAGAGAGCAATTCTTGATTATTTGCTGTAATTTTTTTAAAGAGAAACCCAGCTGATTTAAGGGTAAGTGCCAGCTGAGATAGTTTTTCCTTAGCTTCCTCAATAGTGTGTCCTCCTGATAGTATGTCATCTACATATGTTTCACGACGTAAAATGTTTGCTGCTTTGGGATACATTTCCTGGGAATCTTCAGAAAGTTTTTATAGGGTACGAATTGCTAGAAAGGGTGCACAGTCATCCGGATGAACTAATATTTGGCGGTACATTTTTTGTATGTCACCGCTAAAGACATATTGATAAATTCGCCAGTTAAGCACTACAGTTATTAAATATGATTGTAAGGTGGGCCCAGTGTGTAAAATGTCATTGAGAGAATATCCAGATTTAGTTTTACGAGATGCATTAAACACCACTCTAACTTTAGTGGTTTTATGTTCGGGGCGAACTACTGCGTGATGGGGTAAGTAAAAGGAAAAGTATTTCCCATTAGATATGATTTCACGATACGAGGTTGGTTCCATATGATTAAGGGTTAAATACTCTTGAAGAACGTTATTATATTCTTGTTTGAGTTCAGGAGACTGGTTAATACGCAATATTGGACTAGAGCTACAATGCGAGAAGAACTAAGAAATTTTGGATTAGGAAACTCTTTTTTAAATGGCAGCCGTACCATATACCTTCCATTAATATCTCTGGTAGTTGATTCCATATAAAAATTTTCACAATATTGATCCTCTTCAGAAATAATAGGATTTGTAGGCACTTCTTCCTGCTCCCAAAATTTTCTTAGTATTTCATTTAGAGCCGCTTTCTCAGCAGGCATGACAGTTGTTGTAAATGAATTAATTGTATTAGTTTGCACAGGACCGCTTAATACCCATCCGAATATTGTGTTATACGCGGAAGCTTTACCGCATATATTCTTCTTTATTCCCTCAATATTTATGGAATGTTCTGAGTCATTACCTACAATCAAATCGATTTGGGACGAGTTATTAAACTTCGGATCCGCGAGATCAAGATTAAAGAGATCGGAGTTCTTAGCTACTTCAAAAGACATTGATGGAATTTGCTTGGTGACTTTTGGTAACACAATTGCATTAACTTTAAACTTTATATTGTGACGTTTAGAGAACAGAGTGACATTGCATTCTTTATTTGCAGATTGAGTTTGTCCACCAATTCCCACAATTTCGACGTTAGATTTTTGAAAGTGTAAGTTAAGCAGAGATCTTACTCGTTCAGATATAAATGTCCTTTGTGAACCAGGGTCAATTAGTGCTCTGATTGTAAATAACTCACCTCTGTGATCTATTTGAACTAGAGCTGTGCGCAGTAGTATAAAACTGTTGTTTGCTGAGAAATTTGCTTGTACTTGACAGTTTCGAGAAGTTGATGGCTTATCCTCATTTATTTCCGACTTACGAGTATTAGTGAATGCATTGAACTTTGCATTAAGAAAATGTTTGGAGCTATCATTGCTCGAGGCTACTTCAGTCGAATCTCTACCTTTGGGTAAATGTAAAAGGGTATGATGTCCAGCTTTGCAAATAAAACACGTGTTTTTACTGGAGCATTTTGATTTAGTGTGAGACAAGGAAAGACAATTGTTGCATATCCTGTTTTGGAAAACATAATCAATGCGCTGTTGCACTGTATACTTGCGAAACTTTTCACAATTTCTTAAATTGTGATCTTTATCACAGAGTTTGCAGGAGAAACTTAGTATCTCTTGAGATGAATATGATTGTACATTACGGGAAACTTTAGGGAATGATGGGAAACTGAATCTTTGTTTTGTAGTTTTGATAGACGAAATTCTCTCCACCACCTCATAACGATTAATAAAAAATTCGTCCATTTGTGCCCAAGTAGGCATATCCCTTTGAGTCTTGAAAGATTGTTCCCAGAGAGCTAGCGTGTCGTCAGGCAATTTCGTTGAAACGAGATAGACAAGTATTGGATCCCATCCATCTACTTTAACGTTTAGAGCCTTAAGAGCAGTCAAACAGTCCGTGACAGTAGAGTGAATTTTTTGAATACTTTCACTATTTTCTGAGGTAGCAACAGGGATATTGAACAAAATTTTTAATTTATTATCTATGAGAAGTCGTTTGTTATCAAACCGAGATTTTAGAGCATTCCATGCGTGATCAAAATTTTCTTCACAAAGAGTATATCGCTTCACAATAGCGCCCGCGCTACCACTTGTTTTTACGTGTAAGTAGAAAAGTTTTTGAGCTTTTGGAATGGCATTATTTTCGATGCAGGCGGTAGTGAAGAGGTCACGAAATGCTGGCCATTCTTCATAACTTCCGGAGAATGTTTCTATGTCGCAAGGAGGGAGTTTAATGAAATATGGGGTAGGCCCTGCGGAAGGGATTTGAGGTACCAGACTGTAGCGATTTGCATGTTGTACTTCACAGGCCCTTGATAGTTTAAGAAGATCTATTATGTGAGACCTACCAGTATAATACGTTTCAGAGCAAGCTGTAAAGCTGATTTTGGCATTTTCCTTATAATCTTGACTGTTTTCTGATCTTGGGGAGATCATTAGCGCCTCATAAGAAATTTGTAGTTTCCGACACCTGTTCTCTAAATCTTCTAACTTGGTTTCTAATACAGAGTCCGTTTGATCTTCCATATCAGATTTGCCGAAGTTGGTGCAAAATGCGATTAAGTGATCGCAATCGAAAAGAAATTTGTCGTGTTTAAGAGAAACGACATTTCCTGAGCCGTTTTCCGTAGAATTCATTGTGATCTTTTTTTTCCCGGTAAAGATAATTTAGAGTTAATAACAAATTCTGAGCGGAATTGAGAATCGTTTTAAGGAATGAATTTGTAAAGTGTCGAGTATTGTGATTAAGACTTGATTATTAGGAGATATTAAGTACTTCTAGATTGTGAACGTAATTCACTATTGCCAGGGAATGCAATAAAAGATTAACATATTACTATTATTATTTTTTTTAAATGGGAGTCAAATTCACTAGTATGAGACTAAATTGCGATTTGAGGCTTGGAGAATATGATAAATGATAGAATAATACTCAACCGCAATTTGAACTAGATCTCGACAACTACATATGAAGGAAAACGTATAAAATTAGATTTGAGAACAATTTGGCAGTTTTACTTAGAAAATGGTTAGAAAAGAGAGATTTCGCGAAGACTACCCTTAAACTCAGGGCTTAAAAACATAATTTTTAGCGACGTACACTTTTCCCCCAATACCTAAAATTTCACGCAGTAGAATTTTAAACACATAAGCGACAGCAGCTTTTATACCAGCATTATGATTGATCTATAAACAATTTATCTAGTGTAGCGAACATTGGAAAATAGAGATTCCCGAACTTTTCATTATAAAATTTCGTAATTACATAATAAAGCTTCACAATGTTTAACAATTTGTGTTAGCCATACTTAAGTAAAAAGTATTAGTGAGTTATAATAAAACCCGATTAAATTGCAAATAATAATGGCAATTAAATTTTTTCCCAGCGTGTGAATTTACTTTAATGCCAGATGTAAATGTAAAATATTTATTTTATATATAACTATTCTCATAAAATTTACCTTATTTTGTCAAAAATTGTTTATATTTTAGATTTGACTTTTGATTGGTTTTAACTTTGATTATTTTTCTTATTTTCGGTTGCGCTTTATTTACGTTTTTCTTCTTTTGGGTTTCTTGGTTTTGACGTTTAAATTGTTTACTTTGTTATCCTCGTTTCGTTTTTTCTTTTACTATGGTTTCTGTTTTCTCTTTTTTGTGTGATAAATTCACCGCACTATTTGTTTCTTTTTTTTACGTTAATCGATGCTTTTTGTTTCACCTTAACTTTTTTCTTCTTCTTTATTTTTGAGTATGTAGTATACAAAGGAAATTTTTTTGAATTTTTTCTTTACCTGTTGTTCGTTTTGAAAAGTGTTGCCCAAAAATTGTTTCTTCCTTAGATAATTAACTTTCTTTTCACGACGTTCTACCGATTACAATGATAACTATTAAATTTAAATAAAATTTATTTTAGTTCAATTGAAATTCGAATTTGTAACCCGATATATTCTAATAAAGTTAACCGCACTGCCCGGTAATTTAGTTGACTTTGTTTTGCAATTATTTAAATAATTGGTTCCTTTTTTTATTTTTAACTTTAATTATTTATTTATTTCACGAAAAAAAACAAGATTATGCACTGCACGGTAACGCTGTTATCTTTTTTGTTTTATTTATTTGCATATGTATGTAAATTGAGAAACTATTTTTCACACTTTTTTCCCGATGTTATTGGTGGGTATAAACTCCTTAATTTATACTCATTTTTTATGTTGTAATTCTATTGTACTTTTTGGTATTTTAATAATTTTCAATATATAATTAACCTTAAAATAATTTTTAATAATAATTAGTATTGTGGTTATTTTATTGAACTGTTAATGGTTTTTAATCCAAATTTAGATAAATTAAATTCAATGAACTTAAGCCTAATTAAAATATCTAAATTTTGATTAAAAACCATTAACAGTTCAATAAAATAACCACAATACTAATTATTGTTAACAGCTAAGGCACGAGCTATGATTACATTTGTCCTTCAAGTTGTGCTGAAAAAGGTCAACTAGAAAAAAGAAAGACAAAAACAGGAAAAACAAAAAAAATGTACTTTGGACTTCAAGAAGAATTCTTGACAAAAGTACGAAAAAACAGAAGTAAGGAAAACATGTGAGATCAATTAAAAATGGATAATCATTCAAAAAGCAAATTTCGATCTACCAAAGGTTAAAATACAATTTGGTTTAAGGATTGATGTTTGACTACTGACGTCAGCAGTCATCGATGGCTGCGAGTGTAAGACGGCAAATCCCTCTGAGGAGACCTAGTGGTTGAGGTCGAAACATGTCAGGGTAACCAGCCGCCTGGGTTCGAATCACACGCCAGACAGCCTGGCTTCGAATCCCAGGTCAGTCAAGAATGAAAATTATCAATAACAATTTTAATTAATCTTCCATGTTGTAAAAATTCCTTTCTTCATAAAAATAATTTAATGCAAATTAAATTCAATGAACTTAAGCCTAATTAAAATATCTAAATTTGGATTAAAAACCATTAACAGTTCAATAAAATAACCACAATACTAATTATTGTTAATAGCTAAGGCACGAGCTATGTTTACATTTGTCCTTCAAGTTGTGCTGAAAAAGGTCAACTAGAAAAAAGAAAGACAAAAACAGGAAAAACAAAAAAAATGTACTTTGGACTTCAAGAAGAATTCTTGACAAAAGTACGAAAAAACAGAAGTAAGGAAAACATGTGAGATCAATTAAAAATGGATAATCATTCAAAAAGCAAATTTCGATCTACCAAAGGTTAAAATACAATTTGGTTTAAGGATTGATGTTTGACTACTGACGTCAGCAGTCATCGATGGCTGCGAGTGTAAGACGGCAAATCCCTCTGAGGAGACCTAGTGGTTGAGGTCGAAACATGTCAGGGTAACCAGCCGCCTGGGTTCGAATCACACGCCAGACAGCCTGGCTTCGAATCCCAGGTCAGTCAAGAATGAAAATTATCAATAACAATTTTAATTAATCTTCCATGTTGTAAAAATTCCTTTCTTCATAAAAATAATTTAATGCAAATTACATTCAATGAACTGAAGCCTAATTAAAATATCTAAAAAAAAAAAAAAAAAAAAAAAAAAAAAAAATATAATTTTTAATGCATACAAGTTGGTAGTTTGCTTTTTTTTTCTTTGGGCCTTTTCTTGTAGTGAATTCGCCTTGCACTTATGTACACACGTATACCCTTATGTACCAACGAGTGAGATAGCTATGTAAACAAGCGAGAGAGGAACAAAACCTAGCGGCAACTATTTACTAAAGTTTTAGCCTTGATTTTTGAAGAACCTAACGGACCTTTTCAAGCAAATTTTAAACATAATTTTTTCTCTAAACCGGTTTTTATATCGATGTAGGTACATACATACATAAGTATGTACCCATTTGCTTTTTTATAAACGTTAGATTTTTGAACACTGGTTTTTTAATTTTACCGTTCTGATTTTTTTCTTTTATTTTTTTTCTTAAACGGATTTTTTCGCGCTATTACACTTTGTTAAACAGGTGAATACCAACACTTTCCGCTTTTTTTTACTTTTTTTTGTATTTGCGTTTTTTTTTTGTGTTTACCTATTTAGTTTTAAAGCTATGTTTTACTTATTTTTTGTGAACTTTTTTTTTTGGTTATAATTTCTTTTTTTAATTTTTTTTCTTCTAGGGTTTTTTCCACTTTATAGGATCATCTGTATGTGTTTTTCCTTTTTTTTTTACGTAATTTTTTATATTTTCAAAAAAATTTTTTTTTGATTTACTTTTTTCCCGTCGCGCACACGTTTAAGTTACATTGACCACTATTTTGTTAATTTTTATATGAATGTTTGTATGTATCTAGTTATGGGCAATTCTTACCCCATTCTCTTGTGGTGAATAGGTTAGTGTTGTCAACTGGAGCCTTTTTTCAGCAACGAAGGACCATGCAGAAAGTTGGTGCTTTGGTGGACTAATGAATTGGTAGATAAGAGCTGGGTGGACTGTATGTATAGAAGTTAGCACCAAAATTCGTCTCTGGTATGATTTCCCGAGTACTAGAGAAATTATACGAGGGTTGTTGTGCAATATTAGGGATACGATTTAGAGTTAAGGACAATTAGGTTAGTTATGTGAATGTGTGTATGATTAGACTTGTGTGAGCACACCTGTATGTGTGTGTTCGTATGAATGTGTAGAATTGAAAGATTTTTATTTTTCAAATAAGAAAAACTATAATTTTATTGTAAGTGTAAATTCAATTAATTTAGGTTAGCTTAGGTTAGGATTTCATTATTTAGTTTAGTTACAAGAAAAATATCGATTTTAAATCAGAAATAATTAATGTTGCAGCCCTAACAAAAACCACACGCTTAACTTTAAGCCTTTCTTCTTTTTCTAATTTACATTGAGTGCTTTTAATTTCCAAAATAATTCCAAGATAATAATTCACAATAATAACAAGCTACGTTACAACTACCTTTATTCAAGTGGTAAATTCAGTTATATAAATTCAAATTTAAATATTGACAATTCAACCGGATAAAGTATAGTGATTATAGTGAAATTTAATTATAGTGAAGTTTAATAAAAAAAAGGGAAATTAAACTTGTTAAATTTGTGGTATAAAATCTGGGATTTTATACAGGGGTTTTAAAGAACTTTTTTTAGATACCTCCTGTGAGCTGAGTAAACATTTATACTCATCATAATAGAATGTCTTCTGCGCCAACGTCAGTAGTCTTACCTTGACCTGCTTTAACTCTTGTAGAGTTATTTGGTTCTGAGCACTTGCCACAATCTTCGGCCTGAGTTTGGCCGCGATTTTATTAAAAAATCTAAACACGTAAACCAGCATGCGAAGTGCTTTTGTGTATGATGAAAACCTATTCAACACCTCATCCTCTTCTTGAACTTTGGCAACTACCGTGTGTACTTCCATCGGTTCTTCTATTAACTTTAACGGGTTTCGTTTTGGCCATTCAGTCATGGGCTTAGTTAACCATTGAGGCCCCCTGCAGCATTGTAAGTTTTGTGCCAGCTCCTGAGCCTTACAACCACGCGTCCCCAGATCTGCCGGGTTGTGGTGTGTTGGCACGTCTCCATGTGGCGTTGCATATCAGCCCATGAATTTGCGCAATTCTATTTGCTACATATGTTTCCCACGTAGTTGGGGGATTTGCCAGCCATCCTAGTACTATGGCTGAGTCTGTCCATAGATAAGTTTCATTAATTTTCAATTTCAGAGCAGTATTAATCAGAGTTCGAAAATAAACTGTAAAGTACAGCAAGTTAAGGTACCACACAGTTTTTTTAATTTTTGTTTGTGCACTTGTACACAAACAAAATATGGTACATAACTATTGTGAGCTGACGAACAGAAACACTTAGATAAGTTACCGAACTTTTTTTAGAGTCCGTGTTAAGTTCTTTTAAGGTACTTATCTGTACTTTTTAGTGAACACGTAGTTAACTTTTAGCTAACTGATATGTTTTTTTTAGTGTCAGCGTAGTTTATTTATTGAGAAAAGAACCCAAAATATAATTTGAAGTTAAGTTTTATAACAGGAGTGCAGAAATATAAGAAACAAATAGTGCAAAAATATATGAAAAATTTGAAAAAATTCACGTTAAAATTCAAGAAAATTATGTAGTAAAGAGGCCTAATAGAAGGCCTTTTTGCAGACTAAAGATCTCCCAGCCGCATGCTAACTTTATAACCAATTAACAAGGTGTGTCATTGAAGACCACCACCTTGCACTTTTGCATCAATTTTAAGCACTTCTGGAAGGGTTTCTAAAAAGATTTAAGAATAAAGCTTTATCCAAATTTTATTGTTGTGGCAAATAATACGAAGTAAGTCAATTAATAACTAAACTTGCAACACGTTCTAACATAACTACTAATAAAACGATTGCGACAGGCCTTCTCTTAGAAAAGAAAAATTTTAATTTGTAAAATATTTAATAAAAACTTTTCTAAAAGACCTTTTCAAAGAAGGCAGAGTGGAGTAAGTAAAAGTTTACTTACAATTTAATTGTGAACCTTCTTAAAGGCCTAAAAAGTGAATCGCTTGCAATTTTCACTGCTGGGCAGCACGATTAGCCTGTGTGTATTTTTTTTTTTTTTTTTGTAAAATTATTTTTTGACTGGTAAGCCAAAATGTATGTGTTGTTTTTTTTTGTAGGCAAATATTATTGAAATAAAAAAAAAACTAAGAGAACTGCACATATCGTCATCTTAAATGCAGAATATTGTAACATCAAATTTCATAAGTTTACATGAGAAGCAAAAAACCTTGTAAAATGGAAATTATATGAGATATTAGAGTATTAAATATTTAGAATAAAAATGCGAGAACCAATATATTTTTTATAAAAAAATATTATTTTTATTATATTCAACATTTTTGATTTTTCGAATTTATTCTATGATAGTGTATAAAGTAATTCCTGAAAAATTTAAAGAATAGAACTATTACAAAAAAGCTCATAGAATAAATTCGAAAAATAAAAAATTTTGAATATAATAAAGTTGCTTATGAAAAGAAATATTTCCCAATATCTATTTATTATTTTTATTGTTATTTATTTAGTTATGTGTGTTGCGTTATTTTAAATTGAATGTGTGTTGCGTTATTTTAAATTCTCTGAAAATTAACTGAAATTGTAATATAAAATAAATGAATATCCAGTTAAAAACCGGTCTACTAATTTTTCATTTATTTTTAACGAAAAGTTCATATAATTTTTACTGTCAAAAATTAAACTGCGAATTCCGTAAAAACAAATGAAAATTCATTTGTTTTTAGGGAATTTGTCAGTTATTTTTTGATAGTTAATTTTAATAAAATAACTGAAAATTCATTTGTTTTTACGGAATTCGCAGTTTAATTTTTGACAGTAAAAATTATATGAACTTTTCGTTAAAAATAAATGAAAAATTAGTAGACCGGTTTTTAACTGGATATTCATTTATTTTATATTACAATTTCAGTTAATTTTACGTACAGAATATTGTGAGTGCACTTTTTTGGTTGGTAAAACTGTATTACAACAACAACACGTATTGAGTACTTGGAGTTTTTTTGAATGAGTTTTTCCTTTATGTCTGCTTAAGAAAAAAACTGTCCCTTTTAAAAGCATCAAAGAATTTTTTACAACAGTATACATATCGTTTGCTAAGATGCAAAGCAATGTATCATTGAAAATTTTGAAATAGACTTTATTATTGATTACGATTTACGTTAAATATTTAAAAAAAAATTTAAACTTCCACCTTAAAAAATATCCAAGCTATTAACAAAATCAAAAATGGCTTATCATAAGGTATATAATTTAGTTAAACTACATAATGAATAATCTTAATTAAAAAAAAATTAGCAGAGTATTTGATATATTTTTACGAACACTTAATTTTTTTACGTCAAAAATGGGTATTCTGTTTCATACTCTAAACGTGTTAGTGGAATAAGTGATCAAATTGCAAATTGTTGCATAAGTAAACAGGAAAACCGTGCGGTAAAATTAATATAAACCGAATCCATATATATGTATGAAAACCTATATTAAGTATGACTATCAGCTTCTTCTTCATTGGACTGTTAGAAATTACACAGCTTAACCCATTGCACTCCCATACGCTAAGAATTTCCAAAAATAAATAGTAACATCTGCAGATCCTTAGATTTTTGCTTCCAGCAGGATGCCATTATTTTTATGATAGGATTTTTCCATTATTTGTTTCGTTTCTAATGTTATGAGTTAATATACTCGTATGTACATATATACTTTTTAATAAATTTTAATACAGACGAGTTTCCTATAATGTATCTGTTACTATTGGACCAGAACATTTTTTCATTATTGATATAGAATGTTTATACAACAATAGAAATATTTTTTCCACGTTTATTTAAAATAATCTGTTATTTTTGTTAGTATTGCATTCTTCCAAATCGTCCTTCATCAATATCCTCAAAAAGACTATTATAAAGATTTTTGTGTTAAATAATAAATAACTTGTCTTCTACATCACATACATAATAGCATTTTTTATAAAGTGCTGGAATATAAATTGTTTAGCTATATTTTCTGTTAATCCTTTTACGGCTTTATTAAATACTAATAGTATTTTTTTTTTAGGATAAGTGCTTCTTTGTACAACATTTTCGTTCACTGAATACGGGGGCTGCTATCAATACTACTCTTAATTGAAAAACTTTCATTCTTCTTGTTTAAATTTTTCAGAAAATAACTAATAAAAATTTACTTCTTGCTACATATTAATTATACGATTATTGTCTTAATATTCTATTATAGTATCTTAATATTCAATTATTCCTGTAATTTTTAACAATATATTTAAATTTTTGTCGTTTTGTTTCAGAGAATTTAAAATAACGCAACACACATTCAATTTAAAATAACGCAACACACATAACTAAATAAATAACAATAAAAATAATAAATAGATATTGGGAATTATTTCTTTTCATAAGCAACTTTATTATATTCAAAATTTTTTATTTTTCGAATTTATTCTATGAGCTTTTTTGTAATAGTTCTATTCCTTAAATTTTTCAGGAATTACTTTATACACTATCATAGAATAAATTCGAAAAATCAAAAATGTTGAATATAATAAAAATAATATTTTTTTATAAAAAATATATTGGTTCTCGCATTTTTATTCTAAATATTTAATACTCTAATATCTCATATAATTTCCATTTTACAAGGTTTTTTGCTTCTCATGTAAACTTATGAAATTTGATGTTACAATATTCTGCATTTAAGATGACGATATGTGCAGTTCTCTTAGTTTTTTTTATTTCAATAATATTTGCCTACAAAAAAAAAACAACACATACATTTTGGCTCACCAGTCAAAAAATAATTTTACAAAAAAAAAAAAAAAAAATACACACAGGCTAATCGTGCTGCCCAGCAGTGAAAATTGCAAGCGATTCACTTTTTAGGCCTTTAAGAAGGTTCACAATTAAATTGTAAGTAAACTTTTACTTACTCCACTCTGCCTTCTTTGAAAAGGTATTTTAGAAAAGTTTTTATTAAATATTTTACAAATTAAAATTTTTCTTTTCTAAGAGAAGGCCTGTCGCAATCGTTTTATTAGTAGTTATGTTAGAACGTGTTGCAAGTTTAGTTATTAATTGACTTACTTCGTATTATTTGCCACAACAATAAAATTTGGATAAAGCTTTATTCTTAAATCTTTTTAGAAACCCTTGCAGAAGTGCTTAAAATTGATGCAAAAGTGCAAGGTGGTGGTCTTCAATGACACACCTTGTTAATTGGTTATAAAGTTAGCATGCGGCTGGGAGATCTTTAGTCTGCAAAAAGGCCTTCTATTAGGCCTCTTTACTACATAATTTTCTTGAATTTTAACGTGAATTTTTTCAAATTTTTCATATATTTTTGCACTATTTGTTTCTTATATTTCTGCACTCCTGTTATAAAACTTAACTTCAAATTATATTTTGGGTTCTTTTCTCAATAAATAAACTACGCAGACACTAAAAAAAACATATCAGTTAGCTAAAAGTTAACTACGTGTTCACTAAAAAGTACAGATAAGTACCTTAAAAGAACTTAACACGGACTCTAAAATAAGTTCGGTAAGTTATCTAAGTGTTTCTGTTCGTCAGCTCACAATAGTTATGTACCATATTTTGTTTGTGTACAAATGCACAAACAAAAAAATAAGATTTAGAGTTTGTGTGGTAAGACAAGTACACTGCGTTAGTGTACAGTTTTTTTTCGAACTCTGGTATTAATATAACTTACCAGTTTCGCTAATAACACTGCCCCATTCAATTCTAGCCGCGGTAGGCAACCCGTTTGTATAGGCGCAACCTTGCTCTTTGAAAGCAATAAATTTGTAAAAACAACATTTCTCTCCGTTTGACACCGGATATGCACAGCGGCACAATAGGCTGATTTCGAGGCATCTGCGAAGCCATGCAGTTGTACAGTGTCCGCTGGATTATATTGAATCCATCGCGGGATCGATATAGCCTCTTTGAGACGAGGTTGGTCCAACTTTGAAGGGTCTCTGGGGATATTTCATCATCCCATTTTACACCCTCCAACCACAATTGTTGCATTAGAATTTTAGTTCTTACGACTATGGAGCAAAAGTGTGGAGCAAAACTGTAGCTAAACGAATCATTAAGCGCGTTCCATTTTATACCAAGCGTTTTGGTATAGCTAGTTTCATGGAATCGCAGAAAATCTAAGTCATAAAGGTCTTCCTTTGGCAAGTTGGCGAGCATTACCCGGCTGCGGGTAATATCCTCCTAAGCTGATCTTGGGCCAAAAATGTTTCTTCGATTGTAAATCCGCCAGAAAGGATATCGTCCACATAAGTTTCCGAGCGTAGTATTGAGGCTGCTAAGGGTGCTTCCGACTCAGTATCCGCTGCAAGCTGTAAAAGAGTTCTAATCGCAAGATATGGCGCACAATTCACCCCAAAAGTTACAGTCTTTAACTGATAGTCCTTTATAGGGGAATCAGGTAGGAGTTGATACAAAATCCTTTGATATGGCCTGTCAGCTGGATGCACAAGCATTTGCCGGTACATATTTTTTGTATATCGCCACTAAATACAAATTGATACTTCCTCCAATTGAGCACTGTTGTTATTTACTCATTTTGAAGAGTTGGCCCAGTATAAAGCACATCATTAAGTGCAAATTGAGATTATGTCTTTCGTGAGGCATTGAAAACAACTCGAACTTTCGTTGTTTTATGCTCCGGCCGTATAACTGCATGATATGGCAAATAAAATGAATTATATTAACCTTTGTCCACAATTTCGTGTGCATATGTTTCCTCCATGTGGTCTAATGACAAGTACTCCTCAAGCACTTGCCTGTATTGCGCTTGCAATTCGGGATTTTGAGCCAGCGTTTTTTCCATTCTCGAGTATTGAACCAAAGCCACAAATCGTGATGATCCCAGAAATACTTCTTCTGGAAATTCTTTTTAAAAAGGTAACCTTACCATATATCTACCATCTTTTTGACGAGTTGTGGTTTGTACATAGAATTCTTCACAAACTTCATCTTCCACTTTGCTCGGCCTAGATGCTGGTACACTCTCGTCCTCCCAAAATAATTTTAAGAGAGCAGTTAGATCTTCAGTCTCAGGTTTGTTTACCGCTGTGGTGAAGGTCTGAATGGGTCCCACCTTCATAGGACCACTGAGCACCCAGTTTTGCCACAAATATTTTTCTTTATTCCGCTCAAATTTATACAATTCTCATAATCGTTACCTAAATATAAGATCTATTTGAGAAGTTTTATTAAATGTTGGATCGGCTAAGTCCAACTTATTTAGCTCAGGTGAATTTGGCTTTTCAAAAGACATCGATGGTAGCTGTTTTGTTACCATAGGCAAGACGATAGCTTTAATTGGTATTCTTGTATCGGTTCTTTTGGCATACAGGACGAGTTCACATTCTTTGCTTGCCGACTGTGATTGACCACCGATCCCCACGATCTCATAATGAGACCTTTGATATGGCAGCTGAAGACGATTTCTAATTCGCTCAGATAGAAAAGTTCGTTGAGACCCCGGGTCGATCAATGCCCTTACTGTGAACTGCTCACCTCTGTGCTCTATTTGCATTAAGGCAGTTCTCAGCAGAATATTTTCATTGCAGCTGGAACAATTCGGCTGAACTTGTTTCGAAGTACTTGGCCTTTCTGAATGGGTCTCACTGTGATACACACCTGCCTGGCTCTGCGTTGTGTTTTGGGAAATTGTATTTTTAGTGGCACTACTACTACTCCCTGGGTTTTCCTTTATTCGATTTTACGAGGTTTTCCTTGGCATATGAAGTAGTGTATGGTGCTGCTTCTTGCAGTACAAACAAGTGTATTTGCTATTGCAATTACTCTTAAGATGAGATGTTCCCAAGCAATTGTTACACAATTTATTCTGGTAAACATAATCGACCCTTTGTTGCACTGTGAATGTACGGAATTTCCTACAATTCCTCAGAGCATGATCTTCTTGACACAACTTACAATTTGTATTTATATTTTCTTGACCGACATATGTTTGTACGCTGGGTACAGACGAACGGTTTCTGATTCTTTTGAGGTTTTAATACTTTTAAATCGCTCCACCGCTCGTATCTATCGACCAAAAACTTCGACATTTGGGACCATTTTGGGAGTTCCCGAGGAGCGGTCAGCGATTGTTCCCACAAAGCTAAAGTGGTATCAGAGAGTTTGGTGGAGACTAAGCGTATGAGGATTGGATCCAAGCTCTCTACGTCAATTCTTAAAGTTTTTAATGTTGCCAGGGAATCAGTCACGGACGACTGTTGTTAAATTAATAAAACATACGAGCATAACTACCCGCTTGAGTACTTGTAGGATACTAAATTGTATTTACAAAATTATTCTTAAGTACTAACACTGAAAACCTTAAACCTAACTAGAACTTATAAGCTACAATTGTACACATGCACACACTAGCGACCCTTAATTTATTACTCGTTAAGTGTTTTATGATCTTGTTTAGGCACATGCGTATTTTAGTGATAAAAACAAAAGGTTTCATTATCTGTGTTAGTGTTTGTCAAAATAACCAATTACACAGAATTACATACATATGGAAACTAAAGTATCTCTTACTCTAATGACCTTTTTTATCTTTTATTCTTAGAACTAATGGAAATTTCTTTTTATGGGAAATTCCATCTCCACTAAATTATCTCTTACTCTAATGACCTTTTTTGTCTTTTATTCTTAGAACTAATAAATATTATCTTTTAATAATAAACATGTTCAATTCTGAACATTCTGCCGGGCCTCCAGAGGAGCTGGAGCCGAGAAATCTAATTTTACTACAGTATTATTACTGCGGCAACACTGATATTTAATATACATACAAAACAATATTAGAATACCAATTATAATTAATATCAAAGATGCGTGTCCTTTTAAATAGTTCTTTTAAATAGTTCATCTCCTTTGTGTTGTTGATAATTTTCACGTCTAAAGGTTTCACCAGTCTTGATTCTACTTGCGGAAGTTCTAGACCCCATGACGATGTCTGGATATGTGACTGCATACGTGATGTAAATCGTTGTGAGGCTGTTAATGTCACTCCTTCATATGTTGCAATACATCCTGGTGATAACGTCAGAATTCCTTTAAAAGGTAAAGTTGTCCAGCTGCGCTTTCCCTGACCACAATCCACTGTAATCATAAAGTTGCTAAACACGGCGAATATCCAATGATTTTCAGTGGATGTTTGCTTCCAAAAGCTTGTAGTTGAAATTTCCTCGAATTCGCAATCAGCGTGCCTGGATTGTTTTAAGGCTGACACTTCACAAGAGCTTTCAGTTGCTGGCTTCCATGGCATATTACCAATACAATTAAACTGACCTGGTAAATTCTTCTAACATGCGTTCAATTGCACTAGCGACATCAAAAAGTACATGTTGGAAGCAAAGTTGTATGCAATCAATTCATTTCCAATTCTTGGCATCATCGTATGGTTCTTATTACCAACTGGCAGCTTTATTATTTCGTAAACTTCAGAACTGTGCTCATACAATAAAGGTATCTCCAACTGAATTACTAACCGTGACTCCATTATGATCCCTTTAGAAGTCATTGAATGGTAGACCTCTTTCAGCTCTGTTCCCGTAGCTTCTCCAGGAAGAACTAAATTATTTGGCAACATCTTCTTGATTTCTGACAGTTGTTTATGGAGCTGTGATGGCTTCAATAAATCAAGATTCACATGCCCGTGATTAATATCTATCAATAAGTTTACAATTGAGGATTGAATCCTGCTGCAGTCATCAATCATTATGTTTAATTGTGTGGACATAATATGGAATAATATAATCAAACGCTCGGTGTTTCTAGTACTTTGAACTTCTTCGTTGAACAGCTTCAGCTGGTTATACATTTTATTGAAGTTCGCGTTAACATCGTCTGTAGTTTTTTCAGTTTATTTATAGTTGAGTCTACAATGGATGTTTGTTTTTGGATTAAGTTGTTCAAATCCTGTTGATTTTCAAACAAATTTCTCATATTCCCCTCCATTTTATCTCGGTCATCAGCATCCATCATCCCGAAAAGCATGTGATACAAAGACCCCACAAATTCGAAAGGAGCTCTTTTCTCTCGGGATTTGGTTAATAAAAGATCGTTATTTTCATTAAGTATATTGATTCTTCTATCCATTGTTGAAATTACCATTTCACATGCTTCTTTAAAATATCCAAGATTTGGACACTCCTTTTTAACCTTTTTCATCAACGTCTGTATACGTTCCATCTCTTTTTGATATGTTGAAAGATCGAAATATATTACTAAGCTCCATTTCGAATTGATCATATTTATTTGGCCTATGTTGTCTAGATATAATACTGTATTTGAAGAAATCTCCTTGATTGAAAATGGCTTATTGGCTTCTAACGGCGCTGTCTTTACTTGCTTGCAATAGCAGGAACCCTAACATTCTTAACATCTTATTTTCTTTTGGTTGCTTTCTTGATGTACAAAAACTTGTAACTGAAGAACCATCTTCTTCACCGTCATGCTCATCTGACACCGGCAATGCGCATACTTTATGTATTGGACGCTTGAGTATGCTGTTTGGAAGTTTTACAGTCACAACTCTTACCATGCCATCTTTACCTTCATGTACCTCTGTCACCCTTCCCAGAGGCCACTTCGCAGGGTAAGTTGGTTCATCCTTTACCAGTACCACTGAACCTTTCTTTAAGTTCTCCCTAGGCTGCCTCCACTTTGCTCTTTGTTGCAATGTCACTAGGTATTCCTCCTTCCACCGATTCCAAAAATCTTTTTTTAATTTTTGGATAAGCTTCCATCTATTAAGTGAACTTATCTTAGACTCATCAATGTGCTCCGGACATTCGATTAGGGGTCGACCAATCAGAAAATGACCTGGTGACAATGTATCTATAATATCGCTGCTCTGACTATCCACTTCTACCAGAGGTCTGGAATTCAGAACTGCTTCTATTTGCGTCAGCAGCGTACACATTTCTTCAAAAGTCAGCTTTGTATCTCCAATTATTCTTTTTAGATGATATTTTGTAGATTTCATACCCGCTTCCCAAATCCCTCCAAAGTGAGGGGCTGCGGGGGGAATGAAATGCCATTGTATTTTCTGTGATGCCAAAATTGGTATAATGGATTCATTGCTTTTTATTGCTTTTTTGAACTCTGCATCTAATTTTTTATTTGCGCCAACGAAATTAGTGCCATTATCCGAATATAAATGACTACAAAAGCCTCTTCGTGCAAAAAATCTTTTCAGCGCTGCCAAAAATGCATCAGTTGTTAGATCGCTGACAGCTTCTAAATGAATTTCTTTAGTTACCATGCAGACAAATACTGCAATATATCCTTTAAATGATTTTAAGCCTCTCCCTTTTGAACATTTCATCTGAATTGGCCCTGCATAATCTACACCTGTATGCATGAATGGGGAAGATGGCGTAACACGTACTTCGGGCAGATTCCCCATGAGCTGTTTGGCTGAGTCTTGTCTATAGCGCACGCATTTTGTACAATTTCTAATGTGTTTCTTCACAGCTGCTTTTGCCCCTACAATCCAATATTTTCTTTTTATATTTGCCTCTACTAGTCGATTACCTCCATGAAGTGTTAAGGTATGTACATAATTTATTATCAACGATGCCAAATGTGAATTTTGTAAAATGATTGGATGTTTTTGGTTGTAAGGCAGACTTGAATTATTCAACCTTCCGCCCACCCGAAGAATGTTGTCGCTGTCTATAAATGGGTATAGACTTTGGATTTTTCTAGTAGAGCTGACTATGCGGTCTTTCTTTAAACTTATAACTTCATTTTTAAATTCATATTGCTGATGGTGACAGATAATCAATTTTTCTGCCGCTTTTAATTCCGCAACGGTCAAGTATTCTTGATTATTACGTTTGCCTTTGATTATGTTCGTGAATCGCAAAACATAGGCCACAACCCAAGTCAGCTTATTTAACTTTGAATACTTGCCCATAAGTTCATTCAAAAAATTTAATTTTGTTGCAGGGTTTGTCATGAAACATGATATTATTGGCTGTTCTTCTTGATGTATTGGCCAATGTTCTATTGGTTTCGACAACCAATTGGGACCATTCCACCATAATAAATAGTCCTTGAGTTTGTCGGCGTGTATTCCTCTAGTCGCAATATCTGCTGGGTTATCTTTGCTGCTAACATGCTGCCATAATGCTGTAGGCACTAGCGTGTTGATTTCGTTCACTCTGTTTCTTATGAATTTATCCTTATTTCTGTTGTTTTGAATCCAACCCAATGTAATCTTTGAATCACTCCACGCGTATATTTTGTGTTGGCGTTTAAAGATGTCTGCTACTTTACGCAATAGCCTCGCTAAAAGATGTGCTGCGCTAAGCTCCAGTTTTGGAAGAGTTTTTCTATTCTTAATCGGATTAACCTTGCTTTTAGCTGTCAGTAATGTCACAAACGACTTGACCTTTATATATACTACTGCTGCATACGCTTTTTCAGAAGCATCGGCGAACCCGTGCATCTCTAATTCCATATCGTTTTCCGATTTAATCCATCTTGGGATCATAATTTGTTGAAGACTCATTATGTTTTTCGTAAATTCGTGCCATTCTTCTTTTAGCTCACTAGACAACACTTCATCCCATGTTGATTGTTGTAACCACAATTTCTGTATAAAAAGTTTTGCTACCAATGTAACTAACTGGTGACAACCAGCCTAATGAATCAAAGATTCTGGCAACATCTGAAAGTGCTTGCCTTTTTGTTATTTTATCTTTTTGAATAAAATTAATATTGAACATAAATTCATCCTTTACTGGATCCCATTGAAGGCCCAGTGTCTTCACTGATTCGTCATCCTCAATTTTAATGACTGCATTTTTCTGAATGCTTTTAACATCTTCGATCACTTGTTTATCGTTTGATAACCATTTCCTTAAATTAAACCCGAATTTCTTTAGCTGATATTCAATTTTACGATGAATACTTTTGCATTGTTGAATTGTATCTGCTCCAGTCATCAAATCGTCCATGTAAAAGTCTTCTTTTATTATGTTGTGAACATCCTCTTCCGTACAGCTATCAGCTATGTAGAAAAGTGATCTTACAGCAAGAAATGGTGCAGACGCTGTGCCATACGTAACAGTATTTAATTTGAATTCCTTTATGGGATCATTTTTGTTTTCTCTCCGTAACACATGTTGATAAGATTGATCTTCTTCTACAATCTTAACTTGACGGTACATTTTTTCCACATCCGCTGTCACTACATATTTCCACAACCTCCACTTTATGATGATGTCAAAGATATCCTTTTGAAGTTTCGGGCCCGTAAACATTGTATCGTTTTAGCTATTGCCGTTTGATGTTTTAGCGGACGCATCGAATACTACACGTAATTTTGTTGTTAGACTGTTTTCTCGTATTACCGGTTGATGCGGTAGGTAGTACTTTTCACTATGGCTCTTATTTACCTCTGTCATTTGACCCAGCTCTAAGTATTCTTGCATAAATTTGACGTAGTCCTTTTTTAGCTTTATGTTGCGATCTAGTCTTCTTTCTAATGATAGAAACCTGGCTAACGCTTGTTTTCTGGATTGGCCCAAATTGATGTCATCTCTAATTGGCAATTTTACTACAATTTTGTCATTTTGGTTAATCATTGTAGTTTTTTCGAATATTTCTAGGCAGTGTTTATCTTCAGAATTTTCTTCAGCATTTGGAAGCTCTTCAAGCTCCCAAAACCTCTCCAGATTGGTTACGGCTGACAATAATTTGTTATTATTGCTGTTATTACTATAGACTCCTGTTAAAATCCAACCCAATTTTGTAGATTGAGCCACTAAGCCATTCTTTTTGCAAACCCCTTCTTCTGGAATATCGCCAAATACGTCAGCTCCAATCAGGATATCACTCTATCTGACTTATTGTACATTGGATCAGCTAGAACGTAGTTGTCCCACTAACTGAGATCAATTTTAAATGATTTATCAGGTTGTGGTCCTGAAATTGAAGGTAAAACTACCGCATCAGTACTTATAACTTGGTCACTATAGAAGCGTGGTTGAATTAATAGATTCACCATTGCCTTTGATGTGGCCACTATTGTACTTCCAAGTCCTTGTATGTTAGTTTTGCACTTAATTCTTGGAAGTCCTAATATTTGTGCAGTGATCCCTGATCAATTAATGCTCTTAGCATAATTAATTCTCCACTTGCTGCACGAACTTTTACCTGTGAGGTCGCTAGTAGTGTTGTTGTAGTTGTGTTTGGTTTTTTTATCATCATTGATTTTGATGTACTAGATTTTGGTTCCTCGTTTTTTTCCTCATCTTTATGTAGCAGCCTATGGTGTCCTTTTTCGTAAAGACCGCATTTAGTTTTATTAGAACATTTCCTATCAAATTTGTGGTTAATGCATGTAAAGCATAATTTATTTTTATAAGCGATTCTTCTGCGGTCAGCCATTGGTAATGTTAGAAACTTTCTGCATACACGCGTTAAATGGCCATTCATGTTGCAGTAAATGCACGCTTGTTGTGCCGTGTAAAGTGTGTTGAAAACTTTTGTATTGTCACCCACTTTTTTCTGGTACTTATATCCTTGGCGCTTCGTAACTGCTTCCAGGGCTTGAACTTGTTGCTCCAAAAATTTCAAAACGTCATCAAGACTTTGAATTTCTTTTGTTTTCTTAACATTTTGTTCATAATACCGGAGACCATCATTGTCTAGTTTTCTGATTACAATGCGAGCAATAAACGGTTCAGCATCCGTTATCTTCACATCCATTCCTTTAAGCGCATAAATGCAACTGTTTGTCGTGTCCAATAGCTGCTTTACACTTGCGGATGACTCGCTGTTGACCATTGGTTGATCTAGTAGCTTGTCGACTTGGTTAGTAAACAACAGCCTTCGATTCTCGTATCTTTGTTTGAGAATTTCAAAAGCCGCCACATAGTTTATATCCGTCACTTTCAGGTGTTGAACTAGTTTCTTAGCTTCACCTTTTAGTGCTGTCAACAATCGATACATTTTCTCCACATTAGAGAGATAATTGCAGTCATGCACAAGGCTCTTAAACATATCATGAAATGGAGCCCAATCATTTATGTCTCCATGAAACTCAGGTATTTCTATTTTACCTAAGTTTGAAATGCCACTGGCATCAACTCTTGGCTCATTGACCTGTTCCCTTGAAGGATTTTTTACGTTTTTTGCACGTAATGCAAGAGCCATGTAATACTCGTCCTCAATATCTTCCTTGAGGATACGCACTTCTTTAGTGCTATTAAACTCGCATAGGTTTTTATAAACGTCTTCCAATGCTAAAAATCGTTTTTTTATTTGCTGCGTCTTTATGTCCAGTAGCTCGTTGGATGCATCAGATACTATTGTATGTAGTTCTGATATCTTTTCGCGCATCCATTCTACCTTTTCGATAAATTCTTCCCGCAGTTCTTCGGCTTTTCCTTGGACATTGGTAATGTCTTTGTTTTCTTTTTTACCTGCTATTGATTGCGTCCATTGGCTTTCTGATGATGACGTACTGGCTTTTATTAACTGCTTCTTTTGCTGGTGAACAATTTCCTGATGTTTATCTAGCTCTTCTTCATTCATTACTTGTTGAATTAATTCAATATTTTCTGCTATTACATCCACTATTGATTCAAAATACTTTTGTTCAAAGTAATCTTCAGACGTTCTTCCTGTTGTCAAAAGTGCTGTATTATTTGCCTCAAATTCAGCTCGAATCTGGTCAATACGTTTAGATACCTCAGGAATTCTTGTAGCGCGAATTGTTTTCAAGCTTAGTTTTGTCCGAATTGTAACTAGCTCGTCGCCCAACTCTTTTTGGCGTTCAAATAATTTTGCTTTATTAGCCATAGCTAATATGCTTTATATTATTAATGTTTATAGAAATAATATCTGTGAACTCTGATAATTATTCACAACACAATCCCTGTTTCAGCCGAGATTGACGCTTTTTTTTAAACTAACTCACAATCCCTGTTTAAGCCGAGATTGACGCTCTATAACTTTTTTGTCTACTACTTTAAAAATGTTATTTTTCAATAATATCTAACGCTTGTTAAATTTATTATTCTTTAATTTTTATTTTCCACACTGGTTTTTTTCTCTCGAAGGACCAAATGTTAAATTAATAAAACATACGAGCATAACTACCCGCTTGAGTACTTGTAGGATACTAAATTTTATTTACAAAATTATTCTTATATTCTGTTTTATGATCTTGTTTAAGCACATGCGTATTTTAGTGATAAGAACAAAAGGTTTCATTATCTGTGTTAGTGTTTGTCAAAATAACCAATTACACAGAATTACATACATATGGAAACTAAATTATCTCTTACTCTAATGACCTTTTTTATCTTTTATTCTTAGAACTAATGGAAATGTCTTTTTATGGGAAATTCCATCTCCACTAAATTATCTCTTACTCTAATGACCTTTTTTGTCTTTTATTCTTAGAACTAATAAATATTATCTTTAATAATAAACATGTTCAATTCTGAACAACTGTATTCTTCTTATGGCGTCACTATCTTCTTGAGTAGCAGAGGGGATATCAAACAGTATTTTTATTTGATTGTCCACTAGCACGCGCTTATTTTCGTAGCGGGTTTTAAGCGCGTCCCACGCAAGCTCGAAGTTCTCATGGGACAACGTATATCTTTTCACTATTGCTCCTGCTTCACCCCGTGTTTTATTCCTTACAGCCGTACCTAAACAAGTGCGGAAGGCGGAACGTTTTCTTCAGCGTAGCTTTTACGCTGATATGCCATACCTAAATAAGAGCGTCATCGTTGTGCCATAAACAGTAGTGTTAACTTTTGTGCCGACTAAAACCCTCATAAAAGACATAAGAAATTGAATTAAAACCGCTAGTTTGACCTAAAAATAGCTAATTTGCCATTATTTATTATCAAACAATAATAACAGGGTTGTCAAAACAACAAATATAGCAGCTCTGTTTATTTTAACGCGCTGTCAAAATCGTTGCGTTGCCGTCGCGTTGTTTCGGTATGCTACATACAAATTGTATGGGCATGAGGATTTTTGACAGCTAGAAAACGCGTTCCGCTCTTGTTTAGGTATGGCTGTTAGGTGATACAATTTCATAACCGGGGATAGTTTTGAATGATTAATATACACCGCCGTGAACATGTCTCGAAATGAGGGCCACTGTTCATAACTGCCCTTGAAAATTTCCGTGTCGCATGGAGGCAATTTTATAAAACTATCTGTAGTATTGGCCAATAGGTAAGGTTCTAGGTGAGCATATCTCGACGTTGACTGGAAGGCTGGGTTTTGAGACGACTCTATTCAGCTAATCTTTAAAACTTCACTAATATGTGAATAACACTGCTCATATTTCTGTGAACAAGTGACATAATCGTCTGTGGCTTGCATTTTGAATTCAACTCCAACTAAGGCATCTTGAGTTACCATGACCTTTCTGTAAGAGTCGTTTAAGTTCGCCCACTCTGCGTCCAACACCCTTAACTTTATCTCCAGTGTCGACTCATTATGATCCTGTATAGTACTAATATTAAAACTTTCCCCGAACTGTCGCAGCTTCCCACAATCGAACAGGAACTGCTCCTTGTACAGGGTGTTAAAAGCTGAATCAGAGCTTCCGGTTGCGTTCGACATAATTGCGATAGAGAAACTAAATTTATACAACCAATTTATAAATGTTCTAAGTGCTTAAGTATTAGCTTTCGGATTATATGTTTGTTAAACTTTGAAACTTTTCTAAGGCGTAGGGATCTGAAAACCGTTCCGATAAAGTTATTTTCGATTCTTAACGTTTTAAACAAGACTGCTTGGTAATTAAGGGGTTATAGCTACTTCAATAGATGCAATAGTAAATAGAATAATGGCAACTTTGGGTTTAGGGCCTAGTTTGCCGCACTAATCGAGTGTACAGATTGCAAGTTAGGGATTATTAGTGGACAAACTAAGAAACAACAAAACAGAACCACCTTTCCGTATAGATTAGGGGGTTGGGTAACTACAAAATAGTTTAAAAATATAAATCAGAAAAGTGGATATAGTTACCTAAGGGTTACAATTGCATTTATCTTTTAAGCGGTATCAAATTTTACCAAATTCTCGTTTCTTCAGATATCGACTGACTAAATCATATCGCGATCAATAACTTTATTCCAATTTTAGTCAACCGATAGATTACCTAATTTTTTTCAATTCCAGACAGTTTAACCAATTGATGTAGAAAATTTAAACTTCAGTTCATTTCAGTTTTCCTTGACCCTATGAATTTTCAAAATTTAATTCGGGTTTGGACTAATTATCTTTTATAGAAATTTTTAACTTTTTATCAATTTTAGAATGTTAGTCTGGGAAATGTAAATTTTATTAAAAAAAAATTTCTCAATTTTTATTTAAATTAAACATACTACGAATCTTAGATTTCATTTAAAATTTCAAGAATTGTATTCATTAATTTTTTCTATTTATGTAGGAATTTAAATTTTATTTAAATTTTTAAGTATTGTATTCAATTTAAGAATATAAATTTTTTATTTATGTGGGAATTTAAATTTTTACGAATTGTATACAATTTAAGAATATTCATTTTCATTTATGTGGGAAATTCAATTTGAATTTTTGCGAATTAAGAAAATTTTAGTTATTCCGGGGGAAATCTAAAGTTATTTAACTAATCCATTGACTCTACAATCTTTCATTCAATCCCGCATATTTATTCAAAAGAAAATTAAATCTTAACATATTTTTTTTTAATTTATGAATAATTTTATTTTTATTAATTTTTGCTATAATACATACATATGTTATTTTAAATAAAGTGAAATCTTTAAGTCTACCGTGGAAATAATTGAATTTTTGAACCCAATTCAACTTTCCACTAATTCGGGCAACATTGCAATTCCACCCTGGGGACTCTTAACTTAATTTTATCATTCTTATCTGCTATTTTCAATTTTTCATTCCAATTATTCCGATATTATTTGCTTCTGTGAGTGGCTTCTTGCTAGGCAATTGAAGCAATAGCCTAGGCCCGACACCACATCACGCCTCCTTTCTGCCGTCATCCGTTTGAATCGTCGACAGAATCTTAGGCCGTGATAACCACGACACAACACTCAATATAGGACTTCTAGGTCCCGTAGTTGATTTTCAGCTACAGCCGACCCTCGGCTTTGGCTACGGCCTAGACCTTGACTTTTGGTATGGCTTTGATTTTGGCTTGGGCTTCGGGTGGAACTCCGGCCTCGATTCCGACTTGGACTGCGGCTTCGTACCACTCCGGTAGAAGTAAGACGTCGATTTGACCTATGACTATAGAAAATGGAAGACAGTAATAAGAGATAAATACTTAGATTAGTACTGATACAAATTGTAATGGGTAGTGGCAAGTGATACTTGGTTAGGTTGACTGGGATCTAAGAAGTTGATTAGTGGGGGGGAAGGGGGGGGGGGATTAAGGTATTTGAGTTTAATAACATGGGATGCGTATAGATAGATGATAAGTATAAAAATTGATATGAGTAAATTATGTATGTTATACGTGCAAGTGTCATGAGCGTAAATCATGTAAGTGCAAAATTTGTAAAAAATGTGTAGTTCAACATAATTTTACTTCGCGTCCTCTTTTTTCAACAAAAGAAGGTAGCATAGTTTCACGATGGGCCTTGTAATGACAACCGTACGTACGTTTTTGTCAGCACCCTTCCCAGCCGCCATTCAGCGGCTGGTAGTAAATTATCCATTATCACCACCAGATCTCAGACTTGTTCATTAGGACCCGAGTCTTTCCACTTATATTGTTTTTGTAGTGCTCGTAAATACTCTTCCTTCCATCTTAAGGAGAATTGGTGATGCATGGCCTTTAGTTTTTCCCATCTATTTGAAATTTGAAGCTTTTTACCTCGGCTTCCAATAAACCGCCCATATGCGGCGCGTACGGCGGAATGAATCTCCATTCAAACCCCTAGGCGATATATTTCTGGGCTATATCCTGGGCTATCGTCTTTACAAATATGCCAAAGTAGTAGATAGGTAATGGGGATCTTGGCAGTATCCGGTTCCGGTAATAAGGTTGGTAATGTGGATGGTAATGCGGTTGCGGTTATGTGGATGTTATCCAATTTCCGAACCATTTTGCGGTTGCGGTTATCTGGATGTTATCCAATTACCGAGCCATTTTTCTAGTTCCCAAACCCTGTGATAGGAATGATATATTTAGATAGAGCATAATTTTTCTAGTTTCGAAACCAGTTGAAAATTTTTGGTTTTGAAAAACAAGTTTGTAGATTTTTAAATACAGTTTTTATTGGGTGGCAATGCTATATCGAATTAGATAGAGCATAATTTTTCTAGTTTCTGAACCAGTTGAAAATTTTCGGTTTTGAATTTTTAAATACAGTTTTTAGAATTAATGCAACAGTCAAAATATTTGAATTTAGTTCTTTTTTGTATTAAGAAATATTGTATTTCCCTTCAGTTTTAGTGGATGGCAATGCTATATCGAATTAGATGGAGCATATTGTGGATTTTTAAATACAGTTTTTAGAATTAATGCAACAGTCAAAATATTTGAATTTAGTTTTTTTTTTTTTTGTATTAAGAAATATTGTATTTACCTTTATGATGACATTATGTTATTCTTATTTGCAGTTTGTTTTCTTTCCCAATACAATGTCTCCTAATAAGATTAGAATTAGAATTAGAATTTGTATTTTGTAATAAAATGCTGACGATATGTCTGCTTGTTTATTTTAACATTAATCTGATGAAGAGACCTTTTTGTTATATTTAAGAAGCATAAACATGAGTGAGCATGTTAGAATGTATAATTTGTTTAGAATGTATAATTTGTTTAGAATGTATAATTTGTTTATAAAACAAAACATTAATTGCATTTTGTTTTCTTTCGCAATACAATGTGTCCCAATAATATTTAATAAGAATTTGTATATTGTTTATTTTAACATTAATCTGATTATTGTAGCAATATAGCGAATAATTGATTTTTCGTTATAAATAAAATTTTGGGATGCATTATATTTTTGTGTATATAGATAGCTAGAAAAGTTTTTATCATTAGTTAGTATACCGCAACATTCCTCAAAGTGAAGACATATTTTCCGCCATTGACACATTGATTTTTGCGTATATAGATTTTAAATTTGAAGCTTTTTACCTCGGCTTCCAATAAACCGCCCATATGCGGCGCGTACGGCGGAATGAATCTCCATTCAAACCCCTAGGCGATATATTTCTGGGCTATATCCTGGGCTATCGTCTTTACAAATATGCCAAAGTAGTAGATAGGTAATGGGGATCTTGGCAGTATCCGGTTCCGGTAATAAGGTTGGTAATGTGGATGGTAATGCGGTTGCGGTTATGTGGATGTTATCCAATTTCCGAACCATTTTGCGGTTGCGGTTATCTGGATGTTATCCAATTACCGAGCCATTTTTCTAGTTCCCAAACCCTGTGATAGGAATGATATATTTAGATAGAGCATAATTTTTCTAGTTTCGAAACCAGTTGAAAATTTTTGGTTTTGAAAAACAAGTTTGTAGATTTTTAAATACAGTTTTTATTGGGTGGCAATGCTATATCGAATTAGATAGAGCATAATTTTTCTAGTTTCTGAACCAGTTGAAAATTTTCGGTTTTGAATTTTTAAATACAGTTTTTAGAATTAATGCAACAGTCAAAATATTTGAATTTAGTTCTTTTTTGTATTAAGAAATATTGTATTTCCCTTCAGTTTTAGTGGATGGCAATGCTATATCGAATTAGATGGAGCATATTGTGGATTTTTAAATACAGTTTTTAGAATTAATGCAACAGTCAAAATATTTGAATTTAGTTTTTTTTTTTTTTGTATTAAGAAATATTGTATTTACCTTTATGATGACATTATGTTATTCTTATTTGCAGTTTGTTTTCTTTCCCAATACAATGTCTCCTAATAAGATTAGAATTAGAATTAGAATTTGTATTTTGTAATAAAATGCTGACGATATGTCTGCTTGTTTATTTTAACATTAATCTGATGAAGAGACCTTTTTGTTATATTTAAGAAGCATAAACATGAGTGAGCATGTTAGAATGTATAATTTGTTTAGAATGTATAATTTGTTTAGAATGTATAATTTGTTTATAAAACAAAACATTAATTGCATTTTGTTTTCTTTCGCAATACAATGTGTCCCAATAATATTTAATAAGAATTTGTATATTGTTTATTTTAACATTAATCTGATTATTGTAGCAATATAGCGAATAATTGATTTTTCGTTATAAATAAAATTTTGGGATGCATTATATTTTTGTGTATATAGATAGCTAGAAAAGTTTTTATCATTAGTTAGTATACCGCAACATTCCTCAAAGTGAAGACATATTTTCCGCCATTGACACATTGATTTTTGCGTATATAGATTTTAAATTTGAAGCTTTTTACCTCGGCTTCCAATAAACCGCCCATATGCGGCGCGTACGGCGGAATGAATCTCCATTCAAACCCCTAGGCGATATATTTCTGGGCTATATCCTGGGCTATCGTCTTTACAAATATGCCAAAGTAGTAGATAGGTAATGGGGATCTTGGCAGTATCCGGTTCCGGTAATAAGGTTGGTAATGTGGATGGTAATACGGTTGCGGTTATGTGGATGGTAATGCGGTTGCGGTTATGTGGATGTTATCCAATTTCCGAACCATTTTGCGGTTGCGGTTATCTGGATGTTATCCAATTACCGAGCCATTTTTCTAGTTCCCAAACCCTGTGATAGGAATGATATATTTAGATAGAGCATAATTTTTCTAGTTTCGAAACCAGTTGAAAATTTTTGGTTTTGAAAAACAAGTTTGTAGATTTTTAAATACAGTTTTTATTGGGTGGCAATGCTATATCGAATTAGATAGAGCATAATTTTTCTAGTTTCTGAACCAGTTGAAAATTTTCGGTTTTGAATTTTTAAATACAGTTTTTAGAATTAATGCAACAGTCAAAATATTTGAATTTAGTTCTTTTTTGTATTAAGAAATATTGTATTTCCCTTCAGTTTTAGTGGATGGCAATGCTATATCGAATTAGATGGAGCATATTGTGGATTTTTAAATACAGTTTTTAGAATTAATGCAACAGTCAAAATATTTGAATTTAGTTTTTTTAAATACAGTTTTTAGAATTAATGCAACAGTCAAAATATTTGAATTTAGTTCTTTTTTGTATTAAGAAATATTGTATTTCCCTTCAGTTTTAGTGGATGGCAATGCTATATCGAATTAGATGGAGCATATTGTGGATTTTTAAATACAGTTTTTAGAATTAATGCAACAGTCAAAATATTTGAATTTAGTTTTTTTTTTTTTGTATTAAGAAATATTGTATTTACCTTTATGATGACATTATGTTATTCTTATTTGCAGTTTGTTTTCTTTCCCAATACAATGTCTCCCAATAAGATTAGAATTAGAATTAGAATTTGTATTTTGTAATAAAATGCTGACGATATGTCTGCTTGTTTATTTTAACATTAATCTGATGAAGAGACCTTTTTGTTATATTTAAGAAGCATAAACATGAGTGAGCATGTAAGAATGTATAATTTGTTTAGAATGTATAATTTGTTTAGAATGTATAATTTGTTTATAAAACAAAACATTAATTGCATTTTGTTTTCTTTCGCAATACAATGTGTCCCAATAATATTTAATAAGAATTTGTATATTGTTTATTTTAACATTAATCTGATTATTGTAGCAATATAGCGAATAATTGATTTTTCGTTATAAATAAAATTTTGGGATGCATTATATTTTTGTGTATATAGATAGCTAGAAAAGTTTTTATCATTAGTTAGTATACCGCAACATTCCTCAAAGTGAAGACATATTTTCCGCCATTGACACATTGATTTTTGCGTATATAGATTTTAAAACATAATAAAATAAAAACATAATAAAATAAAAAAAGAATTTTGAAAATCAATTGTAAACCTTTTTTGAAAGTTGAATACAAAAGAAAATAAAAATCAGTTATAAACATTTTTGAAAGTTCAAAAGAAAAGAAAAAATAAGTTCTTGTTGTTAAAGAAAGTACAAAATAAAATGGCTCCTGTATATTGCTCAATTTGTTCTTCAAAGCTCAGCTGTCCAAAAATGCTTAAGGTGCATATGGAATTGCATAGGAATACTTCTAATTGTTTTGATGCTAACGACTATGAAGTATGTCCCATATGTAATACGCATATTTCCAGAAAAATGGTTAAGGTTCATCTAAATCTGCATTGCGGTGTATGCAAAAAGTTATTTATGGCCCAACAAAAGCTGAAAGAGCATATGGAATTCCATAAAAATACTTCAAATAGTTTTGATGGTAATTACTATGAAGTATGTCCGATATGCAAGATGTCTATATCAAACAAAATGCTAAAGGTGCACAGTAACCTCCACTGTCCCATCTGCAAGAAACTTTTCATTAGTTCAAGAAAACTCATTGAACATAAAGAAGCTCACAATACTACCATCCAATCACCTCTTCTTCAAAGTGCTAATGAAAAGCATTGTAATGAATGCAATGAATTAATACCGACAACATCATTTAATGCGCATATGAGAACAAATCGCCATATTGAAAATTGTCAAACAATTAATATTAATAAAAAATTAACTGTGAGACAAAGTAATTTTAAAGGAAGAATTGAAACCTATAGATTAGTGAATGAGAAGGAAGAAATTCTGTTTCCGGAGGAGTTCTTTAGAGATGCGAAGGCAATTGTAATTGAAGAATTAAAAAGATGCGGCATCAAACACACTACATTTAAATTTAACATGGAGTTGTTATGTGAATACATGAAATTGGTGGACGATGAAATTAAATTAGCATCAATTGTGCACATTTCCAAAATGATGTTAATAACGCTTGCTGAGGATATCTGTGAGTCATATGACAAACATGCAGACGAAATATCCACTAAAATGAGTGAATTTCAGGAAAGGGACAGTGGATGGACACTCACTAAAATAAATTTTGTAGAAGTAAATGTAAACAAGGCTAGCATTATAAGAGGATCCCAATTTATACCCTTGCCCAAGAGCATAAGCAATATTAAAGGAGCATGCATAAATGTGGAAAATAAAGATGTTTTCTGCTTTAAATGGTGTTTAATTGCAGCACTCTGTAGTGACTTAAGCAACAAAGAAAGAAGAAAGTGCAATTCATATAATATTAATATTTAATATGATAAAATTGCTGTGGGTGACTTGGAGTTGAATTTTGAGGGATTAGAATTTCCTCTGCCTTTAAAATCAATAAAAAGGTTTGAAAAACAAAATGATGTAAGCGTTAATGTATTTGGATATAATGGTGAGTCAATCGTTGGACCATATTATATAACGATTGAGGAAAAAACTATCCATATAAATTTACTGCTTTTGCATTCCGGTGAACAGTTTCACTATATTCTCATTAATGATATTTCCAAGTAAGTTTTTCTTTACATTTATAAATATACATATATGTATATACTTATTTCTTTTTAATTATAATTAAAACTATTTTTATTTATTTTAGACTAATTCGATCTAGTATAACCTCACATAAGGGCAAAATTTATGTATGTAATATGTGTCTTTACCATACACATGATGAATCAATTTCAAAAAATCATAAAAATGTGTGTGGAAAAAAGATAACAAAGATGCCCAATCCCGAAGATGCGTTCATATCTTTTGTTAACCACCAGAAGCAAGTTGATGTTCCGTTCGTGATTTATGCTGATTTTGAATCAGTTTTGGAGAAAATAAATGAAAGTGTAAGTAGTAAGACAAAAAATATTCAAAAGCACATTCCATGTGCTTTTAGTTATTATGTTAAATGTAGTTTTAAGGATACATATAAAAACCATGTTTATTATTTTGGAGAAGAAGCATCAAAAGTTTTTGTTGACAAAATTGTTAAAGATGCAACAGATATTTATAATCAGTACCTAACTAAAGTAGAAAAAATAAAAATGACAATAGATGATATTCAGATTTTTAATAAATCAACAAATTGTCACATATGTAACAAAATTTTATATAATGATAAAGTTAGAGACCACTGCCAGCTCACTGGTAATTTTCGAGGAGCTGCTCATAATGAATGTAATTTGAAATACAAAAATCCCAATTTTATACCAGTGATCTTCCATAATCTTTCTGCCTATGACATGCATCTTTTCTTTAAAGAGCTGTCAACAATAAAAAATGCAACAATAAAAGTTATTCCTTTAAATAAAGAGCGTTATATTTCACTTTCTGTTTACATTAAAATAGATAAAAACCGTGGATTTGAAATCAGGTTTTTAGATTCAATTAGGTTTATGTCTTAGGGTTTAGATTCTTTAGCTAAAAATCTTGATATTAATGATTTTCTAATAGTCCGAGAACGTTTTTCTAATGAAAATCAATTTAATCTTATCAGGAGGAAGGGTGTATTTCCGTATTCTTACATGGATTCAATGGAAAGGTTTAATGAAAATCAACTACCAAGTAGAGAGAATTTTTTCAATATTTTAAGTAATGAGGAATGCAATGTAGTCGATTACGAACATGCTCAAAAAGTATGGAGTGAATTCAAGTGCAAGAACCTTCTTGACTATACAGAACTCTACCTAATATCTGATGTTCTTCTCTTAACAGACATATTTGAAAACTTCAAAAAAATATGTAAGAGTATTTATAATTTAGATCCTTGTCAGTACTACACTGCACCTGGTCTCTCTTGGGATGCAATGCTTAAGATAACAGAAGTTACATTAGAGCTATTTACTGATAGTGAAAAATACCTCTTTATGCAAAATGGAATACGAGGTGGATTAGTTCAATGCTCCAAAAGATATACTAAGGCAAACCACAAGTATATGGAAAATTTTTATGACAAAAAAGCATCAGAGTATTTGATGTATTTAGATGCTAACAATTTATATGGGTGGGCAATGTCTGAATATCTACCTTATGAGGAATTTGAATGGATGAATAATGAAGATATGGAAAATTTTAAAGTTGAAAATATCTCAGATAACTCAGAATATGGTTATATTTTAGAGGTTGATCTTGAATATCCTGACTCTCTTCATGACATTCATAATGATCTACCATTTTGTCCACAAAATAAAACTCCAGGGCAGTCTAAATTTAAAAAATTAATAGCAGATTTGACGCCTAAAGCAAATTACACTATACATTATAGAGTTTTAAAACAATGTATTACCAATGGACTTGTTTTGAAAAAAGTTCACAGAATTTTAAAATTCAAACAGTCTCCATGGCTAAAAAAATATATTGATTTAAATACGCTGCATAGAACTAATGCAAAAAATAATTTTGAAAAGGATTTTTTTAAACTGCTTAATAATGCAGTTTATGGAAAAACGATGGAAAGTGTTGATAAAAGAAAAGATATACGTATTGCTACCGGATGGGAAAATAGTAATAAAAACCATTTAGGGTTACGATCATTAATCTCTAAACCAAATTTTCTTAGTTTGACAAAGTTTAATGATGATTTGTATGCAGTCGAGCTGAAGAAAATGGAACCATACTACGACAAACCCATATATATTGGATTTTCGGTATTAGAATTATCCAAATGAAAGATGTATGATTTCCATTATACATATATGATTCCGAAGTTTGGAGAAAATTTGTCCTTAAATTATATGGATACCGATTCATTTATTTATTCAATTAAAACAAATGACTTCTATGATGACATTCGTAGCGATGTCAGTTTAAATTTCGATACGTCTGAGTATACCAAAAACAATGTTTTTAATTTACCTCTCCTTAACAAAAAAGTATTGGGAATGATGAAAGATGAAAATAAGGGGGAAATAATGATTGAATTTGTAGGTTTAAGATCAAAGATGTATTCCTTGTCAACTGTCACTTCAGAAGACATTAAAAAGTGTAAAGGCGTCAAAAAATGTGTAATTAAAAAACTAACATTAAATGACTATAAGGAGTGTTTATTTGAGCAGAAAATAGTATCTGATGAAATGGTTGTATTTAGAACTAAAGCTCATCAGTTGTATACACAAAAGTTGCATAAAGTAGTACTTAATCATACAGATGATAAAAGAAATATTATGGAAGATAAAGTAAATACTAGAGCTTGGGGTCACTTTAGAGATAGAATTAACACTTATATGGAAATTTATTAAGAATAATGTTGTTTGTTTATTACTATTGAGATGGCAGTGATTAAAAATAAAAATAAAAGGCTTTGTATTTATACATATTAAAATAAATTTTATTATTATATATATATTAGATTACATCTAAATACATTTGTTTTAATACAATAAAAGTTAAAATATATTCATTTATTCATAAGGTTCTTAAAAATAATGTTTATCTGTATTTAGATCAATAATAGTAATTAAATTTAAAGAAAGAAAAAAATTTATCAATAAAGTTAAAATGTAAGATATAAAAATTAAAAAATAAAAAAAAAATGTTGTTCTTATTTCAAATTAGATTTTCTCTTTCAAGTAAAACAGCATTTTTTAAAGCGCAAACTCCATAGTTGTGATGACTGCAATATGAGTTTTCAGATACGAATACAATATCATATTTATCTGTACAAGAAGCAGAACAGCTGGTCATTGGAGTAAGCCAACAGCAACAACATTCTACTATGAATCTTCCTTCAATTAACAATAGTCTTCCTAATAATATCACTGGTAACCCGGTTCAACTTAAAGTTATTGGTCCAAAAAAGACAATATTTGCTGCTCGTTTTGCTTCGGATACAACGTCAGACGCAATAAAACAATATGTTAACTTTAAACTTGGTAAAGAAATTGATATAAGTGTTTTCAAATTCAAGTATTCTGAAAGAAGAAGCAAATCATCTTTTAAAATTATTGTTCCAGAAGAAAATTTTAATACCATTGTCAATGAAAATTTTTGGCCTCCTAACGCTATTATACACGAATATGAATATAGAAATGCTTTTCGTTCTGATATTGCTTACTTACCTTCTCATGATAATATTCCAAAAAAACTAAATAATTTGCAGACTGAAAACTTAATAAGTGTTGGGTACCAAAATGTGCGTGGCCTTAACACGAAATTATCCACCCTTTATGCCAATAGCTTTGGGTTTCCCTTTCATATAATTGTTTTTACGGAAACCTGGTTAAATAACAGAAAAAATATATACAATTATGAAATTTTATGCCCGAGATACCAGATTTTTAGATTTGATAGGATACATAAATCTGGTGGCGGTGTTCTTATCGCAGTGCTTGATTATTTTCCTTGTGAATATATAAACCTTACATCTAGTGATGATACTGAATTTGTTGCCGTTAAAATTAAGCTGTATTCGACTTATCTTTACATTTCCTGTTCCTATATACCTCCAAACTCGCCAGCTGAAATTTACAATAACCACATTTCTGCAATTAAACTTGTTCTTGGTCAGTCTAAACCTTCTGATTTGTTTATTGCCCTTGGTGACTTCAACCTTCCAAACATAGTATGGATTAATCCTGTAGAAATAAACTATTTAATTCCATTACAATTAAATGAATTTATTCAGTCACTGCTGTCATGTGGACTTTCTCAGATAAACTACGTCTCCAACGCATTTGGGAAACTTCTTGATCTTGCTTTTGTTAACCAGCCATCAGACATACATGTGAGGAACACGCTACCTATTTCTCAACCTGAAGATTGTTACCATCCTACAATACAGCTAGATATTTGCCTTTCTACAAAAATCTTTCCCCAGGAATTAAGAGAAAATTTAAATAATTTGGTATTCTGTTTCTCCCGTACGGACTACACAAAATTTAATAGTTTATTATCGAAAGTCGATTGGGATACTCTTATTTCAGGAGATAATCTGGATAATGTCGTATCAAATTTGTATGCTGTATTGCATCACTGCATGTTGGAAGCTGTTCCCAAACAAATTATTCGCAGTAATAAAGGCCCTCCCTGGAATAATCGTTATTTATCTAAATTGAAAAATAGAAAAACCAAACTTTTTAAAAAATATAGGCTATCCGGCTCATCTGTTGATTTCACGAATTATTGCATTATACGATCTAATTACAACACGGCTAGCCAACTAGCGTATAAAAGCTATTTAAATCGAATGAAAATTAAAATGAAAACCAACCCCAGATCGTTCTACAATTTTATCAACAGTAAGCGTCGTGCAAGTGCGTATCCTAATTATTTGAAATTTGGATCTCGGAGTGCTGAAGATGATGTTTCTATTAGCAACTTATTTGCTGATTTTTTTGCAACCACGTATTCAAAAAAGTCATTTGATAGTCAAACTTCTTATCCCTATAGCATACCTCATTCTACAGGTATCAACTTTTCATTTATTGACACTGAAACAGTACTATTAAATTTAAAGTCTCTGCGGTGTTCTCTTAATCCTGGCCCGGATGGTGTACCTAATTGTATTTTAAAAAATTGTGCAGAATCCTTATATGTTCCTCTTACAATTATCTTCAATAAATCTATTGAACTTGGTTACTTACCACCTGAATGGAAAAAATCTTATATTACTCCGTTGTTTAAAAGTGGAAGTAAACTGGAAATATCGAATTATAGAGGAATTGCAAAGCTGAATGCGATTCCCAAACTTTTAGAAAAAATATTAACTGATAGTTTATATCATCAAATCTCTTCCCTTTTATCACCTTGTCAACATGGTTTCAGGAAATCACGTTCCACTGCTACTAACATTTTACAATTAACAACTATTGTAAATGAAGGTTTTGTTAATAATAAACAAACAGACGTTATTTACACGGATTTTAGCAAAGCATTTGATAAAGTTAACCACGATATTTTACTTTACAAGTTATCACGTATGGGATTTAGCAACAACGCAATACAATGGCTTAAATCATATCTTTTGGATAGAACCCAACAAGTAAAATTTAAAAATGCTACATCAAAATTCATCGATGTTCTCTCGGGTGTGCCTCAAGGAAGTCATCTTGGTCCTGTTTTATTTACATTATTTATTAACGATCTGCCATCGGCTGTTCAGCACTCTAACATACTCATGTATGCTGATGATGTTAAAATTTTTAATTCTTTTAACGATATTATTGATCAATCTATTTTGCGGTCTGACATTGAACTTTTCTCTCAATGGTGTAATTACAACTTATTGGATTTAAATATAAAAAAATGTAAACACATGTCATTTTTCCGCTCATTTAAACTTGACACTAGCTATTTTCTAAATGGAACATTACTGGATAAAGTTCACACTATTGGTGATCTCGGTATTTTATTGGATCACAAACTAAAATACTGTGATCACATTTCATTAATGGTCAATAAAGCTAATGGAGTTCTTGGTTTTTTGAAACGTTGGTCAAAAGAATTTTCTGATCCATATGTAACTAAACACTTATATACGTCTCTGGTTCGCCCTATCCTGGAATATGGATCAATTGTGTGGGATCCATACTTTAATATATATATCAACAGCATTGAATCTGTACAGAAACAGTTCCTTTTATTTTGTTTAAGAGGTCTTGGATGGAATTCGCTTGCACTACCTTCATATGAAAGCAGACTTGGTCTTATTAAGTTACCGACGTTAAAAAGCCGAAGAACAATGCTTAGTATTTCGTTTTTAATGGGTCTAATACGCGGTGATGTCGATTCCGGTTACTTGTTAAGCAAAATTAACTTTAATGTTCCAGTGAGACCTACACGAAATTTTCAGCCGTTAAATTTAACGTATTACCGTTCTGTGTACGCTAACAACGACTCCTTTCGTCAAATTTGCTTGAAATTTAATAATCTATATAATCTAATTGACTTTTCTGATAGTAATGATGCCTTAAAAAGAAAAATTATTGTTTATTTAAATTCAAATTAGTTAATATCATTATTCTATATTTATTATATGTACTATAATTTAAGAACTTATGTCTGTAAGGATTTTTAATCTATAGACTGGAAAATTAAATAAATAAATAATGGTACATATTCAATAATACGATCGTGAATGAGAATACAATAAGCTGATGTGTTTGCTGGAACATTAGTAGCTGTTTCAAATTCAATTTTAATATCAATTGGTCCGCTGACAATAGATTCATTTTGATAACTAACATCTACTACTATTATTGGAGCATTATTTTTAAACTCTTGAGATGTGAGAAGCGGCTGGGAGTCCCTCATATAGTAGTTTTCTTGAAACCTTAGATACATATCATATAGAATTGCATAACGTTCATTCTTAAACTTTATGTTAAGGTCATCATATGGATAAGACTCTGAATTTAAATGTACTTTTAAATTAGTCAAATCGCAGTGGATAAATTTCTTTTCATGTTGGAATGCAATCAAAACAAAACGAGGGCGTTCTCTATTCGCTGCCAGCTTAACATTCCACACATGATTTGTTGACATATTTAGTTGTGGATTTATATGACAATCCCAACTTCTAAATGCAATCGGTATTGAAGTACCACTGTTTATTATTTTTATCATATTTAATTTACTAAAATCAGATAGTTGTACATGAGGAATTCTCCACGATATACTTGAAATTGTTAATTTAGCCTTTTCGGTAGAAACAGTTGAATATACAAGATTCTCATCATTTTTATTACGTAATAGAATCAATTCATGTTTTGCGTTCAATAATATTTTGTTATAGTCTTCAGCGAATCCCAAAAACAATTTAAGTGGTACATAAAAATTAAAATAGCCATTTACAAGATCAATATCATCAATTTTATTCCATCCAGCATTTTGCATTCCATTACTATCTATTGGTGATAATGAAACCAAATTTTTAATAGTACTTGATGTTCCTAAATGTCTCGTTTGATCAATTTCAACACCATTTACTTCGTAACGGATTTCATCAAATATATGTGCTACAAAATTATTTTTTAATTTAAAGTTGGCTGCAGAAGATACTAATTTTGTATTGCTATCATCTTTAACAAATCCTTCTACATATATAAAACTTTCCGACGGCAAAACATACAAGTCCTGATTTTGTATTGTAATACGAATTTCATCGTTATTATTGTAAGATTGTAAATATGGGGTATACGTATGGTAGGCCTTTTTAATTATATTTTCATCGGACAAAGGTTTATCCAGAACATCTATTATTGAACTCATGGTTTCTTCAATTTTAAATTTAATGATTTTAGAAATTCTTTATTTGATTGCGTTAAGTTTATATTTTTTAATGAATTCTTTGAATTTAATTTATTTTTCAATATTTTGTTAGCAGAAGAAGAAGAAGAATGTAATACTTTGTTTTTAAGTATATTATTCTTGTAAATTATCATTATTTTATTGGCCTTAAATGTAATCGAATTGTAATTTCCTCTCCTCGGAAATTAAGTAAATCACCGTTTTGATCAACCACTCGCAGAGTAAGGGAGCTTATCTCTCGACAGTTGACTGGCAAATAGATGAGATTCCTAGGAATCTCATCTATTTTATACCCAGGTGGGACATTAATGCCAAACTCATGCAAAGTATGTGCTTGGGAGTTATTCATGTATGTGTTGACAGCTATATTACTCTCAATTCGTAAAAGATTTACCTTAAAAATATTAACTGGAAGATCTGAGTAATAGTCTTTATGAGGTAATAAAATATTTTCTTTAAATCCTAAAAGCTTGCCAATTGTATTTTCCTTATTAAAGTATATTGGATCATTAGAGTTTTTTATTCTAACTTGCAACGTATTATTATTAGCCTCAATATTAATTTTATTTTCAGGACTATATCGTTGATATTTTATTTATTTTATTTTTTTTTTTTATTTCATCGACTGTCCTATGCAACAAGATTAAGTCTTATAATTACAGCATAGGATTTTATAAAGCTAAACAGGTTAATTTGTTGTTTGTAAGAATTACATATAAAATTCAAAATAAAATTATATAATATAAAATATGAAAGTACATATAATGTAAATAATATCTAATTTAAACATTTTAATAAACATATTATCAAAAAGATAATCAGGAAAAAATAAAGAAAATCATAAAAATCATGAAACAAAATCATTATTAAAGTTAAGCGAATGATTTCAGAACTTCAATTTTAAATTTTGATGCGTTACTATGTAGCTGGATGTGATATGGCAGTTCGTTCCAAAGTCGTATGGCGTTGATAAAAAATTGCCACTCAGATACAAGCGTTCTATACCTAATGGCGATAATTCTTTTACCCCTACTGGATCGCCCAAATCTAAGTAAGTCATGTAGATACTTTGGTGTTCTCTCATAAACAATCTTGTGCAAACACAAGAGTTCGTAATTTGAGGAGGTTTTCAAACGAGATTCCAAAAAGTTTGTTGTTAAACATGGTGACTGAGCCATATCTTCTAATACCAAAGACATATCTCACAATATTTCTGTAAATGGAATTAAGTTTACGTTTGCTAACAGCATCGCAATTTGAAAAAATTTCACATCCATAGAGCAAAGATGGTATTAAATAAGCCTTGGCAAGAAGCATTCTAATGTTTAATGGAGTACAGTATTGAGTGGCCCAGAGTGTTCTCAACATACCATATGTTTTTCCCACAACACTGTTGACGTGATTTGTCCAGGAGAGTATGTCATTGAATATAATTCCAAGGTTTTTAACACAGGTAACGACTTCGATTGGTTTGTTATTTAGCTTAACCTCAAAAACACGATCAAGATTAAGTAATCGTTTATGAATTACGATGCATTTTGATTTTTTTGGATTGAGACAAAGCCCATTTGCAGCTGCCCATTTATGTATATTACTTAAATCATAATTAAGCTTGGATATTGTTGTATTTAGCATTTTGACTGTGCTACTGAGATATATCTGGACGTCGTCAGCGTACATATGTATATTACAATATTTAAGTTTAACTGGAAGGTCATTAGCATATAAGGAGAATAAAAGAGGCCCTAAAATCGAACCCTGAGGCACACCTCTTGAAACAGTGACTCTGTTAGACATACGGTTATGTAGAAACACTGATTGTGAACGATCCGATAGGTACGAATACATAAGTTTAGCCGAGGTGTTACTGAAATTAAACATGTGTTTCAGCTTTTCACATAAAATAAAGTGATCTACCGTATCAAAGGCTTTTGAGTGATCGAGTAATACCAAGAGAACCACTTTTCCACTATCAATTTGTTGCCTTATCTCTTCAGAAACGCTCAACAGAGTTGTGACACAGCTATGCTTTGGCCGAAATCCTGATTGTCTTTCAGTAAGTAAGTTATTTCTTTTGACAAAATCGCTTATTTGGGAATGTAACAGCTTTTCAAAAACTTTAGAAAGAAATGGAAGGATTGCAATTGGCCTAAATTCCTTGTTTGATTTTGGTATCGGTATAATCTTCGCATATTTCCACTTAAGAGGGTAAGAAGTTGTTGTTATGATGTTGTTGAAAAGATATGTTATGTAAGGTAAAAGAAATGGCAAAAGGATTTTTATAAATTTAGAGTGCATATTGTCGAATCCAACTGCATTTGACTTGATTCTTGAAAAGCAAAAAACGACATCAAACTGATTTACACATTTGAATTCAAATATTTCACCTAAATCAGTGTGTAAATATGAGCCATGGTGGTTGACAGATGAACTATTTTCCATTGAATTAAGGATTAAATTTGTGGTTTGTAAATTTGTTGGTGAGGAATTGTTGAAATTGTAGTATTCAGGGTTGGAATCAACCATAGGTATGTTCATAAAAGTGTTGCTAATTTGGTCCACGTCAGCCGATAAATAACTGTTATTTTCTACTTTTCCTATACCTATTTCCTTTATAGTCTGCCATGTTCTTTTGGAGCTTAGCGCACTGGAAAAACGTTGAGAATAGTATTCAGATTTTTTTATTCTAATTAGACTAGTAGTTTCTCTTCTTAGTCGACGATACTCATCGTGCAACTCCGTGGTTTTATAACGTTTCCACCTTGTGTATGCAATATCTCTTTGCTCGATCAGATGCCTAATTTCTTGATTGAACCAAGGTTTAGAGTTGTTTGAAATACGTTTTATTTTTATTGGAACAAATAAGTCATACAGATGTTGTATATTATATTCGATAAACGACAATTGTGAGTCAACCGAGGGAATGGTGTAAATCTCATTCCAGTCAATACTTAAAAACTTGTTGATTAAAAGTTGCACATTTAAGTTTTTAAAATCACGATAAGTGTGCAGTTCTTCTTCCCGCATCAATTTAAAATCATAACATGCAAATATCAAGTCATGTTTAGAAAAACATGGCGCTGCAATTTGATCGTAGAGAAGAATAGACGAAACATTACCAACAAAAAATACATCAAGAAGGCTATTTCTTGTTGTTGTGAAGTGCGTTGGAAGGCAAATATTTATAGGAATTAGCCCAATTGACATCATATTATCAGCTAAAAATGTTTGAGTTAGCATATCTGAGTTGAAATCTCCAGAAATAAAGATGTCAGTAAATGGCAAAGCTATAGTTTCTAATTTTTTCATAAACTTAGTCATATTAACGTTACGATTAGGTCTATAAACACAACCAAAAAGCATTTTTTTACCAAGTGATAAAACCTCCACAAAAATATATTCAACCAAATCTTTTTCTTTTTTTTCTTCGTCTTTCTTCTTATCAACCTCTTTCCTCTTATCAACCTTTTTCCTCTCATTCTCAATTTTATCATCCTCTATTACATCATCCTCATCGTTTTCTTCATCCTCATCACCAGACTTACAATAAAACTTACAGGGAATATTGTTTCTCACAAAGATGGCAACGCCACCAGCTCGAGTCTTTCTATCAGCACGGAAAGTATTGTATCCCTTGAGTGAAATAAGACTGTCAGGTGTTTTTTCATCAGATACGCATACAACATCCATTGCAGAGCCTTCAAAAGTAAATTTAAACTCATCAATCTTATTATTTAAGCTCTGTGCATTAATATGACATATTTTGACACCATTCTTTTGCTTAGCAAGAATGCGAACCATATTCATTGTCATATCTTTGGAACCGCTTATCGCACTATTTAAATCTGACATTGTTTAAATATAAAAAATGGCCAGCCCTAATAGTAACGCATTTGTTATTATGGGTATGGGAAAAAACAGAGTTTTTACAATAAAAATGATTTTGTTTAAGGGAAATAGTATTAATAAAAACAAATTTGTTAAAAAAAAATTAAAAAAGTTAAGAACAAATGATAATTTGGTATATATAAAAGTTTAATTGAAAGCATTATTGGTGTTTGAGGTATTATTAGGCGGTTCACAGTTTCCATCGGCTCCAGGAAAAATATCATTCAACTGATTAATATTATCAACACGGATAGGCTGATCGGTAATTGTACGTTTAACATAAACTAGACCCCGAAAAGAATACGCTGAATGTAGATGTTTTTGTTTTTTTAATTTCGACGCTTCCAAAAGTATTCTATAGTTTTTAATGGTAAGACTTTCATTTACGTAAAAATAATTACTGGAATCAAAGCCAATAAGATCCAGTTTAAGCTGCTTACATTCGGTTTGTTTTTTGAACATAGCAATGGATTTTAAAACAAAGTTTTTATCGTAGGGAGTAAACAAGTTTACAATGATCGCAGCATCTGGGGAATTCACTTTTTCTTTGTTGTTTTTATTGCCCAATCTGTAGATACATTTCACAGATGGAGTTTGTCGAAAATTGGATGTATTTAACAAAATAATTATAACGAAAAGAAAACGAATTCGGGAATTTTTCTTCTTTTTAAATATAAAAATAAAAAATTCTTGTTTGTTGTGTTTTTTTCACACAAAACAAGTAAAACGGGATTTTATGGATTCCATATTGAACAATGTTATTTTAACATTATACATACATTTAAAATTAATATGAAACAATGATCATTTTAAATAAAGTCCGTACTTTAGTAGAAATTTACTATGAATTTCAATCAGCATTGCGCCTGGGTAATTTGACATTGGTATTTTTTCTCTGTGTATATGTAAGTGCATATACTTTTTAGAAATGTATAAATGCTTACTGATTGAAGTAGCCTCCATTTTTTGCAAAGTTTTAATGCATCGTTTTATTTTCGTTCTTATTTTCCGAGCGAAAACTTTATTTTACAAATTTTCTAGTGGTGTTCAAAATATGTTTGTAAACTATTGGTGAGTAAAAATAGTGAATACATACTGTGTTATATTCACTTATCGAAACTATGTAGTCGAAACGCATTTTAAATGACATTTGTGCTTGAAAAATATCAATATTTTTGCGACAAAACATGAAACGAAAAAAACAATAAATTGTATGTTATTGGCAAGTCGAATATGTTGTCAATGTTTAAAAAAAGACACCTTGGATTTATTTACAAGCATAAATAAATAAGAGTACTAAAACTGACGCGGGGTACTGTGGTATATATGAAAAGAAAAAGTACTAAAAATAGTACCATAGTTCTGAGTTTCCATCACTGTTACAGACTGAAATTTGCAGTGCTACCAAATAAAATAAAGTTATTCAGGGATGCAAAGTTTATTTTTATTAATTGTGTATTTTACTTTAGTTTAAAAAAACAGTAGCCCGTTTCTGTATTTCTCGCATCGTAAAATTTCCCGCATGAAACGAGTGAATTATGACAAAAACAGTGCAATATGAAACAAAAAATTGTTTTTCTCACATAATGCATTAAACACATTCGAGACAGCAGGCAACACGAAGGCACGACTACAAATGCTGCAGGTTGCAATTGTATTCGCGTAATCAGCTACTGAATTATTTTGAAGACGACAGCTACAATTGAAAAAATTTAAACAGCTGTGTTTTTTATTATGTATTTACATTTCAGTGGTGCCACTATCATTTTTAATTTTATAAATTTAACAAAATGCATAATTGCAGACTCGTACACAAACTTAATTTAAGCCTACAAAAATATAAATACTTATTTATGAAAAATTTTTTAACGTAAAAACAAATGAATTTATCAAAAAACATTTAAAATATTATAATTTTATAATTAGTATTGTGGTTATTTTGTTGAACTATTCATGGTTTTTAATCCAAATTTTTACTATTTTTAATTAGGCTTAAGTTCATTAAATTTAATTTTCATTAAATTATTTTTATGAAGAAAGGAATTTTACAACATGGAAGATTAATTAAAATTGTTATTGATAATTTTCATTCTTGACTGACCTGGGATTCGAAGCAAGGCTGGCTGGCGTGTGATTCGAACCCATAATTTTATTATATTTGGAACTCATAATAAAGAATATCATCTTCATGGCAGGTTGATAAAAAAATCCTAATATACAGTATAATCGCGAAAAAGTAAACTGAAATGTCCTAAGGGTTGTTAACTTTTTCGTCTTATTTATTAACTTTTCTAAATTGTAAAAAATTGCAATAATAAACATATGTACCTATATTTTTTGCAATGACTTAGTTTTCATCTGTACAAAAAAGAAACTTAGATCTTATTTGTACCGGCTACAATTTATAATTAATAATTATACAATCAGTCATGTATTATGTGTTAGGTGCTACAAATGACGTTTGTCAGAAAATTAGTTCTTCAAAAATTTTCAGATAGCGAATTCTGGGTATTTTCTAAACATTTGCCAGCCATCCATTACTGACATTATTGTCTTTTCAGGTTGCAGTTACACGAACTCGCGCTTAGCTATTGATATTGAAATTAGAGCAGTGATTGCGCAATTACGTTTTCGATGCTTCAAGAAAACATTTGTACAAACTTGCTTTAAGATCGGCATATTTTGGTCTATGTAATGTTTTCCTGTATGCTTTTTCCTATGTATTCTTCAAAGCTTCGAGAATTTTGTGACGTTTCGTTTTTATTTTTGAGATGGCAACTTCAGATATACAATAATACAACGCCGATAGTTTTTCTTTAATGTATTTCTCAATTTTGTTTAAAGTCTCAACTTTCAGCTTAAAATTCAATCTAATTTGTTATCGTTTGTACAAATCAATACTTTTACTAATACGATCTGAAAAGTTAACTTAGAGTTAACGTTTAGAGCGGCACAGAAGCGCTAAAATTTGGTTAACTTGACCGCAAGATTACTGTATCGCGATTTTACTGTAATTTTTTGGTTCAACGCATTAAGCTTATGAATTATAGGTCGTAAATGTTTCAGAGCACTTTATCAATAGTATAGGAAGAAAAATATAACTGAATCTTTAAAGTATTGGTATCATAATAAAGTCTTTCGAAACACATTTCATATGATGTATTAAATATACCGATTTATTAACCCCTTAAGAGGATTTATCTTAAAATTTTGTCGATATGTATAATAATATTTCCTCAAATATAATATGTTATAGAGAACACCCCAAGTTTATGTATGCTATATTTTTAGAAACTCCATCATATAAGTTATTAGGGTTAAAAAAATTTTATTTTGGAAAACTTCACAATTTATTTATAAGTTTGAGTTAAAACATATAGTGGTAATAGTTTATGCAGTTGTTACATATTGAAATATAGTAATATGTAAATATTTGAAAAGTGTTCCGGAAGGCTGAAAACCCGCAATACAGAAAAACTTTATTAATGAAAGTCCTAATAACTTTGGTAACATGTGTATATTATTGTTAAATAATTATTAATTTATCGACATAATTTAAAGATAAAGCATATTTAGTAAAAAAGTCAGTCAAGAAGTATGAGCATTTGCAATGGGCTTCTTCCTATATCTTCCTATATAACTTCTTTTAAGGATACTAAAAAGAAATAATAATATAGATTTGGCGGTGAGCCGCGCTTATATTCTTGTTTCAATCCGGTTCTTTGCTGTTTAACCAAAAAATTATTATTATATATTATAAGCACTAATTCTTCTAATTTTTGATTATATTAGCAGCACTTTTTCTGTTTTGTAGCGTACAAAAATAGAAATTAGTTTAATCTGACTACAACGACAAAATTAGCATAGACAACAACCTGCAGCCATTTTGCCGTGTCGTCGCTAAAATAATCATTTCCATATACACACATGTATTCTATTGTTGACATATTGAAGTCGGTAGTCTGCTGTCTCGAATGTGTTTAAAGCATAAGTGTTTCTGTACTTTTACTTTGCGAGAATTATCTGTCATTTAAATAATTTTCCAGCAATTATTGGAAGGATGTGAGAACAAGTGTTTCTGTAACAATATTTTGCAAAAAGTTTCTCACCAGAACTGTCAAAATAAGTCATATTTGAAATTGATGCGAGACAAAAAAAATTTAAAAAAATGGAGCCCAAATTATGTATGTATGTACACAAGAATGTGTATTATTTTATTTTATTTTAAAAGAAAGAATTTAAATGATGAAAATAAGTATATAAAACACAATTGTTTTATTTTGTTATTAAAATTTTTTTAGCCTTTCATTGGGTTTGTTTTATGCAGGGCTGCCAGATAAATTTGTGAAAAAAACGTCAATATCCTAAGAAAAAATAAAAAAATCGTCTATTTTTTTCGGACAATTTAAAATTAATTTTGACGAATTTTGTTCGATTTTTATCATATAACCACAAATTTTTATCATATAAACACTTAATAAAAAAAAAAAAAAAAAAAAAAAAAAAAAAAAAAAAAAAAACATTAAGTTCATGGGTAAAATACATATTTTATACATACATAAAGCTTGAGGTCTATTTAAATAAAATTATTTATTTTATTTTCCTTAATCCGATAAGAGTTTAATATTTCAGATTGTTATTTTTCCCTGCAGAAATCACACAAAGGAGTGACAAAATATCATATTGAAGTAAAATAAACACTTTTGGACAAAGTAAAAGGCAAAAATTTCCTAAAGTGCATTGACTGAAAAGGGGGGTAATAGTTTAATCTTTTGATCACACAAACAAATGTATTAAATAATCCAAGCAAATAAAAATTAAACAGTTTCCGTTCAAAATTTTGCTTTTGCCGATACATTTTTAATCTGCCTTGTTTTTAAAGATATCGGTTTTCTGTGGTGCCTAATACACAAACATATAAAACTATTTAAAATTGTTTTATTTCAAAGACTGTATCGTCACTAGAAAAAAAATCAGCAAATTTTCACTTTGCCAATTTTGGAACAAAAAAAATCGTCAAAATGTCGATAAATCTTTAAATCTGGCAGCCTTATTTTTATTATATATATTTCTTTCGTTGACGTTTCGCTTGCATTTGACACTTAATTACTGGAAGTATTCCAGTTAAAACAGAATCTGTGTTGTCTGTTCTCGCATTTAAATACAGAAACACTTTTTTCTCACAAATCGAGAAACGATGAAATTTTTTGTTTCACACTTAATGTGAGAAAATTTGCAATGCGAGAAATACAGAAACGAGCTACAGGTAAGGAAATTAAACTAATTTTTAAGCTTAGATTATTTGTTATAAAATATTTGGATTGTAAAATCGTTTTATTGTTTTTTTCATTATATTAAAAATATTTTGTAGTTGTATTTTTCTCTGACGATGATACAACCGATATCGAAATATTGGTTAATTTACATAATAAAATTATATTAATTATAATGTTTATAATTTTTGTTATGAAAAAGTGAACCTCAAGCATGAAATAAAATAGACAACAATTTAATAAATAAAGGATAAATAAAATATATTTTAGTTTTAGTTAATATCTGTAGAAAGCAACAACAAAATTACAAAATATTTATGACGTTGTTTGTGGTTTTAATGTAATTCTTTGGCGTTGCATTGCGTTTTAGATGATTAGGGCCTTAAAAATAAACTTGTTTACCACAATAATACGTGGCTATAACCTATTTTAAGTTCAGGTGTAACTATACTTTTCTTCACTAAAAAAAAGCTCAGGTTTATATAAGGTCCTTTAAAGGAATTTTATAAAAAGAGGTTTAATATATAATTACGCTAAATTTTACAAACTTGGACGTTTATGTTCGCATACAATATTTCAATTAAAAGACAGTGCCTGTTTTTGAAAATAAAAAAAAATGTTTCGTTTGTGAATTTACATTGAAACAAAAAAAAAATAATATTAATATTAATTAAAGTTCTCATACAGAAAGCTTATTTTCATATAAAATTTGCCAAAAGTTTTCATTGACAATACAAATTTATATGTATGTAGTTAAATTTCTGCAAAGGAAAAGTTAGCATAAGTACAATTTTTTTATAGAGTGCATCGAACTTTAGGAAACATTGAAAGCTTTGTTGAACTCAAAATTTAAAGATTATTAAAATCGTAATAGAGAAAGCCAGCAGTTTTAATTATAGCTTTCTTAATACAAAAAAAAGTTGTAAAAAAAATTATTCCCTTGGGGTTTTGTTTACTTTTACACATATTGAATAAAAATTATAATTAAATTAATTGTAAATTACCACATCAAATTGTATGCTATCACAGACGAAGTTGAAACGCGTGTTATTGCTTATGTTTTAGTTTTCCTCCACACGATGAAGTTAAAAATGAAACTTCAGTATTGCGTGTTTTTCGAATATACCACTACAAAACAAATATGTATACTGTATACTCATTTTTTATATTTATGAAATTTTATATTTTTATAATCATTCTTTATTATTTGAAGTTTTCATCATTTTCCCATTTTCTTCCTTTTATTTTGATATTTGAAAAACTTAAAATTTAAAATTAATTTTAACAAGAAACATTACCAAACATGATGAAACATTAAGTGAAACATGCCTATGTTTTTAGTACTACTTTAAACTTGGCAGCACTCAAAACATTCTCTAGTCTGGCAGCACGCATAAGTCCAGCAAGAACTAATGGCGGCATAAACTCAAAAGGTCAAAAGACGCTAACACCAAATTCAAGTTCGACCTTTTAATGCAGATAAAACTCGAAATATGCGTTCGCTTAATCCAGAGGATATGGACCAACTTATTAGTATTAGTGGCATGGTGATTCGTACATCTAATGTAATTCCAGAGATGCGAGAATGGTTATTTAAATGCATTATTTTTGATTTTGTTACAACCGTGGAGGTTGACCGCGGCCGCATTGCACAGCCCACGTTATGTACAAATTGCAATACAAATCATTGCTTTCGTTTGGTGCACAATCGCTCGGGATTTACGGACAAACAATTGGTAAAATTGCAAGTCACCGGATGATATGGCGGCTGGTCAAACGCCTTACAATGTTCTATTATATGCGCACAATGACTTTGTATACAAAGTTCAGCCAGGTGATCGTGTTACTGTGACTAGTATTTACCCCGCTACGCCAATGAAAAATAGTCATCGTTCATCCAGCGTTAAGAACTTCTATAAAACTCATGTTGACGTTGTCCACTTCCGCAAGGTGGACAAATTATTTCTTATAAACCTTTAATTTTGTAAAATTTTTTGATTTTTAGCAAAGATCACATTTTCCTCCTGAGCGTGTGGAATTGTCACAAAAACCAGATACAGTTTGTAAAGAAAATGTTTTCAATACTAATAACAATTTAAAACTTGAAGAGAAACACTTATTTTTAAATAAAATATCCAGCTTTTATTATTTTTTTTCTTCATTTACGTGATTGAAGATGTTTTAAAACACATTTCACTAAAAAAAAAAAAATTATTCAAATAACTAAATAAAAGTCTTAACTTAAAAAAAATAGCTTAGTGTGAATGCTGTAAAATAAATGTTTTCAAAATTGTATTAAATTTAATAAAATGTTTTCCCAATGGCTTAAAAAAGATTTATGGCTGCTAGTACTTTGTGTGCCCTCCTTTAGCATCTATTACAGCTTGTAGACGTCTACACATTGAATGAATTAGTTTTGGTATGTCATATTCTGTAGGTATTTTTTCCCACTCTTATAAATTCTATTAATTGAGGTTTGTTTTTTGGAGACCTTTTTCCGACTTTTTTTTTTAGGTGGACCCATAAATTCTGTATAGGGTTTAAGTCGGGACTTTGCGCTGGGGTATCAATTACTTTTGTGCAATTATATAATGCCCAGGATCTACAAATGAACGATTTATGCTTTGGGTCATTATCTTGGTAAAATTTTAATTTTGTAGGGTTTTCTGGGTCAATAAAGCCAAACTTTCTCGCACTGACAGTCAATTCGTTTCTTAAAATATCCAGATAGACTTCCTTTGTCATTATATCCTCTAAGATCCTTATTTCGCCAACACCCTTGCTTGAAATACAACCCCACACCATTACAGATAATTTACCAAACTTTACAGTGGGAATTATATTTTTGTTTTCTAAAGCCGTCAGAGGTTTGCGCCAAACTTTTTGAGGTCCATCGTGGTAGTAAAGCATCACCTTCGTCTCGTCGCAAAAAATTACATCATCCCAGTGCTCCGAAGGAAAAGAAATGTGTTGAATGGCAAAATTATCAGCCCAATTATGAAAGAAAAACTCCCCGGGAGTTTTCTCCCTTCTCCCATTTTTCCTATGTTAATTCAATTGTAGAAATGGGAAAAGGGAAAAAACTCCCAGGGAATTTTTATTCATAATTGGGCTGTATATCTCTTTTCTATGTTTTGCGCGGAAAGCAGAGGTTTTTTCCTGGCAACTCTTGAAGAGTATTTATGGTTTTGCAGGATATTTCGAACAGTCTGATGAGAGATACTTACTCCACATTCATTATTTATATCAAGTGATATTCCTCTAGTGCTGGAATGTGGATTTTCTTCAATAATTTTTAAAATTTTCCTCTCAATGCGCCGGGTCACTTTTTTTGGTCAGCCTGTAGTTGGTTTTGGCTCAAGTCTTCCTTCTTTTTCAGCACGGTTAACCACGTTGTATACCGTCCTTAGGTTAAGGGAGAACATTTCAGCAATTTCTCTGTGAGATTTCCCTTTGTAATAATTAAAATACACTAGCTGCGTAATATTTTTGTCGGGTCGTTTTCCTGGCATTGTTTAAATTTGATTTCGTGATCACTTGTTGCAATTACTGGCTTAATTTGATGAATAAACACTACCTGTTACCATTTACACAATACCATCCACATAAAAAATATACATACATGTTATAAATATGCAAAAATATAACGGATCTTTATTTGCCTTTGCCTTTTTGAAAACATTTTTTTTACATCATTCAAATTAGGTAAAACTACTTTATATTACTGTTGCTGTAATGTGTACGTCTTTTTTTCCAAGTTTAAGCGCCCTCTCATTAACAACATACCAGACAACAGTTACATACAAAAACAAAATACAAATAAATAGATTTTGTTTTTGTTATTCTTTATTTAAATTGAAATTTCTAAATATTTTTAGCTTTGAAAACATTTTTTTTACAAACTGTATATACGATAGACTGGCGCGTGCTATTGCACCCTCCATTTATGAAAAAAACAAAGCAAGTACTGTCTGTCGGCTTGATTGCAATTTTATTTTTTATTTAAACTTTCTGTCTGTTCAACAAAGAATTACCCAACAACAAGGAAAATCTTTGGAACAAGTCCAGTTTACCAACGCAGCTCCAAATAAAAAAAAAAGTACATAGGGTGATAGAAAATTGAAAAATAAGAAGAAAAAATAAAATGCAAAATTCTCGGAAACGCATAGTTTCCGAGTTATGGACCTCGGAAGTTTCATATGAATTTGTGATTTCCCACTACATTTCTGAACGTATATGGCCAATATTGGTATCATTTGAAAGCTTTTGAACAGATCTTTCTGGAAATGCAAAATTTTTTTAAAACTTTTTAACTCTTTAGCTCCTAATACAGTTTTTACAACATTTTATATCAAAATGTTACGGAAGTGCACTAGGTAATAAAAATTTTATCAAAAAAATCCCAGCTTCGCTAAATAAAGCTTCTCAACATAGCCGGCCTTTGATCGGGCGCAAGGGTTTTCTCCTCTATGGTATAATAAACACCGGCTTCGCTATATAAAGCTTTTCCACATAGCCGGCCTTCCGCCGGGCGCAAGGATTTTCTCCTCTATGGTATAACAAACACCGGCTTCGCTAAATAAAGCTTCTCCGCATAGCCGGCCTACGCCCGGGCGCAAGGATTTTCTCCTCTATGGTATAACAAACACCGGCTTCGCTAAATAAAGCTTCTCCGCATAGCCGGCCTACGGCCGGGCGCAAGGATTTTCTCCTCTATGGTATAACAAACACCGGCTTCGCTAAATAAAGCTTCTCCGCATAGCCGGCCTGCGGCTGGATGAACAGATTTTCTCCTCTATGGTATTACAAACACCGGCTTCGCTTACTAATGCTTTTCTGCATAGGTTTTCTCCCGAATCAGAGAGCGAATAATTTTTTTAATTTTTTTTTTAATTTCTTAGTGTAGATAGAAATAAGTATGTATGTATAAAAGTTAAGTTAAGTTTATTTTAGAAAAAAGTGAATTAAAAAAACAAATTTAAAACATAAATACATATATTGGTTTTTATGCTTACTAAAAACTTTTGTTTTTTCGTAAATTCATCGCCGCTCCTTAATGGATTAAGAATTTTTAAATAAAATATTTATATCCAGAAAGATCTATTCAAAAGCTTTCAAATGATACCAATATTGGCCATATAGGTTCAGAAATGTAATGGGAAATCGCAAATTCATATGAAAACTTCAGAGGTCCATAACTCGGAAACTATGCGTTTCCGAGAATTTTGCCATTTTATTTTTTCTTCTTATTTTTCAATTTTCTATCACCCTATGTGCTTTTTTTTTTATTTGGAGCTGCGTTGGTAAACTGTACTTAAGCCAAATCTTTATTAAAGAAAAAAAAACAAACAAAAACTTTCAGTTCTCTTTTTAAATTTAAATTATATAAATAATAACGTTAAGTAATGTATATTGATAAATGTTTTTTAATAAAAACAAGTAAGAGTGCTATATTCGGCGATGCCGAATCTTATATGTATACCCTTCACCATGGTGCGATAAGAACAGGAAGTTATATAAATTATATAAATACCGTTCTTTCGATAGAAATATATTTTGAGTCACGCCAACTTTTCATTTCGTCGTGCCTAAAGGTACGGTCACATATGGCAAATATTAGCCCCAAATATGTTTGCCTTTATTTGGCAAATTTTTTTTCAAAACAATGTAGGTTTCATTTTGTGGTCACACTGCGCACATTTATTTGCTCATATTTGTTTGCTCGAACAGATGTCAAATAGCGGCAAACACACATATTGGCAAACATGTTTTCCATATGGTCACACTTAAAAAAATATTTGCCGAAGCAAAATATTTGACCAAACTGTCAAAATATATAAATTTATTTGCCAAAACTATTATACAAATTGTGATGGAAAATATAGAGGAATTTCTTTCAATTAGAGCGTGTTCTATTTTGATCTGGCAAACCATCTGACATCAGCTGTTTTGCAAGTCGTCTGTTTGTGGAGGCAAATATATATTAAAATCTATTTGCTTACACATATTCTTAAAAAAAAACAAAATTTTTAATTAACTAAAATACAATAAAAAGTGAATATAAATATAAATCAGTAAATAGTTTGCTAATATGAATGTTTTTATGTTATGTCAGGTGAAACCAAAAAGGAACGTGTTAAAGCAAAAATGATTAACCTTCTGTAATTGTCAATTTTGACAGACATGTGAAATTACATATGGACTTTACATCTGACAAACCCACCGCAAAATAAATATCGTGTAAAATTGCTTAAACATTTTTGAAAGGTTGAGTTTAAAATCGATTATACATATATGATTTCAGTGTTCTTTTTATATTTCGTAATCCATTTTTGAAATCTTAAAATGGTAATTACTCAAAAAATGGTTTTATACAATAACTAGCATTTAACCCGCTACTTCGTTAGCATCTCCTTTTCTTTCGTGGACATATTACGCCAAAGGGCTTAAGTCCAGTTTACCAACGCAGCTCCAAATAATAAAAAAAGTACATAGGGTGATAGAAAATTGAAAAATAAGAAGAAAAAATAAAATGGCAAAATTCTCGGAAACGCATAGTTTCCGAGTTATGGACCTCTGAAATTTTCATATGAATTTGCGGTTTCCCATTACATTTCTGAACCTATATGGCCAATATTGGTATCATTTGAAAGCTTTTGAATAGATCTTTCTGGATAAAAACATTTTATTTAAAAATTCTTAATCCATTAAAAAGCGGCGATGAATTTACGAAAAAACAAAAGTTTTTAGTAAGCATAAAAACCAATATACATATGTATTTATGTTTTAAATTTGTTTTTTAAATCACTTTTTTCTAAAATAAACTTAACTTAACTTTTATACATACATACTTATTTCTATCTACACTAAGAAATTAAAAAAAAAAATTAAAAAAATAATTCGCTCTCTGATTCGGGAGAAAACCTATGCAGAAAAGCATTAGTAAGCGAAGCCAAAGGCCGTCTATGCGGAGAAGCTTTATTTAGCGAAGCCGGTGTTTGTTATACCATAGAGGAGAAAATCCTTGCGCCCGGCCGTAGGCCGGCTATGCGGAGAAGCTTTATTTAGCGAAGCCGGTGTTTGTTATACCATAGAGGAGAAAATCCTTGCGCCCGGCCAAAGGCCGGCTATGTGGAGAAGCTTTATTTAGCGAAGCCGGTGTTTATTATACCATAGAGGAGAAAACTCTTGCGCCCGGTCAAAGGCCGGCTATGTCGAGAAGCTTAGTGCACTTCCGTAACATTTTGATATAAAATTTTGTAAAAACTGTATTAGGAGCTAAAGAGTTAAAAAGTTTTAAAAAAATTTTGCATTTCCAGAAAGATCTGTTCAAAAGTTTCAAATGATACCAATATTGGCCATATACGTTCAGAAATGTAGTGGGAAATCACAAATTCATATGAAAACTTCCGAGGTCCATAACTCGGAAACTATGCGTTTCCGAGAATTTTGCCATTTAATTTTTTCTTCTTATTTTTCAATTTTCTATCACCCTATGTACTTTTTTTTATATTTAGAGCTGCGTTGGTAAACTGGACTTGTTCCCGCCAAAGTTTATGTTTCTAGGTTTTAACCAGCTACTTTGTAATAGGTACGATTTTCACCTCTTAAACGTTCGAATTTCGAAAATGTACCAAATTTTTATTTGTATTTTTTAGATACGTTATGAATGTGATATAGTTTTTATTTTAATGTTTATTGGTTTAAAAGATAGATGGCATAGCAAAAAAGTTTAAAAATACAAGTTTTACCCGTTTACTCCCCAAAAAGGCCGAATTTCAAAATAGTACCAAGCACCTGTCCGCTTATTTTTTTTTATTGAACAACAATAAGTACTAAATTTTTGACTAAAAAAAAATGTTTTGTAAAAATGTACCAAAAGTAGTTACGGTTTTTACCCCTTAAATGTCCGAATTTCGAATAAATACCAAATTCGTATTTGGATTTTTTAGATAAGTTTCAAATGTGATATAACCCTTATTTCTATGTTTATAGGTTTAAAAGATAGATGGGGTGACAAAAAAGTCCAAAATACAGATTTTACCCGTTTACTCCCTATTTCCCCTTTTTTGTACTTTTTTCTCCCCATTGAAGCATAAAAAAATTTAAATATTGTAGTGGGAGCCCATAATTTAATACGTCTATGTCAATAAATAAAAACAATGTTCTGTAAAAAAGTACCAAAAATAGTTACGCTTTTTACCCCTTAAACGTCCAAATTTCGAAAAAGTACGAAATTTGTATTTGGATTTTTTAGATAAGTTTCAAATGTGATATAACCCTTATTTCTCTTATTATGGGTTTAAAAGATAGGTGGGTGACAAAAAAGTACCAAAATATAGGTTTTACCCGTTTACTCCGTTAAAGGGCTGAATTTCCAAAAAGTACCAGACACCTGTCCGCTTATTTTTCTAAAGAACAACGATAAGTATGAAATTTTAGTTTTAGAGATATAAGGTTACCGAATTTACCCGTTTTTACCCCCTAAACATTCGAATTCCAAAAATCCCGTCTTTGTGATCGATTTGGGGAGAGCTAGCCCTGGTCCAAATTTCAAGTTTTTACCTTCAGTCGTTTAGGCTGTGCGATGATGAATCAGTGAGTGAATCAGTAACGTTACAATTTTATATATATAGATTAGATAACTTTTTTATCTTTGATCCAAGGCAGTAACCGCACGACGAAATACTGAAAATCAAAAACGAATTTAATGTAATTCCAAAATCATGTGTTTTTTTTAATAAATAAATTAGATAAATGTTAAATTTTACAAAAATATTATTACAATAATTTGTGTTTTTTTATTTGATTTTAGTAGTATTTTTTTTTAAGTTGTTCCCAACAGCAGTTATTTGCTACTGTTTGCTCTTACAAAATAATTGTAAGAACAAATATTTGTTTGCTTAAAATACAGGCAAATATTTGTTTTTGAGTGGTCACATTAAAAGCATTTTTGTTTGACACCAAACAAATTTATTAGTCCAAAATCAGCTGTTTTCCTGTTTGTCGCAAATAAATATTTTGTGGTCACATTACGGCAAACAAATATTTGACGTTTTTCGGCAAATGTTTGCCATAACTGACCGTACCTTTAGTATATTACAAAGTCCGTTTCCTGTTTTGCCAAAGTTGGATGTTTTAAGTTGTTTTAAAAAATACCAAAAAGACCCTCACGCCTTGTAGTTTGAAATCGTATTAAATAAAACAGCTATACGCTTAACACAAAGCTATTGTAAAGATTCAATTTCCCAAAATAGTTTCTTATGATATACGTCAAGATAAAATCGGCACGACGATTTGTCTCTGTTAAATGTTTTCGTGATGGCATCTTGTAAATAAATTGCTTGCAGCTTATGTCGGTATAAAAAATTATATATTTAAAGGTACGTTCAGACTAATGAAATATTTGACGAAAATATTTGTTCTGATATTTGCTTCAAACAGTGTGAAACAAAAAAATATTTTGTTTAATGTTCAAACTAAGCTCAAATATTTGACAATTTTTGTTTGATGAAACAGATGGCAAACAGTGTTAAATAAAATAAATTAATTCATGTTTGCCATGCGTTCAGACTAAAAGAAATATTTGCATCAAATAATTATTTAATGAAAGTGTTCAAAAATAAAAATATATTTCTCAAATAGTAAAAATGAGCGCAAAAGCTAATTTATTTATTTTAGTGTTAAGGTACGTTCAGACTAATGAAATATTTGACGAAAATATTTGTTCTGATATTTGCTTCAAACTGTGTGAAACAAAAAAATATTTTGTTTAATGTTCAAACTAAGCTCAAATATTTGACAATTTTTGTTTGATGAAACAGTTGGCAAACAGTGTTAAATAAAATAAATTAATTCATGTTTTCCATGCGTTCAGACTAAAAGAAATATTTGCATCAAATAATTATTTAATGAAAGTGTTCAAAAATAAAAATATATATCTCAAATAGTAAAAATGAGCGCAAATGCTAATTTATTTATTTTATTCTGTGGATCAGCATCTCTTATAGTGTTAGAACAGGAGAATTTAAAAGAAAAATAAATGGAAGCTACTGGGTAACGGTAACATGGCTAAAATTTGCGAAAAATTGCAAAGTAGGAAACAAACCCTAAAATATATTTGAAGTCGCTAAATCGGTTAAAAACAAAATGTCAAGAAAAAAACAAAAAAATGTTGCAAAAATAGCGAAAATTCGTGAAAAATTTAGGTATTTCAAACAAGCCATAAACTTTATTAAAGGTGCCTTAAACTATAAGGAATGGCAAAAATTCGATAAAAATTGCTAAATTAGCGGAAATTCGCAAAAATTTGCTAATTATCGGTTATAGCAAGGCCTAATAATTATTAAAAATCGTTAAAGCTGTAAAGATTCACAGTGAAAAATCGCTTCTTCGCGAGCATGGCTTAAATTCGCGAAACAAACCCTAAAATTTATTTGAAATCGGTTAAAAAAAGCAAATTGTCGGAAAATAAAAAAAAAAAATTTTTTTTCCAAAAATAGCGAAAATTTTTGATATTCAAACAAGCCATAAAATTGATTAGAAGTCCCTTAAAAGTATAAGGAATGGCAAAAATTCGGTAAAAATTGCTATATTAGCGAAAATTCTTAAAAATTTGCTGATAGCGGCATGATACCAAAGTTTAATACTCATAATTATTAAAAATACTTAAAGCTGCAACCACCACCTGGATAACTATCTTGCCGCGATGTGGTGGCTTAAATGCCGGCGGTAGTGTATGTCTTGGAACTTATTTCGGTACAGTCTAACCGGAACAAGTTCGAAGGCATAAGCTTTAAAGCCAGCATGACCAAGGGTTATCCATCCCATATCCCATCCTCTTTACCTATAATCCTACCTACTTCTCCCTTTGATTCCCTACATCCCCCACTTTTAAGGTCAAGGTGGTTGATAGCAGTGCCGAGGACCTGAATGGCTAGTTAGTGGTAAAAGAAACTGGTCGTGAACAGCTTCCCTCTGACGCCGATGGCAAGGGTCAGTTGTAATTCTAGCCTAGTCCGCGTACGCCGTCACTGCGCGCGATGGTCGCTTGTTTACGTGCATACTCGTGGGACCAAAAACTGGATAATTTAAACTTTAAAGAAAGAAATGAAGAAGTTGGCGCAGGGAATGTCTCTGTCAGCTCAGCAGGTTCGGGGTCAGATTTGGACTCCGACTTGCTGGGTATTCACAGAGATATTCTGCTGCAGGAGAGTCAGTTAATGACAGAACTGACAGTCATGACAGAGACGGACAGGATAGACTCGCCAATCGGATCTCCGTCTCGTACAGAGGCATCGGAAAGACTCGGTGACCTAACTCTGGGCTCTGATGATGAGCACGAAATAACTTTGATTTCGGCTCATGATGAGGGCCATAGGGCTGGGCCATCGACTTCCGGAGTCACACTCGGGTTGGAGAGTGGATTGGCGAGTGTATCAAAACTCGTTGTTCGGCAAGATGCGACAGAACAGGTCACGTCAGATAGCCGAACGAGCTACGATAAAGCCAAGAGTGGTGTGAGAGCCTCCTTAGCCTTTCTGGAAAAGATAGCTAAGAAAGACTCCTCACTGCACGATGGGCGGGATAGGCATCTGCTGAGGAAGCACCGAAAGAACGTTGCTAGATTCGAACGAATCCACGGCTCTGTCGGTGCCATCCTAGGGCTTCCCTATCCTGCGGGATACACAGCAAGGGCTGCTGTGGATACAAATGTTGTCAGTAAAGACAGCAAATCCCCAGCACCACCTGTTGTTGAATCCTCGAATAAAGCAGAAGATAAGGAAAAGGAGGGTAAAAGTTCAACGACTGGCCCTCTTAATCGTGACAGTATGGTCACAGTTAAGGGAGCTAGGCCTGAGAACGTTTTACCCACTACTAGTCGCGCGATGAGGACTAAAGGAAGGGTTGCTGGGACAGACCAGTTAACATCTGCAGGGAAATCGGGTGATCATCGACTGAGCTCTGCTAAGGGCCCCAAAAAGGGGGTAGTTAAGCGAGTGAGGTCTGGTGATGACCAGAAATCCCCTGCGGCTAAGAGGACTGGTCAGACTGTGGTCAGTTCTCTTAAAGATCCCCATAAGGAGATCAATAAGAGGACTGACTCCAGAAAGGACCAACCATCCACGTCAAAGAAACTAAAGGAGTCGTCGAGTAAGGACGGTATTCTAGCGGCTGTCATTGATCGTAAGGATCCCGATGGAAGGATCAGTGTCGAGAGATGGCAGGTGCTAGAGAACAAACTACTCGACGAAATCTTTAGTGCCAAAGGAAGGCCGGACGAAGTAACGTTCAAAGGGGCTGACTGGACAAGAGGTGTCAAAACTGTCAGTTGCGGTAATCAGAAAACCTTTGAGTTTTTAAAGGCTGCAATTGGTAAGTGTGGCAGCTCCTGTCCTGAAGCTAGTCTGGACGTTATACTAGCGTCTGAGTTGCCATTAAGGCCGGTAGTCACGGTATGGATACCTCCACCTATAAAACCGGTGGAGGTCATACTGGGGGTACTGGCCAACCAGAACAAGGGACTCAATACAAGCCAGTGGAAGTTGGTAGCTTCACTGGGTTGTAAAGAGAACCAGGGAAGAGACTTCAGGTTCGCAGTGGACCGGAAGTCTCTTAAAAAGCTTGATTCGATAGGAGGGGTTGCAATATTCGGGTTGGGGTCTATCAAATTTAGGTTTCCTAAAAATGATAGACCCTAAGAGGTTGAAAGTGGTGCAGATAAACCTGCACCACTGTGAAGCAGCCTCAACCGAATTAGTAACCCACCTCATCGACAACAACGTGGACGTGGCCTTAATCCAAGAGCCCTGGATTAATAAAAACCGGGTAGTTGGATTAAGGGTCACGGGGTATACATTGTTCGTACCCCACACAGATGAGAAGGTACGAACTTGTATCTTGGCGAGAACTGAGTTTAAATTTATGTTTTCTCATTCTTACAGTAATGGAGACCTCACGGTTGTGACAGGAGAAGCCAAGGACAGAAGGGTCCTGGCATTAGCATCGGTATACTTGCCGTACGAGGCTACCGATCCACCTGGTGAAAAAGTGCGAGAGTTGGTGGAGTACTCAGGCAGAATTGGCTCGAGGCTGGTACTAGGGTGTGACGCCAATGCACACCATACCCAATGGGGAAGTGCCGACATCAACAAAAGAGGTGAGTCTATGTTTGATTTTATTATTGCCAGCAATCTTTATATCTGTAACAGGGGGAATACACCTACGTTCAGAACTAGGGATAGAGAGGCAGTGATAGACATGACATTGACGAACTGTAGGGAATTAGTGGAGGATTGGAGGGTGGACCTGGGGTTTTCCTTCTCTGATCATAGTCGCCTGTCCTTTAATCTAATGTTTGAGAGGTCGAAAAGGTGTCCGTATAGGAATCCGAGAAGGACGGATTGGGATTACTTTTCGAGATTGGTGCAAAGTAACTTTAGAGTAACACGCGACTGGAGGTCGACTTCGACCGGTGTAGAGCAACTGGTGGGCACCTTCACGGGGGTACTGACTAGTAGTTATGAGCGATCCTGTCCTTTGAACTTTCCGGGCAAGCGCACACAACCAAGATGGTGGACAGACGAGTTGAGGACTCAAAGGTCCACTGTCAGAAGGTTGTTTAATAGAGCGAAGTATACGCGGAGGGAAGAAGATTGGAGTAACTTCAGATTGAGTTACAATAGATATAAAGGAGACATTAGGAGGGCGAAAAGTGACTCGTGGGTCAAGTTTAGCGAGTCAGTGGAAACTGTAAATGAGATGTCCAGGTTCAGGAGAATTTTATCCAAGGACCCTGTAGTCCCTGGATTTATTCAGAGACCGGACAACTCATGGACGGAATCTAGCTCTGAATCTCTTTGTCTGCTAATGGAGACTCACTTTCCGGGATGTGTGGATCCTGGGATGGGGGAACAGATTGAATGTGGTAACCCCTTCTCTGGGTCAGAATCGGGCGGTGAGGAGAGGGAGACGGTGGGGGACATGATCACCTTGGACAAAGTAACATGGGCGGTTAATACCTTTGGGTCTTACAAATCGGCAGGACCAGACGGTATCTTTCCGGCGATGTTACAGAATATCGGGAGATCATCACTCCTGCTGTTGGTGGAACTGTTTAGGGTCTGTGTGCTGAACGGGTACATTCCTAAAGGGTGGAGGGAGGTCAGGGTGGTTTTCATACCCAAGGCGGGAAGAACCGGTCACTCTAAACCCAAGGATTTTAGACCAATCAGCTTATCGTCTTTTCTTTTGAAGACGTTGGAAAGACTGATTGATCTACATCTGAGGACGAAGATTGCCGCCGGCATCATCAGCGGCGCTCAACACGCCTATCTTAAGGGTAGATCTGTTGAGAGTGCGCTTCATGATGTGGTGGGTTATGTAGAGCGGGGATTGCGAAGCAAGGAATACACCTTGGCGGCATTCCTGGATATAGAGGGCGCTTTTAACAATTTGAAGATAGAGGCTATCAGGCAGGCATTGGTGGATCTAGGCGTTCCTCTGTTCCTGGTCGAATGGATAACTCTGATGCTCAGCAGCAGAGTTATTCACTATTATCACAGCATGGGCGAGTGATAAGGGATTGGGAGTCAATCCGGAGAAGACCGAGTTGGTTCTTTTTACTAGGAGGTACAGGGTAGAGAATTTTAGGCTGCCGGTACTAGGAGGAGTAGAGCTTAGACTATCTGATAGCGCTAAGTATCTAGGAGTTTTTCTGGACAGCAAGCTGTCGTGGGGAAGGAATACTCAGGAGAGACTTAAGAGAGGCCTCAATGCCTACTATGCTTGCAGATCATCGATAGGTAGGAGTTGGGGACTCCGGCCGTCAGTAGTGGGATGGCTGTACACTTCGGTGGTTAGACCCATTCTTACGTATGGATGCTGTGTTTGGTGGGAGTCATTGAGAGTGGCTTGTCGAAGGAACCTTCTGTCTAAGGCTCAGAGGTGTGCTTCAATCGGCATGACAGGTGCCATGAGAAGTACACCTCAAGCGGCACTGGATGTCATTCTACATCTTCTGCCCATTGAGCAGTATGTTATGGGAATGGCAGCCAGAAGCATTCTTAGACTGAGGGAACTAGGATTGATCAGGGATTTCACGCAGGGTCACTCACGGATCTTGAGTGAGATCGAAGCTGGAGGTTACTGCCTGGGATCACCCGGCTCCACGGATTTCGTGGGCACCAGGGTGGATTTCGGACGGTTGCCGGAGGTGGTAATGCCTTCTAGGGAGAGATGGTCAGGTAGGAGCAGATTATTTAGTGGATTTGCTATTTTCACTGACGGCTCGAAGATGAGAGGCACGGGTGCGGGGGTCTACATTGAGGATCTGGACATCAGAATGTCATATAGGCTTCCGGACGACTGCAGTGTTTTTCAGGCGGAAGTTCTGGGGGTCTTGAGGGCCGTGGAACTGATGAGGGACAACATTGATAGCGGCTCGGAGGTCACTATATATGTCGACAGCCAGGCGGCCCTTATGGCCGTAAGGGGCTGTTACGTGAAATCCAAGCTAGTTGACGGTTGCAGGAGGGCTCTGGAGGGAGCCTTAGGAGAGTATATGTTGAGATTGTGCTGGGTGCCTGGTCACTGCAACATAAACGGCAACGAGATTGCTGATGAGTTGGCGAGACAGGGCTCAGAGATGGAGGATCCTAATCACATAGAGGCAATTAGGCCTCCAATAGGATTCTACTTTGGGAAGATTAGGGAATGGATTCTGGACGCGACCAATAGGGCCTGGGGGAACCGAACGGACTGCCGGGCACCACGGACGATGTGGCCGGTGCTCAGGAAGTCCGACTCGGAGTTGTTGCTGGGCAGAAGCAGGGTCTGCGTGAGGACCATAATAGGAATCATCACGGGTCATTGCATGATAGGCAGGATGGCGATGAGGTTAGGATCCGACGTGTCGGATATGTGTGGGTTGTGTGAGGACCCGGAGGAGCTGGAGACGGTTGAGCACATTTTGTGCCGCTGTCCCAGGCTACAGGGCAGCAGGCTGAGGTGGCTGGGCAGCAGATTCCTAGGCGAATTAGGGGACGTCCCGGGCTGTGGGCTCGAGAGTCTGATAGGATTCGTAATGGGGATGGCCTGGCTGCGCAGCAGGAGACTGGGAGCTAACCGCACATAGGGCGGATTGGTGTTGTGTTGAGTGAGGTTTTTCTCTCGGGTTTGGTCAGAACTTCCTTTTCTCATCTATTCTTATCTATTCTTATCTTTTCTGATGCTTTTGCTGTTTCTCTTCACCTTCTTTTTTTTAGCTTCTTAACTATAAACAAGGCATCACAATGGACCGTATTGGTCTCTGGGTGAGGGTGTGAAGGAGACTTCACACCAGCCTTTCTACCTACCTACCTACCTAAAGCTGCAAAGAATCACAGAAAGAAATCGCTTATTTTGCGAACATGGCTAAAACTCGCGAAAATTGCAAACTTGAAAACAAACCCTAATACATATATATATTTGAAATTGCTAAATCGGTTAAAAAAACAAAATGTAGGGGAAAAACAAAAAAAAAATTTAGCGAAAATTCGCGAACCATTTTAATATTTCAAACAAGCCATAAAATTTAGTAAAAGTGCCTAAAACTATAAGGAATGGCAAAAATTCTATAAAAATTTCTAAATTAGCGGTGATTCGCAAAAATTATAAAAAATCTTTAAATTTGTAAAGAATCCGAAAACTTACAGTAAAAATTGCTTCTATACGGAACATGGCTAAAATTATTTGTCGTTGTTTGCTCTTACAATTTTTTTTGTAATATCAAATAACTGTTTGCTCAAAACTTACTAAAATATTTGATTTTTTGTGTTCACACTATGTTCACAATGGACAAATATTTGTTTGCCGGCAAATACTTTTATTTGCTCAAAATCAGCTGTTATTGTATTTGATACTTAAAAATATTTTGTGTTCAGACTACGTTAATGAAATATTTGATGTTTGCTTTCAAATATTTCATCAGTCTGAACCTTAAGGCTTATAATTTTAAAAGACAAACTTTAACCTTGATTCCTAAATGAGTTTAAAAAAAATAACCAAATTAGCCATGTACTCGTATATATATAAACAATATTTATTTAAACAATTTAATATTAATTCATAATTTGAAATTAAAAAAAAGTTAATACACAGAAAAAATTTTCGCTTATTTTTTTCAATTAAACCATTAATCAGAAAAAAAATCAATTTTAATTTAAAATGTTATCATGTAAATAAAACGTTTACTTATATCAAAAACATTACTGGAGAAATTGTTGTTAAAATCAAAAAATATTTAATTGATACTATTAATTTGTTTGCTGGTGCAAATTTAATTAATTTTTAATTAATATCACAATTTTTTTTTTTTTTTTTTTTTTTGTATACACCGTCACTTAAAATCCCAAACAACGTATCATCATTTTGTAATAGATTCCAGGACATGGAAAAAACGTTTTAAAATGGAAACTACTTGCAATTTTGAAACCAACATTTTAAATCAGTATTAATTTTTGAGTTTTTTAGTTATAACTTGGTAGTTTTTGATCTGAAAAGTTAATTAAATGACATTACATTACGTTATAGAAATGATACGTTGTTTTGCCTTTTAGGTGACGATATGTATATGTGATTTTTTTACAACATTATTAAGGTAATTCACGTCACAAGTTGCATCCTTGCGAAAAAGCAAACGTGCAAAACATAACAGCAACCACATAGACAATCAGCTAGCTAGTTGTACACAAATAATTTTCTATGTGGTTGTTTTTATGTATTTGCACTTTTGCTTTTTTGCAGGGTGTAACTTGTGACGTGAGTTTCCGTATTACTGTATTAATTTAATAATTTTCGGTATCAGCAAAACAATTTTTAATTTTACATTAAATGCATATAATAAAGAATTTTAAACCAACCGTTTAATTGCAAAAAAGTGGAAAAAATAGCACGATCTTTTTACAGCAGTTAGATGTGAATATTACGTGTCGTTTTTTCCAAAAGGTGAAAAAATAAAAAAATTTTGAGTTAATGGACTATTGTTGAACAAGTGCGATATATATATACATATTTATGCAATAAATAAACATAATTATATATATGTATATATCTGTGGCATTTTAACAAAACATCTTTAGTTGAGATAAGATAGCAAAAAAAAAAAAAAACAATAAAGAGAAACGCAAATTGGTATTTTAGTTTTTAATATAAATTCCCAAACGAAAATTTTTATTTTATTTAGAAAAAAAGGCAGTTTATCAGGTGTGTTCTAGAATCCGAATCCACTCGAAAGTGGATTACTTCAGCATTTCTGTGTTCTGCATTTCACATCCGCATGTTTTTATTCGTTTTCAATTACAGCAGTTAGGGGTTGGTGAAAGTGAAACGAATCGACTTTTATTCTTATATGTGATAACATTTTTAACGAAAACAAAATTTAGGGTTTTAGTTTGGAATGTTTTTTATTCAATTTAATAAAAAAAAAATATATATTCCTTTACTCAAATATTAATAAAAATAAAATGTTTTACATATCCAAAAATTTAAGTTGTTTTTCTTAAACTCACTTGTGTAAAAAAACAAACATGGAGTCAAGCATTATTTTTTTTAACAATTTCTTTGAACTTTTTGAACATTATTTTCTTGTCTCCGCAATTGTTTATAAGATAAAACAAAAGCTCCAGGCATTTTTATGACAAAATTTTATTTTTTAGGAATAATTTTTTATACAATAAAAAAAAATTTATTTTTTTTTTTTGAACAGCTGATAGAAAGCTGTTTTTTTTTTTTTTGTTTTTGACATTTAGATTTTTTTTTCGAACCCAAACTTCGAATACACAAAAACGTGCGGATTTGAGAACACCAATTTATGAATTATGCGGATTCAAAAAAATTTGCGGTTTCAAAACGAGTCGAAACCTAGAACAGACCAGTATAAATGTTTAATTATATATTATTCAACCTTTATTTATTAAATTGTTGCCTATAATATTGCGCTTGAGGCTAAGAGGCTAACCTTTTTCAATAAAAACCTATAACATTTATTTAATTAAATTGCCAAATATTTATATTAATCCAATGAGTAACATCATCAGGACAAGTGCTTAAAAAACAATATTAAACACCTAATACAAAAAAAAAACTCAAAAAAAGAATAACAAAACGACACAAGTTTACTGTACGAAAATCAGTAGATTATGAAATCTTCTAAGATACATGTTCCCCTTGTTAAAGATAAAGATTAACATGAAGAAATGAACTCTCTCATTCTGCCGACGTTCTCACACATATTATGGTAACCACGCACGAGGCAACATTTGTCGAAACACGTGTTACTATTTGTGTATGTTTCAGCTTTTACCACAGACGATTACACTAAAAACGAATCATCAGTATTGCGTGTTTTTTGAATATACAACACACGATGAAACATTGTGGTTGGAAGCATTAAATATCAAAAATATTTGATATTTGAGAAACCAAAAAGGTAACAAGAATGTCAACCAGAAACATCCCCACACACGTAGCAACATTTAGTAAAACATGCCCATGTTTCTACAAATGTTGCCTCGTCTGTGGGTACCTTTAAAATACAAATTAAGTTTTAGTATTTCAAATACATACCAGTATTTATAATACTGTGATGAATTTCAAGCGATTTTACAATCAAGTTCTAAAAGCCTTAATACAATAAAAATGCAGACAACTTTTCCAATTAATTTTTTATTTTTATTTTCCATCCCTGAAACTAAATGCACGAACATATCTGGCAACATTATATACGCGAAAAAGTTATAAATTTTGCAGTGACTGCTTGTTCTTCTTCTTTCTTTCTACATGAGAGAGGATTTTCGGCTTTCCACAAACTTTTTGGAAAACCTGCAGAAATTTAAAAATTCGTTACTAATTTATTTATATATGAATGAAAGTTTGTTTGAAAAAGTTTGTTAAAAAAATAACTTGATGGAAAAAAACTGAATATGGTGAAATGTAGCCAAGACCTTCCTCTTCTCCCCCCCAAATTTTCAGATTTTTGGCACAAGTCCTAAATTTTGCACAATGGGGCAATGTATGAATGAGTGAGTTGTGTGAAAAAGTTTGTTTGAAAAATTTATTGAAAAAATAACTTGATGGAAAAAAACTGAATATGGTGAAATGTAGCCAAGACCTTCCTCTATTACCCCCCATTTTCACATTTTTGGCACAAGTCCTAAATTTTGGACAATGGGGCAATATATGAATGAGTGAGTTGTGTGAAAAAGTTTGTTTGAAAAATTTATTGAAAAAATAACTTGATGGAAAAACACTGAATATGGTGAAATGTAGCCAAGACCTTCCTCTATTACCCCCCATTTTCAGATTTTTGGCACAAGTCCTAAATTTTGCACAATGGGGCAATATATGAATGAGTGAGTTGTGTGAAAAAGTTTGTTTGAAAAATTTATTGAAAAAATAACTTGATGGAAAAAAACTGAATATGGTGAAATGTAGCCAAGATCTTCCTCTATTACCCCCCATTTTCAGATTTTTGGCACAAGTCCTAAATTTTGCACAATGGGGCAATATATGAATGAGTGAGTTGTGTAAAAAAGTTTGTTTGAAAAAATAACTTGATGGAAAAAAACTGAATATGGTGAAATGTAGCCAAGACCTTCCTCTATTACCCCCCATTTTCAGATTTTTGGCACAAGTCCTAAATTTTGCACAATGGGGCAATATATGAATGAGTGAATTGTGTGAAAAAGTTTGTTTGAAAAATTTATTGAAAAAATAACTTGATGGAAAAAAACTGAATATGGTGAAATGTAGCCAAGATCTTCCTCTATTACCCCCCATTTTCAGATTTTTGGCACAAGTCCTAAATTTTGCACAATGGGGCAATATATGAATGAGTGAGTTGTGTGAAAAAGTTTGTTTGAAAAATTTATTGAAAAAATAACTTGATGGAAAATAACTGAATATGGTGAAATGTAGCCAAGATCTTCCTCTATTACCCCCCATTTTCAGATTTTTGGCACAAGTCCTAAATTTTGCACAATGGGGCAATATATGAATGAGTGAGTTGTGTGAAAAAGTTTGTTTGAAAAATTTATTGAAAAAATAACTTGATGGAAAAAAACTGAATATGGTGAAATGTAGCCAAGACCTTCCTCTATTACCCCCCATTTTCAGATTTTTGGCACAAGTCCTAAATTTTGCACAATGGGGCAATATAGGAATGAGTGAGTTGTGTGAAAAAGTTTGTTTGAAAAATTTATTGAAAAAATTACTTGATGGAAAAAAACTGAATATGGTGAAATGTAGCCAAGACCTTCCTCTATTACCCCCCATTTTCAGATTTTTGGCACAAGTCCTAAATTTTGGACAATGGGGCAATATATGAATGAGTGAGTTGTGTGAAAAAGTTTGTTTGAAAAATTTATTGAAAAAATAACTTGATGGAAAAAAACTGAATATGGTGAAATGTAGCCAAGACCTTCCTCTATTACCCCCCATTTTCAGATTTTTGGCACAAGTCCTAAATTTTGCACAATGGGGCAATATATGAATGAGTGAGTTGTGTGAAAAAGTTTGTTTGAAAAATTTATTGAAAAAATAACTTGATGGAAAAAAACTGAATATGGTGAAATGTAGCCAAGATCTTCCTCTATTACCCCCCATTTTCAGATTTTTGGCACAAGTCCTAAATTTTGCACAATGGGGCAATATATGAATGAGTGAGTTGTGTGAAAAAGTTTGTTTGAAAAAATAACTTGATGGAAAAAAACTGAATATGGTGAAATGTAGCCAAGACCTTCCTCTATTACCCCCCATTTTCAGATTTTTGGCACAAGTCCTAAATTTTGCACAATGGGGCAATATATGAATGAGTGAGTTGTGTGAAAAAGTTTGTTTGAAAAATTTATTGAAAAAATAATTTGATGGAAAAAAACTGAATATGGTGAAATGTAGCCAAGACCTTCCTCTATTACCCCCCATTTTCAGATTTTTGGCACAAGTCCTAAATTTTGCACAATGGGGCAATATAGGAATGAGTGAGTTGTGTGAAAAAGTTTGTTTGAAAAATTTATTGAAAAAATTACTTGATGGAAAAAAACTGAATATGGTGAAATGTAGCCAAGACCTTCCTCTATTACCCCCCATTTTCAGATTTTTGGCACAAGTCCTAAATTTTGCACAATGGGGCAATATATGAATGAGTGAGTTGTGTGAAAAAGTTTGTTTGAAAAATTTATTGAAAAAATAACTTGATGGAAAAAAACTGAATATGGTGAAATGTAGCCAAGACCTTCCTCTATTACCCCCCATTTTCAGATTTTTGGCACAAGTCCTAAATTTTGCACAATGGGGCAATATATGAATGAGTGAGTTGTGTGAAAAAGTTTGTTTGAAAAATTTATTGAAAAAATAACTTGATGGAAAAAAACTGAATATGGTGAAATGTAGCCAAGACCTTCCTCTATTACCCCCCATTTTCAGATTTTTGGCACAAGTCCTAAATTTTGCACAATGGGGCAATATATGAATGAAAGTTTGTTTGAAAAAGTTTGTTAAAAAAATAACTTGATGGAAAAAAACTGAATATGAGGAAATGTAGCCAAACCCTTCCTCCATTACCCCCCATTTGCACAGTTTTGGCACAAGTCCTAAATTTTTCTAACTCGGCCAAATAGGGGATCGGTCGGTTGTTTTCATAAAAGTATTACTTTTATTTGCTTAGAGTATATTTGTTAGTTGTTCGTTTTGTAAAAGAAAAAATTGTTTTTTTTTTATAAGTGTTTGTATTATTATGTTATTTTATTTTAATTAAAAACGCCATAAAACTATTAATCAAATAAAATAATTATAACGAATTATTAAATTCGCGCAGGTTTGTTAAAAAGTTTGTTGGAAACCGAAAATTCGTCCCATATAGCAAATAAGAAGAAGAACAGGCATTCACATTAAATGCATGCAATTTTGTACTAAAAACACTTTTTTCAACTTGGTAGCACTAAAATTTAGTCTGCAAGGCATAAAATACTCTATCGCCATATTGTTTTCATGAGAGATTCCTGCACACTCTCTCTGCACAATGAGTGGAAAAAAAGTTTGTTAAAAAGTTTGTTATGTTCACGGAGATAAGTACCAAATTTTATTATTTTAGTTAAGTTTAATTTTAGTGTCGCCAAGTTTAAAATGGTACTAAATATTGTTTTTTGGTATCAGCGTTGCCAGAGTCTTTGGTCAGAAAATCATCAATTGCAGAAAATTTCACAAATAGTTAAATGAAATTTCGTATGAAAATGAATAATTCTTATGTTAAGAAACATCTTACCTGTCTTGTTAAAAAAATAGAATATTCAAGGAATACATATTAGAAATGCCCTTATCATGGTTGTTGTAAATATTATTTGCCCTTTGATATTATCTTATAAAAGTACAGGGAAATTTTACTTTGTATATAATAATTTAATAGTGTAAATGTTTGAAAAAATAGCTCTAAACTGCTGAAAAAATAATTATTTTAAAGCTTCAACTTTTCTTACACTATAAAAAATAAAATGATTTAAGATTGTTGTACATCATAGAAATAAATCGTTTAAATTTTGCATATATCAGCGGTTTGCATGCCCCCTAAATTTTAAATTTAATCTAAACTACCTGTGCTTCATATTTATGTGTTATCAGATGCTTTACCGAAATCTAGTCATATATATATATATAAAAAAAAAACACTAGAATCTATAATAATTTATTTTTTTTTTATTGTTCAATCATTTTTTTATTGAAAAAATTATTTTATTTAAATGTATTAAAATGAGTATAAGGGTTATATCCTTTCATAGGAGCAGCCGTCTTAATTTCTAGCTTATAATTAATGCTATCCTTTTCGTCATCTAAAGGAATCTTTGAAATTATATATGATAGGCTCCCAACATCGTTTTCAGTCAAGACATTAAACCTTTTAGGAAGATAAAGCATAGCTCCATCCAATTCCAAGACAATGGCATCTCCATATTTTGTAGTTACCCGTTCAGCTCCTGTAATAGGATATTCCTTTCCACCTATCATATTTTTAACACTTAAAATATGTTTTATATTTAATTTGTTGAATGAAGCAATTAATTCAGCGTTAATATTCATCGTTTGATAATTTATAATGAAATGTAATAAATTACTAAATAAATTCACAATTTATAGAAAATTTTTTTTTTTTTGGTTACACTTAGTTTTAACATATGTTATTTGCTCTAATTCATTAAAATTATCGATAATGTTTTTTAATTTTACCCACCACACCCATTGTAAAAACAAACAAATTCTAATTTCAATTTTATTAGTTTATATTATTTATATTTATTTATTAATTTCTTAAATATATTTTGAATAAAAAAAATCACTACTACATCTATAAACATAAATCTACTTCCCTAATATAACGATCTCCATCTTCGTCCAAATAAAAACCATCATTTGCCTTCAAAATGATGGTATCTCCCTCTTCATCGTCCAGAAAATCCTCAATTTCCCACAAAAAATCATAGTATGCCAGCTGGTTGTTGGGGATTTCAATTCCTGGGGTTTTTAGCATATTCGCTATAGCTTCGTCGATTAACGCATTTGTACGCGTCTGTGTAATGTCTTCTTCTGCTGCTTCGATGGAATTTTCGTCCACAAATTCAATTTCCAACAGGCTCGAATTCATTCTTTAAATCTTCAGTGTTCAAATGTAAATAAAAGTAGTTTTCAGAAGTATACTCCACTAAGCCTTTTTTACTTTTTATACTTACAAAGGAAAATCCATGCAAACTAGTATAAATACTATCTGTCTGCCTGACTAACTTTCCATGACATACACTTTCTTATCTGAAAATATTTATGTAGGTATATGTATGTCATAAATTATTTATTACTAAGTAACCGAATTTTAAACATCAATTACATATACATACAAATTTTTTTTTTTTTTTTAATAACTTAATAATTTCACAATTTAATTAGTTTTTTCCCCCTTTTTTTCTGTCCATCCAATAATTTTTTTTTTCATCACCTAATTCAAGAAAAAAAAAGCCTTATCAAAAATATTTTCCAATTGCTTCTACAAGTTGTTTCGAATACACTCGATCATTACAACAAGCAAAACAACAACAACCACAACATCCCTGCATCTGGCTCTCCATAATCACACATAAAAAAAAAATAAAAAAATGCGCTTATCAGCTTTGTGTGTTTCCCCAACAAAAATTTTTTCTTCACATAATTCAAAATAAAAAGATAGAATTATCAACAATATTTTCCAATTGCTTCTACAAGGTCTGTATGTCTATCTATCTACATATCTCTATGTCTGTCTGGCTGTCTGTCTATCGATCACAACAAAAGAAAGGCTTCAACAATGCACCCAACACTTGTGCATTGCTATCCTATAAAATTTAACGACTTTTTTTTATTACTTTGTTTTTGAAATTTTTTAAAAAAATTTTCAAGAATGTTTTCATATTTCCCTATCCACTCCAAATAAAATAGAAACACCAATTGCATCTATACAATTAACTAAATATTTCCCTATCCACTCCAAATAAAATAGAAACACCAATTGCATCTATACAAATAACTAAATAAAATCATAATTTATAGATACTTTGAATTTATTCTTCAACCCCAAATAAAATTGAAAAACCATTTGCTGTTACAAAGCCAGTCTGTCTGTATGTCTGTCTGTCTGACTAACTTTCCTTTTCCCCCTTTTTTTCTGTCCATCCAATAATTTATTTTTTCATCACCTAATTCAAAATAAAAAAAACTAAAGAAAGGCTTTAACAATGCACCCAACACTTGTGCATTGCTCCCCCAACCTTTTTCTAAATCTCAGCTATAAAATTTAACGACTTTTTTTTATTACTTTGTTTTTGAAATTTTTTTTTTTTTTTTAAATTTGACTTACTTTAACACGTGTTCATTTGACCTACTTTAACACGTGTTCATTTTAATGGCTTTTGGGGAATTTTAATGGCTTTTGAAAAATTTTAATGGCTTTTGGGGCATTTTAATTGCTTTTGGGGGATTTTAATGGCTTTTTAATGGCTTTTGGGTGATTTTAATGGCTTTTTGGATGAAGTGGCGGTAAACTCTCATTACCCATATACTAATATACGTCTATTTGATTCGGGAACAAAATTGCCACACACGTAACAGAAATTATTTGGATTGTTTCGCCCTCAAATTCTTTTGAAAACTTAAATACATATTTAATTAAGAATATAAACAAAATGAGAATTCTTGCTTTCAATTTTAATTTTAAAACATGAAAATAATGTGTTTTCTAATCCTTTCTCTCATCAAATGTACATGAAAAAAATTTCATTTTGTAAACTAGTGTAATCTGTCGAACTGACTCACCAAAGTGTTTATTGTCAAGTTCCAAGTGCCCCTGTTCACCAATCTGCAAACATTGGTGGCACTTATCGTGGATTCAATGATCCTACTGCCAAGTAGATTACCAATAAATCTACAAATCACATTGTAGATCCCCAACTCCTTCATTGATCCCAAGATGGAGTCGGATCTGACGTTATTGAAAGGCCATTCAATGTCAAGAAATGCCACAAGCGAGTACTCCCGAAATTCAAGGGATTTATCAATGTAGCCGACCAGTGAGTGAAGCGCCGTATCCACAGATTTGCTCTTGGTATAGGCATGCTGCGAGGTTTGCGAGCAAATGTCTGTGAATATACATCTTCAGGTGAATACCAATGACCCTCTCAAGGGTCTTGAGAAGAAATGACGCCAGGCTGATTGGCCTGTAGTCCTTAGGGTTTGTGTGGGATGTTTCGAAGCTCCTTATCGTCCAATTAATTGTTATGCTGTGACGTTTGAATGGAATTTCCAGCAAAGTGTGTGTCGATTAACACATCCATCGTCTCCTGACTATTTGTAGTCCAGCTACCATCAGCTTTCTGAATGTAGCTAGGGACAGTCGGGCAAAAAGCCATTATATTACGCAACCGGTTTGTCTCCGAGGAGCCTTCCACGCCGCTGCAGAAGATCCTCCAGGCATTCCGTTTCGCCGATCTAACCATATTCTTAAACCTATTAAATGCCGACTTATATTCCGCCCAGTTTCCGAGACGTTTAGCCATATTAAATAACCTAAGACAGTCTTTGCGAAACTGTGTGACGTCAGGGCTCCCCCATGGTCGCCTGCCCCCTTTTTTTCTGACCACTGGCCATTTCAGTCTCCGTAACGCCATTAATGACAGGAACTGAGCCCTGAGGATTAGCGAGCAGACTAGCCGGATAGTCCTCACTTCGTTCTTCACCTATTTACAAAAGTACACACCTCCAAGGGGCGTAAACCTAATTAAAACTAAACATATCTATGGTCCGAAAAGGAGCAGTCATTAGAGACCGACCAGTTGCTTTTTAAATCGGAGTGTTCCGAGCTGACCAAGGTCACGTCGAGAACCTCCTGCATATTAGCTACAATGAACGTAGTTTCCGCACCTATGTTTGCTATTTCCAAAATGCTATTGCAGATAAAAGAAAACAGCGACTCACCTCTAGTGTTGGTGTCAGAGTTGCCCCACGTGATGTGGTTTGCATTCGCATCAGCACAGATAACCACCAAGTTCCACATGGAGTCAGCTTTTGCTACTAAGCCACGGACGAGCCTATTTGGTGGCCCATCACCATGGTCGTGCGCCATGCAGTCCGAGACGATCAAGATTGACCTATCGCCCATCTCCAGGGTCACTGATGTGTCTTCATCACTGAAATCAGAAAGATTGAAGATATCCAACGTGTTTTTAACCAAAATGCAAGATATACCAGTATACACCATTTCAACTGAATTGGGACGAAAAGTTAAGTTTTCTACAAATAAAGACATTCGCATGTTTGTATGTTCTGATATAAAAATATATTGTTATACAATTTCTAACAACTTAAGATTAAGTGAAACTAAGTTAATTTTAGACGATATGGATTCAATTCATTGTATTACTTTCCATTTAGCAGGAGAACAATATGTAGTCGTCCGCGATGATGGCCTCTATTGCTATACCGCTGAAGGTATGCAATAAATGGACTCAAACAGAGTGTAGAGATTTTTGGAAAACAATTGATTATAGTCCTAAAGTCTGAAGAATGTTTAATATTACTCAAGAATTTATTTAAAAAAACTTGTATGATATTGCGTGGAAAATTTTGGGAGTCTCCAGAGATAATAGTACTGTTTCACACATATTAGTAAAATATGGTGCTGTTCATGCATATTCTAGAACAATTGGAAATGCCCCACCTTTTTAATTTGCAGCGTCCTGAGCGAAAGAGCAGAACCTATAACGTTGGTAATTTTTTTTAAAACTTAGAAACATAAACTTTCGCACTTAAATATGACCACGAAAGAAAAGTAACGAGGTTGCGGGTTAAATAATTGTTAATTATAAAATATTTTTAGATATTCTTATTATCTACTTTATGGCGGTTTTATTTGTTCCAAATTCATTTCTTTGGTGTTTGTTTCATAATAAACAAGACGGTCATAAAGTAAACAATGATAATATCTCAAATTATTTTATAATTAATAAGAATCTTTAATTTTGTAAATAATTTAATTTGCAAACAAATTTATTATAAATGTATTATACTATAATAGTGTAAAGTATAGGGTATCTAAGTAACCATTATACTCAAAGTACTAATAACAACACCTGATCGGTTAAAAGATAAATAAATACATAAGGGATTTTTTAACAAGCTCGTTATTTTATTTAGCAATAAAAATATCTGTCCTAAGTTAAACAAAAGTATGATTTCTTATGGCATTAACATTTTTAATAATTTTAAAAATCAACATTAGCTTATAAATTTTGCAAAACATTCTTATTTAAAACTTCTTTTGGAAAAGTTTGTTTTGTAAACAAAAACATGAAAGAGATGTTTCAAAAATTCTTGCAAGTAAAAATTTTACCAATAAAAATTTGCAAGTATTTTTTTGTCTCTCAATTTTTTTCTCTATTTTTACGCTCTTAACTTGCAAATTTTTTGGGTTAATGAACACTTTCCAGTAACAATTGTAACAAATTCGTAACACTTTTTAGTAAATAAACACAGCTTTTATTAAGCAATAAAAATGACGAATTACTGTCTTAAGTTAAACAAAAGTATGATTTCTTATCGCCTATATATTTTTAATAATTTTAAAAATCAACTTTAACTAATAAATTTTGCAAATATCCTTATTTAAAACAGTGTTTAAAATTACTAAATAATTTTCATTCCAGAATGCTTTATATGCTGTGACTGCGAAAATGATTTGCAAAAAAATGAAATGAAACAGATACACACAAAATGATTGGTCAGCAATGAAAACGACTTCGGCGAACACACAATTCGTTTGCAATGGCAATATTCATGCGAACGAAATGCGTGTTCGATTCCCGCCAGAGACTCTGGTCTCCTGCAGACAAGCAAAAAGCTTCACGGGATTTAGTGTAGGAATAATAAAAAAAAAAAAAAAAAAAAAAAAATGAAAATGAATATGCGTCAGTCGTTTGATTTTGCTATTTAGTCGTTTGCGGTGTGCGCAAACAACTAAATAGCAAAATCAAACAACTGACGCATATTCATTTCACTTTGCAATTAGAAAATTGTTGTCGTTACTAACCAATCATTTTGTGTGTATCTATTTCATTTAATTTTTTCCAAATCATACTCATAGATGAAGCAGTAGCAGTAGTCGTTTGACAAAAATTGTTTATCCGTTCGTCATGCATTAGTCAATTTTTGTCTGCTGTTGCTATTTTTTTGTAAGCAATTTAAGCACTGATTTAAAACTTCTATTGGACTAGTTTGTTTTGTAAACAAAAGCATAATACAGCTGTTTCAAAAATTCTTGCAAGTAAAAATTTTACCTGTAAAAATTTGCAAAATTTTTTTGTCTCTCAATTTTTTCTCTCTTTTGACTCTCTCAACTTGCAAATTTTTTTAGGTAAATGAAAACCAGTAACAATTGTTACAAATTCGTAACAATTGTTAGTAAATGAACACAGCTATAAAAAACAAATTAAGGGATTTTCGTTTTAATTAAAACCTAATAGAACATATATATCTACATTGGTTCATAATTGTATTTGAATTATATGAAATCAAACAAACGCAGTTATATGTAGATCGCGCAGCTTTAAATTTTAATCGAAACCTATTATTGACTATAAATAATTTTCAAAAAAATCAAGACATGTTGCTTAATTATTTTTTTGAATTATCAAAATCAGAAGTTAAGAACTTTCTGTAAGATTACGGCTATAGCTTAATTAATAAATATCCAGAAGTATCAACTTAAATAATAAAATATGTATTATCAGATGATTTTTTAAGAAATAATATATATTATAAAATATTACTTCCATTATCGCTTATGAATAAATTAAATACAATGATTTTTTTCGATAAACTTATTAATAATTACGAGTATAAATCAATATATAATATTTTAACCGAGCTAATTTTCAAAATGTGGTTTATTGGTAATATTGACACAAAGTTTGTGATTAATTTTTTTGAATCACATCAAACAAAAATGTGTTCTGATAATATTTTTGTAATATGTCGACATTACAAGTTTTGGCCAGGAATCAAAATAATGTCTAATAAATATATCTATATTCATAGCATTTATTGTTTATTAAAGTACATTGAATCATTCCCCGAATATATTAATATATACATATCAAGAAAATAGTAGTAAAAAACTAAATGAAATGTGGATTCATATACTTAAAATTGAGAATCTGGCAAGAAACTCAAATTTACATTATGTAACTGATATAGTTACAAATAGAATTAATTCCAATCCATACTACATTTTAGATGTAGTTAACAGTTTTGTTAATTGCGATAATTTTTTACTTTCGCATTTAGATGAATTACTTCTGCAGGAACTTTTTTTTGCAAATTCTAAATACGATGAACTTAACAGGATGGTGTTATTTTTTGAAGATCTCTTGTTAAGTAAACAAATTAACTTCATTAACTTCGTCTCTTAAATATCGAGTGTTTGTTGCTGTCGCTTCATAGTTGTTCATCTTACTGAATACAAACGAAGCGAATACAAAATTATGATGAAAGTTTCATGAAAATCATTATTAAGTTTCATGCAGATGTTTATAACGTATAATAAATAAAATGTTCCTACTATTTTACGCTTAAAAAAATATTCATAAAATTGCTTCTTATGACACTGGCCACGTCTAAAGACAATTTATAATCAAACAAACCATAGTAAACAATTTCACGTACTACCGCAATTACTTTATGTATATGTACACAAGATAAGGATTTCAGAGTTCCTACTGTTCTTAATCGGCGGTAACAAAATGGATTTATGTTATTAAATCGTATACGTCGGTCGCGCTCGTTGAAGATAGACGTGTTCTCTAAGCTCGGCATACGGTTTATTTTTAATAATAAATTAAAAAAGAAAATATAAGAAAAAAAATATACGTACATACATAAACGTACACATTTTGAGCAGAAATATTTTTTGTTTTTAGACTCGGTGTTGATAAACACTAAATAATAAGAAGAGCACAACTGAAAACAGAAAAGTAAAAAAACGCTTATGAGTGCAAGTAATTTAAAAACCACAAAACAGAATGATAGAAACGCATATATCACAGTAAGTGTTAACGAATCAAATGCAGAAATAAAAAAAAGAATCGATGATAGCAAATACCTAACGGCTAAACCTATTACTCGCACGCGATCCCTCCCACCCTCTGTATTTAATAATACCATTGATACACTAATGGCTAATAAATCAGTGAGTGCTTAAACGCTGGTTTAGTTGAACTAAACTAAAATTTATGTGCAGTTTAAACTCTACAGTTGTAAATCAGTGCCCCATATATTATATGTAGTTTAAAAAATAATAGTGTGGCAGCACTACGAAAAATGTCAAAAAAACACATGTTTTAGACTGTAATATAAAAAAAATTGACAACCGGAAAAATTTAAAGTTTGAATTAAAAAAAATGTTTAAAAAAGAGTTAAATAAACGATCACCAAATTTTACGGATGCAGAAATTAATTTTCTACTTACAGAAGTAGAAAATTTTAAAGACACAATAGAGTGCAAAAAAACAGATCGAACTAGATCTGAAGACAAACTAGAGGCGTGGAAAAAAGTTGAGTCTTCTTTCAACGCAAAGTTTGGCCAAGTTTACCGAAGCCACTCTGTTCTTAAAACTAAATACGACAACATGAAGAAAACAGCAAAATCACGTTTTGCTGCCGATAGGCAAGAACAGTACCGGACTGGCGGTGGTGCATTGCCAGCACCAACAGCAACAAGTATTGATAATAAAATATCTGAAATTTGCCAGCCGGAACAAATGTTTGGACATGATGCGGTATTCGATGACGACGTCATTGAAGTATGTAAGTAAAAAACAAACAAAGTTCATATTGTATGGAAAGGATATTATGAGTTTTTGCTAATTTTCTTTTAATCGACCAATTTTTTACAGGTGACTACGAAGAATTTCTGGATGAGAATACCAACGATATCAAAACTGAAACTGGTAAATATTTCATGCAACGCTATATTTATTTCTTTAACTGATTTAAACCTTTTTTAAAGCAGCAAATTGTTCATGGACGAAGTATACCCCAAAAAACTTGAAAGCCCCTATTCATAGTGCTCTTAGCACTAAGAAAGAAAAAACAAAAGATGTTTGGGCAAAAGTGGCCGAGGCAAAGCTTTTAAAAATTGACTTAGAGGTGGACTGCTTAAGGAAACAAGCAGTGTTAAATAACCTGTCTGAGACTAAACTTAAGCTTGAAATAGAAAAAGTTAAAATGGAAATCGAAATAATGCAAAAAAGTTTAAAAAATTTGTAAATGAAGGAACTGTTTCTTGCATTCTTTTGTTTTTATTTAAAAATCGGGACGTGAATTTTGATATTAATGTTTATAAACGCAAAATACAAAAAAGTACAAATAGTCTACTTAGCTTTTATGTAATATCTAATGATTGGAGTCATACTATTTTAAGTTTTTGTATATATTTCTTTATTAAAAACAAAGTTTTTTTACTTTTTTCGGGCAGAATAGCCAATATTTTTAGTTTTGTTGCTTACTATATAATTATGTACGTATTTATGAACATATTTTTTTATGTTTTTTTTTTATTAACTACCTGTTTATGAAATAAAAATAAGTTTTTCGTTTGAAATTTTGTATTGGAATTTATAAAGAATATCATAAAAATTCGATGGAAAGGACTTTGAAAATTGCTTTGTTTTCAAAATCGATTTCCATCATATACCTGTGTATTTATAGTAAAAATTGTTTGAAATTAGTAAACTCGATAAGCAAATGAAGAGATATCGATAGTGTTGCGTAAAAAAGGCCAATCTAATGTGTAAACTGAACTATGATTTACCTTTTTTTTTACGCAACACTATCGATATATTGAATTTCATTTTAACATAGTTTATATTGACTTATTTATTTTGAAGGAAGTTGACAAATGATTGATAGTTACAATCATTCCATTTGAACAAAAATTAATCTCCTACACACAAAAAAAATCCTTACCTATGGATTTTGAATAACTTAAAATATGGTATAAAATGGTAGTTACAAAGTTTTAAGGCAATATAACTATAAAAAATATAAAAGGTTACAAAAATTTCTTATAGTTATATTGTTACAGGCATTTTTTTTATATAGTTACATATAGGCAATACTGTTTGTTGTAATTACCAACTATTTTAGGTAATTAAACATAGTTTTTGTGTTTTATTTAAACTTATATTACCAATGCAGAACTGGGTGAAACTACCTAAATTTTTTTGTGTGTACTGGCCACATAAGACGATATCAAATATTTACAGCAGATTTTTAAAATAGCCATTAATTAAATTTTGCCGCTCCGCATTATTTGACCGTTTGTCCCTTGGTCTGTTATGGGGAACTGTGTTGACGTTGTTAACAGCATCTTCAATTCCGTTGGTTAAACGTGGAGGCATTCCGTCATTATTAATGCAACATACATTGTGCAAAACAGCTGTTGCAACAATAATTGCCTGAACTTTTTTAAAGTTCAATCTTATTCCAAGAGAAAGGATTGGAAATCTTCTTTTCCATACCCCGTAACTTCTCTCAACACAGTTTCGGGTTCTAATTTGGGATTCATTATAAAGAATTTCCTCAGGAGTTTTCGGATCCGATAAAGGGATCATTATGAAGTTTTTTTCTGGATAGCCACTATCAGCAACTATAAAACTATCTCTATACTCTCCACTTTCAAACTTTGAAAAAATTTTGGAATTTTTAAGTATATTGCTATCGTGTGCGGAGCCTGGCCATCTTGCCACAATATTTAAGATTTTTAATTGTGGGTCGCACATTGTTTGCACATTTATAGAAAAAAATCCTTTCCTGTTGCGGTATAGTTCGGGATTTTCACCACCTATATAAATAAAAGCAATTTTTTTAGCATTAATTGATTTTGAAATTGTGTTAAGTAAAACATACCTGGCGATATTATTTTAACGTGTGTGCAGTCAAGTGCTGCTACTACCTTCGGAAATTTGGCTATATCGTAAAATTCCCTTTTTAATTTAGAAATACATTCTTCGGTATGTGGAAATATTATAAATTGTGGCCTTAAAAGGGCTATGCAATTTGTTACTACAGCGACAACTTTTGAGACGGTAGTTGTAGAAACTCCGTACAAGTCGGCTATGGTCCTTAGCATACCACCAGTAGCATATACACGAAGAGTTATCAAAAACATTTGTTCCTCAGTGATTGCATTGTTCCTAATTTTTAATTGGGTTGTAGACTGGATATTATAAATCAATATTTTACTTACCAGGTAGTTTTATGTTTGATATGTGGTGCAATTAGCTCCAGAATACTGTAAGCCGTTGCCTTCTGAAGGCGAAATCTATAAAAGAAGTCTTTTTCTTCAAATATTGTAAAGTAATTCGGTCTAAACCTTATGGAATGAGATTTTCTCAAAATGGTGACACTTAAGTTATTGTATGTTTCCGAATCACTAAAATCGTCTTCATCAGATGAAAAAATCATTTTTAATTTTATTTTAAGTTAAAACTATCCACGCAAAACTTCTCAATATTATTAAAAAAAATCACAGTTGTCAAAATCATATGGTTTGTATTGGTGGTTTAAACGCCCAATTTTATGCGTTTAGAGATGGTTTATATGTTTACTGATTTAGAGATATGTTGGTTTAAGCACCTTTTAAACCAAAAAAACAGTTTAACTTGCTCTGATTTATTAGCCCTAACAAACATAAAACCTGCAATCGTTGCCTCAACGGCAAAATCAACTTTAATAAGTGATGAAAATATTAACCCCAAATCGGGCATAATATAAAACTCAGTGTCACCTTCTGTGTCTAATAATACGGTGGATTTCAATACAATAAAAAATATTAAACTTGCAAGCGATGTCTCAGCGGCAAAAACAATTTTAATAAGTGATGAAAAGATTACTCCCAAATCAGGCATAATGGAAAACTCAGTATCTCAGGTAAACAGTGGTCAAAAGCCTCAAGTACAAGTTGGTATTGATAGGTACATAACAGTGCTTAACAGTCGCAGCCCAACCTCTTCTGCAGTTGCTTCGGTCCCAAAAGTTTTAAATGAGGGTACATCTGATAGAATAAGTTCTCAAAATCGGTTTGCAAGTTTGGAAGAGGAATCCTCGGAAGCACAAAACGTTACCAATTCTTCTAAGCCACCCCCGATATATTTTAGAGAGCAAAACTCAAGTGATTTAATAAAGAATTTGATCTCGGTAATAGGTGAAAATTCTTTTTATGTAGCCGCAATAAAGCGTGGAAGCATAAATGAAACAAAAATACAAGTCAATCGTGAAGATGATTTTCGTAAAGTAATAACTAAATTAGAAGCACTAAATAAAAACTTTTATACATACCAACTGAAGAGCAGTAAAGGTTACATGCGTTGACACATGCGTAGACCCAGTTGAGATAAAAACGTTTTTAGAAGAGAAGGGCTTCAAAATAAAAAATGTAGTAAATATTAAAAATAGAGAATAAAAATCCCCAATACAAGGTGATTTGCCAAATAATGATGAGACTACAGTTTATAATTTAAGTCGTCTAGAAAAAACCATGGAAACACTAGTGCAAACAGTAACTAACTTTACGAACACAATGGGTAATATGATGCAGGAAATGTTAAGAATGCAATCGATGTTATTGCAAGCTGCACTTAACAAGTCATGAATTGTTTAAAAATTTGTTTTTGGAACGCAAACGGCATTCGCCAACATAAAAATGAACTAGAATACTTTCTTAAAAGTAAACAGATTGATGTAATGATGGTTTCTGAAACTCATTTGACCTCAAAAAATACGTTTAAAATCAATGGTTATAGAGCAATTCCATATGAAAACGATCAAAATTGGCAAATTTTTGGACGACCCCTCTCCGATTTTAAAATAAATAGTCTCAATCGATTGCCCAGCAAAAAATAATGTACCTACATATTTTTTTTTTTTTTATAGTGACTGGTTTAGTGGTGATGTACACCACTGTCATGTGACAAAATTGAAGAATTCTTCATAAGGGACCTCATTGAAAATTGAAAGTTGTTTTAAAAAAAAACTACTAAAGCGATCGCAACGAGTGATAGCTCGTTGGAAAGGTATAATCAGGCTTTAATTGAAAAATAAAATTTTCCTAATTTTTCTTAGAAATTTACCTTTAAATTTTCCCAAGAAAATTAAATTTTCCGATTTTCCACAGAAGCTCCTAAATTTTCCGGCTAATTTTTTTTTTTTTTGATTCCTCATAATTTTTGCTTTAAGAATCAGCAATAAAAAAATGGGCCCCGACTCCTTGTTTGGACAGGAGAAGAGCATTTAAGAGACCACCTTGTTAGAAATACATTTTAAAAATTATTTTACAGTTAAAAATACATTTATGAAGAAAAAATCTTTCTTATTTTGCTGCTTATACTTAATTACAATATTTATTAAAAATTTCAATTGTCTTGGCATCATTATAAAATTAAAGTAACTTTAAATTTAGCACGTCGGCAGACGAAGAGTACCGCTTTACATTAATTGACATATCAGAAATATTTGGTATGAAGCAATGAAACTTTTGCGTTCCAGTTATAGTTTTGACATTATTATATCTGTTTTGAATTCGTCGCTCCATGGCATCGTGTTCTTTTTGAGTGCATAAAACTGTGTTAATGGCAATTTCCTTGCTTTGAATCCACGAAAATAAATGTTGTACATTTAAGATCTGGTCAGTATATGGCCTTTGCAAACTTGCCTTAGTCGCCATGCGTTTTAGGGTTCCCCCTAACGCATCGCATGGGCCCTTACCGTGGGACGTCGCGAAAAAGTGCCACTCGACCTTGCAGTTTTGTTCTTCTTCAATTATGCAAAGATTGTAAAAATTTTTTTTATTCTTGTACTGAGAAGCCGCGCCGTCTGAGAAAAACGTTACTTTGTCGATTGCATAGAATTTTGATTTTAAGAATTCAAACAGTTTCATGTGAAATAAATAAACGGACACATAATTATGAGCTAAACTCTCCGCGACAACAACAAGGCTTACGGTCTGTAGTTCGTTATCTTCGTTTTTGAAATAAATGCAAAAAGGATGCGACGTACACTGGTCGTTTGCCCAGTGATAAGCCTGAATTTCATCCTGAACGAGAAAAGTGTAATTCTCGGCAAAGTCGCTTATCACAATGAATTCATTTTGGGCTAACTTCTCCTTACTTTCTTTAGAAATTTCGATTGCATCTCGGATATGAAATGGTGCGCCTTCAGTTCATTCAACTTGAATCCGAATTCCTCGATGAATTCCGGAATCTGCTTTACCACGGTCTCAAGGGAACATCTGCCGCTGCTAATTATCCACTGTTTGAAATGCACCTCCTGAATTAACAGCTGTTCAAACTTTTCCGCCAAATATTGCTCTAGCTCGTCAATCTTCGGACAATTGTCGCATTTGGACAGATGACAATTTTCCGTGGGGTATGCGCACAACGACTTCGACAGGAGGTCCCTATATGTTTCAATTTCACCGTGAAATACTTTCAATTTCTTGCATGGAAAGAAAATTAATTTGATGTTTTGATGAAACATGCAAACGCAGACTGAATGCGTTCCGTGCCTGTCTAATGCCAGCACGCATTCTTTTGGTCGTAGGATGGCAAACTTAGAAAATCCCACTTTTTCTGCTGGGTATTTCTCATTGAACTGATGGTATGCTTCGGATAGATTACATAATAATAATCTGCGCTGCTTGTGTACTTTTTCTCCATCTTCACGTGTGATAACATAGTCACGTGTACCTGGGCAGGCGCAGCTGTTGTCATCATTGCAGTAAAAATCTTGAATCAATTTCACCGTTGCTTCGCTGAGGGTCCTTGAGCCAAATTTCTTGGTGGGAGTCGCCAATATCCCCTTCTGTCGAACTAATTCTTTGCTTCTTCTCGCGATGTAAAAAGATGTTTGAAACTGTTCAGAAATCTTGCGTATAGACCATGATTGAGGCAGCACAGATAAAATGAGATATTTCTCCGGAAAAGTGGTCGCTAAATTGAATTTTCTTTTCAACTGCTCAATCATTTGTTTGCCGTCATCAACGTCATCTGCTTGACTGCATTCGTTATCAGAGCCTTCATCAAATATTGTCGCGATTGCACTCATAACCTTGCCTTTTTTCTCTTTCCTGCATGTTTCACTTCGCAACTTTCTTTTTCTAATAAGCGTTTCACCTAAAGTGGTAATAGCCTCATTCAAAGGACTCAAAGACATATTGACCATCGGAATGTCTGCCTCACTATCAGATGAAACATTTTGTTCACTTGTCATTTCACTCTCGGATTGTGGCTGCATTTGTTTCAATGCATTTGCTTGTTGAGACAAATCGATTTTACACTTGGGGCAAATGAATTCTACTTCTTCACCGTATTGTATATTTAATTCATTCATGTATCGCTTCGAAACACCAGTTAATTTTAATACTTTTATCTTTTTCGAACGATGTCCACTCTTGTTAAACGGATTGCAGCAAAATTTATTCATTTTACTTTAAATTGTCTTTACAGCTTCACTCTCTACTTTACAAAAAAAAAAACACTTTAACACTTTCACGTTTAGTATTCAACTGAAATTTGACTCAGAGTGTGTGAAGTATTTATATTTATTTTTTGGTAAAAATTAGGTAAAAAAAAAAAAGCGACATTTGCTTTTCTTTAATAGGAAAATTTGCGTGAACTACTGGTCATAAAATGTTTTTTAAAAGGGACTTAATTGGTTACTGCCAATAAGCCGACCACAGGTCATAAAATGTTTTGCAAATTTTTTAAATTAACAGGTAATAAATATTTCGCCATATTTATGGAAAATCCGTGTTTTATGACTTGTTTCTGCACGTGTCATTTTCGGCGAAATATTTATTACCTGGTAATTTAAAAAATTTACAAAACATTTTATGACCTGTAACCTCAGTCGGGTTTGGTGTGCCATTACATGCCACTGCTGCTATTATCCATGGGTTTATGGCCGATCTTGTGAAGGCAGGCAGACCATATTCACTACACACTCAACTTGGGGCTCTTAAAAAAAAATTGATTTTTTCTTCATTAATGTATTTTTAACTGTAAAATAATTTTTAAAATGTATTTTTAACAAGGTGGTCTCTTAAATGCTCTTCTCCTGTCCAAACAAGGAGTCGGGACCCATTTTTTTATTGCTGATTCTTAAAGCAAAAATTATGAGGAATCCAAAAAAAAAAAATTAGCCGGAAAATTTAGGAGCTTCTGTGGAAAATCGGAAAATTTAATTTTCTTGGGAAAATTTAAAGGTAAATTTCTAAGAAAAATTAGGAAAATTTTATTTTTCAATTAAAGCCTGATTCACCTTTCCAACGAGCTATCACTCGTTGCGATCGCTTTAGTAGTTTTTTTTTAAAACAACTTTCAATTTTCAATGAGGTCCCTTATGAAGAATTCTTCAATTTTGTCACATGACAGTGGTGTACACTACCACTAAACCAGTCACTATAAAAAAAAAAAAAATATGTAGGTACATTATTTTTTGCTGGGCAATCGATTGAGACTATTTATTTTAAAATCGGAGAGGGGTCGTCCAAAAGGTGATCGCTTTCATATGGAATTGCTCTATATATTATATGATACCAAGGACCCTCGAGATAGAGCTTGTAGAGGTTCTGCTATTTTGATAAAAGCCCGAATGAAACACTATTTAATTTGTGATCATCGTGAAGATTATGTGCAAGCAACGAACATTTGTGTTAAAGAGCTTAATCGAAACTTAGTACTTTCATCTTTATACTCTCCACCTAGATTTTCAATATCAGAAAGCCAATATTATAAATATTTTATATCATTAGGAACCTGTTTCCTAGCCGCTGGCGATTACAACGCTAAACATACCTTCTGGGGGTCACGGCTCATAACACCAACGGGTCGTGTTTTGTATAATACAATCTCAAAAATGGATTGAAATGTGGTCGCGAGCGGACAATCAACTTATTGGCCTACTGATCAGCAAAAAATTCCAGATGTCATCGATTTTGGCGTGGTTTAAAACATCCCCGCAGGAACGATTCATGTTGAAGCTTCCTTAGAACTATCTTCCGATCACACACCCTCAAAAAACTAGAAATAATAACATATATTCTACAGATGTCGAGCGTATCTTGACTGAAAAAAGGAGAGTTCGAAGAGAGTGACAATTGCACAGATCCCCCCAACTTAAGACTGTATTAAAAGAGTGAAAAAGGCTAAGAAGGTACCTGCAGTCTCATAAAACGGCTTCCCTGGAAAAATATCTTAAGGAACTTGATGCAACTCCACAATCAGACTACTCATTATGGAGTGCAGCTAGAAGTATCAATAGACCAGTTATATCAAAACCACCATTAAGAAACTTGAATGGAAGTTGGGCAAGAAATGACATTTAAAAGGAAATCTGTGTGTTCATCATCTGAAAAACGTATTTACCCTTAATACATTCACGATATAGCAGTCAAGTTACCGCCAGTAAATGTTGGAGCAGCTATTCCTCTAAGATTCCAGTTAAGAGAAATCGAAAATGTTATTTGTGATTTAAACACCAAGAAGGCACCCGGTATTGATAAGATCAGCAATAAAATGCTTTTGGAGCTACCAAGTATAGCAAAGAAAATTATTCTTATTATTTTTAATGATATTTTACGCCTTCAATACTACCCTCAAGAATGGAAGGTTTCTTCAGTAACCATGATACCCCAGCCAGGAAAGGATCACACAAAAGTTGAGTCATACAGGCCTATTAGCTTATTATCTAAGATTTCAAAGCTTTTTGAGAAACTACCAGTGGCAAATAAACACCGATTTTAAATGAAAAAATATGTATTCCAAACCATCAATTCGGTTTTAGAAGAAAGCACAGCACAATTGAACAAATTCATCGAATAGTAAATGTCATAAGAAAAGCCCTTGAAGAAAAAGAATATTGCTCAGCACTCTTCATCGATGTGTCTCAAGCTTTTGATAAAGTCTGGCATGAAGGTTTACTACTGAAATTGCAGAAAAACTTATATGCAAACATACACAAGCTGTTAGAAAGCTACTTAGTCGGTCGTCAATTTATTATTAAAGAAGGCGAATTTTTAAGTTCTCCACAGCCCATTTACGCTGGATTCCCACAAGGCAGCATCCTGGGCCTTCTATTATACTTAATTTATACTTCGGACTTGCCAACAAACCCATACCTCAACATTTGCGGACGATACAGCTTTTCTAAGCGAACACGCAAACTGTCAAGAAGCATCTCGTTTCCTACAGGATCATATATTTAAACTAGAAAGGTGGTTAAAAAATGGAGGATAAAGTTCAATGAGCAAAAACGCGCACATATAAGATTCACATTGCGTAGGGAAACATGCCCCCCTATTAAAATAAATAATCAAATAATACCCCAACACTCGCATGTAAAATACCTCGGTATACATCTAGATCGGCGTTTAACGTGGAAATGGCATATAGAAGCTAAATTAACTCAAATGAAACTAAAAGCAATTCAAATTAATTAGCTTATTGGAAGAAATTCTGTTCTTAGTCTTGATTGCTTCTAACCTCGAAAAAATTCAAAGGCGCCAAAATAAATCGAATAATCACAGCCGCTCCCTTGTACGTCAAAAACTCAAATATCCACAAGGATCTCAATGTGCCATTAGTAAAAATTATAATAACGAAATATGCAGTAAAATATTTAAAAAGGCTGGAACTGCACCCAAATCCATTAGGTCGAAATATTTTAAATTATGGCGGCCACACTCGCTTAAGAAGAAGAGACACTGCAGCACTCACCCAATCAGATGAGCGATAAACAACAACATATGTGAACAGAAACCGTGATGACGAAATCTTTTTTGTCTGGCACTGGTAGGACATAAAGCAAATATTAGGATAAGATTTGATTAATTACACTGTGCAAGAAATGGACACTTTTTTTTCGTGACAAGCTGGGCACCTAGCGTTTTAACATAGTTCGGGTACGCTGAATCCAGTGGTGCCCGCGGTTTTTTAAGATTGGCTCTGGTTTTCGAGATATACCGTTATTTCCAAAATGGAGGAGGTTGCACAACATATGTTCGCGTAACTCAAAAACCCTTTAGCTAATTGAAAAAACTTAAAAAAACCGAAATTTCGCAATAAAATTTCCTTTAAGAAAAGTAAAAATTTCTTACATCCGCAGTCGTTATTGAAACATAATTATTAATTTTTTTATCAAAATTTCGAAATTTTTGTTTTTTAAAAATTCATAAAAAATTGGAAAATGCAGCTATGCTTCTAATTTTTTGCAGACGTATAAAAAACGAAATTCCAAACAAAACATGCCATAAATGATTAAAATCTTTTGCAACTTTTGATTTTATTCACAAAAGTCGACAAAATTTTAATTAATTTAAGAATTTCATAAAACGCAAGATTTGTATGGGAACACCCCTAAGGGATGGTGATAAGGGGAAAGTATAATTTGAGAAAATGTTAAGAACAAAAAACTAATGGAGGTCAGTCATACATTTTATTCCCCTAGGGGCGACTCCTGGACATTTATGGGACTTTTTCTTCAATATATTTCTAGTCTGCATTGAACAGGGGCATCCTAGGCGCTGCAGAGGCCAAATTTAAGAATTTCATTAAACGGCCATCTTTGTATGGGAGCCCCCCTAAGGGGTGGAGATATATTGCAACTATGTTTTAAGAAAATGTTAAGAACAAAAAACATTGGAGGTCGGTCATACATTTTATCCCCCTAGGATTGAATCCTAGGCCTTAGAAACAAATGATAGGAATGAAAAATAAAGTTGCGCTGGTCATATATTTGGCTCGTCTAGGGATATTTGGCTCGTCTAGGGGTATCTCAGGCTCTGGAGGTGCAAAATTTAAGGCTAGGGTTCTACGCGTATAAAAAACAAAGTTCCAAACCAAATAAGCTATAAGTGATTAAAGTCTGTCTACAACTTTTGATTATTTCAGAAAAGATGAAAATTTTTTATTTTTTATAATAACCAAACTTAAAAATTTTAAAACATTTATTTTTGTTGTTAATTAGTTAAAGTTAAAGTTTTTATTTAGAAATTGATTCTTCTTCCTCCTGCAGATTCCAACAAATATCCCCTAATAGCGAATCAAGTTGTTTGCCGCTATACCAGTTCGAGCCTGGCTGTTACTTGGTGAAATCTCTCGCCATGTTCATCAGACTCGGCTGGTGATTGTTCATTAAATTTTTCGGCCTGGTAATGCAAAAAATGTTTTTTCAATAACATTCTAACGTTTAAGTTTCTAAATGCGGTTAGCATATTTTTGATTAAAATTCGCCAGTTTTCAGGTCGATGATTTCCTAATACATTTTCTATTACTGATTTCACACAATTCCAGGCCAATAGCTCGATATCATTCAATGCAACCTCAAATTGATGGCCCTTCATAAGACGACGAATGTCCGGTCCATTAAGAGTTCCTGTAATATAAAAACATTATGATATGAAATATAAGTCTAATTTAATAAAGTAGTTAGAGTTCATACCTTCTTTTACTTTCATGCCGCTTAATCGTGGAAAAATTCGGCGCAATTCGGTAAAAGCAACACCATCTGGGCTCAATGCTTTTATAAAATTTTTTACAATACCCAGTTTGATGTGGAGCATTTATGACTTTATTTCTTAATTCTAAGAATTTTTTAATCGGTAACTGTGAATTTTCCAAAATTCCTACCGCAAAGTGAAAGTGTGGTAATAATGCATGCATATTTCTTTGGAATAGCATAAATTTGAATATTTGTTCTTTTGTTTTGTATTGTAAATGGCACAAAAAACGCATATAAAAAATTTTACGTCAAAATGTCATTGAAAATAAATTTTCTGCATTGGTACATTCTCCTTATCGGCCCTTTGATGCAATAGAGTCATAACTCAAATTTGAATTTCTAGCATCTAAAAATTTTAATTCTTCTCTCTAGAGTTGAATATAGAAGATATTACATAGTTGCAATATATCTCCACCCCTTAGGGGGGCTCCCATACAAATATGGCCGTTTAATGAAATTCTTAAATTTGGCCCCTGCAGCGCCTAGGATGCACCTAGATGGGTCAAATGTATGACCAACCCCACTTTATTTTTCATTTCAATCATTTATTTCTAACATACCCACCCGCTATCTCCATTGCTTAAGGGGGCTTCCATCAAAATGTTCAATGCATACTAGAAATATATTGAAGAAAAAGTCCCATAAATGCCCAGGAGTCGCCCCTAGGGGGATAAAATGTATGAATGACCTCCATTAGTTTTTTGTTCTTAACATTTTCTCAAATTATACTTTCCCTTTATCACCATACAAATATTGCGTTTTATGAAATTCTTAAATTAATTAAAATTTGTCAACTTTTGTGAATAAAATCAAAAGTTGCAAACAGATTTTAATCATTTATGGCTTGTTTTGTTTGCAGCTTCGTTATATGTCTGCAAAAAATTAGAAGCATAGCTGCATTTTGCAATTTTTTATGAATTTTTAAAAAACAAAAATTTCGAAATTTTGCTCAAAAAATTCATTTTTTTTTAAAAAAAAAATTATGTTTCAATAACGACTGAAACAAGTTTTACTTTTCTTAAAGGAAATTTTGTTGCGGAATTTCGGTTTTTTAAGTTTTTTCAATGAGCTAAAGAGTTTTTGAGTTACGCGAACATATGTTGTGCAACCTCCTCCATTTTAGAAATAACGGTATATCTCGAAAACCAGAGCCAATCTTAAAAAACCGCGGGCACCACTGGATTCAGCGTACCCGAATTATGTTAAAACGCCATATGCCCGGCTTGTCTGTTTTTTCAACTAGCACAGTGTTATTGTTAGTTCATATTTAATTTATGAAGATTCAATAAATAAATACTGAAAACAAAAATGTTATTTAAAGATAAAATTATACAATTTAGTTGATGATGAAAAAGTGGATGTTTTTCTACGCTTTCTTATCCTTTGTGCTACCTTATGCTATATATGCATAAACGCGCTCTTACAACTAGTAAGTGAAATATATAGGTTTAGAGTTAAAGTTAAAGTTAAGAAAATAAGTTTTTTTTATATACAATGGATTAACAAACATTTTCATGTTTCATGTTTTATAAAGGTAAATAGAAGAATCCATAATATGATTTACTGATGCAAGTAATCTTAAGTATAATGTTAAAATAAGTAGGAATACAACCAGTAAATTGAATTTATACGCCAAATTTGCCAATAATAGTCCAGCCCAGAACGGTGTCCTGAGCCATAGGAGAGCCAATCGACTCTGGTTGAATGGCTGATTTTATAATCCGAGGATATATATCAGCGCCTAGTACTATGTTGATATCCTCATGTTTGAAGAAATGTGGATCTGCTAGGTGTAGATTTTTATACAGTTCGGAAACTCTGTCGTCAATGGGTTCGGTGGGTTGTCTACGTGGCAATGAACCATCAACCTTTACGGTGAGACTAAGGATCGGGGTTTGATCGAAACGGGGTCGAATTCTAATTTTGCACCAACTTTCAGAGCCAATGGTTTCCACCGTCAACTTGTATCGTTCGACCAGAAATTTGGCAATGGAACTGTGTTCAGCACAAGCGTTCAGTAAGCCTCTGACGTTGCCCCATTCGTCTCCTAACTCCATTTTTACTATAACGGTGGGCAACAGTGTAATAGTCCTTAAGGTTGAGCTTGACTGACTCGGAGTCCTGTTGGACGGAGGTTTTGGGTTACGCAGGCGTTCATGCCGGTGCAACAGGGTGTGATGTCTGCCACCACATTGTCGGCAACGCTCGGTGTTCTGGCACCGACTTAATATATGAGAATGTGCCAGGCAATTTTCACAATATCGATAACGTCGGACAACCTTGAGCTTTTCCGAAACGTTCATCTTCTTGAATTTCAGGCATTTAATAAGATTTACAATTCAAGAGCAAAAAATAATTTTATATAGTTTGTGGCAAGGTATAATGTTTTATAAAGGTAAATAGAAGAATCCATAATATGATTTACTGATGCAAGTAATCTTAAGTATAATGTTAAAATAAGTAGGAATACAAAAACCAGTAAATTGAATTTATACGCGAAATTTGCCAATAATAGTCCAGCCCAGAACGGTGTCCTGAGCCATAGGAGAGCCAATCGACACTGGTTGAATGGCTGATTTTATAATCCGAGGATATATATCAGCGCCTAGTTGATATCCTCATGTTTGAAGAAATGTGGATCTGCTAGGTGCAGATTTTTATACAGTTCGGAAACTCTGTCGTCAATGGGTTCGGTGGGTTGTCTACGTGGCAATGAACCATCAACATTTACGGTGAGACTAAGGATCGGGTTTTGATCGAAACGGGGTCGAATTCTAATTTTGCACCAACTTTCAGAGCCAATGGTTTCCACCGTCAACTTGTATCGTTCGACCAGAAATTTGGCAATGGAACTGTGTTCAGCACAAGCGTTCAGTAAGCCTCTGACGTTGCCCCATTCGTCTCCTAACTCCATTTTTACTATAACGGTGGGCAACAGTGTAATAGTCCTTAAGGTTGAGCTTGACTGACTCGGAGTCCTGTTGGACGGAGGTTTTGGGTTACGCAGGCGTTCATGCCGGTGCAACAGGGTGTGATGTCTGCCACCACATTGTCGGCAACGCTCGGTGTTCTGGCACCGACTTAATATATGAGAATGTGCCAGGCAATTTTCACAATATCGATAACGTCGGACAACCTTGAGCTTTTCCGAAACGTTCATCTTCTTGAATTTCAGGCATTTCCTTAATGCATGATCTTTGCGGCATAAACGGCAATCTGCAGAAATTTTTTGATGTTTAGGATAATGGATACTTTTAAATGTTATTAATTCTTATTATAAAAAAGAATCATAAATACTTTTAAGATACACTCATATCCCCGTGTTTCAGTTAAATAAATTTCCAGCCATGAATTTTCCGTTTTAATTGTGCGCCATTTTATTGTTACGAAACCTTTTCCCAGCGTGTTTTGTATGACTTCCCGCCTAGCTCAGCTCTCACAATCGGGTAGGTTCTCAACCCTTATCAACACTAGCTTCTCACAATAAAAAAAATACTTAAAATTCTTAGTTGTGGAAATCAATCCACGTCAAAAAAAATCACCCCGCCAGAAACAAATTATCATTAAACAGACACAAACACAGAAAGCTGATCTTTTTCAGTCTAGGATAGGTGTATCCCCTACACGCGTCCATGCCCTTCTCCCAACCTATGTCATACTAAAATATATTTTACTATGACCCCTTTACTAATCTGTTGAGGGCTGAACTTTAAACTGTCTGCACCTCAAGTTAAACACTGTTAAATTTTATTTTATTTTAAATAAAAAACACTTTATTTATATGTATGTTTGTACGTAGTTTGGTTTTTTAAATTCAGTTTTATTTTACAATAGGTTCTTTTTTGTTTTAATAATATTCTTTAGTTTTTATTTATTACAAATTAGGTTCTGTTTTTATTGTTTACAATTTTTGCTCTTATTTCACTGTTTAATTGCTTTTTCTTTTTTTGATGCGGTCGCGAAGACGTTCGAAACTAGATTAATTTTTAATGATTTAAAAATGATCTTACAAGCTAAGTTTCAGTACATAGAAAAATAGTGTAATGACAAAACGTGAAAAGGTAAATAACAATTTAAAGACCGTTAGTATTTTACAGGGTGCTGTGTTTATAATGAGTCATCATAAAACATTTCGGCCCCCATAAATTGGTGCAGCTTACCAAAGGTCCACAAAACAGGAAACAAAGTAGCACGGTGTTGTGATGAATTTGACAGATATGGCATCTAGGATCTCAATTCGATTCAGGGTTGCGGGTCGTGTGAAGTTGTATATGTTGACGGCAATCAATCTGTTGAAGAGACACTAAGAAATGTTTCGTGGGATGCCATACCTGTAAGAAGGAATTCAGAATAAAATTAGTATGTAAAATTGTAAAAAACTTATACTATATTTAAAAATAAAAACCACAATTTTTGTAATGGGTCTGGTAACGATCACATTTTTTGTCTGGATGTCAACCACTCTACAGTTTTGATCAGTTCCAATATGAGTCTTTGTGAAGCGACCCATTTGCCATTCATTGGATGGCAAATTGTTGTTTTTGATGAGCACCAAGTCATTGACTCTAACGTTGTCCTTTTGATACTTCCATTTATATCTGCGATGAAGTTCGGCCAGATACTCGGATTTCCATCTTTGGCAAAATGAGTGGTAGATTTAGGCGTTTCCAGCGGTTGATGAGAGCCATGTTTTCGCTGCTTACATCAGGTTCGGCTGGGGTCAATAATGGAGTACCAATGAGGAAGTGTCCAGGGGTCAATGGGGTCAAATCATGAGGGTCGTCGCTAGCAGGGCTTAGGGGTTTAGAATTCAGGCAAGATTCAATACGTGCTAAAATTGTGGATAACTCTTCAAATGTGACTTTCATATTCGGCAATAATTTTTTCAGGTGTGTTTTAAACGACTTTACGCCTGCTTCCCATGTGTGAAGACCCGGGAGGAATGAATTTCCATTTGATGTTTTGATGACTATAATGTTGAATGAGTTGATTCTGAAAAGTCTTTTGGAATTCTAAGCGATCCTTTTTTAGAAGCTCTGCTGCTCCGACCAAGTTTTTCCCATTATCTGAGTACATGACGGCAGGACATCCTCGGCGAACTATAAAGCGAGAAAAGGCGGCCAAAAAAGCTGGGGTTGTTAGGTCACTTACAGCCTCTAAATGTATGGCTTTAGTGGCAAAGCAAATAAAGAGGCGGACATAACCCTTTGCTATGAGGCAGGCTCGACCCGTGAAGTTGCGTATATCAAAGGGTCCAGCATAATCAACACCTGTAACTGTAAAGGGTCTCGATATTGTTGTGCGCTCAGGCGGCAGGGAAGCCATGATCTGACTTTGAGTGTGTTTTTTGTAAAGTACACATGTTTTACAGTTATTTATAACCGTTTTTATTAAGGGCTTTAAACGAAAAATCCAAAATTCTGTGCGAAATACTCGGATCATAAGTTGATTTCCACCGTGAATCGTTATTTTATGAGTAAATTCTATCAACAATCTGGTAAACGTAGAGTTGTATGGCAACAATTTTGGATGTCGTTCATTGTATGTGACGTCCGTTGGCTCGGATAATGCCTAGTTGATCCATGAACGGTTTGAGAGTCAAAATACTGCTAGTAGAAGAAATCCTTTGTTTAGGCTTTAACTGATTATACTCGTCTGGGAAGTATTTGCTTTTGTGTCCAAATAATGAGCCGCGTTTTGACGTCTATTATTTCCTGTTGTGTAATCTGGTTTGAAGATATCCGATGATGGGTTCTGCTTACACCAGTATTTTTCCAAAATTGTAGGACATAAGCTAGTACTCTATATGCGCGTGATAAATTGGAGAAACGGTTCAATGGGACCGCCTAAGTGGTAGTAGTTAACGTTTTTATAGTTTCTGCTTCTAAATTGGTCCTCTGGACAACGGGATTTTGGCCATTTATCTTTGGGTAATCTTAGCCAGGAGGGTCCAAACCACCACAAGTTGTGAGTTTCTAATTCTTTGGGCGTACATCCCCGGCTGGCTATATCTGCAGGGTTCTCTTTAGATTCGACATGTTGCCAATGCCGATTGCCAATTTTATCTACAATTTCTGAGACACGATTTCCTACAAAAGTATTCCATGAGCAGGGCGGTTTTCCAGGCCAGCACTATTGTTGAGTCAGTCCAAAGGTAAGTGTCGATCTTTGTAACTTGAAGATTTGGCAGAATTCCTGAGGTTAAATTTTCCAGTAAGACGGATCCACAAAGCTCCAAACGAGGTAGCGATATTTGTTTGATGGGAGCAACACGAGTCTTAGAAGCCAGTAAAAAGGTAAATACTGAACTTTCCGACTGTATTCGGATGTATAGAGTCGCAGAATAAGCTTTTTCTGAGGCGTCGCTAAACCCATGTATTTCTTCATTGCTTTTTGGGCTATACCGAATCCAACGAGGAATTTTCAATGTATTTATTGCAGAGCAATTTTTAACGAACCTCTGCCATTTAAGACAAGTCAATGGTTTTATGTTGTCATCCCAGTCTCTTTTATCTAGCCAAATCTGTTGCATGATTAATTTGGCATCAACAATTACTGGAGCTATCCAGCCACAAGGGTCAAAGAATTTGGCAGTTGCAGATAAAACTTCTCTTTTTGTGTAAGTTTCTTTCTACATTTGGCGCAGTGAATGTAAATGAGTCTGACGAAATGTTCCATTTAATCCCGAGAGTCTTGGTCCCGCGTTTTCGGATAGATTCAACCAGTCGAGTGGTAGAAGAGTCTCACAGGGTAAATCCTGAATGACTTGTGGCTCATTAAAGTTCCATTTCATTAGATCAAACCCGGCTGATTTTAAGACAGAAGTTAATTCTTTTCTAGTTTGAATAGCTTCTTCTATTATATGACCTCCTGCTAATACATCATCCACATACATATTTTGTTTAAGGATATTGGACGCTAAGGAATGAGTCATTTCAACCTTTTCAGCTAACTGAAGAAGCGTTCTTATGGCTAAAAATGGTGCGCAATTCAAAATGTGACTGTGAGAAGCTCGTAATCTTCGATGGGGTTATTTTGGGATTTTCTGAATAAGATTCTTTGAAACTTTGTTTGAGTTGGGTCAATCAGTATTGGGCGATACATTTTCGTAATGTCGGCGTTAAATACAAAGCGGAAAAATGTCCATTTGGCTATCAGAAGAACAAGATCTTGCTGAAGAATGGTTCCTGGATATAAAATGTCATTAAGACTATTCTTATTTGACGTTGGGCTAGAGGCATTAAAAACCACTCTAAGTTTAGTGGTCAATCGGTCAGGTTTTATTATTCCGGGTAAGCCCAAATGGTGAACCAGGGAACTTCAGGTTCAAAGGTCGACGGTAAGGAGGCTGTTTAACAGGGCCAAGCTCACGGGTGCATCGGGTGATTGGAGCACCCTTAAGGTGCATATCAATAGGTATAAGGCGGATCTTAAAAGGGAAAAACGACTCTCATGGAGGCAGTTCTGTGAATCCATTGATAATGTCAACGAGTTGTCTAGATTCCGACGGATTTTATCCAAGGATCCTAGGATCCTGGGATCTGTCCAAAGGAATGACGGCTCTTGGACTGAGTCTAGCTCTGAGACCTATACCTTCCACCCATATAAATCACCGGGTCCGGACGGTATTTTTCACGCCATGCTTTGGAATATCCCGGACGACGCATTATTTCTGCTAGTAAATATATTTAGGAAATGCCTCAGTAGGAGGTATCTGCCTAGGGGGTGGAGAGAGGTCAGGGTAATTTTAATACCCAACGCTGGTAGGGCAGGCCACTCGAAGCTGGAAAAATTTCAGGCCTATTTGTCTGTCTTCATTCTTATTGAAGACACTCGGGAGACTGATAGACCTTTATCTCAGGAGTAATATTGATACCCACCTCATTAGCAACGCTCAACATGCCTACCTTAAGGGTAAATCTGTTGAGAGTGCGCTACATGAGGTGGTGGGTTGTATGGAGCACGGCCTGAGGCATAAGGAATATACTATCACCGCGTTTCTGGACATAGAAGGAGCCTTCAATAACATTAGGATTGAGGCGATCAAGGATTCCTTGTTGGAGCTGGGAGTTCAGGGCTTTCTGGTGGAGTGGATAGTCTGCATACTTGGCAGCAGAATTATCAACTCGAGCCTGAGGGATCAGAGTGTTAGGAGGCAGCTTACCAACGGGATTCTCAGATCATTTGATTCCAAGGGTATGAAAAACGTCGCCTTTGCGGATGACATAGTTCTACTGGTCAGGGGAAAGTTTCTGTCCACGATCGGTGAAATTATGCAGGTCTCGGCTTGGCCGAAGGATAGAGGGCTTGGGGTAAACCCTGCGAAGATTGAGCTGGTTTTTTTTTATCAGAAGGTACAGGATAGATGGTTTTAAGGGGCCAGTGCTGGATGGCGTCGAGTTAACTGTATCTGACTGTGCTAAGTACTTGGGTAACTTCCTCGACTGTAAACTGTCTTGGAGGAGAAACACCCAGGAGAGGATGAAAAGAGGACGCAATGCCTACTACACATGCAGAAACTCCATCGGTAAGAATTGGGGACTAAGGCCAGATACGGTAAACTGGATTTACACATCAGTGGTTAGGCCTATTCTTACCTATGGATGCATTGTTTGGTGGGATGCGTTGAGAGTGGACAGCTATAGGAAGATGCTCAACAAGGCCCAAAGGAGTGTATCTCTTGGCATCACTGGTGCAAGGAGAAGCACGCCACAGGCGGCGTTGGACATCCTACTACATCTGTCCCCCATTGAACATTATGTGAGGAGTGTGGCTGCCAGGAACTTATTTAGACTCTACGAGTCTTCGTTGATTAGACCTAGGCGGGATGACCACACAAGAATTCTATACGAAGTGGGTCTGACTTATGGTTGTAACCTTTGCATTTATAACATTGTGTAATATCTGTACCATCAAAAACTTTGAATTTAACAAAACTTTGACATTAGATTGGACAAACAATTCAAGAGCAAAAAATCGTTATCAGGTGTGGTATTCCATCTGTTTATTTTACCGTAAGTATTTCATAAAAAGTTCAGTTTTATGAACACTTCCTACCTGAAATAAATATTGTTTGTTTGTTTTTCGCCATTTACACTGTGAACATTTCTTGCCGGACAGAAGAAGTTTGTTGGTAAGGGGGCGACGATGTATGCTTACTATTTTCCTCTCTTGTCAACAAACTTCGTCTGTTCGGCAAGAAATGTCCATTGTGCAAATTGCGACTTTATAAATAAATACTGCTTATACAAAAATTTACCATTTTTTAATTGAAATACCCTTTTTTGACCAATTTTTCCCTTTCGAAAATTTTCAACGGTAGCCTTGATTCTGAGCACAATTATGCCCGTGTGTGCAATGTGACCAGACCTTGCTATCCGTCTCCACTATCCAACAACTTGATAAGAATATCATGTCGCACATGAATTCTGCTAGTGTAGACTCTTCATGTTCATATTTCGTTCATGTGCTGCCATCGTACAAAATCATTTTCTGTCTTCAACCAAGCGCACAACAACAAAAATTGTGATAAGTCAGAACATAAACACTAACACGTATTCGCCACTTACAAGAACATGAACAACTAAGTACCGTTGCTCTGCCGGCGTTTTGTTCATGTCTTGTTCAAATAGATAGCGCATGGAGACCTGGAGTAAAAAATTTTACAGCTAAATCTGGCATAAGGCAGAGCAAAAAAGCTAAAAATTATATTAAAAAATGCTCAAAATAATGCTAACATTTTTTAAATATTTTTATTAAAACGTTATTACCAGTATGAAATTTTATTCGAAACTAAATAAATTTTAGTGGCTTATTTTCTAATAACATTGAAATAAACATATAATTTATATTAAAACAAGTGGGTAGATTTTGGTAAAACATCAGTCAAATACATAAATATTAGTCTTGGGCTCAGTCAATTTGAAACAGTGAACGAGTTCGTTCATTTCGTTCAATCGTTCATTTCAGGTCACTTTGTCTTTTGTGTCAGTTTGTCTTTTGGGTCAGTTTGTCTTTTGAATCATTTGTCGCTTTCGTTCAGTCGATCACTTGTCTTGTCCTCTTTACTTAACAATCGATTGAATGTGTTAAAAGAAACAACATGGGAGATTACACTCAAAACATTATTAAAGTAAATTCAAGAGAATAGGTATTTAGTTTAGTAAACTGAAAATGTAATTAGGAAACGGATAATTTTAAATAAAGGAATTGTAAGGTAATTTTTTAATTTTAATTTTATAACGGAGATATTAAATAAAAATGAACTAACTTTTCTCTTTATTTACAATTTTTTTTTTTTTTAAATTTCTTTATTAATGCAATCTATCTTTTTTTGATATTAAACATTAGATTCGAGTTAGATATACATATATACATATATATATATATATATTTTTTTTTTTTTTTAAATGGTTATGATCCAGTGATCATACCATAATGTTAAGAAGGTTTTGCTATGGTTATTTAAGAGTTGTGTATGTCCATTTTAAAAAAAAATAATTTCATCATATTAAGTCTTGAGGAGCCCTGCGCCTTAATCTTACAAATGTTGTGTTATTTCTCATGAGGTTTGATGCAAACGGGTTTGGATGTTGTTCAGTTCTATTTTTATATGATGTCAGCTAAGTTTTTATTTCGTCTTTTATGGTAGGTATTTTGAGATCTTTGTGGAGTTATTATTTGTTACATACCAAGGTGCGTCAACAATTCTTCGAATTGTTTTTGATTGAAAACGTTGGAAAATTTCAATGTTTGAGGTGGAGGCGGTGCCCCACAACTGGATGCCATAGGTCCAAATAGGTTTCAGAATACATTTATATATGGTTAGCTTGTTTTCAATGGAGAGTCCGGAATCAATAAGAAACCCGAATTTTCTTAGTTGGATATATAAAGCTTTACGTTTAGTTTGATTGTGTTTTTTCCACGTTAATTTTTTATCTAGATGTATACCAAGGTATTTCGCTTCGTCCTTTTGGGGTATTTCAGTGCCATTTAATTTGATAGGAGGGCATGTCTGACGATTTAATGTAAATGTAACCTGCACAGATTTCGACTCGTTTGCTTTTATACGCCAAATTTTAAGCCATGATGATATATCATTTAGGCATTTTTGAAGAGTTAATGTTGCGTTTTCGTGGTTTTTGTCTACAGCTAGTGCAGCTGTATTATCTGCAAAAGTTCCAATGATGACACCTTCAGATTGGGGAAGGTCGAAAGTGTACAGAAGGTAAAGTGTGGGTCCCATAATGCTACCTTGGGGAACTCCTGCAGATATTGTATTTAAGTCACTTATATCACCTTCTTCTTTAACAAAAAATAATCGGTTTTGAAGGTAGGATTTAGTAAATAAATAGAAATTTATAGGGAGGATTTTCTTGAGTTTGAAGAGCAAACCATCATGCAACACTTTATCGAAGGCTTGGGATATGCCTAGAAACACTGCAGTGCAGTACTGTTTTTTCTCAAATGTTTCATGAATAGTTTCAACTAAACGATGAACTTGTTCTGTGGTTCCGTGTTGTTTTCGAAATTCAAATTGGTGTGTTGGAATAATACCTTTCCATTCAATAAAGGGTGTCAGTCGTTTAAGAAATAAAAACTCGAGAACCTTTGAAAAAAGGGACAGCAAACTTATTGGACGATAGGAAGTAAGTTGCTCGGCTGGCTTTCCAGGTTTCTGTATCATTGTTATTTGTGCAACTTTCCATTGGATTGGTACGAATCAGTGAGTTATGCAAGCATTGTATATATAGGTTAATAGCGTTATACCTTTTTCTGGCAGTTCTTTTAATGCCTTTGCTATGACTAAATCATATCCTGAAGTTTTATTTATTTTTAATTTGTTGATTACGTTATAAACTTCAGATTTTGTAAATTTTTTGTATCGGTAAATCAAGTTGGTGGGTTTCATTTAAAAAATTTTTTATTTTATCGGGAACTTCATAATTATTTTCTACCTTGTTTGGAGTAAATACTTCTTTCAAATGATTCGCAAACGTGTTTGCCTTATCCTGGTTGCTTTTAGTCCAGTTATTATCAGTCTTGCGAACTGGATGGTTTACTTTATGCTGCTGTTTTACTTTATTAGTTGTTTTTATTTATTTATTTATTTATTCCATTTATTTATGCAATATCAAGCCTTAGAGGCCAAAATAACAATATTACATGTTCATATATCCTGAGAAATTTTATATTTATATATGTACACTAATAATAATAATAAAAATAAATATAACGATAATAATAAAAATAATAAAAAAAATTAAATGAAACTATAATCAAAAAGTAACATCTCGTAGTTAATGGCTCCCCAGCCGCAACAAAAAAATAACAAAGAGAAAAAAAAAAAGAAAAATATCCTAAAAAAGGTCCAGACAGTAACCACCTAGGAGGAAAGTAGCACAACCAAATAAGCTAAAATGGAAATACAATTTACAAAATGTTAATAAGTATTTAGTTGAAATATACAAAATCATTAGACAGTGGAATTAGCGAAGAATTCAAGCAGTTTTAAACGAAATACATTATTTGACTGCGAAAAAATCCGTATTGAATATGGTAAAAAATTTCAAACCCTTGCAATCCTTACTATAAAAGACCTATTAAAAAAAGATAACGAAATTCTTGGAATGCTAATCTGGGGATTTCTAACAGATCTTTTAAATACAAAAGATCTATAACGGTCAATGGGTCTGCCGTATCGAATTACTCCATGGAACAAAATTCCCAATCGATATTTCACAAAATTTGGAAACGTACACCCAAGAAAACGTCGGACCGAAATAGATATATGTGCACGGCGCTTAATGTTGTAGACAAATCTTACAATACTATTAACTATACGCTTAAATCTGCTTAAGCGAGTGAAGCATGTACCGGAGTAAACCTCGAGACCATATAAAACAGATGACATCAACATAGCATGAGCCATATTATACCTAATGCGTAATGGGAAATACAAATTAGATGAATACATTTTACGAAGAATACCAAAGATTTTGCCATTAAGGAGATTAATATGGGGGTCAAAGGAAAGTTGGTTATCTAACAGCACACCAAGACATTTAATATGATCGACTAACTGTATACGCACATTGTCTAGAATAATATCTAAACTAGGAAAAAAATGATTTCTATGCCCAAACATGATACCCTTAGACTTATAAGGGTTAAGAGCTAAGGAGTTACCGAAGAATACCAAAGATTTTGCCATTAAGGAGATTAATATGGGGGTCAAAGGAAAGTTGGTTATCTAACAGCACACCAAGACATTTAATATGATCGACTAACTGTATACGCACATTGTCTAGAATAATATCTAAACTAGGAAAAAAATGATTTCTATGCCCAAACATGATACCCTTAGACTTATAAGGGTTAAGAGCTAAGGAGTTAAGTAAAGTCCAATCATGAATTTGACTCAGATAATAGTTAATATTGTATTGCAAAACATCATGTGCATTCAAATTACTATTAAAGAGAAGAAAAACATCATCCGCATAGATGAATAACTCACATAATTACACATTAATGTATAAAGAAAGGTCGTTCATATATAATATAAATAAAAGAGGACCAATAACAGAGCCCTGAGGAATACCGGAAAATAACGGACTTACGGATGAAACAAAGCTATTATATTCTACAAATTGCGACCTCCCAACAAGATATGAGAATATAAGTTTACATGCAGATTTTATTAATTTTATAATTTTATTGACTTTTCTTTGAATGTTAATGTCATTAAACGTAGTATTATTTTGTTTTTGAATACTTTACCTAATAGATAATATTATTTGTAATAAAATTCTAGTCTGTAAGGATTTACATATATCCATAGACTTAAATAAATAAATAAATAAAAAAAAAAAAAGTTGAATTCATTTCTAAGTTTCATTATTAAAGTATGATGAGAAACTGAACCAAATGCATTAGAAAGATCAACCGAAATTAGGGTGGTGAGTTTATTCTCATTTAAGTGTTTACGAATACTATCTGTAAGAGATCGAAGCATCGAAGTAGAATTATAACCCCTGCGAAATGCATATTGACCTTCGTACAAACGAAGTGATGTCGAATCAAGCATTTGGTCTCTCATGATATGTTCCAAAACTTTCGATAAAGCTGGAAGTATAGAGTTGGGCCTTAAATCACCTGGTTCATTGATTACCTTAGACTTCGGTAAGTGAATCAATTTAGTAGTTTTCCAAGACGAAGGAAAGCTCGATGTCGTTAAGATAGCATTAAAAAGATCCAGAATCAAGTTTGAAAAAACAGGATAGACCATCTTAATCAAACGTATTGTAATATTATCAACACCAACAGAATTCGACTTAACTTTAAGTAACGCATCTGCAACTTCCAGTTCCGAAACACCATGAAAAGAGAAAGAGTTAGGAAAATCAATAGTGTCAAAACTAAAATTATCAGAAATCATAAAATTGTCAATTACATTATCAGCATTACCCGTAAAGAATGCATTCAAAGTATCCACATCGCCATCATATACATTGGATTGATTATCCAGGCAACCATTAGATCTTAAGACTTTCCAGATATACCTAGCATCTTTATTATGAAAAATTTTAAAAAAATATCTCCTTTTTGCATTTCTAATAGCAGTTTTCGCTCTATTTCTGTAAAATATTTTCCAATTAGTCACTGAACGATGACAACAATAAGAACGATAAGCAAGATGACTAAGCGATTTCGGATATAAAATTTCGCTGGAATTCATCCACATAGACCTCTCATTAGAGAAATTTCTTCTAACTATAGGAACCAAGGTAAGAATTGAATCAAAAAAAGAAGATAAGCACAAGCACTTATCATCAACATCACCCATATAAAAGCGATAGAAATCCAAAGTGGACAACGAAAGATAAACATCATCCAAACTCAATTGCGGTATTCTATAAACTCTATATTTTTGATAATATTCATATTAAAGGAAGCCAACAACAAAGCGTGATGAGAAATTAACGGGCATTGAAACTGACTAGAGGAACAAACCATAGAACTATTGCTAACAAGCCAAAAATCAATCAGCGATTCAGAGTGGTGGGCTATATCATAATGTGAAGGTCTAGAGTTATGAAAAATATACAAATTATTCCTTTGGCATATAGTACGAACATTAAAAGATTTTGAACAATCAAACAAGTTGCAGTTAAAATCTCCAACTACAATAATATTAGAATTTTTTTTTCAAAAAAAGTTCATTATGTGAATTTTCAAACGAGGCAAAGTTGCCGTGAGGTAAGTAGACAACTCCAAATAACGTTGTAGCACCTTCAGAGCACAAAAACAGTCTTGTATTTAAGTCCAGTAGAAATATAAATGCCAACCCCACCACCTCTATAGTTAAAACGATCATTACGAATAAACTTATATCCAGATATCTCAACCGCTCGATTAGATATATATGGTTTCAGCCAAGATTCAGAGATCGCAAATATATCAAAAAAAGACCCAACTAAAATAGACCTTAACTCATCAAGTTTAGAGAAATTACTAGAAGGTTTGATGCTCTGACAATTTAAATGCCCAACATTAAGTTTAAGCTCATTTGGACACAAGGCTGCATTAATCTCATAGATGCTATTGAACATAGGACCAATATTAGGATTAAGAGAAGTCATAAATATTAAACATTGTTGAGATGGGGAACCAATACCAAAAAACTATTAAGTGCACGTTAAAAAAACATTCGATTATAATTCATATTCAAGATTATTCATATACTAATAGCTGATCAAAACAATATATGTACCAAAAGCAAATACCAATAAGTACAGAACTATGAGGTTAATAAATTCACTTGATACAAGTACAGTAAATCATAATGTTCAACTGCAAAAAAAAATAACACAATTAAATGAGATCCATAAAAAAATAAAAATAACGATAATAATAACGTAATAACCTGTATTGTTAACAGTACTATTTATCCGAGAATAATAGTTTAGGTAACTAAAACTTCGTTCACAATGATAGCATCAATTCATTTTATACTGCTTATGCCACAACAACAATTTATATGAAATTGTGAATGATGCTTATGATGATATATATTAAGTATTGAAAAAAGATTTTAATAATATGCTATTTAATAATAACCACAAATGCTTATAGCTGCTTGGGGCAAAATTTGCAAATATTTACCAAGTAGAAATTGTGTGAGCTAGTAAAAAACAAAATTGTTGCTTAATTGTGAACACCAAGTATACAAATGTTTCTGTCGTTATGAATATGGTTACAAAAAAATTAAAGAAACTTAGAACTACAGAATTGAAATATTGTCCAGAAATGAGGCACATTCAGAAAAATTACAAGTTATTATCCTCCCATCACTCATTGTTAAAGAGGCTTTAACTTTATCAGTATTCAAAATTTGTATTTAGTTATAATTTTCTTCTGCATGAGTTTTCTACACAAGGTATTCAATCTACCAGCCGCTGGAGAATAATGGTCGTTAAGATAAAGGCGTGAAACAATGTCACCGCCAATTACATCACACAATTTCAATGATCGGGATTTAAAATCTTCTTTCATGAGGTTATCACGTAAAAACACATTGTTAAATTTGTACAGCACAGATTTACGATTGTTGAAATAACAGGCATAATTGATATCATGTGTCGAAATATCCAGGTTATATATTTTACCAATTTTTATAATAAACACCATAAAGTCACTCAAACCATCCGGCAGACCATTAACGACAATAACAGCTCTATTTATTCTCTTATGAAGCATATTGTTTTCATCTTCTAGGTCAGCAATTTTTTTTGAAGTGGAGGCATCAATAAGTTGATCAGTTTATTGCAGTCAACAATCTTAGATTTCATATCCTTAAGACAAGCAGCCATCTCCGATTTAAAGCTTGCGACTGTATCAGACAACACTTTAGAAATTGAAAGGTGATCACTTACAGATTTCTCAATGAACGAATCTAGCTTAGAATTGAGTGCACCCATCTCTTTACGAAAAATATTCAAGCCGGTAGCATTATAATTACAGGGTTTGCACAAAAAGTTCAACTGCTTACAATCTTTTAGAAGAACCAAGGCTTTATCATTCAGACTAGCACAAGGAACATGGTGCCACTGCTCACATCCTTTGCATTGAACACTAGGTTGGGTTCTACTAATATTTTCATGGCAACTGCCACAACTATATCCCTTATTGGAAGGCATATTCATTAAAAGAAATGTATAATTAAATTATTGGCAGTAAAGCCAAAATGGCGGCAAGCAAAGCACGCACAGAAGCAGCAACAACAGCAAGAACAGCAGCAACCGATTTTCCACTTAAAAAGTTTATGACAGTAATATTTTTCTGGTTTTCTTTATTTTGTGTATCAATTGTTTATTTTTAATTTTATTAATAGTTGTAAAAGTAAATTCTGGGTATTAAACAGTCTTTAAAGTTAAGAAAATTTTATTAAGAAGATCAGCCACTAAAAAACACAACTACTCAGGCATAGCGTTGCCAGATTCAAACGAAAAAAAGTAGATTTAGTACAATCCAAATTTTGCATGTTTGATTCAAATTTTTTATCTTTTTCATTCTGTAGTAGCATTTTTAGTTCTGCAGTTAGTTTATTTAAAATGGTTTTATCACCTGGAGATTTTGTTGTTTGCCAACGCTTTCTTGCTTTACGTTTTTTTGATATTTTATTTCGAATTTCGATCGAACACTTGGGAATGTTCCCGTAGCTATACTGAGGAGAGGAATTCCAAGCTGATTGTTGTATTGTATATACTAGATGTTCTACAGCATCTTTAATGTCCTCAGAGCTTTTAAGTGTAAGTTGTGTGTCTAAATTTTCACTTATAAGGAAACGATATCGACTCCAATCAGTTTTTTTGGTGTGGAGCTTACATGGTTGCTCAATGTTGCTAAATTTATGTTTTATATGCAATATTACCGGGGAATGATCTGATAATAAGTCGAGGCATGATTCGCATGTTTGATATTTGGGTGGCATTCCTTTTGATACACAGAAGTCGATAAGGTCAGGGATCTTGTTTAGGTCTGTGGGCCAGTATGTGTGTGTATTAGGAAATGTAACATTTAAGCTAAGATCTTTAATTGCAGAATATAGGCCCAACTAAAATGTGCTTAACCAAACTTAAGCTAGTGTCAAAATTCAACGAAAAGCATGTCAAATGCTTAAGTAAATTACTGAAGACTTTTAGGTGGCTATATTGTACTTATTGAGCTTAAAGACTTTCTACACTTAGTTGCAAACATTTGTACTTTTGGAAAACTATTTTCGTTTTTATTTCTTTAAAATGTAATATTTTTGACGAAATGTCATTTAATTTGTAAAAGTTTTAATATATTACCATAAACAAGTAAATCTATGTATATCTTTTATTAATTTTTAAAGTAAACGAAAACTAAAATAAAAAAGTACTAAAAAAAGCAACTGCGGTTGCATCTTTTAATTGTAAACAATTATATGTATCTATTATGTGTCATTTGCTTAAGGAAGAGCGAAATTGACCGCACTTTCCTTAAGCAAATGACACTTGACGAAACTTAACGAAAAGTGTCTTAAGTACATTATAGTTGTATACATTTGATTGTGTGTATTCGCACATTTGCTTAAGGTTCATTAAGCACATTATAGTTAGGCCTTATAGTTGTCTACCTTTGGTTGTTATTAATCTAGATCCCCAGATTGTATGTTTTGCGTTGTAGTCACCACATGCTAAGAACCTGTTTCCTAACTTTTGGAAAAATTCTTTATAAGTATCTTTTTTGATGTTATGTTTAGGTGGGCTGTAAACAAACGATATGGTTACTGGTCCATGCCAATTTTCAACAATTATATTTGTAGCTTGTAATTCGTTGGACCGAAAAGGAATACCTTCATGGTGTTTGATGGTTTTTTTTATTAAAATGGCTGATCCACCATGAGCTGTTTGATCTGGGTGCAATACTTGGTAGAACTTGTATTGGGGTATGTAAAAGTGACTTTTTTGAGTGAAATTAGTTTCAGATATAAGGAATATATATATTTGATTTGTTATTAAAAATGATTTTACCTCTAGCGTGAGCTGGGCTAGACCATTTGCGCTCCAATTCCAATCCAAGGCAATCCATTTTGAATAAACTTAGATGTTATATTCATTATAAAGTTTGACATCTGTTGCATCAATTAATTTAGCATATTTAGCATTTCGCTCATTTTCTTTGGGGGTGAGGTTTGTCTTATTGGCTGAGCATTTTCCATTGCAGGTTGTTGTTGTGAATAAGAAGCATTTTCTGATGGAAAATTGCTATAAGGGTTTCTAGTTACATTTGCATAAGATATATTACCTGTTGCGGTTGTTGGGCGTGGTAGATCGGTATTTTGTGGTCGTGGCTCTTGCCGATTCTCGGAGGATGGTTCGGTGTTATTTGTGGGCATACTTCTCGGTTTCTCAAGGGTGGTTTGTGAATTTTTTGAATTTGTTTAAAAATTTGGCAGCCTTTATAATTTGCCGGATGATTTCTACTATAGAGCGCACATTTTACTTGATCTGACCAGTTTTTTCGTTCACATGACTTAGAATGCCGATTACCAGCACATTTTATACATATTGGGTTTCTGCTGCAGAATGATCTTGTATGTCCGTATTGCTGACAGTTTGAACATTGGGGAATAGTCTTCTTTGGCTTGGGAGGTTTAAAATTTATTCGGCTGCACATTAGCGTTTTTACGGAGTATATATTTTTGTTATTTGTGTTTGTCTTCAGTTCAATTTCGAAAAGTGGAAGTGGCTGGTTTGAACCTCTTTTTTTAACATTCCAGATATTAGTTACTTCGTGACCAAGAGCAATCAGTTCAAGCTTAAGTTCTTCAGTATCTATAGACGGATGCATACCTCTTAACATGACTTTAAACCCTCTTTCAGTTTTTGGTTTATAAGTTTCTTGATTTCAAGTTCTTTCACAATTTTTTTATAGCTCTCATTAGTTTTAGGTAGAATTTTGACCTGGTCATCCTTAAGAGTTCTCAGGTCATATTGTCCATGGACATGTTCTTTAAGAAGAGAAAGACAAATATAGGTGGCGGTTTTTCTGGACGCTCATGAGTAGGGTCTTCATTTTCTTTAGTGAATTCATCTTGAAGTCGTGCAAATAGATTTGTAGAGGTCTTTTCAGTCTCGAGCCAATAAGAGTGGGGCTTATATTGCTTAGCACTACCTTTTGTATGTCCAGGACTTTCCCTGGCTCTTTTTTTATTTGAGACTAGGTTCCAGTTAAGTTCTGGTTGATTTTTGCTGGTTGACGGGTTAAAATCGTTTTCTGGTTGTCGGTTAAAACGCCCTATTTCGGTTTCTAGCTCATCCTCATCTGTTTCATATAGTTGTTGTTGATTTATTGATTGATTTTCTTGATTTTGGTTAAGCTAACGCTGCTGGTTAGAATATTGTGATTTCAGTAAATCAATTTCTTTTCGTAACTGATAACAAATTTTTTCATGTCGACTGTTTTTTTCAACAAATTCGGCATTATTTTGTTCTAATTCCTGTATTTTAATTGTTTGATTTTTCAGTTCTTCCATTATTAAATATTTCTCACTGGGATACTAGTGCCGGTAATGCAGTTCATTGCATACATGGCATTGCCAACAGTGAATAATATAAAAATAATTTGTCAACCCTATACCGCTATTTTGTAAGATACGATCAGCTGGTGTTTGTTATTTTATTAATAAAATTTCACCAACAAAAGTTTTTTTTTCTGTCTCTATCAGATATTTTTTTTTTTTTGTTTGTTTGTTTGTTTGTTTTTTTTTTTATATTTGATTTGATTTGATTTTTTATATTTGGCCGCAGCTTAGTTAGACACGACCGAACCGTAAGTATCAGTAAAGTTCAGTTGACAATTAAAAAAAAATACAAACTACAAAAAATATATTCAAAGGCTTTTCAGATAATTTTAACTTAACTTAAATTACGTACTAAGACAGCTATGCAGTGTTTTTACCTGTCATTATGACCTACCAAATGAGCCAAATAGTGTTTCCTTTTTATTTATTTTTATTTATTATGTACACATGTACTTCAGTTTTATTTTATGCATAAAAAATAACTGAACATATTAACAGAAATAAAAATCATTAAGGGTTTTCATGATATCACTAAAAGTCTCGCAAACTGTGCATTTTTACGCCCTCTCAAATGAACTGCCAAAAATTGTATGAGAATGCGTTTACACAAACTTCGTAAATTTGCTCAACAATTTTGACTCGTAAACTTACGCTGTTCAGTTGTGCATTTATACAAATAAATTTGTTTAATATTTACCGCCGTTTTCAATGAAAAATTCAAGTGTTAATAATATCACAAACAATAAATTATTGCAGTAATTTAAGCAAATTAGTCGTTCTGCTTTATTTATGCATGTTTGAAAAACAAATTTCACTTTTTATTCACAAATTTTAGCATTTATTTTTATATTTGTTTTCTTTAAATTGATTTTTGTATTGACGTTTCAGTTGTAAATGACATTAATTATTTAAAAAGACACAAAAATTAAAAAGGGTCTTCATGAAACGAGTCTCGCAAGTTTGCCTATTTGCACAAATGGCAATTTTGAGCGATATCATGAAAACCCTTATTATTTCTTGTAGTTTGTTTTTGGAACAATATACAGAAACAGTTTAATTATAAAATAAAAAAATTTCATTAATTACGGAAAACGATTTTAATAAATCACATTAAGTTACTGTAAAACTTTTTTTAGCAAGAATAGAAAACAATAAGCACAAACCAAGGCGAATTCAACTACAGGTGGTGTCGAAACGCCATCTGATTTTGACAGTTCGAGCTACTTTGTTTTGATTTGTTAGTGTTTTGTTAGTAATGGTTGACATTTTGGACAGTAAACACTAACAATGCAATGCAAAAAACTCTGTGTTGTTTCTGTTGTTTTTGGATTGTTGTAGTATCGACACCACCTGTAGTTGAATTCGCCTTGGCACAAACCAAAGACGCAGTTTTTTCGTTCATTTGATTGAAAAGAAACAACAATACTATAAGTGTGTATGCAATACTTTTTTCTTTTAGCACATTGCCAGTGGCGGCCTGCCACACTGTTTTAAAAAATTCATAGTACAATCTGGGCTGCCATACGTAGTAATTTCTCGCCAAATGTGGCGAGTTTAAAACTTGTTTATTTATTATACATATGCTTAGCTAACTCCATTTTAATAGAAAGAACAAAAAATTGTTGCGAGAGCTTATTCAAAGTAAGAGCGCAATTCTTCAAAAATTAATTTAAGCAAAATAATGAGAGAAAAAAAATTCAAATTTATGTGGTATTTTAAAAACAAAATACTTCTAAAAACAAACAAAAAATAAAAATAATAGCAGTTGCACAATTTTCAAATCAAAATAATATTTAAAAAATGAACAACTGGCAATAGTACTTATTATTATTAATGTGTTATATGTATTATATTCTCAAAAGATGTGATAATATAAATTTTGTTTTTTCTTTTTATTTTATAAGAACTAAAAAACCTTTTTAAAAAACACGCTTTTATTAAAATGCGCTGAAAAGAAAAGAGAAATAAACTTTAACTATAATTTATAAATTTATATGATATATGTAAAAGCTTGTCGCTTGTCTTTACAGAATTTATTTGATTTAAAAGCTAGTCGCGAGATTCAAGTATTAGTATTTACTTCGTTTGAAAATTTTAATAGTTTAGATCAATCACATCAAGTTATATAATTTACTTGTTTGTCTACACAAGTAAATCTCGCGACAAGCTTTTATATCATATAAATTGTGTAATCCGTTATAAGTTGATAGTAAAAGTTTAAAAGTGAAATTTTCCTTTTTTTCTTTTTAGAGCATTTAAATAAAAGCGTCTTTTATAAAAAAGGTTTCATACTATTCATTTATATTTTTCTTTTAAGCGCATTTCCATAAAAGCTTGTTTTTAAAAAGGTTATTTACTTTTAATTTATATTAAAACTAGCATTCGTATTCTCATGAGTCCTTTCATTTGGTACCCATTAGGGATGCCAAACGGGAAATCCCGAATCCCGAAATCCCGGGATTTTTCGGGATTGTAAAATCCCGAATCCCGGGATTTATTTTTTTTAATCCCGGGATATTTAATATATCAACTTTTGTGTACAAAAATGTTCGTTTTTATTGAATTTTTATACTCTATACAAAAAAAAAATTATTAAAAATTACATTTCAGTTGTATTTTTTTTTTTATAATTCTTTATTTTAAATTTTTACATTTTGTTTACGTATTATATAAATATGTATTAAATAAATTGTTTTGTTGTGTTTTCCTTTTTAAAAATATATGTTATATATATGTATGTATAAACCTTTTGAAAATTCATAAGTAAAAAAAAAAAAAAATTTTGTTGTTTATTTAAAAAAAATCCCGAAAAATCCCGTAATCCCGGGAAATCCCGGGAAATCCCGGGATCCAGAAATCCCGGAATTTCGGGATTGGGATTTCAAAATCCCGAATCCCGGGATTTTCTAAAATCAATCCCGATTGGCATCCCTAGTACCCATATTGAAGGCAAGCATTAAAAACTTAGTCCGCCATATATGATTAAGAGTAACGTCACTTTCTTTTTCGACTTATTCTCAGCAAGCCCTCCCATTTGACACTCATATTGTAGGAATGCATTAAAAATAATTAGTCTGCCATCTTGGGTGTCTTATCATGTTAGATTTAGAATAACGTAACACAGTTAACCATGCATCGTCATCTTAACTGAACGTGCTTAAAAATGTCAGCTCAATCGGTTCGAGGTATCTGCTTCAAAATTGAGTTGCAAGATTTCACCGAACAAACATACATTGCAAGTTAAATTTAGGCTTTTAAAATACGTACATAAGTAGTTTCTTATAAGCTAATTTTTTTTATATTTTAAGAGTCTTATTCATAAACGAATGTAATGTATACATTAAAAGTGTTTTTTCCATACTAATTTCGTGCTGTAAAACTTTACTAAGCTTTTATAAATAAAGCTAATATCGAAATTTGGTTATTTATTTATAGGACTTATTTAAAACATTAACGGCCCTTTTCACAATATAAAATTAAATCAATTTAACAAGAAAATTAACAACTTGTCGGTTAGGTTAACAAGCACTTTTTAACCAACGGTTTTTTTTTTTTTTTTTTTTTTTTTGTTATGACCAGCACTCAGGGGATGACCCCTACTAATGCATTGCATTGTGTTGGAACTAGGAAAATAGGTTATGGGAAGGAGGAAAGAGGGAGTAGTGCTTGTGAACATTCGACTTGAACTTATTCATGTTGTAAGTGAGAGGGAAGACTTCAGCAGGAAGGTTATTCCACATACGAACAGTCCGGCCAAAAAACGAATTTTCCCTGTAATGCGTTGTACGATTCACCGGCCAATCGACCACAAAAGAATGGGCTCTTGAGGAAAAACGTGTATTACGAACAAAGCTATGGGTTTCGGGAACCAAATCCCTAATTTCATCAGAACACATCCCGTTGTAGTAACGATAAAATAGGCAAGTACAAACCACATTGCGACGGTGTTCAAGGGAGTCAATAGAATTGGATACCCTACTGTCGCCGATGAGAACCTGCGCCCTCTCCTGCACGCGGTCGAGAAGCTCCAAAATAGACTTTGAAGCACCGGCCCACACATGAGAGTTGTATTCCATTCGCGGTTGGATATAGGTGGTATAAATAGTAAGGAGATCAGATGGAGTGAAGTATATCTTACACCGTTTCAAAAAACCGAGGCACTTGAATGCTTCTTTCGACACGGTTACGATTATCTGTTTCACCATTGTTGAGTTGAAAATAGCATCTGGTGTACACACATCATAAACAGATTACAATCTTTCAAGAACGCCAGAATGTTGTTTTAAACTCAACATTTGGTGCACACATATTAATATAATACATACATACATGTGTGCGAGTCCTTTTTAGTTTGTTGTAAACAACAGAGGTTATGGTAATAAACAGTAATGCATTTATTACTATTTACTAAGAACTAAGATAACGATAGTTTAATGTCTTGTTTATTTAGGCTGCACACATGTATTGTTTTTAGTGATAAGATCTAGTAGGTAGGAAAATTTTTATTGTTTTAGTGATAAGAATTTTAGTATTTAAGGAAAAAATATTAGAAAATAAAGAGAGTTCAATTTTATAATTCAAAGTGTAGTGTTGTGTTGTGTTATTTAAAATTCCTGCGGAAATTAACATTTTGGTGACCCCGACGTGATCTGAAGGAAGAGCAAAAACTAAACCTAAAAATTTTCAAGTAAGTAAAAATTAAATAATAATTTTGTTAAATAAAAACAAAGGTAAGTTAATTATGAATCAAAGCGAGATTATTCAAAACCAGGAGAAGTTAGGGCAGAAAATTTCAGGCCTGTACAATGCTCTGAGTGCTTTGGCTCAGGGCAATGTTAATGAGCAGGAAGTAAAATTTGAGATAACGAAAATAAGAGAATCATTTAAAATTTCATTTGAAGAATTTAATAAAAATGATAAAGAGCTCCGACCACCTTCCGCAACAATGGAAAGAAATAGTTATTTTAAAACAGATTTTGTAAAAAAGGTGCAGGAAATTTCAGAAAATTTTGAAAAATTGTATCAAAATGTAAAGGACAGAATAGAGAAGCAAGAAATGAGGCAACAACAAGCTGCTATTTTTAATATACAGGCTAAAAAATTTTTACCTCAGGAAGAAAGTGAAATGAAAAATTAAGCTAGAGTATGAAAGGGAAAAACATGCTGGTTTAAAACGGCAATTTCGGTATATTTTAGATAAGGTAGAAATTAATATAGAGAATTTCAAAAAGACAACAATTGATGTTGTAAAAGACAAATTTGAAATTGCAGAAAAGGTTTTTTTCAAATATATTGGAGAATTTCCTGATGATGAGTTGACTGAAGTATTTTACTCATTGCGTGATTCATATCAGGAGATTTCAAATATTGGAATAGGTTTTAAATCCCTTCCATTTACATTGCTATCAATTGACCTACCACAATTTGATGGAAAAACTACGGAATGGGATACATTCAAAGAATTGTTTGAACAATTGATAATGAATCAACCAATTTCAAAAACACAAAAGATGTGTATATTAAAATCAAAATTAACTGGGGAGGCAATAAAGAAAATAGCTAAATTACCTTCCAGAGAAGAACATTTTGATATAGCCTGGAATATTTTAGAAAAATATTATTCGAATAATAGAGGTACTACCTCAATTTATTTTAAATCTATTCTTGACGCTCCTTCAGTAAAATTTAATTCTAAAAGTGTAGGAAATTTTATAGATACAATAAACGAAAGTTTGCAAGCATTAAATGTAGTGAAAATTGATCCGGCGAAAATGTCTCAGTCCTTGATCTGTTTTATATTGCAACGAAAATTGGATAATCAAATGAGAATCCAATTTGAGCAATATTTGGGCGCATCTAGAGAATTGCCAAAAGTAGACAAATTGATTGAATTTTTGCAACAAATTCAATATTCTCTGGATGCATGTCAGCAATTTACAAAATGGGATCAAGAAACAGATAATTTTCGGGAAAGTAACAGAAAAGAATTTCAATATTGTAGAAAGCTAGAAGAACAGAAAGAGGAATTTGTGTCAAGTAACAGGAAATGCTTATTGGGATGCTCTATAAATCATAAATTATTTTTATGTTCCAAATTTAGAAATTTAACTGTTAAAGATAGATTGGAGAAGGTAAAAGGTTTCAAGCTATGTTACAAATGTCTTTTCTCAGGTCATTTTTCCAAAAATTGCCCTAATAACTTCAATTGCAGAATATGCAAACTTAACCATAACACCCTTCTCCATGAAGAAAACTTCCAACAGAAAACGGTATTAGTAAACAGTGATTATGAAGATAATAATAATGATTACGTATTCTTATCTACAGCAATTGTTCAAGTTAAAACTGGAGATAATAAATGGATAGACTGTCGCGTATTACTAGATAATGGTTCTCAGCTAAATATAATTACAAAAGAATTTAAAAACAAATTAAAATTACCTGATATTATTAAGATAAATAAAAAAATTGAGGGATTACAAATGAAAAAATCATCGGTACAGGAACAAATTGGCATAAGCATAAAATCAAAGGTATCTAAATATAAAACTTTCTTAAATGCTGTGGTAATGAATAAGATTGTGTCTGATGTACCAAGTTCTAAAATGTTAGCAGGAAATTTTCCTGTCAATATTAAGTTAGCAGATCCTGAATACAATATACCAAGAGGAATTGATTTACTTCTGTCAAACGAATTTGTATTTGATCTCATATGCATTGGGAAAATACAAGATAAAACAACAAAAACAAAATTACAGAATGGCAAAATTAGATGGTATTAGTGAAAATACTAAGGTTACGGTAAACACAACATGCGAAGGTATATTGGAAAAATTTTGGGAACTAGATGAAGTACCAAAAATAAAACATTTAACAGCCATGGAAGAGAAGTGCGAAAAATTATTTGATCAGAATATTAAGAGATTGGCAGATGGTAAATTTCAAGTAGCAATACCTTTTAAAGACCATATTAGCAAGTTGGGCAATTCTGACTTTGTAGCTAAAAGAAGATTTTTTTCTCTAGAAAGAAAATTAATAAAAAATCCGGAAATAGGTCAACAATATAAGGAGTTTATGTTACAATATTTGGAAATGGGACATATGAAATTAATAAACAGTAAAAAATTAATAAATAACGTGTATAATGTACCACATCATTGTGTTATTAGACCTGAAAGCACAACTACAAAGTTAAGAGTTGTGTTTGATGCATCATGCAAAACTGCAACAAATATATCATTGAACGATATTGTGCATACAGGTCCCAAACTTCAGGAAAACCTATTTAATATTCTACTGAGATTTAGAAAATATCGATATGTTTTTTCAGCCGATATAGAAAAAATGTACAGGCAAATTTGGGTATCAGAGAATGATATAAAATTTCAGTTAATATTCTGGCGCTTTAACCCAACTGAGGAATTAAAAACTTACGCCCTCAAAACTGTAACTTATGGTACGACATCGGCCCCATATTTGGCAGTTAAATGTTTGCAAAAAATTGCAGATTGGAAAACAAATCAATTTCCGGAAGAATCTGCAATAATAAAAAATGATTTTAATATGGATGATTTAATGACCGGAGGAGATTCACTAGAAAAGGTTACAATACTTAGAAAAAATATAAACAACATTTTGCTAGAGTTTGGTATGCCTTTAAGAAAATGGTGTGCAAATGATATATCTTTATTAAACGGAGTAAATGAAGACCATATAGTAGAAAGTTTTAATATTTAATCAGAAGGTTCAAATTTTATTAAAGCTCTAGGTGTTACATGGAATCCAAACGCAGAAGAACTAAGCCTAAACTGTAAATGGGAGGCTAGCGAAACCATTTCAAAAAGAACAATACTGGCAGACATTTCTAGACTATTTGATCCGCTAGGATTAGTTGGACCTGTCGTGGTGAGTACAAAAATACTGATGCAAGAATTATGGAAAACAAAAATAGATTGGGATGAAAAAGTACCAAAAGAAATTAGTCACAAATGGGAAAAGATAAAAAATAGTTTTAAACATTTAAATGAAATATCAATACCTAGACATTTTATTAGTGTAAAACCTTTTAGAACTACATGGCTTTAGTGATGCATCAATGAAAGCATATGGTGCAGCAATTTATATAAGATCAATAGATAGCTATGGAAATATACATTCAAATTTGGCAGCATCAAAATCAAGAGTTGCTCCAATAAAATTGATAACACTTCCACGGTTGGAATTATGTGCCAGTGTTTTACTAACAGAGTTGGTGAAAGTACTAATAGAGTCTTAAAATTGAGATTAAAAACATGTTCTTTTACACTGATTCTTCCATTGTATTAAGCTGGTTAAGGTTGGATCCGGCAAATTTGCAATTGTTTGTATCTAACAGAATTAATTTCATACAATCTAATACTAATATAGAATATTGGAGACATGTCAGGTCGGAAGAAAATCCAGCGGACCTTATATCTAGAGGACTAATGGCAAAAGAATTAATTCAAAATGAATTTTGGTTCAAAGGTCCAACATTTTTTACGGAAAAGCGAGCCGTATTACTCTACATTTATTTTGGAACCAAAAATTCCAGAACAAAAAAGAGGAGTTAATGTTTTGCTGGTAAAAAAAGTCGAATCTTTATATAGCACAATTAATCATGGGAACAAATTTGACTTTCTTCAAAATAGTATAGCATATATTTTAAAGTTCATACATTTAAGTAAAAAAACAAAAATCTAAACCATTTTTATTTTTCAGAAAAGAAGCATTACAATTAATTAAAAAAAAAATACTAAAAGAACACTTTGGAGAAGAATTAAGCATATTAAAACGTAAAAAGATGCTTCCAAAATCATCAAAACTTACAACATTATGTCCTTTTTTTGGACAATCAGGAACTGATTAGAGTGGGAGGTAGGTTAGAAAACAGTTCCTTAACATTTGAAGCTAAACATCCAGTTGTTCTACCTTACAAAGATGGTATTGTTAGATTGCTAATAGAACAAATACATACAGATCATCTACATCAAGGATTATTAACAATAACTAGACAACGTTTTTGGCCATTGAAGGGAAGACAGCTGACAAAGGGAATTGTTAACAAATGTTATAGATGTTTTAGAAAAGGACCAAGACAGTTGCATCAGTTGATGGGAAATTTACCGAAAGATCGGGTTATAAGGACTCGTCCATTTTTAAATGTGGGAATAGATTTTCTGGGTCCCATTACAATTCACTACAAAATTAGAGGAAAAAGACGGACAAGTCATATGTATGTATGTATATTTGTTTGTTTTTCTACAAAAGCAGCGCACTTAGAAGTAGTTTCAGATTTAACCTCAGCAGCATTTATAGGAGCCTTAAAAAGGTTTGTAGCTAGGAGAGGTTGTCCACAGAAAATTTTTTCGGACATTGCGACGAATTTTGTAGGGGCTGCTAACAGTCTAAATAAAATTTATCAACTATTTACTGAATCCAATGCCGACTTGGTGAAAAACCGGTTGGTGAGCTCACGGAGCAGGAGAAAACCTCTCTCCAGTGGGCAAAAACCCATATTGAGGGTTTAAAACGTGCACCTCCCTCTGCAGAGGAAGGCAATCCTGAACGGAAGCCAACCGAAGCAGCGCCTAAACGGCAGCGGTCTGGGGAGGACACGCTTCCTGGGACTAAAAGGTCCAAACACACGCCTCAACGGCCGCAAAACAGGTCGTACAAAGATGTGGCTAAAGACCACCTCATTTGGGCGATCATTGACCGCAACGCAAGTGACGGCACCATTTCGTCCAAAAACTGGAAGCTGGTTGTCGTCGCACTTAGTAGGGCGTTCCTGAGTGTTCTAAGGGGAAACCCTGGACCACCACCACAGTGTGAAGATGCCGGTTGGTATCAAGGGCACATTAAATTGATAGCGTGTGCAGATGAGCGTTCAGCGCTGCTGTACAAGGATGCCGTGGAGTCCCTGGGGGAAGTTTGGCAGGGCGCTAAGATTGAGGCAATACCTCTGGCCGATGTACCGCAAAGGCCCAGATCTATTGCCAAGATCCCCGCTGAGCCATCCGACCCCAAGGAGATCCTGGAAATAATACAGCTAAGTACCCCCCAGCTACCCACACAGGACTGGAAAGTAGTGAGGGTTTCTGAATCTGTTGAAGAGTCCAGGAAGGCCACTGTTGTGATAAACAGTGACTCTCTGCCGTCACTTCGGAAGACACAGGGGAAGATTTTCTATGGATTTGGAACTATCTTCCTCCGAGTCTATAAAGGTGACGACAAAGGGAAGCCTCAAGCTCCGGCGACTACCACCACCACAACAACAGCATCAACGGATCGTATGGAAGACGAATCTGCTACGTCATCGGCCAATGAAGACACCCAATCGGTCAGTGGACTTGTGGGTGACTTCCTTGGTAAGATGGGAGTGGCGGATGATGAGGACATCCTTCGTCCATAGTGATGAGCTATGATGAAGGTGACACAAATCAACCTTCATCACTCTAAAGCAGCGTCAGCTGCCCTTCTCCTCCGATTAGCTTCAGGCACGGAGGAGCTTATATGCATCCAAGAACCATTGTTGTATAGAGACAGGGTTTGCGGACTCAGATTAGACGGTTACAGTACTCTGTACGCAGCCGATCAAGGTAAGACCAGAGCTTGTGTTATGGTCAAAAACATCCTTAAAGCTTTCATTCTTTCTGATTTTAGCGATAAGGACACATGCACTGTCGCAGTAGAGTGCAAAACCAGTACAGTCTGGTTTATGAGCTGCTACATGGCACACGACCAGGGTGCTAACCCTCCAAACTCCACAACCAGGAAGGCGATGTCGCACGCTAAAAGGCACAACATCCCCCTAGTAATATGTGCAGATGCGAATGCACACCATACCGTCTGGGGCAGCTCGGATGTCAATCCACGAGGTGAGTCACTTTTGGACTTCATAGTAGAAAATGAACTAACAGTAGTTAATAGGGGTAGTGAGCCCACCTTTATTGTGACTAACAGAAGGGAGGTTCTTGATATTACGCTTATTAGTGATAAGTTCGCGGATATGATTAGCGATTGGAACGTGTCTAAGGACTGTTCCTTCTCTGATCACATGTATGTTGATTTCAATTTTTCCTTTAGAGTTGATTCAGTTAAACCCTACACGAACAGAAGAAGGACTAACTGGTCTATCTATGCGAGTGTACTCGGCGACAAGCTGCCTATGTGCCCAGTTCTCATAGACAGTGTGTCCATGCTCGACTCCGCAGTGGAGTCATTGACCGGTGCCTTAATGGAGGCAACAAACGAAGCCTGTAAAATAATGGACAGGAGGGGCAAAGCTAAGCCCATATGGTGGAATGCGGAAATTGCTGAAAAACGCAAGGAAAGCAAGAAGCTCTTTAATGAGGCAAAACGTAATGGTGTTTGGAACAATTACAAGTCCTCAGTTAATGAATTCAAGAATCTTATAAGGAAGGCCAAGAGACAGTCATGGAGGAAATTCTGCAGTGACGTGGAAAACTCCTCGGAGACAAGTCGGCTTCGTAAGATTTTATCCTATAATCCAGCTATTCCATCATTTATACGGAAGATGGATGGATCCTGGACCACAAACAGTCGGGACACCCTTGAGGTCCTGATGAATACACACTTCCCTGGTTGCACTGATGATGTGCCTAGGGAGGAAACTTTTAGTGGCGCTCGGGATATCTCTAATATTCCGATAACTCGCCATCGTGTGGAATGGGCGGTCAAAAGCTTCCATCCCTTTAAATCTCCAGGCCCGGATGGCATTATCCCAGCGGACCTACAAAATAACCTGGGAATATTGATGCCATGGCTCTTGGCAATATTTAGAGCCTGCCTGAGTCTCTCACATGTCCCAGCAACGTGGACATCATATAAGATCGTCTTCATCCCCAAGAGTGGGAAGACATCTCACACTATGGCTAAAGACTTTAGACCAATTAGTCTATCCTCCTTTCTACTGAAAACACTGGAGAGGATTTTGGATATTCACATTAGATCATCATTAGGACCCAATTCCCTGTCACCGGCTCAGCACGCCTACACGAAGGGAAGGTCCACTGAAACTGCGCTTCACTCATCGGTGGGCCACATAGAGAGATCCCTGCATTACAAGGAATTTGCTTTAGTGGCATTCCTGGATATTGAGGGCGCTTTCAACAATGTTAAACCTGAATCGGTTATTAACGCTATGAGACATTTGGAGATCGACCCAGCGATCATTCAATTTGTCAGCAGTATCTTGCACTTCAGGCGTATCGAATCCAACTTGGGCGCCTCGAACATTTCAAAGGTTGCGACTAGGGGCACCCCGCAAGGTGGTGTACTGTCACCTTTACTTTGGAATCTGAATATAAATACCCTACTCAGAGCCATGGAAAGGATGTGCTGCAGAACGGTCGCATATGCGGATGACGTTGCAGTTGTGGCTATGGGTAAAGATCCCAGACTTTTGTCTGAACTAATGGAGTCCGCACTGGACGTCCTAACAAAATGGTGCCAGGGATGTGGACTGGATGTAAATCCCTCCAAAACAGAACTGGTACTTTTCACAAGGAGATACAAAATTCCCAAATTTAATACCCCGAGGATAAAAGGGGTGTCACTGGAACTGTCTGACAGCGCCAAGTATCTTGGGCTAATATTGGACAGTAAACTGAACTGGAGGATGAACACCAGCCGAGGAATGTATACTGGCTATACGAATGTGTCATTAAACCCATTCTCTTCTACGGGGCAGCTGTTTGGTGGCCGGCGCTCAAGGCGAAGAGTCATTAATCCAGGTTTGAACGTACAATGAGAATGGTGGCGATAACGGTAACGGGTGCCATTAGAACAACCCCCTCTAAGGCATTGTTTACGATTCTAAACTGGTTACCACCAGACATTTTGGCGAAAAGGTTAGCTGCGAACGCGGCGGTAAGACTAAGGGCCACCGGAGCATGGAGAGATTATAATATCGGACATGCTAACATTCTGAATGATATTAATTGGCACATGGATGTTGATTATGTCACACCCGAGCCAATCTTTGATCCTGGCTTCACGGTAAGCATTGTGGATAACGTGGTCCACTATGATGACCTGCAAATCCCCGCGAATACGATTCGAATCTTCACGGCCGGGTCTAAAACACTGTATGGTGTCGGTTCTGGCATATACTCCGAGCAGCTAAACTGGAGCATTCCTATAAGGCTGCCGGACCACTGCAGTGTAATCCAGGCCGAGATAATGGCCATCCACACAGCCGCGAAACGCATCCGGTACGGTGAAATATCTGGAAGGGATATTCACATTATTACCGATAGCAAGGCGGCCATAAGATCCCTGGAGAATGTGTTCATCACATCGAGAATTGTCCGAGAATGCCGGATGTCTCTGGAGGAGATAGCGAGACATTCACTGGTCACCCTTAATTGGGTCCCCGGACACGGGGACATACATGGGAACTGCATGGCGGATTCGTTGGCGCATGCAGGTACCACCTTGAATCGGGACGGTTCCACATATGTAGGTGCTTCACTCCCAAGGTGTAAGCAACTTATAGCGCATAAGTTTCATCTTATCGCCAGTCAGAGGTGGCACGATGAAACCACCTGTGGGGAAACCAGGAAAATCTGGCCCATCATAGATGAAAAAAGGACACGGAGGGCATTACAGCTGTCCAGACATCATCTAAGAAACCTAACTGCATTTTAACTGGCCACTGGCCAATTGGGAGGCACGCCCAGAGGCTGGGGCTCCCTTATAACGACTTGTGCAGAAGTTGCGGCGATGAGGAGGAGGAAGAGTCAACGGAACATCTTCTCTGTAACTGCCGGAACTGCGGGAACTAAGCAATGGACCCACGTGAGCTTTGCTTGATCACGGCTGCCAATGGAACCTAACCTAACCTACTGAATCCAATCACAAGAGGAATTAAAATATCTTCTGTGAAATTAATAGCATTGAATGGCTTACCATACCAGCAAGGTCACCTCATGTAGGAGGATTATGGGAAGCCTTCGTAAAGTCGGTAAAAAAACATTTTTATAAAGTAACAGAGGGCACAATGACGTACGAGGAATTATATACTCTTATGACACAAATAGAAGCAATTTTAAATTCACGACCGTTGACCCCTTTGTCCAGGGCACTTTCTAATTGGTGAGTCATTAACCACCTTTAATGATTCATTAAATAATCAGTGTTATCATAATATACGAGATCATTGGAAATCAGTGCAATCCAATATGGAAGAATTCTGGAGTCGGTGGTCATTAGAATACTTATCCGAATTACAAAAAAGGTACAAATGGAAAAAACCTATAGAACCTACTAAAAGAGGACAACATTCCTCCAATGAGCTGGGGGCGGGGGAGGATCATCCGAACCATAATAGGATCGGGTGTTTTATGTAGAATGGTGGATGAAAGGACCAGCAATGGGGAGACCAAAAGGTCAATTCACAATGTTTGTCCTTTTCCCGCTAATGATGTCGAAGACGATATTAAAAATGATATTACGTTAATAAATAAAGAAGAAAATGCAAAGTATTCACATTTAGGTAATAATGCTAATGATGATATTAATTATAATACCCGTAGCAATAACTTCACTTAAAGATTGAAAAATAAAAATATGTTATTGGTTTTGTTATCATTGCTATCCATATTTAATCCGATTAATGCCCAATTTAATATAAAAGAATTTAGTAATAAGACAGGTATATTTTTTGAAAAGGTAGAAACGGTGGGGATATCAACAAGCTCGTGGAATATATTAATTCATGTCAACATATCAGATTATATAGAAGCCAAATCATTCCTAGATGAAGCGAAAAGTACACTTGACAATTTAAGAAAAACGAAGCAAATATTTTCATCATCAGCAGAACAAAACCTTTATACTATGTATGATCGGGTTTTGAATAGGCATGAATTAATAATGTCTTCAGTTCCAAAACGTAAACCACGATCTTTTGCCGTTCGTGGGAAGTATACAGCATGCATTGTTCGGTTTGATGGATGAAGAACATGCCGATGAAATATCACGGAAATTGAAACAAGGCTCTGAAGATAATCTGAAGATACTGAACGTTATTCAAAATATTTCAGCTGTTCAAGATATGACATTGGATGTGATTAAAAAAGAAAATAAGGTTGTTTTTAAAAATATTGTAAAACTGAGCGAGTCCATAAAGTCATTGGATACCGAAATACATGGGACGAAAGACGAAGCAGCACGAATCAGAGTAATAACAAACATTTTGACATCGGTGGAAATATTTGAGCAAATACAAGAAGACATTATTGAAGTTCTTTTAAATTTGAAAGGCAACTTCATTCACCGAATAATGCCTGTTAAGAAGTTTAAGCAACAAATTGAAATCATCAAGACAAAGATAAGTCGAAACTTGCGTCTTCCTTCAGAAAATCCTATTGAAATGGAAAGAGTGGCTCAGGTATCAACAAGAACAACGACAGATTTCATCCTGTTTAATATACGTCTTCCTTTAATCAACAATGAGACTCTTCAAGCGTATGAAATTTATACGTATCCCATTCTTCACGACGGATTATCGATACAAATTCATACAACCGACAGATATATTCTTGTCGATGAAGGAAAGAATTTATACTACAAATTAGACAAAAATGAGTTTGGTCATTGTCAAAAAATGAATCAGCTTATGTTATGCCACCAAATTCATCCAATGTTTAAGACGAGAGGTACAACTAGTTGCGAGATGGAACTCTTCTTAAAGGTAAATAATATTCCTAATAGTTGCGAAATAGAGATAAAAAGATTTAAGAACTATTGGCAACAGATGCACACAGCAAACTCATGGGTATTTTCTGTTAAGGAAGATACATCAGCAGATGTAATATGTCACGATAAAATCCATCCGATCATAATAAAAGGTCTCTCGATTCAGCTGAAGTAAATCTTTGGGCTTATGATGTATATTATTCAGAAGTTAGCTATGTTTTCCCAACAATTAACATCTCGAAATTCATACCAGCGATTGCACACGTTAAGATTGCTGGTGAAATGGAAATATATATTGGATTAACTACACAACTCAACGTTCATCATCTAACACATTATGGTATCAGCATTACAACAATAATAATAATGTGTGTTATTATATTTGCAGTTGTTTACATACTTAGGAAGCTGGTCATAATATCTTCAAACTATTTACCCGCCACCGTTGCTCTACCTAGATTAATGTAATTATATTGTAAAAGGTATTAAGTCTTTTTATTAAACTAGATTAATGTAATTATATTGTAAAAGGTATTAAGTCTTTTTATTAAACTAGAATAATGTAACTATAATAATAAGGATAATAGATATATACGTAAAAAATATATACATATATTAACGAGGAAATAATATGTTGAATGATTATAATCTTTCAAGGCCGCCAGAATGTTGAGTTTAAAATAACATCTGGTGTACACACATCATAAACAGATTACAATCTTTCAAGAACGCCAGAATGTTGTTTTAAACTCAACATTTGGTGCACACATATTAATATAATACATACATACATGTGTGCGAGTCCTTTTTAGTTTGTTGTAAACAACAGAGGTTATGGTAATAAACAGTAATGCGTTTATTACTATTTACTAGGAACTAAGATAACGATAGTTTAATGTCTTGTTAATTTAGGCTGCACACATGTATTGTTTTTAGTGATAAGATCTAGTAGGTAGGAAAATTGTTATTGTTTTAGTGATAAGAATTTTAGTATTTAAGGAAAAAATATTAGAAAATAAAGAGAGTTCAATTTTATAATTCAAAGTGTAGTGTTGTGTTGTGTTATTTAAAATTCCTGCGGAAATTAACAACCATCTTCCGGTTACTAAACGCAAACATTAGATAGAAAGTGTGGCAATACCATTTAAAAATTAAATTTAAAAATTATAAATTAAAAAGTATTTGCTTTTAGTTTAAATAACCTATAAGCAATATTAGGGAACAAATTTGATCAAGTGATAGTGAAAAACGATTAAACGGCTACGTCTGTGCAAAAATAACTCCTGCGAGCACAACATTTTGTTAAAAAAAAAAATAAAATGGGATGTTGGACTTATGTACATATATTTTTAAATGGCCCTTTAACTCTTAATTATTTGCACCAGCTCATGTTTATCATTGTGAAAGTGTGTTTTTGTCCAAAATATCATGTAACATTGGGTTATGGGCGACATTGGGTTATTGTAATAGTCTATCAACTTTTTTTTAACTTTTAATGGTGGTAAATTTATATTGGGAAACAAAATTGGATGTGTAAGAAGTCTTTAACTTCTCATTTTACACATTTCAAAACAAAAAAAAAAATATTCAAAATACATTTTATTATTGCGATTTGTTCCATTTTTTCGATATTTTTTATTTATTTAAAACTTAACCGGGATTTTTCATTCGGTTATATTTAACAACAACTTTTCCGTTAAATAGTTTCGGTTATGTGTTAATCATTAATTGTGAAAAGCAAATTTACTAACTTACGGTTAATGTTTTGATTAAAATTTAATCACATATTGTGAAAAGGGCCGTAAATGAAATAAATATTTATAAAATTTTCTGCTCAAATGAAAAAATTAGCATTTGGCGGGTTTTGTATTAAGAACAACTGGCAACGCTCATGTAAATTGTAGAAAAATTGTGAAAAGCAGCCAGGGTTGTCAGATTTTTTTTTTATGTTTTTTGCTAAATTCAATGTCAAAAATCGCCAAGGCTTTTTTGCGTTTTTGACAACATGAAATTTATTTTAGAACTTTTTCCAATGTTTTCTATAAATCCTAAAAAAAATATATATTTCTTCTGAATCGCTTAATTTCTCCAAAAATGGGATAAAGTCGCCTTGATATATATTTTTTTGAATAAAAGTAAAATTATTGGTGAACACACAAAAGATACAATAGTTTATAATAATCTAATTAAAGCAGCAAAACGTTTTTTTGTTTAGTATTAAACAAATATTGGATATACATATATCTAAAACGCTATACACTTCACCGGCAAGGCAATTCTTACTGTTTTTTTTTAACAATGTATATTCAAAATATCGTGTGAAGGTTCAAAAAGTGCTACTTACATTCATATAATTTATAACTCGTAACAACGGGTCAAGAAGTTCGTATTGCACTCTATTTTGAAGGCGAGTTTTAGTAGAGAAAATTATTAAAAAGAACTATTTCAACACAGACATTAGCAGTTGGAATTAAATGCATATAAAGATAGTCAAAGCAAGTTCTTTAAAATGGTAAGTACCGGACGTATCCTTATAGCTATAAACTTTATGCAAAACCTGAATTATATTAGATGGAATACCATCATTGATATAATCTTTCTAAATAACAAACGGTTAATTTGTCCAACAGTCTCAAAACAAGTTTATAGAATATCAAATAGCCACAAAATCGCCATATATCTTATAAGCCGCCAAAAAGTCGCCAAATCGAAAATTAGGTCGCCAAGAAACTTGACAACCCTGATTGTATTATGAAAATGTGGTGTTATGAACGGTGGTGTCGATACTACAACAAGTAACAACACCAAAAACATAGCAATGTATTTTTTTGTTGCTTTCATTGGTCGATATGTCAAAAACACATGCAACTTTTGACATATCGCTCTCTATGTAAGAAAAAAAAGTAGCACAGCTGTGCTTTCAACGCCATCTGATAAATGAATTCGCCTTGGTGTAAAGTAATGTGGCAATGAGTAAAATAAATAAGTATATTATAATTGCATAACTTATACAACACAAAAGTATTGTTGTTTCTTTTCAACCAGTTGTCCGGCAAGCAAGTGACCGACTGATTCAAAAGACCCAAGTGAACGATTGAACGAAATTTAACGATAAAACTGAACGGCCGGTCATCGTTCATCTGACTGATCCGTTCAATTGATCCAGTTCGTTCATGACCGACACAACTCTAATAAATATGTAGCACAGGTATACATGAAATTTTAAATTTAGGGGGTCCGCCAGCTCTTATACATGCAAAATTAAAAAGATTATGCTGTACCAAATTTTTTAGATAATTTTATTTCTTATAGTTTAAGAAAAGTTGATGTTTTAAAATTAATATATTTTCCGCAGTTTAGAGCAAACAATTTTTTTAAACGTTTAACCCCTTTTAAAGTACAAATTTTAACCAAAACATTAAGCCCAGCAAAAGTATATAGGATTCATGTGTTGATTATATAATTTAAGCTTTAACTTTTTTTTCATAAGGGTTTAACACTATAAAATTTTTATCTAAATACAGTGTGAAATTTCTTTTTATGTACTTTTATATCGTAATATCAAATGGCAAATAATTTTTACAATCAACATGATGAGGGCATTTCTAATATTCCCTGAATATTCTATTTTTTTTACAAGACAGGTACATGTCGTCTACGGGCACCTCAAGATGTATTTTATGGTACCCACAGACGATGCAACATTTGTCGAAACTCGTTTTACTATTTATGTTTCAGTTTTTACCACAGAAGACGACACTAAAAACGAAACATCAGTATTGCGTCGTTTTTGAATATACTACTACAAAACACAAAAAAAATTTATTTATTTTCTTTGTATACCTAACATAGTTTATGACCCAAAAATTTGGAAAATTTTTATAATTAATTATAATTCTTTTCCACCTCTCACAATTTGCAATTGTTGCCATTTTCAGATTTCTTTCTTCATATTTTTTTTCTCCGAGAGTTGCAAAAGCACGTCACTCAACAACTGCTCTCAACACACGACGAAACATTGCGTTTGGAAACATAAAATACCAAAAATTGATATATGAGAAACCCAAAAGGTAAGTCTCCTTTTACAATGTAGCTAGTGGAAGGCAGACATACGAAGTTTGTTCGCGAGTGGTTGTAGAGGAAGAGTGTGAAGTACGTGGCTGTCTGTACTAGATATTTTTTGTCTTTCTCTTTCACTGTTCGCAATTTTCATGTTGTTGCTTCATATCATTTTTCTCACACCAATGTAATTTAAGTATCAATGCCTGTAAAATGTTCATCTCTGAAACGAATAATTTCTGTCTGTCTATTAATTTCGCTATTGTGAAAGGTTTAGGCATGTTCAAAAGAGAATAAGAAAAATTTCTGCCTTTCAATTTCAACATTGTAAATTGGGACTAATAATACATTTACACCTACACAAAATCTAGAATATTTTCGTTAAAATCTTAAAGAAATTTTTTGGCGTTTACACCAATGCCTTTTGACATATTGTCGGATTTGGTTTCCATAATAAAAACAGCTGGTTGAAAAGGAAAGAAATTGTATTGTAAACTATAATTTATTAGCAAAAATGGAAAGCCAAAAACAAATTTTATTATATTTTACATCCAGATCTAAAAAATACAATCGAGATTAACATTGTTGCGTAAAAACAGCATTTGTTAAATATAAGGTTTCATGTACTTCCCGCAATAAATGATACCTTGGAAAAGAAGATTGATACGGAAAAAGAGCACCCAAGTGGAGAGGAGTTTACTTACAACTATAACCCAAGAGGTGAACAAATAAAAGATAAAATTGCAAATTTTTATATGTAAAATTTTTATTGCAAAACAAACAAAAACAAATAAAAACTTAAAAAACAATATTATAAGTATTTAAAGCGCCTCTTCGTTGGAATTCCACTGCTTTTACTTTTTGTAGGTACGTATTCTGTAAATTAAGGTCGCTATAATACTACACAGTTTATATTAATACAATTTACATACCCTTTATTCATTATTGGTTTATCCATTTTCATAAATTCTTATTTTTGTATATTATTTATTTGCGGCAAATTAATTTTTCCCCGCTCTTTTTATATATTTTTTTTATTATGTCAAACTGTCAGATTTTCTCTTATTGAGAGCTTTATTTTTTAGTACATTAGTATGAAATTCATAGTTGTTGAGTATTGCAAGATCTAGTGACGAACTAGATTTTGTATTGTATAGGAAATCTATTAGAAATAAACAAGATTTCACTCAAAATCTCTTAAGTACTAGATTTTGTCTAGGTGTAAATGTAGTATATATTATACTACAAGAATTTCAACCAGAAACATGCCCACACACGTAGCAACATTTAGTTAAACATGCCCATGTTTTGACAAATGTTGCCTCGTGTGTGGGTAACGTTAAGATAATAATTATCCATTTTCTTGCGAAATTTCATTTTGAGTACAAGCATTTTTGGTCAAATTAATTATAATATATAAAAGCTAACCTTTGGTTAGCGAAATAATGAAAAAAAATATATATAATATTTTTTATAAATAAAAAGACCTCAAGCTTTAATAATTAAAAATAAGGCTGAAGTGCACTTTACGGGGCGTACGAAAAAAAAATATAAAAAATATGCAACCCGATCCTGAATTAAAAAAAAAAATACCAAAATTAATATTTAAGGGGGCTGAGGCCCGTGGGGACCTCTGGGTCCAAAAAACCGCCCCGCCCATGGTGTCGATACTACAACAAGTAACAACACCAAAAACATAGCAATGTATTTTTTTGTTGCTTTCATTGATCGATATGTCAAAAACACAAAAAACTTTTGACATTTCTCTCTCTATGTAAGAAAAAAAAGTAGCACAGCTGTGCTTTCAACGCCATCTGATAAATGAATTCGCCTTGGTGTAAAGTAATGTGGCAATGAGTAAAATAAATAAGTATATTATAATTGCATAACTTACACGCGGTTCACACGGTGATTTTTTCCATGTTTTTTAAGACATGATTTTTTGTGTTTGTAGGCGAACGGTGTAGAAAAGCAAGAGGGGTAGAGAAAAAAACACGTTTTCTGATATCTGTGTCTTTTTTTATATTTTTCTTTGCACACATTCGTATTTTTGTTATGTTGCTTCATTTTATTTTTTATTTCAATGTGGCAACATCTCCTTACAATACAAAACATGGAGCGCATTAAAATTGTCTGTTTTTATAAATAAGCAAGTAAAGAAGAATTACCGATAATGGGAAAAAAAATCAACCATAAAATCATGGGGAAAAAATCTTCGTTTGAATCTGTTGTGATTTTGGAAGCAACTTTCAAAAGGAATTAAAAAAAAGACATGATTTTTAAATCACGGTCTGAATCTAGCCTTATTCAACACAAAAGTATTGTTGTTTCTTTTCAACCAGTTGTCCGGCAAGCAAGTGACCGACTGATTCAAAAGACCCAAGTGAACGATTGAACGAAATTTAACGATAAAACTGAACGGCCGGTCATCGTTCATCTGACTGATCCGTTCAATTGATCCAGTTCGTTCATGACCGACACAACTCTAATAAATATGTAGCACAGGTATACATGAAATTTTAAATTTAGGGGGTCCGCCAGCTCTTATACATGCAAAATTAAAAAGATTATGCTGTACCAAATTTTTTAGATAATTTTATTTCTTATAGTTTAAGAAAAGTTGATGTTTTAAAATTAATATATTTTCCGCAGTTTAGAGCAAACAATTTTTTTAAACGTTTAACCCCTTTTAAAGTACAAATTTTAACCAAAACATTAAGCCCAGCAAAAGTATATAGGATTCATGTGTTGATTATATAATTTAAGCTTTAACTTTTTTTTCATAAGGGTTTAACCCTATAAAATTTTTATCTAAATACAGTGTGAAATTTCTTTTTATGTACTTTTATATCGTAATATCAAATGGCAAATAATTTTTACAATCAACATGATGAGGGCATTTCTAATATTCCCTGAATATTCTATTTTTTTTACAAGACAGGTACATGTCGTCTACGGGCACCTCAAGATGTATTTTATGGTACCCACAGACGATGCAACATTTGTCGAAACTCGTTTTACTATTTATGTTTCAGTTTTTACCACAGAAGACGACACTAAAAAAGAAACATCAGTATTGCGTCGTTTTTGAATATACTACTACAAAACACAAAAAAAATTTATTTATTTTCTTTGTATACCTAACATAGTTTATGACCCAAAAATTTGGAAAATTTTTATAATTAATTATAATTCTTTTCCACCTCTCACAATTTGCAATTGTTGCCATTTTCAGATTTCTTTCTTCATATTTTTTTTCTCCGAGAGTTGCAAAAGCACGTCACTCAACAACTGCTCTCAACACACGACGAAACATTGCGTTTGGAAACATAAAATACCAAAAATTGATATATGAGAAACCAAAAAGGTAAGTCTCCTTTTACAATGTAGCTAGTGGAAGGCAGACAGACGAAGTTTGTTCGCGAGTGGTTGTAGAGGAAGAGTGTGAAGTACGTGGCTGTCTGTACTAGATATTTTTTGTCTTTCTCTTTCACTGTTCGCAATTTTCATGTTGTTGCTTCATATCATTTTTCTCACACCAATGTAATTTAAGTATCAATGCCTGTAAAATGTTCATCTCTGAAACGAATAATTTCTGTCTGTCTATTAATTTCGCTATTGTGAAAGGTTTAGGCATGTTCAAAAGAGAATAAGAAAAATTTCTGCCTTTCAATTTCAACATTGTAAATTGGGACTAATAATACATTTACACCTACACAAAATCTAGAATATTTTCGTTAAAATCTTAAAGAAATTTTTTGGCGTTTACACCAATGCCTTTTGACATATTGTCGGATTTGGTTTCCATAATAAAAACAGCTGGTTGAAAAGGAAAGAAATTGTATTGTAAACTATAATTTATTAGCAAAAATGGAAAGCCAAAAACAAATTTTATTATATTTTACATCCAGATCTAAAAAATACAATCGAGATTAACATTGTTGCGTAAAAACAGCATTTGTTAAATATAAGGTTTCATGTACTTCCCGCAATAAATGATACCTTGGAAAAGAAGATTGATACGGAAAAAGAGCACCCAAGTGGAGAGGAGTTTACTTACAACTATAACCCAAGAGGTGAACAAATAAAAGATAAAATTGCAAATTTTTATATGTAAAATTTTTATTGCAAAACAAACAAAAACAAATAAAAACTTAAAAAACAATATTATAAGTATTTAAAGCGCCTCTTCGTTGGAATTCCACTGCTTTTACTTTTTGTAGGTACGTATTCTGTAAATTAAGGTCGCTATAATACTACACAGTTTATATTAATACAATTTACATACCCTTTATTCATTATTGGTTTATCCATTTTCATAAATTCTTATTTTTGTATATTATTTATTTGCGGCAAATTAATTTTTCCCCGCTCTTTTTATATATTTTTTTTATTATGTCAAACTGTCAGATTTTCTCTTATTGAGAGCTTTATTTTTTAGTACATTAGTATGAAATTCATAGTTGTTGAGTATTGCAAGATCTAGTGACGAACTAGATTTTGTTTTGTATAGGAAATCTATTAGAAATAAACAAGATTTCACTCAAAATCTCTTAAGTACTAGATTTTGTCTAGGTGTAAATGTAGTATATATTATACTACAAGAATTTCAACCAGAAACATGCCCACACACGTAGCAACATTTAGTTAAACATGCCCATGTTTTGACAAATGTTGCCTCGTGTGTGGGTAACGTTAAGATAATAATTATCCATTTTCTTGCGAAATTTCATTTTGAGTACAAGCATTTTTGGTCAAATTAATTATAATATATAAAAGCTAACCTTTGGTTAGCGAAATAATGAAAAAAAATAAATATAATATTTTTTATAAATAAAAAGACCTCAAGCTTTAATAATTAAAAATAAGGCTGAAGTGCACTTTACGGGGCGTACGAAAAAAAAATATAAAAAATATGCCACCCGATCCTGAATTAAAAAAAAAAAAATACCAAAATTAATATTTAAGGGGGCTGAGGCCCGTGGGGACCTCTGGGTCCAAAAAACCGCCCCGCCCACTGAATGGTATGTGTGGGTACTCAAATTAAAGGTAATTGTGCAACAAAAACGAAAATAATAAAATTTTGGGTGGGCGGCATTTCTAGAGCCCTCTGGGGCAAAAAAAGTGTCCCCCCATAACACTTATGTATATCTGTGTGGGTACTCAAATTAAAGGTAATTTGCTCACGATTGCAAATATGTATTTTGTTTTTGTATTCGTTTAATATTTTCCTCTCTAGGTTAATTTATGTATCTTTTATAGGTATGCAGAGAAGCTTTAGTAAGCGAAGCTGGTCTTTGTTATACCATAGAGGAGAAAATCCTTGCGCCCGGCCGAAGGCCGGCTATACAGAAAAGCTTTAGTTAGCGAAGCCGGTCTTTGTTATACCATAGAGGAGAAAATCCTTGCTCCCGGCCGAAGGCCGTCTATACAGAAAAGCTTTAGTTAGCGAAGCCGTTCTTTGTTATACCATAGAGGAGAAAATCCTTGCGCCCGGCCGAAGGCCGGCTATACAAAAAAGCTTTAGTTAAAAAAAAAATAATAAAACTCATTTAAAAATTTTAGCGCATAGGTATAACATTAAAAAAGCAAAATAAAAACAAAATATTTACAATCTTAAGCAAAATACCTTTCATTCGAGTACCCACACATAGTTATAAGGGTGGGAGGAGCAATTTTTTTACCCCCAGAGGGACCCAGAAGTCCCGCTCGACCAAAATTTTATTAATTTCGTATTTTTTACACAATTACCTTTAATTTGAGTACCCACACATACCACTAAGTGGGCGGGCCGCTTTTTTTGATCCATGGGGTCACAGGGGCCTCAGCCCCCTTAAATTTTAATTTTGGTTTTTTTCTTTTTTTATTCCAGAGGGGGTCCAACTTTTTTTTTTTTTCGTACGCCCCGTAAAGTGCACTTTTGCCAAAAATAATTATAAAAAAATTAAGGTCAAATAAGACTTAATTATAATATTTAAAAAAAATTTAGTTATATAAATAAAACTATTCGTCGAATATTTTAAAATAAATAATGCTAAAAAAAAAGCTAAAAACATTTTATTAAAATGCTAAATAAAATGCCAAGTGCTAAATGAAAATTTTGCAGCTACATAAAATATGTTAATGCTAAACTTAATTGAATAAATTCCAAAATGGCCACACTGCGTGTGTGCCAGACCAATAAGACATGAGCCGTCTCGACACAGACTAAATGAACTTTGTTTCAAAACACTTCCAACAGTGTGTTTAATAATTTCCTACTTTGTATAATTCTTTCTTTTTCCGACCTTCTTAACGAAGGTTTGTTTGAAGAATTTACATCTGAGAGCATCTTGATTTTCGGTTTGTTATTTTAATGTTTAAATATATTTTTCTTATGGTGCAGGTGTTATAAAAGTCGAATAATAATTTTATTTTTTCACTATAGGAGCAAAAATGGGTCGACGTCCAGCGAGATGGTATGTATTATATGCGTATATATATGACTAAAATAAATAATATATTTTATTATTAAGTTATCGTTATTGCAAAAACAAGCCATATCCCAAATCTCGATTTTGTCGTGGTGTACCAGATCCCAAAATTCGAATTTTTGATTTAGGGAGAAAAAAAGCTACTGTAGAAGATTTTCCTCTTTGCGTTCATTTGGTGTCTGATGAATATGAACAACTAAGTAGTGAGGCTTTGGAAGCTGGACGTATTTGTTGCAATAAGTACTTGGTTAAATATTGCGGAAAAGATCAATTTCATATTAGAATGCGTTTACATCCTTTCCATGTCATTCGCATTAACAAAATGTTGTCATGTGCCGGTGCAGATAGGTAAGTTTTTAAAATTTAAATCTGGCTGTGTGTACATACAGTATGTCAAGAAAAAGTTTAAGTAGTAAAAGTTGAAATATAGGTAGCTCGACCTTATATTTATAAATTAACCTCCACATGTACTTCCTTATGGGAACAGTGGCGGTCATTGTACCAGTCATTTGACTCAATAAAGGCCGGTATTCACTATCCTACAAAATCGTACGATTCCTTCACACGAAAATCTGACTTAATTTTATCCGACAAAAAAATGTGCAAAATCTGCTGTCAATGCCACACTATCGCACAAAAAAGATGCAAACTCAAATGACTCTTCTACTTTACAAGAAAATACAAATCTGATTGCATATAATCTATCATTTTATGAAAATGATCATAAACATTTGTAAGTCGGGCAGACCATGAAGAAATATTATTTCACCATGGACAGACTTGTCAAAAAATTTGTCACTCAATTCATTTTTAACCTAACGTTTACATTTGCCAGTACTGTTAAGACTGTTCAATTTTAAAAAAATGTCTAACGTGAATGTCGCAGTGCAAGTTCTAGCTAAACGTGTTTTATATGAACTTGACAAATTAAAAATAACATTTAACAGCTATTTTTTGTGAACATAGATAACCCTTAAGTAAAACATGCAAAACCAAAGCATAATTTATAAATTTTTATTTAATTGTTGATTTTTTTTTTCTTACTTTTGCGAACAAAACTTCAAATTGCTGTCAGCAAATGTCAAATTACTGTCCATTTTATTGTCTGCAAAATTTGAAAGAAAGTTGGAAAAGTGTACATGTATTAGTGAAAAAGTTTGTATTGTATTGCAACTGCCTTGCCAGTACTGGTAAATGTAAACACCGTGTAACACTGCAGCCACACGATCAAGTTGTTCTTGATAGTCTTTTACATATACAGTTTGTCAAAATTTCCAAAAACTGGAAGCTGTGACGTAGGCTGCACGCAATTTTGAAGCAATTTACTTTCAAGATGTCATCAAGAGAACAATTTATAAAGACAAACGAAAAATTTTCTCACCAAACTTGTAATCAGCTGTTTTCTTGAACGTAAATTGATACACTCACTTGTAACTTGGAGGCCACACGATCAATTTTTGTCTTTCAATTCCTTTCAATTTGCTCTCACTCTCATTTTTTTCACTAACACACTCACACTTTTTAAATTGATCACGAGATTGCTCTCAATTTTAACTATCCATTTGTTTGACAATTTTACGCTCAATTTAACAGCTGATTAGAAGTTTAGTGAGCTAATTTTTCATTTGTCAGTATAAATTGTTTTCTTGATGACATCTTGAAAGTAAATTGCTTAAAAATTGCGTGCAGCCTACGTCACAGCTTTCAATTAATGTAAATTTTGACAAACAGTATATGTAAAAGACTATCAACAAAAAGTTGATCGTGTGGCCGCAGTGTAAGAGAATTTTAAAGGCAAGTTCGCTTCAATTTTTAAAAGTATGAGTGTATTGGTAAAAAAGTGAGAGTGTATTAAAACTTGATAGACAAAACTTGATCGTGTAACCCTCAAGTAAGCCACACTCATATATTATGAGCACACACGATTTTTTTTTTGACATATTGTGCGGTTAGTGTTACCGCTGGATATTTTCAATAAGTACCAAAAAAAAAAGGGATTTTTGCAAAAAAGTGGCACCAAAAAGGTGATGTAAGAAAAAAAAAGGCGGCACATGTTTTAAAATAGGAAGAAGTACACAAAATAATGTTTTTGCACGTGTTTTGTTTAATTTATTTAAAATGTCCAATAACATTTTTAAAAGGTAAAAAAATACAGAAAAGATTATATCAGATTTCAGCAAAAACTTTTTTATGTGATTTTAATTGACCTTAGCTTGCTGAATCCAAATCTGTTCAATGATTAGTTCTATCAGGTCCAGTTTTTTAAAAATCTTTGAGTCGTCCATATATTTAATTTTATATTTTCAACTGTTTCGGAGTCATTCAGAAATTAGTGGCAATATATTTTTGCAAAATTAGTACTATTTCAGCCCAATTATGAATAAAAATTCCCTGGGAGTTTTTTCCCTTTTCCCATTTCTACAATTGAATTAACATAGGAAAAATGGGAGAAGGGAGAAAACTCCCAGGGAGTTTTTCTTTCATAATTGGGCTGTTTTTGTTTTCAAAAATTCAATCAAAACTCATCTTAATCATTAATCTAAAGGCCACTAGTATGAATAAAATACGGCATATTTCATGAAAATCGTAGGACAAATATTTTATGTATTATTCATTGTTGGGGGCATGTATATTTCATCATGACTTGGGAGCGATATGTCCGATTTGTCCGCTATGTATGTATATATACTCTTATGGCGTCTTCAACATGGATCTATGCACATCAACTAAACTTATTTTTCGTCCTAACATTCATATAACACACTAGCTTAACCCGGTGCCTATCGAAATAAAATTGGTAAAATTTTTTTAAAAAGTAAGCATCTTGGACTAAATTTGAATGATTTTACAGTAACCGTTCAACCGATGATATACAGAAATTACAGTGTCTTCGTAGAAATCTTTATTGTAATTGTGCGGTAGGTGTCACGCCCGCTTGTCTAATCCAGCCGACTTTTTGGCAGATGTCTTGTATTGATAACGAAGTTATTTGTTTCATATTGGAAAACTTATATTGTAACCGTCCTCCAGAAAGGTTATTCATATTTTTATTGTATGGTTGTTGCAACGCCTACTTGATTAAAATATATTAATAGCATATGTAAAGCGCCGAGTAATCAGGAAATTACTGTGAAACTTTCAGGAAAATCGGCGCAGTAGCTTAGGACTCCTAAGTTAGGAGTCTGTAGAGAATAAACAAACATGCTTTTTCATTTATAATATATACAGTGTAGGAAAAAACTCTACATACACCCCCTGATTTATGGTTTTTAGCCAATTGATAACATGTATTGAAATTTTTTTTTAATAATATTTAAGAGCTCCTAAAACTATAATATTTTAAGCAAAAAAAAATTTTGAAAAGTATATAACGGTAAAATTATAAAACATAAATCAAATTTTATGGCGGAAAAAAGTCTACATACATATTAAGTCAATTCACAAGGTATCCTAACATGTCATATTGTCAAAATGTCCTAATATTTAAAAATATTGTTGTTGGTTTGTTAACAAAAAGTGTCTTAAATAAAAAGAACGTTGCTTGCTGTGTTTATTGTGCTGTCGTAATTAATCAGAAAAGTCCAGCGCTGAGCGTCTGAGCCGTACAACAATATTTTTAAGCCATTGTGAAATATTAGGACATTTTGACAATATGACATGTTAGGATACCTTGTGAATTGACTAATTATATTTTTATTTGTAAAGTTGTAGTTTACCATAAGAGTGTGTCCTACAAAGCTTGAAGACTTTTGTCTTCAGATATACCTAAAGTATTTAATATATCCGTCCTATGGAGGGTATTGCTCTTCCTTCGTCTACCCCACCCATTTTTATTTTGGAATTTTTAGCTTACCATAATAGTGGATATAGATATGGTGGTTTTTACTTTTTCTATAAAGGGGCTCCGCCCTCTTTTTCAATGGAGCTTTTTTCTATTCATACTAACACCATATGAACTAAATATCATCATCCTATGCCAAAAAATGTAAGATATAACGATTTTAAATTTTGGGTTGTATGGGCGTGGCATCGCTTTTTTGTCCAATCTCAACTTTATATAGCCTAATGTCTCTTCCAGGGTCACAGTTATATTCTGTGAAAATTTTAAGATATATACAAACGTACATTCATTTTTATAGTGATCCACACTCAAAATTGAACGTTATTTCCAAAACGGAGGAGGTGGCACAACATATATTCGCGTAACTCAAAAATGATTCAGTTTATTGAATATACTAAAAAACCCGAAATTCTGCAATAAAATTACCTTTAGGAAAGGCAGAACTTTTTTCTAATCGCCGCTGTCGTTTTAGAAACAATTTTTTTTTTTGCAAAAAAATTTTTTTTAATCCAAATTTCGAAATTTTTGTTTTTTAAAAAATCATAAAAAATTGGAAAATGAAGCTCTGCTTCTAATTTTTCTAGACGTATTAATAAAATGAAGTTGCAAAGTTTATTTAATAAACTTAACTGTTTTTGTGTTGCGCTAATATACGTTGTGCAACGTAATCCATTTTCGAAATAGCGGTATATCTCGAAAACAAAAGCTAACCTAAAAAATCGGTAATTACCATTACCGATTAACACAAATTTATGATAATGATAAAAGTGTTCAATTTTGGATATGGCTCACTGTATATATAGATACCACATATAAAATAAGTTTAGTTTATATGCATAGATCTATGTTGAAGACGCCATAAGAATATATGTATATACATACATACATATGTACATACATTGTTTATAATATTTTTGTTTATGTTGATATGTTTTACTGAATTTTATGACAAATATTTTTCCGAATTTTTTATAATTTTTAATTAAAAAAGATGCTAACCTAACCGAAATATTGAAAAAAATTTACCGCCTCTTTAAAAATAAAATAAAATTTTTTTTTTTATTAGTATTCAAAATACTTTTAAGATTTCAACTATTTTTAAAATATTTTTACAAAATTTGTAATTTATTCTATAAATTTTCATTGTATCTTATAAAATTTGCACATTTTCTCTTAAATATATTAATATTTTCTTCATGTTTTGTATTAAATGGTAAAGGATTGAAAAGGTTGAGTCCTTTGTAAAATAAAGATCGCTGCCTATTTTGTGTCATAACCCTTTGAATTCGAAAATCACCTGCATTTCTTAGTCCATATGGTTGTACTTCGCTGACATATTTTATTTGTTCGCATAGATATTCTGGCGCATCTCCCTGTCTCATCTTCTTAATAAAGTTCAATTTGTTGAGTTTCAATCTTTGTTGTACATTCATCCATTTAAGATTTAAATGCATATCACTTTCATGAGTATATCTATTGCATTTTAAAATTGATCTCATTGGCTTGTTTTGTAGTTTTTGCATTCTTTCTATTTGGTTTGCATTACAGCAGATGTATATTGTCGATCCGAACTCAAAATGTGGCTTAATTATAGTGTTATACATATATATTTACCGCCCTTGTTTTTGATAACTTATTTCTTATTCTTTTAACCTTTCGATGAGTGACAGTTCTGAACTTCACGGCCGTTTGTATATCATGTTTTTTTTTATTGTTTATAACTAAATTCTACATACAAAAATAATTTTTTCAATTTTTTTTAATTTTTTTTTTTTTTTTTTTTTTTTTTTTTTTTTTTGCTTGAATTTTCTTAAGACTATTATAAAAAAGTTTAAACATTATTGTTGTTGAGCGTGTACTTCTTGTCCCCCGCCCTGTGCGCAAGTGTTGCAGCGATGTAAAAGTGTGCTATGTTCTCCGCAAACAGCGTTGGCGCAGACGAAGCAGTATGCCCGCGTTTTCCGCTGCCGCCCGTACTCAGAACGGCGAAGGCGACATGACGGTCTACTTGACCTAGCCGCAAACGACGGTGCATTGCCTTCCATCGGTCTTTGTAATACCTGAAATGAAAAGAAAAATAAAAAACAAATAAATATATATTCTATTCTTGAATTTGAAGATGTTTTTCTTACCCTGACATCGAATGCTTCAATCGCATTGCGTATCCTTGGATATGAGGTTATATGGAATGAATGAATGAATTGTTTCGTTAGCAGTAACAAGAACGACCGCCGTCTGTCACTCCTTTTTATAGGCTTCATTTCGTTGTAAATCGTAATAGCAGCCAATGCAGCGACGTCCAGCATATTATAAATCATGGCCAACGGCCATCGTTGTGTTGCTCTTTTGCAGCTGTAAGTCCTAGCATTTGATCCATGGTATCAACGCCGCATTTGTTGGCGTTGTAATCTTATATGGCATAGGGCTTCCGCTTCTCGGTTTGCTCGTCAACGAGGCAGGTGTAGTGCATTGTGGAGAGCACGTTCACCACTTTATTTTTTTTCGGCACGTATGAGCATAACGCTATATCCCCTTCGTTGAACCCAAATAATGTACTATTGATGGTGCGCTTCGGGTTCTTCTTGAACTCCTGTGGAATGAATGTTTTGTTGTAGCGCACTGTACCAACATATGCGGTCTTCCTCCTCAAAAAAATACGCGCCATTTGAGTTTTTTCGTTGCAAAAATCAAATCTTTTGAACCGAATAAGATAATTGAACAGTTTAAATAGCATATGATAGATAACTGTTCAGCCTATGAAATGAGCGTTTGGAAAGGGTGCTAATCTTTGTAGGGGCCTACTTATGGGTTATCAAAGTTAAAATTAGTAGAAAAATCAATTTTATGGTAACTAAAAAAAATTATTTTTACATTTTTAGATTGGTTTTATTTTTTTTTTAGGGTTTTATGTTTTAAATTATTACCCAACAAATTAAAAAAAAAATTTTTTTTTTTTAAATTTTTTTTTTCAATTTTCTGTAAAATATTCATCACAATTCGTAAGAGAAGGTATATCTAAAAGACTAACCATTTCTAAACTATAATTATTTTGTAACTCTATTCGTGACTTCACATGCCGCATTTGCTGATCAATGTCAACTTCTCAGGAAGAATTTTCACCTCATTTTCAGGAAGACTCCATCAACCGTTTTGCTGTATGGCCCATGAGATCCTGCAGATTGGCTTTCGCAGAGACTTCCGTAAACTCCGTATGCAGTGGTCGTGAATTTATTTTGGCTTGCGTAATATGCTTGTATCCGGGTAAAACGTCAGCGCCGTGTCGCGTTAAAGATGCCCGCAGTTTCTCATATTTCTCTTTAGAAAGTTCTAAGTCCATAAACAAGGCCAAGGCTTCTTCGGAACCATACTTTTTAATGTGTGCGTTTGTGGGCGTGGGAATGCTTTCCTTAATCCTTTTAAGTCGCAGTGGGATTGCATCAGCGACAGATTTGGTTATCTGCGACCTAACTCTTTCACTATCCTTTGTATATTTAATAGACAGCGCGTGCGATAAATGCTTCGTGGTCAAGTCATTGGTGGCATCGGCAAGTTTCCTCTTTCTTGTGAAAATTGAACACTCCTCAATACTTTTTTTTGCCTTCCTTTTGCTCCTCTGGTTGATGTGGTGGGTTTATCTACTGCCAATATATCCAGGATGGTGTCTTCATTAAGCCAGTCCTCGTATTTGGAGTTGAAGTTCTGAATGGTTCGATTAGATTTCACCCATTTTGTCTTTATATTTGCATATATCAGATAAAAATGATTTTTTATAATTTCGCTTCTCTCAATATTTCCGTATAAGCTATCAAGTTCTTCTAAAGCGGCTTCCGTGAAAAACTTTGGTGTGGTTGACTTTCTAAACAGTTCAAATAATTTTAAATTGTTCAACGCCATGTTTTCAATACTTAAATTGTTTAATGGTTTCAGTAATTGTTGCGCCAACTTTCAGTCGTAGACTAATCCAGGCATTATGCTTATTTTGCAATATATAGGCTTATGCTACCATGCCTAAAAATTTACCTGTTCCCTGCATACATATGGATTTAGACTGAATAATGCAATTTTGATATGCACGTGTCCAAATAAGATTTGTGCCTACCTGTAGGGACCATAAGTCAATATTGTTCTTGACCATTTGTACGCCAAAGTATTGTTTAAGTGAGGTACGTACCTGCTAATTTCAATGAGTAGTTTTTTTCAAACTATTAGATCAAACTACTGTCAGTCAAAACATATAAGGGATGGACGCCATACAATTTCTGCTACCATGTCTTTTTAACCTTTTTTACCTCTAAAAGCCAAGCGGGCACGTACGGGCAGATAAAACCTTTTGAATTATGTAAAGAAATAATCAAAGAACAGGTTTTGCCAATATGGCAAATATAGAAAAATATAGATTTTTTTTATTTTCCGTCAAAGTTGAAAAATAGTGAAAAAACGGATAGTTTTTAAATAGTGATTTACCAGGAGAAACACAAAGCAAACAGTTAATTTTTTTTTTTATCATTATACATTTAATAAATACATCAATCAATACAAACAAAAAATAAGGCGATTCGTTACCTATTTTTCGTGATATTACACCTGAAATCGCAACAAATTGACTAAAAATTGTGTGTTTTTTTGAAAACCGAAAGTCGGTCAACTTTGCACGGTTATATCTTCTAAACTAAAAATGTGATATTTTTAAGAGTGGCATATTTGAAATCGTTGAAAAGTTTCCTATAACATTGGTTTATTCAAAACTTCGTCGGCGCTCATGAAAATTTTGATTTTTGCAAACTCGTTTGCTCTACGGGCGCCACTGTGCGCCGCCGAATTAAAATTTTGCTTGTAAGTCCCGCCGGTTCGAAGGCATATTTACACTAATTTCTTTAGTCAACCATTTCTTTTTAGCCGTGTTGCATATTTATATAAGCTATTATTTATTTATAACATTTTTGTTATTATAATTTGTGCATGTTGACATTAGTGTCTAATAAAAGTAAAATACTTTTTTTTTTAAATAAATTTAAAATTCAATAATAGACTACGGAACGCTAATTACATTTACATTACAAGCATTTTTTATATTTCCTAGGCACAATCTTATGTAACTGTAATTGGAGAAAGCCAATAACATTAACATGGAAATATATTCCATTGAGAGGTAATCTAAATAAAAAAAAACTGGATAAATGATGTTTGTTAGATCATTAATCCCATAATCAGCTTAAAGGATTTGGGTTACCTAAAACGCGCAATTCGAGAAGGTTTAAAAAATTTAATAAAAATAGAAATTTCCTAAAAGTTTATAAAGCATAAAATATCTGTTTATGGGTTCCAACCAGTAGAGAATAAACAAAATCGCTGAAAAACGTCAAAAATTAAAAAAAAAAAATGCAAACATTTAAAAAAAACCAAATGTGCAACCTCCAAAATTTGTTCACATTTGCAACTTGCTAGCAAATCATTTTTAAGTAAGCGCGAATTCTGAAAATTGGTTTAAAAATTAAGGAGCAGCTCAAAAAAAAATCGGCTCACAAATGACGGAGTTATGCTGTTACAAACATTAAATGACGGAGTTATGCGGTTACAAACATTAAATAAGTAACATACAACCGAATTGAAACCTTCCTTCTTTTTTGAAGTCGGGTTTAAATATATATGTAATCCTTTAATTCCCTGTGGAACATAGGGCCGCCGTTTAAATACATATATTTATATTAATAACAAATACATGTATTTATTTCCAATAATAACAAATTGTAATAGAACATTTTCATTTTGAATAATAAATTATTTTGTCAGGTGATCCACTACCGGCTACTTTTTGCTGAACCTTCGCCGCAAAAACATTTGGCGACTTAGACTTCTGTTAAGAAATGTCAGAAAAAAATTTTCTTTTCTTTATGTCAAAAATGTTTTAATTTCACACAGCACAAACATAAAATTTTTCTACCACAGACAAATTTTATTTCGCCATAGAACTACTTTGCTACCGTTTCACACACACCCTAAGTTTTAAATTTGTAATGGATTTAAAACATTTTAAATAAAGTGTAGTAAAATACTGGGATGTTTAGATTAATTTAAGAATAAGATTCAAATACTTTATTTTATTAATTCAGGTTATTAAAAGAAAAGTGTGTGTTTTTTTAGAATAAAGAAACCGGAAGAAGAAAGAATAAAAGTAATGTAAAAACCATTGTTAGATGAGATCAAAACAATAAACATCTGATTAATGTATAACAATTAGAATGTCAGGTTTTATATGGGTTACTACATGAATATTTCAACATAAAGCTATATAATGATGAAATTGCCTGGAGCACTGGGATATGATAATTAATGATTACATATTTCTTTGACTAATTATCTGAATTTTTATTGATATTATTTGGATATATACAATAACTTTTTTCTTACTTAGTAATCATAAAATAATTTTTTAGACTTCAAACAGGAATGCGGGGTGCTTTCGGAAAACCCCAAGGAACCGTTGCAAGAGTTCGTATTGGACAACCAATAATGTCTGTTAGATCTAGTGACAGATTCAAAGCACAAGTTGTTGAAGCTCTTCGTCGTGCGAAGTTTAAGTTTCCTGGTCGTCAAAAAGTAAGTATACTTTGTTTTTATATAATCCCCTATTATGAAAGTCAACGTCGACAAAAGTCGACGGCCGCCAAACATTAATTGTATTTTCTTAGTCATTATTGACAACAATCAATAACTTTAACATTTACTTTGTATTGCTATGTCGCACAGTGGCGCCATTTGAGTTTTTTCGTTGCAAAAATGATATCTTTTGAACCGAATAAGATAATTGAACAGTTTAAACAGCATATGATAGATAACTGTTCAGCCTATGAAATGAGCGTTTGGAAAGGGTGCTACGCTTTGTAGGGGCCTACTTATGGGTTATCAAAGTTAAAATTAGTAGAAAAATCAATTTTATGGTAACTAAAAAAAATTATTTTTACATTTTTAGATTGTTTTTATTTTTTTTCTTAAAGGTTTTATGTTTTAAATTATTACCCAATAAATTAAAAAAAAATTATTTTTTTTTTTAAATTTATTTTTTAAATTTTCTGTAAAATATTCATCACAATTCGTAAGAGAAGGTATATCTAAAAGACTAACCATTTCTAAACTATAATTATTTTGTAACTCTATTCGTGACTTCACATGCCGCAGGGAAGAAATAAGTGGATCGGAAGATGCTGCCAACATGTTGAAGAGGTCCTCATTTTGCCTTACCCTTGATGCTTTGAATGTGTTCTGCAATCTATATTTTTTTATAAAATTTGTTAAGAGACTCCTGTGCTTCTTCAGAAAGCTCTCCAATTGGCAAAGACTGGTACTCAATTATATCTTTGCCATGCGCCAATATTTTATGGACGGTCGGGGTCAACTTCTTCTGTGGATACATTTCTGCTAAAAGAGATGCAGTTTTCGACGCATATTCTCCATATTTTGTAGAATTGACATTTTCTTTGCAGTTTAAAACACCCAAGATCGTTCCCAATCTTTTCACGATTTGATTGCCAATTCCAATGATTCTAGTTATTGCCTCATCATTTTCAAAAAATCTCCTAGAAGTGTTTCCATCGTTTGAGTTACCGTATCCGTGCTTGGGACAGTCTACTTTTAATCCAACTTGTTTAAAAAAAGCATCCTGTATTTGCTTCTTTCTGATCTTTTCCTTATCCTTTATTGATGTATTTTCATCGAAGTTTTCCTCCTCTTGTGGTAGGGTATATGCCAGTTTTAGCAAGAATTCCATACACCTTATCCTTGCGTGGAATGGTGACATTCCATATTCGTAATTCTCCTCATTTGTAGAATCGTTTAAATTACCAAAGTTCTTCTGACAAATAATAATAAAAAATCGATAAAAATATATAAAAATGAAACGAAAAAAGGGGTTTAAATAGGGTTTTGCTAAATTTTTACCTCCAATATAATTCTGTCTATATATATGTATTTGATAACTAATTGAAATATGTTATAATAAAGCAGAAAAAGATACTAATCTTAAACTCTTTACAACTAATTATATAAAATTGAGATGTAACATATTATATATGAAATAAATTGAATTTAATTGAAAAAAGTTCTTCTGACTCTTTTTGCAAATCGGGCATGACATTGTTGAGGTTGTTCCTGTCAGTTCGTTTACGACTTTTCCGTCAACCATGGTCAGGTGGAACTCGTAATGCATTCAATATATTTTCCTTCTCCAATTTGCAGCTTTGTAGGCTTAATCTTGCTTATTTGTTCTTCAATGTCCTTTACCGTAGTCGTTATGAGTTGTCCCGATTCCCTTGCAAACTGATACATTATTGGTCGGCAATAATGCACTGATGACGAACGTGGATTTTTCCAGTGTAGGGAATCATCCGATTTTAGACGTAAAGGAACAACAGATGCCATAACCATATTTCCGTCCGATATTGTAGCGTCATCGGAAGATATGCTTTGCTTATAAACGCTTTGTCCGGATGATCCATCGCAGCCCCATTTGCTGATTAATGTCAACTTCTCAGGAAGAATTTTCACTTCCGTGAAAAACTTTGGTGTGGTTGACTTTCTAAGCAGTTCAAATAATTTTAAATTGTTCAACGCCATGTTTTCAGTACTTAAATTGTTTAATGGTTTCAGTAATTGTTGCGCCAACTTTCAGGCGTAGACTAATCCAGGCATTATGCTTATTTTGCAATATATAGGCTTTTGCTACCATGCCTAAAAATTTACCTCTTCCCTGCATACATATGGATTTAGGCTGAATAATGCAATTTTGATATTATGCACGTGTCCAAATAAGATTTGTGCCTACCTGTAGGGACCATAAGTCAATATTGTTCCTGACCATTTGTACGCCAAAGTATTGTTTATGTGAGGTACGTACCTGCTAATTTCAATGAGTAGTTTTTTTCAAACTATTAGATCAAACTACTGTCAGTCAAAACATATAAGGAATGGACGCCATACAATTTCTGCAACCATGTCTTTTTAAACTTTTTTACCTCTAGAAGCCAAACGGGCACGTACGGGCAGATAAAACCTTTTGCATTATGTAAAGAAATAATCAAAGAACAGGTTTTGCAAATATGGCAAATATAGAAAAATATAGTTTTTTTTTATTTTCCGTCAAAGTTGAAAAATAGTGAAAAAACGGATAGTTTTTAAATAGTGATTTACCAGGAGAAACACAAAGCAAACAGTTAATTTTTTTTTATCATTATACATTTAATAAATACATCAATCAATACAAACAAAAAATAAGGCGATTCGTTACCTATATTTCGTGATATTACACCTGAAATCGCAACAAATTGACTAAAAATTGTGTGTTTTTTTGAAAACCGAAAGTCGGTCAACTTTGAACGGTTATATCTTCTAAACTAAAAATGTGATATTATTAAGAGTGGCATATTTGAAATCGTTGAAAAGTTTCCTGTAACATGGGTTTATTCAAAACTTCGTCGGCACTCATGAAAATTTTGATTTTTGCAACCTCGCTTGCTCTACGGGCGCCACTGTGTGTCGTCGAGCTGCCAGATTTGACGATTTTTCAAATGACAAATTTTATTCAAATGTCTTATACTTATAATTTCACATTTTATTTTAGCTTCTTAGATAATTTGATTTAATTGATTGACAGAAATTTTTATGTCTTAGCTCTTCATCATATAAAATACGAGTTTTTTATAACGATACATAATTTTAAGAGTTTTATTTGATCAGTTCCCAGCAGAATTGTTTTTCATTTTAACTCATTATTTTAAAACGATGATGTTATTGCAGGCAAGTACTAAACATCCTCGCTTATAAATAGGGAGTTAAATAAGTCAATACTGCATTCGCTTACAAATAGGGAGTTAAATAAGCCCTTACCACGTTCGTTTTCAAATAGGTACTCCACATTGTTATAAGCAAAACTGAATTTGTCAAAAAAAATTGGGCTGTTATGTGAACTCCAAGCCAGTCGGCGATTGTAGGAGGGCTCTAGGAAAAATCTTAGGGAATTATATCGTGAGGCTCTGCTGGGTACCGAGTCACTGCAACATCACCGGCAACGAGATAGCTGATGAGTGGCGAGACTGGGCTCGGAAATGGAGGATCCTAACAGTTTGCAGGTGGGCAGGCCTCCAATGGGCTTCTACTTTGGGAGAATTAGGGAATGGGTTATGAGCGGGACTAATCGGGTTTGGCGGGACCGAGCGGACTGCCGGGTGTCGCGCACGCTGTGGCCGATGCTTAGTAGGTCGAATTCGGACGCGCTGCTGGGTAAGAGTAGGGGCTGCGTCAGGACCATGATAGGTATTATGTATGATAGGCAGAATAGCGGTGAGAATGGGGTCTGGCTTATCGGATATACATATTTATTTATTTATTTAAGAGTTCATTACGTCGGTCGCGCTCGTTGAAGATAGACGTGTTCTCTAAGCTCGGCATACGGTTTATTTTTTATAATAAATTTTAAAAAAAGAAAATATAAGAAAAAGAAAAAAATACATACAGTATGTACATACAGTGGCTGTCAGCTTATTTGATGCAAGCAAATCTAAAAAAATTCAAGTCGTTATAATTCATAAACTAAATAATATTTTTAAAAACTCAAAAAGCGTTAGAAAAATTAACCGTTTTTATTTCAAATTAAAGTTGAATTTTATTCATATTTCACGTTTTTCTATTAAAGAAATAACAAAAATAAAAAAAATAACAATTTTCAAATATAACAGCTTATTTGATGCAAGATATTAAAAACCTAAAAAATAACGTAATATTTAAGACAATGTATTTTTAATATTTTGTGTGATAGGCCTTTTGGTCTATAACAGCTTTGAACCGATTTTGCACGTTTTGTTTTACTCATGGCTACTGCAGATGTTGATGGTTGATCAATAATGTGATTATCCTGCGAAGACTTCTCTTGATTTCGGCCATATATTTCAAACGGTCCAGCAACTTCTTACAAAGCAGTATTCTAAATTAAAAACGAAATAAGCCATGCATACAAACATATACATACATATAAGTATGTATTGGAAAAAATAACATGAAGATAAATAAACGGTATCATTTATGGGAATTCTATTTTCGTCTACGTATTCCTCATCTGTTAGTTCATCGATTATATCTGGAGGGAGTACACAAACGGTATATATTATAGCCATTATTTCTTCAATGGTCAAAATTTTACGCGTCATTTTTTATTCAAATTACGATTTCAAGATTTAAAGACACTAGAAACACAACAAAATTTACAACTAGGTGACGAAAAAGTAATGAGCACAACACTTTTTCACTACACTGAATAACTTTCAACACTCTTGCTACATAGTATTGTTTAAAAAGGCTTATTTCTGCGTATTCAGTTAGAAACAGTACCTTTACTTGTAGAAAAAAGAAACACATGCAGCCCAAAGTTTATTTTATATGTTGAATAGCGGCCAAAGTTCGCGCTTGCGAACATCAATATTTACCGTTGTCTAAATTAACTTTGTTGTAGTTTTTTGTTATATGTGGTAATATATGGTGTAGAAAAATCATGTGTAGCTTAAAAAATATTTTATTAATAAAATTGTTAATTATTGTTTATTTAAACTTAGAGTACAAACGATCAAAATAATAAGTTTTCTGTTCGCACTTGCTTATTAGGATGAAAATGGGTTAAATGGCTGAGTGGACAAACTTTTAAAGTGAATTCGTTTCTGAACCCTTTATAAACCTGATATATTTTTGTAAATAAGACCTTTGATTTTCTTTTCTTTTTTATTAATCTTAGCCAATCCCACGATGTCACACGTAACGTGACATTTAAAACAAAAGCAAATTTTAGAATTTGTTCTGTGTATCAGTCTTATTGATTACCTCTTTAACAGTTACAGCGGTATTCATAACAAAAAGTTAGCCACAGTCTGTACACTACGTACAACGAGCTGCTAACTAGAATGCCGATTAAGCTTAGCACATAGTTAATTCATAACAAACTTCTATCCGTCAGCTAACTTATAGTGCATTTACACTTGTAATTTTCAAACTAGTTTATGATCGTAAACTACTTTCATTAACTATATCGTTTACATCAGCAGTTTTGACAGTTAACAGTTTAACAGCCGTGTCACAAAACAGCTGACTTCAGTAAAAAAAAAACTTAAAAACGTTGGTGCACGTACATTTATACATACGATAAACATACCTTTTATTTTCGTTATCCATATTATATAAAACAATTTTCAATTAATTTTTTTAAACTTTTTCTTGATGTGTTCCTTTTTTTAACGCAAACTTTTTTAACTTAATTTTTTTTTTTTTTTATGAAATGTCAAATATCACTAGCGTTGCCAGAGCAAAATTTGAAAAGAACATTGCGTATTTATTTGTAATGGCGATGCCACTTTTCATGGATAGAAAATAAACACTTAGACAAAGTGCTAAAACAGGGTTTGCCAAAATAGGGTTTGAAATAGTCAAACTTTATAAAAAAAATAAAAATTATTTCTGTAGGTTTTTTCAAGCGTGATAGTTTACGTTCCACGCGACTTAACTTCGCAACCAGCACACAAAAATTTTTTTCACTCATACGTTTTCCAGATTGTGTTAAAAAAATTTTTATTTCGAACACATTTATGCCGAAGTGGGTAGAAAAATACCTAGACACCACAGGTGCAGGTACCACAGATAAAATAAAAATTATAATTCCATATCAATGTAAATAGCCTAAATACCATCTGTGCGAAATTTTATCAAAATCAGACAACGAATTCGTGGGTCAGGCAGTAATGGGTTAATGATACCACGTTATATGGCTGAAAAATGTAACAAGTTTTGCATTAATCATCGCTGGTTTTGTTATTTAATTTTTTGTTTTTCCCTCCACATGTAAATATTTAAAAAAGTTTTTAAAATTAAAATAATGTTGGTCCGTGACTCAGTAACAGAAATTATATAAGGAATTCGTTACATACGGCCCTATTTTAGAAATTTTAATGCTGCTCATTTAAATTGAAAGAGTATTACCCCACCGGTAATTATTAGAAAATCGATGATTTCAAATCTATCGTAGGCCACTTTTTTGGACGTGTTTGCTGTTTCTGAAACCTGGTTGAAACCTTTCATTTCAAATCGTTGTATTAAGATCCCTGGTTTTAAATTTTTCAGAAATTATCGTTTGGTTTCATGAGAAGATATGTTGGCATTTGTCTCGCAGGGGTATTAAATTTAGAAAAGTATTTTAACTTTCTGAATATACACCATAAGCAATTAACGAGAAAAATTTTTCATAACCAAATAATGCGAATGCTAAAAATTTGTAAATTTTACAGTTTCCGCTTGATGTAGCTAGTTTTTAGAATTACAAATGTTAATACCACTTACAAATCAAATTAATATTATTCTTTTTTTAGATTTATGTCTCAAAGAAATGGGGATTTACTAAGTACGATCGTGAACGTTACGAAGAATTGCGTAATGAAAATCGCTTAGAGCCTGATGGTTGCAATGTCAAATATAGACCAGAGCATGGCCCTATGGCAATATGGGAAAGAGTACAACGTGATGTATATGCCTAAACTTAATAATAAAGTTTTTACAGATTTCTTGAGTTGTGTGATATATCTCAAATTTATGTAATTTTCCATCAATAAAAGTATTTAAAACATGTAATTGTGTTTATTTAATTTAATACTACAGTACTGCAAATTATTGTTTTCGATTTGTGCACTTACATATTTCTATATAATGTATCAAGGTACTCAAACTAACTGCCTGTTTGTAGAATTTTTAAATTTTGTTTTGTAAGTTAAGCGAGTCACTTTTGCACTCGCGTTCTACAAATAGGCAGTAAGAGTTTTAGACAAAATCATGCACAACTGTAGTTGCCAAATTAAAATTTCATGAAAATTCTCAAATTTAGGGCATAAATCGTCGAAAGGTTATGTTTGACCCAAAAATCGTCCAATCTGTGGGCTAATTACACTGTGAGACAAATGGTAGGGGTCAGTGATCGGGAAGGGTTCAAACTACGCCTAGGGTTCCTAAACGGAACACCCCTAGACAGGTAAAAATTCAGCTTAAAGGTTTTACGACTATGGTCTGAAAAAGTACAGTCCGTTGCCACCCTCCATTCCACAACAAGTTGATCGTCGCGGTTCACTAATGTCAGATCTTTTACTGCCTGCCTACCCTTATTACAGATAAGATTGTTAGTAGTTATAAAATCAAACATTAACCCACCCCTTTTGTTGATGTCGGCGCTCCCCCATTGGTTATGATGTGCATTGACATCGCAGCCCTATACAAGGATTGCACCTTTTCTTCTTGCATATGCCGTCAATTCCTACACCTCTGTGGCAGGCGGATCTTTTGCCTCGTGCGCTATATACACCGAAGCCAGTGTAAGAGTTCGCTTACCTTTGGCTTCTCCATTTATGTACGACGGTCAAGTTACCGCACCTGAAAGAATTAGAGATGAGAAAATTCAATTCATTCCTCGCTAGAATACACGTTCTTAGCTTGTCCTCAGTAAACGGGATAAACATAGGCCCCTATTATGAGTTAAATTCGATAAACGATTTTCGCTGGCTATCGAACATCGACTATCGAATGTTAATTTGGTATTATGAGTTGGCAGCACTGTCGAAAATTTCGTTGTGCATCGAATTTTTCAACGAAAGCAAATTTGCTTTCGACGGGGAAAATAATTTAAAAAAAATTGTTGAAAATTTAAGTTTTTGTTAATTTATTAGTTTTGGTGTGCAAATTCCACATTCTTAATTATTTTTAATTATTTTATGCAAGTCTAAAGTCGACAGTAGTAAGCAGCAGTTGGAAAAGCTTGTTTCCCTTATGGAACAAAATCCTTTGTTGGCAAAAGGAATTTTAACAAAAGTTCAGCCAACAAAAAAGTGGGATGAAATCTCGGAGGAGCTAAATTGTTTGGGACCACCCGTACCATAATTCCGTCGTAGTCATGATTTATATTAGTTTTATTTTTTAAATTTGTTAACAAACATTTTTTATTTAAAGTGACAGCTTATAGAAAATGTACTACTGTGAATAAACTAAAACTTTTTTTATCGAATGTGTGCCATAATACCAAATGAAAATTCGTTCGATCAGCTAATTCGACTGCGGTCGAAAATCGAATTAAGTTCATAATAGGCACCATAGTCAGCCCAATTATGAATAAAAATTCCCTGGGAGTTTTTTCCCTTTTCCCATTTCTACAATTGAATTAACATAGGAAAAATGGGAGAAGAGAGAAAACTCCCGGGGAGTTTTTCTTTCATAATTGGGCTGAGTGTATCCCGTAACCTTAATCCGCAAACCTTATTTTTATTTATCCAAGGCTTTTGGAGAAGGGCAACGTCCGTCCAAATAATTGTTCGACCGAAGCTGCTTCTCAATTGTGCAGATTTCTTTGCACCACTAACAGCTTCTTTGGTCCTGTCATGCTTCGGATACCGGAACCTGACATTACCTAGCTCGAACTTAACATCCATGGACTTCTGCCACAGCTCGGCACTGATCCTCCCATCTGGATCATCCCGATCGATGACAGCCACCTGTAGATGACTTCCAGGCTCGTCGACTTCTTCACTCTCTTGTTCGATGAAGAAGGTTGATCATCCCAGATCTGAAATTCTTAATGGTCTCCTTATTGGGGTAATTAGAAGTTTCAGTCGGAGATGTACCAGACCTCTTCAATGAGCTCGGTGGTTTCGGCACTGGTTTGGAAGACTTGTTCCTGCCAGAGCCTTTCCCATATTGGCCTCCGTACGGGAGCCACTAGTGGAATCGGACGGAGGATTACAAGTCTTCTTCCCCGTATCCCTTACCTTAACCACTTTGCCTGCAGTCTTGGGTTACGCCCCTTTTCCCTTCGCAGCTCCTTTCGAAGACATGAGCGCCTTGGTCATTGGGGCAACAGCTCCCTTTTCTTCATCCCTGCGACAGGTTGACGAAACCCCAACCCCTATTCTAGTTCGGGCAGTATCCGGGCCGGCGACTACATCCACCTTCTTTTTTAAGGAATAGGACCAAGCCAACACGGTACTGACGGCCGTAAATTCTTTCAATTTTGCGATATGTCGGTGCCGTCTCAGAAGGTATACCTCGCAGTTAACGTTGAAGGATCTCTCTTTGCCATCTTATTTGGATATGCTAGAGATGTCCTCGTCCCGTTACGCGCCTTCTTCGTTCGGCTGGAGTTCTTCATGTCACGTGAAGGGGCGCTTGGCATCTCCTCCAAGGCACCCTGCTCCCTGATGTCCCCTGGTCTCGCAGGTGGGAGAGGCATGCTCCTCGTCAGAGCAGTCAGCCTCTCCAACCCCTGAGTAGCCCCGGCTTTACCACAGGAGTCACTCGACGGTCCCAGAAGACCATCCACATGAACAGTCAAAAGGGTACTTTCCGACATCCCGTCCGAATGACCGTCTTCTCTTCTCTGGTCGATCGCGACCTTCAAACTTTTGTTTTTTTGTGTGTAATTAAGAGGGTTTAATGTTTGTTCCCACAAGTATTCTCGTACAGACGGACCATACAACGCAGTGACGGCGTGCGTAGACTAACATACAACAGCGCTTTGCATTGACGCACAGTGGCGCCCGTAGAGCAAACGAGGTTGCAAAAATCAAAATTTTCATGAGCGTCGACGAAGTTTTGAATCAACCCATGTTATAGGAAACTTTTCAACGATTTCAAATATGCCACTCTTTATAATATCACATTTTTAGTTTAGAAGATATAGCCGTTCAAAGTTGACCGACTTTCGGTTTTCAAAAAAACACACAATTTTTAGTCAATTTGTTGCGATTTCAGGTGTAATATCACGAAAAATAGGTAACGAATCGCCTTATTTTTTGTTTGTATTGATTGATTTATTTATTAATTGTATAATGATAAAAAAAATTAACTGTTTGCTTTGGGTTTCTCCTGGTAAATCACTATTTAAAAACTATCCGTTTTTCACTATTTTAAAAAGACATGGTTGCAGAAATTGTATGGCGTCCATCCCTTATATGTTTTGACTGACAGTAGTTTGATCTAATAGTTTAAAAAAACTACTCATTGAAATTAGCAGGTACGTACCTCACTTAAACAATACTTTGGCGTACAAATGGTCAAGAACAATATTGACTTATGGTAAAAATTGCATTATTCAGCCTAAATCCATATGTATGCATGGAACAGGTAAATTTTTAGGCATGGTAGCATAAGCCTATATATTGCAAAATAAGCATAATGCCTGGATTAGTCTACGACTGAAAGTTGGCGCAACAATTACTGAAACCATTAAACAATTTAAGTGGCTGTGGGAAAAATCGCCCAAAGAAATGTGGCCCAAAAAAAGAAATGAAAAATCGCCCAAATGAAGAATCGCCCAACAGAACATGAAAAATGACCCAAAAAGTTATATATGAAATTTTGCCCCCAAAAGAAACGAAAAAGGGCCCAAAAAAAAAAATGAAAAATGACCCAAAAAGCAAAAACGAATTTTTTCCCGGTGGCATGTTATAACGTCCAGTGTCATAGTGTCCATGGACGTTATGACACTCCAAAAAGTGTCATAGTGTCCATGGACACTGCGCTAACTAAAGCTTCTCTGCACAGACGGCCTTCGGCCGGGCGCAAGGATTTTCTCCTCTATGGTATAACAAACACCGGCTTCGCTAACTAAAGCTTCTCTGCATAGTCGGCTTTCATTTGGAAACAAGGCAGATTTTAGAAGCTTTACTTAGCGAAGCCGGTGTTTGTTATACCATAGAGGAGAAAATCCTTGCGCCCGGCCAAAGGCCGGCTGTGCAGAGAAGCTTTAGTTAGCGAAGCCGGTATTTGTTATACCATAGATGAGAAAATCCTTGCGCCCGGCCGAAGGCCGGCTGTGCAGAGAAGCTTTAGTAAGCGAAGCCGGTGTTTGTTATACCATAGAGGAGAAAATCAAAAAAATGGGCCATTTTTCATACAACATTTTTTCATTATGAAAAATCACCCAAATTAAAAAAACGAAAAATCACCCAACAATAACGAAAAATAGCCCAAAAATTTTAGGTCACTTTTCATATGAATTTAGGCCCAATTTTACATGGAATTTTTTTGGGCGATTTTTCATTTCTTTTTTTGGGCCATTTTTCTTTGGGCGATTTTTCCCACAGCCAATTTAAGTACTGAAAACATGGCGTTGAACAATTTAAAATTATTTGAACTGTTTAGAAAGTCAACCACGCCAAAGTTTTTCACGGAAGCTGCTTTAGAAGAACTTGATAGCTTATACGGAAATATTGAGAGAAGCGAAATTATAAAAAATCATTTTATCTGATATATGCAAATATTAAGGCAAAATGGGTGAAATCTAATCGAACCATTCAGAACTTCAACTCCAAATACGAGGACTGGCTTAATGAAGACACCATCCTGGATATATTGGCAGTAGATAAACCCACCACATCAACCAGAGGAGCAAAAGGAAGGCCAGAAAAATATTAAGGAGTGTTAAATTTTCACAAGAAAGAGGAAACTTTCCGATGCCACCAATGACTTGACCACGAAGCATTTATCGGACGCGCTGTCTATTAAATATACAAAGGATAGTAAAAGAGTTAGGTCGCAGATAACCAAATCTGTTGCTGATGCAAGCCCACTGCGACTAAAAAGGTTTAAGGAAAGCATTCCCACGCCCACAAACGCACACATTAAAAAGTATGGTTCCGAAGAAGCTTTGGCCTTGTTTATGGACTTAGAACTTTCCAAAGAGAGATATGAGAAACTGCGGGCATCTTTAACGCGACACGGCGCTGACGTTTTAACCGGATACAAGCATATTACGCAAGCCAAAATAAATTCACGACCACTGCATACGGAGTTTACGGAAGTCTCTGTGAAAGATTGGCTTTCGCAGAGACTCATGGTCCATACATCAAAACGGTTGTTGGAGAGTCTTCCTGAAAATGAGGTGAAAATTCTTCCTGAGAAGTTGACATTGATCAGCAAATGGGGCTGCGATGGATCATCCGGACAAAGGATATCTTCCGATGACGCTACAATATCAGACGGAAATATCTTTATGGCATCTGTTGTTCCTTTGCGGCTAAAATCTGATGTTTCCCTACACTGGAAATATCCACATCCGTCATCAGTGCATTATTGCCGACCAATAATGTTTCAGTTTGCAAGGGAATCGGCAGAACTCATAAGAACCACGGTGAAGGACATTGAAGAACAAATAAGCAAGATTAAGCTGCAAATTGGAGAAGGAAAATATATTGAATGCAATTACGAGTTCCACCTGACCATGGTTGACGAAAAAGTAGTTAACGAACTGACGGAAACAACCTCAACAATGTCATGCCCGATTTGCAAAAAGAGTCAGAATAACTTTGGTAATTTAAACGATTCTACAAATGAGGAGAATTACGAATATGGAATGTCACCATTGTACGCAAGGATAAGGTGTATGGAATTCTTGCTAAAACTGGCGTATACCCTACCACAAAAGGAGGAAAACTTCGATTAAAATACATCAAGACAAAGCTGCAAATTGGAGAAGGAAAATATATTGATGCAATTACGAGTTCCACCTGACCATGGTTGACGGAAAAGTCGTAAACGAACGGACAGGCACAACCTCAACAATGTCATGACCGATTTGCAAAAAGAGTCAGAAGAACTTTGGTAATTTAAACGATTCTACAAATGAGGAGAATTACGAATATGGAATGTCACCATTGCACGCAAGGATAAGGTGTATGGAATTCTTGCTAAAACTGGCGTATACCCTACCACAAAAGGAGGAAAACTTCGATTAAAATACATCAAGACAAAGCTGCAAATTGGAGAAGGAAAATATATTGATGCAATTACGAGTTCCACCTGACCATGGTTGACGGAAAAGTCGTAAACGAACGGACAGGCACAACCTCAACAATGTCATGACCGATTTGCAAAAAGAGTCAGAAGAACTTTGGTAATTTAAACGATTCTACAAATGAGGAGAATTACGAATATAGAATGTCAACATTGCACTCAAGGATAAGGTGTATGGAATTCTTGCTAAAACTGGCGTATACCCTATCACAAGAGGAGGAAAACTTCGATGAAAATACATCAATAAAGGATAAGGAAAATATCAGAAAGAAGCAAATACAGGATGCTTTTTTTAAACAAGTTGGACTAAAAGTAGACTGTCCCAAGCACGGATACGGTAACTCGAACGATGGAAACACTTCTAGGAGATTTTTTGAAAATGATGAGGCAGTAACTAGAATCACTGGAATTGACAATCAAATCGTGAAAAGATTGGGAACGATCTTGGATGTTTTAAACTGCAGAGAAAAGGTCAATTCTACAAAATATGGAGAATATGCGTCGAAAACTGCATCTCTTTTAGCAGAAATGTATCCACAGAAGAAGTTGACCCCGACCGTCCATAAAATATTGGCGCATGGCAAAGATATAATTGAGTACCAGTCTTTGCCAATTGGAGAGCTTTCTGAAAAAGCACAGGAGTCTCTTAACAAATTTTATAAAAAATATAGATTGCAGAACACATTCAAAGCATCAAGGGTAAGGCAAAATGAGGACCTCTTCAACATGTTGGCAGCATCTTCCGATCCACTTATTTCTTCCCTGCGGCATGTGAAGTCACGAATAGAGTTACAAAATAATTATAGTTTAGAAATGGTTAGTCTTTCAGATATACCTTCTCTTACGAATTGTGATGAATATTTTACAGAAAATTTAAAAAATAAATTAAAACAGGCGAACCGGCGTGCAGGAGCTCAGTAAACACAGCAGTTGGTACGACGAAAAGAAATTATCGAAATAAATTCTGTTGTGATCGGGGGTTTTTTCATTTTCCAATAGTTGCAGTACAACATCTGCGTCCAACCCGATTTGACGATCATAATTATCACCAGAGACACCACAATTTGTAACCAAAACGAATTTGTTTATTTTTTATGTACATTACATGAGTGGCGACCAAAATATGGTACCAACTGCTCATCGATCGACAAATCGGCACACCATATGCCGAACTGCATGAATTTGGAGTTTGCTATGTCTATCAATGGTCTAACCTGAGAAAATTAAAAGTCGATTAAAAATCAACGTCAATCTCATAAAAATAAATTTTATTTACCTTGGTGAGCTTATCATTTAAATCCAAATTAATGTTGTTTTTAAAATGAATACATCGTTTTATGCCTTTGATCACTTTACGTGGAATACTTTGTTTAACCATAGGGTTGTCCAGGCATGGATCATTTGACCAATACTCTTCAATTGATGGCAAAGTGTTACATCCTAACATGAGAATGCCTAAGAAACGTCTTAGTCTATTTTCATTCAATGAAATTTCAATAATTTGTTGTGCATAGTTACTTGATTCTTTTATGATAAAAATCAAGCATTTCCATTATCAAAAAACCTCTCAAAATGCTGCAGTGGTGACAATCCTTTAATTTCAGAGAATGGCCTAGATCGAGTTTTCAGTAACTCATTTGAATTGGGTTGTAAAACAAATTGAATATTTTCTGATCTATCAGTCCGCTGTGTCCATTTTGGATCTTTAAATGTTCCTATGGAACTGTCCTTTATTTTGACACGTTTTGTTTTACTCATGGCTAATGCAGATGTTGATCAATATTATCCTGCGAAGACTTCTCTTGATTTCGGCCATATATTTCAAACGGTCCAGCAACTTCTTACAAAGCAGTATCCTAAATTAAAAACGAAATAAGCCATGCATACAAACATAAACATATAAGTATGTATTGGAAAAAATAACATGAAGATAAATAAATGGTATCAGTTATGGGAATTTTATTTTCATCTACGTATTCCTCATCTGTAAGTTCATCGATTATATCTGGAGGGAGTACACACGGTGTCCACACCATCATCCTCGTTCTCACTTATAGCCATTATTTCTTCAATGGTCAAAATTTTACGCGTCATTTTTTATTCAAAATACGATTTCAAGATTTAAAGACACTAGAAACACAACACAATTTACAACTAGGTGACGAAAAAGTAATGAGCACAACACTTTCACTACACTGAATAACTTTCAACACTCTTGCTACATAGTATTGTTTAAAAAGGCTTATTTCTGGGTATTCAGTTAGAAACAGTACCTTTACTTGTAGAAAAAAAAAAAAAATGCAGCCCAAAGTTTATTTTATATGTTGAATAGCGGCCAAAGTTCGAGCTTGCGAACATCAATATTTACCGCTGTCTAAATCAACTTTGTTGTAGTTTTTTGTTATATGTGGTAATATATGGTGTAGAAAAATCATGTGTAGCTTAAAAAATATTTTATTAATAAAATTGTTAATTATTGTTTATTTAAACTTAGAGTACATACGATAAGTATTCTATACAAATTTAAGCCTGACAGTTTAAAAAAGCAGACAGAATAAACGATCAAAATAATAAGTTTTCTGTTCGCACTTGCTTATTAGAATGAAAATGGGTTAAATGGCTGATTGGACAAACTTTTAAAGTGAATTCGTTTCTGAACCCTTTATAAACCTGATATATTTTTGTATATAAGACCTTTGATTTTCATTTCTTTTTTATTAATCTTAGCCAATCCCACGATGTCACACGTTAACGTTCGCATAGAAAATTATATTTAAGACAAAAGCAAATTTTAGAATTTGTTCTGTGTATCAGTCTTATTGATTACCTCTTTAACAGTTACAGCGGTATTCATAACAAAAAGTTAGCCACAGTCTGTACAGTACGTACAACGAGCTGCTAACTAGAATGCGGATTAAGCTTAGCACATAGTTAATTCATAACAAGCTTCTATCCGTCAGCTAACTTAGTAAATCAACTTCGAATTTTAATGATACCACATTATATGGCTGACAAATGTAACACGTTTTGCATTAATCATCGCTGGTTTTGTTATTTCATTTTTTGTTTTTCCCTCCACATGTAAATATTTAAAAAAGTTTTTAAAATTAAAATAATGTTGGTCCGTGACTCAGTAACAGAAATTATATAAGGAATTCGTTACATACAACCCTATTTTAGAAATTTTAATGCTGCTCATTTAAATTGAAAGAGTATTACCCCACCGGGTAATTATTCGAAAATCGATGATTTCAAATCTATCGTAGGCGACTTTTTTGGGCGTGTTTGCTGTTTCTGAAACCTGGTTGAAACCTTTCATTTCAAATCGTTGTATTATGATCCCTAATTTTAAATTTTGCAGAAATTATCGTTTGGTTTCATGAGAAGATATGTTGGCATTTGTCTCGCAGGGGTATTAAATTTAGAAAAGTATTTTAACTTTCTGAATATACACCATAAGCAATTAACGAGAAAAATTTTTCATAACCAAATAATGCGAATGCTAAAAATTTGTAAATTTTACAGTTTCCGCTTGATGTAGCTAGTTTTTAGAATTACAAATGTTAATACCACTTACAAATAAAATTAATATTATTCTTTTTTTAGATTTATGTCTCAAAGAAATGGGGATTTACTAAGTACGATCGTGAACGTTACGAAGAATTGCGTAATGAAAATCGCTTAGAGCCTGATGGTTGCAATGTCAAATATAGACCAGAGCATGGCCCTATGGCAATATGGGAAAGAGTACAACGTGATGTATATGCCTAAACTTAATAATAAAGTTTTTACAGATTTCTTGAGTTGTGTGATATATCTCAAATTTATGTAATTTTCCATCAATAAAAGTATTTAAAACATGTAATTGTGTTTATTTAATTTAATACTACAGTACTGCAAATTATTGTTTTCGATTTGTGCACTTACAGATTTCTATATAATGTATCAAGGTACTCAAACTAACTGCCTGTTTGTAGAATTTTTAAATTTTGTTTTGTAAGTTAAGCGAGTCACTTTTGCACTCGCGTTCTACAAATAGGCAGTAAGAGTTTTAGACAAAATCATGCACAACTATAGTTGCCAAATTAAAATTTCATGAAAATTTTCAAATTTAGGGCATAAATCGTCGAAAGGTTATGTTTGACCCAAAAATCGTCCAATCTGTGGGCTAATTACACTGTGAGACAAATGGTAGGGGTCAGTGATCGGGAAGGGTTCAAACTACGCCTAGCGTTCCTAAACGGAACACCCCTAGACAGGTAAAAATTCAGCTTAAAGGTAGTACGACTATGGTCTGAAAAAGTACAGTCCGTTGCCACCCTTCATTCCACAACAAGTTGATCGCCGCGGTTCACTAATGTCAGATCTTTTACTGCCTGCCTACCCTTATTACAGATAATAAGATTGTTAGTAGTTATAAAATCAAACATTTACCCACCCCTTTTGTTGATGTCGGCGCTCCCCCATTGGTTATGATGTGCATTGACATCGCAGCCCTATACAAGGATTGCACCTTTTCTTGCATATGCCGTCAATTCATACACCTCTGTGCCAGGCGGATCTTTTGCCTCGTGCGCTATATACACCGAAGCCAGTGTAAGAGTTCGCTTACCTTTGGCTTCTCCATTTACGACGGTCAAGTTACCGCACCTGAAAGAATTAGAGATGATAAAATTCAATTCATTCCTCGCTAGAATACACGTTCTTAGCTTGTCCTCAGTAAACGGGATAAACATAGTGTATCCCGTAACCTTAATCCGCAAACCTTATTTTTATTTATCCAAGGCTTTTGGAGAAGGGCTACGTCCGTCCGAGTAATTGTTCGACCGAAGCTGCTTCTCAATTGTGCAGATTTCTTTGCACCACTAACAGCTTCTTTGGTCCTGTCATGCTTCGGATACCGGAACCTGACATTACCTAGCCTGAACTTAACATCCATGGACTTCTGCCACAGCTCGGCACTGATCCTCCCATCTGGAACATCCCGATCGATGACAGCCACCTGTAGATGACTTCCAGGCTCGTCGACTTCTTCACTCTCTTGTTCGATGAAGAAGGTTGATCATCCCAGATCTGAAATTCTTAATGGTCTCCTTATTGGGGTAATTAGAAGTTTCAGTCGGAGATGTACCAGACCTCTTCAATGAGCTCGGTGGTTTCGGCACTGGTTTGGAAGACTTGTTCCTGCCAGAGCCTTTCCCATATTGGCCTCCGTACGGGAGCCACTAGTGGAATCGGACGGAGGATTACAAGTCTTCTTCCCCGTATCCGTTACCTTAACCACTTTGCCTGCAGTCTTGGGTTACGCCCCTTTTCCCTTCGCAGCTCCTTTCGAAGACATGAGCGCCTTGGTCATTGGGGCAACAGCTCCCTTTTCTTCATCCCTGCGACAGGTTGACGAAACCCCAACCCCTATTCTAGTTCGGGCAGTATCCGGGCCGGCGACTACATCCACCTTCTTTTTTAAGGAATAGGACCAAGCCAACACGGTACTGACGGCCGTAAATTCTTTCAATTTTGCGACACTGTCGGTGCCGTCTCAGAAGGTATACCTCGCAGTTAACGTTGAAGGATCTCTCTTTGGCATCTTATTTGGATATGCTAGAGATGTCCTCGTCCCGTTACGCGCCTTCTTCGTTCGGCTGGAGTTCTTCATGTCACGTGAAGGGGCGCTTGGCATCTCCTCCAAGGCACCCTGCTCCCTGATGTCCCCTGGTCTCGCAGGTGGGAGAGGCATGCTCCTCGTCAGAGCAGTCAGCCTCTCCAACCCCTGAGTAGCCCCGGCTTTACCACAGGAGTCACTCGACGGTCCCAGAAGACCATCCACATGAACAGTCAAAAGGGTACCGTCTTCTCTTCCCTGGTCGATCGCGACCTTCAAACTTTTGTTTTTTTGTGTGTAATTAAGAGGGTTTAATGTTTGTTCCCACAAGTATTCTCGTACAGACGGACCATACAACGCAGTGACGGCGTGCGTAGACTAACATACAACAGCGCTTTGCATTGACGCACAGTGGCGCCCGTAGAGCAAACGAGGTTGCAAAAATCAAAATTTTCGTGAGCGTCGACGAAGTTTTGAATCAACCCATGTTATAGGAAACTTTTCAACGATTTCAAATATGCCACTCTTTATAATATCACATTTTTAGTTTAGAAGATATAGCCGTTCAAAGTTGACCGACTTTCGGTTTTCAAAAAAACACACAATTTTTAGTCAATTTGTTGCGATTTCAGGTGTAATATCACGAAAAATAGGTAACGAATCGCCTTATTTTTTGTTTGTATTGATTGATTTATTTATTAATTGTATAATGATAAAAAAAATTAACTGTTTGCTTTGGGTTTCTCCTGGTAAATCACTATTTAAAAACTATCCGTTTTTCACTATTTTAAAAAGACATGGTTGCAGAAATTGTATGGCGTCCATCCCTTATATGTTTTGACTGACAGTAGTTTGATCTAAAAGTTTGAAAAAACTACTCATTGAAATTAGCAGGTACGTACCTCACTTAAACAATACTTTGGCGTACAAATGGTCAAGAACAATATTGACTTATGGTCAAAATTGCATTATTCAGCCTAAATCCATATGTATGCATGGAACAGGTAAATTTTTAGGCATGGTAGCATAAGCCTATATATTGCAAAATAAGCATAATGCCTGGATTAGTCTACGACTGAAAGTTGGCGCAACAATTACTGAAACCATTAAACAATTTAAGTGGCTGTGGGAAAAATCGCCCAAAGAAAAATGGCCCAAAAAAAGAAATGAAAAATCGCCCAAATGAAGAATCGCCCAACAGAACATGAAAAATGACCCAAAAAGTTATATATGAAATTTTGCCCAAAAGAAACGAAAAAGGGCCCAAAAAAAAAATGAAAAATGACCCAAAAAGCAAAAACGAATTTTTTCCCGGTGGCATGTTATAACGTCCAGTGTCATAGTGTCCATGGACACTGCGCTAACTAAAGCTTCTCTGCACAGACGGCCTTCGGCCGGGCGCAAGGATTTTCTCCTCTATGGTATAACAAACACCGGCTTCGCTAACTAAAGCTTCTCTGCATAGTCGGCTTTCATTTGGAAACAAGGCAGATTTTAGAAGCTTTACTTAGCGAAGCCGGTGTTTGTTATACCATAGAGGAGAAAATCCTTGCGCCCGGCCAAAGGCCGGCTGTGCAGAGAAGCTTTAGTTAGCGAAGCCGGTATTTGTTATACCATAGATGAGAAAATCCTTGCGCCCGGCCGAAGGCCGGCTGTGCAGAGAAGCTTTAGTAAGCGAAGCCGGTGTTTGTTATACCATAGAGGAGAAAATCAAAAAAATGGGCCATTTTTCATACAACATTTTTTCATTATGAAAAATCACCCAAATTAAAAAAACGAAAAATCACCCAACAATAACGAAAAATAGCCCAAAAATTTTAGGTCACTTTTCATATGAATTTAGGCCCAATTTTACATGGAATTTTTTTGGGCGATTTTTTATTTCTTTTTTTGGGCCATTTTTCTTTGGGCGATTTTTCCCACAGCCAATTTAAGTACTGAAAACATGGCGTTGAACAATTTAAAATTATTTGAACTGTTTAGAAAGTCAACCACGCCAAAGTTTTTCACGGAAGCTGCTTTAGAAGAACTTGATAGCTTATACGGAAATATTGAGAGAAGCGAAATTATAAAAAATCATTTTTATCTGATATATGCAAATATTAAGGCAAAATGGGTGAAATCTAATCGAACCATTCAGAACTTCAACTCCAAATACGAGGACTGGCTTAATGAAGACACCATCCTGGATATATTGGCAGTAGATAAACCCACCACATCAACCAGAGGAGCAAAAGGAAGGCCAGAAAAATATTAAGGAGTGTTAAATTTTCACAAGAAAGAGGAAACTTTCCGATGCCACCAATGACTTGACCACGAAGCATTTATCGGACGCGCTGTCTATTAAATATACAAAGGATAGTAAAAGAGTTAGGTCGCAGATAACCAAATCTGTTGCTGATGCAAGCCCACTGCGACTAAAAAGGTTTAAGGAAAGCATTCCCACGCCCACAAACGCACACATTAAAAAGTATGGTTCCGAAGAAGCTTTGGCCTTGTTTATGGACTTAGAACTTTCCAAAGAGAGATATGAGAAACTGCGGGCATCTTTAACGCGACACGGCGCTGACGTTTTAACCGGATACAAGCATATTACGCAAGCCAAAATAAATTCACGACCACTGCATACGGAGTTTACGGAAGTCTCTGTGAAAGATTGGCTTTCGCAGAGACTCATGGTCCATACAGCAAAACGGTTGTTGGAGAGTCTTCCTGAAAATGAGGTGAAAATTCTTCCTGAGAAGTTGACATTGATCAGCAAATGGGGCTGCGATGGATCATCCGGACAAAGGATATCTTCCGATGACGCTACAATATCAGACGGAAATATCTTTATGGCATCTGTTGTTCCTTTGCGGCTAAAATCTGATGTTTCCCTACACTGGAAATATCCACATCCGTCATCAGTGCATTATTGCCGACCAATAATGTTTCAGTTTGCAAGGGAATCGGCAGAACTCATAAGAACCACGGTGAAGGACATTGAAGAACAAATAAGCAAGATTAAGCTGCAAATTGGAGAAGGAAAATATATTGAATGCAATTACGAGTTCCACCTGACCATGGTTGACGAAAAAGTAGTTAACGAACTGACGGAAACAACCTCAACAATGTCATGCCCGATTTGCAAAAAGAGTCAGAATAACTTTGGTAATTTAAACGATTCTACAAATGAGGAGAATTACGAATATGGAATGTCACCATTGCACGCAAGGATAAGGTGTATGGAATTCTTGCTAAAACTGGCGTATACCCTACCACAAAAGGAGGAAAACTTCGATTAAAATACATCAAGACAAAGCTGCAAATTGGAGAAGGAAAATATATTGATGCAATTACGAGTTCCACCTGACCATGGTTGACGGAAAAGTCGTAAACGAACGGACAGGCACAACCTCAACAATGTCATGACCGATTTGCAAAAAGAGTCAGAAGAACTTTTCTTTGGGCGATTTTTCCCACAGCCAATTTAAGTACTGAAAACATGGCGTTGAACAATTTAAAATTATTTGAACTGTTTAGAAAGTCAACCACGCCAAAGTTTTTCACGGAAGCTGCTTTAGAAGAACTTGATAGCTTATACGGAAATATTGAGAGAAGCGAAATTATAAAAAATCATTTTTATCTGATATATGCAAATATTAAGGCAAAATGGGTGAAATCTAATCGAACCATTCAGAACTTCAACTCCAAATACGAGGACTGGCTTAATGAAGACACCATCCTGGATACATTGGCAGTAGATAAACCCACCACATCAACCAGAGGAGCAAAAGGAAGGCCAGAAAAATATTAAGGAGTGTTAAATTTTCACAAGAAAGAGGAAACTTTCCGATGCCACCAATGACTTGACCACGAAGCATTTATCGGACGCGCTGTCTATTAAATATACAAAGGATAGTAAAAGAGTTAGGTCGCAGATAACCAAATCTGTTGCTGATGCAAGCCCACTGCGACTAAAAAGGTTTAAGGAAAGCATTCCCACGCCCACAAACGCACACATTAAAAAGTATGGTTCCGAAGAAGCTTTGGCCTTGTTTATGGACTTAGAACTTTCCAAAGAGAGATATGAGAAACTGCGGGCATCTTTAACGCGACACGGCGCTGACGTTTTAACCGGATACAAGCATATTACGCAAGCCAAAATAAATTCACGACCACTGCATACGGAGTTTACGGAAGTCTCTGTGAAAGATTGGCTTTCGCAGAGACTCATGGTCCATACAGCAAAACGGTTGTTGGAGAGTCTTCCTGAAAATGAGGTGAAAATTCTTCCTGAGAAGTTGACATTGATCAGCAAATGGGGCTGCGATGGATCATCCGGACAAAGGATATCTTCCGATGACGCTACAATATCAGACGGAAATATCTTTATGGCATCTGTTGTTCCTTTGCGGCTAAAATCTGATGTTTCCCTACACTGGAAATATCCACATCCGTCATCAGTGCATTATTGCCGACCAATAATGTTTCAGTTTGCAAGGGAATCGGCAGAACTCATAAGAACCACGGTGAAGGACATTGAAGAACAAATAAGCAAGATTAAGCTGCAAATTGGAGAAGGAAAATATATTGAATGCAATTACGAGTTCCACCTGACCATGGTTGACGAAAAAGTAGTTAACGAACTGACGGAAACAACCTCAACAATGTCATGCCCGATTTGCAAAAAGAGTCAGAATAACTTTGGTAATTTAAACGATTCTACAAATGAGGAGAATTACGAATATGGAATGTCACCATTGCACGCAAGGATAAGGTGTATGGAATTCTTGCTAAAACTGGCGTATACCCTACCACAAAAGGAGGAAAACTTCGATTAAAATACATCAAGACAAAGCTGCAAATTGGAGAAGGAAAATATATTGATGCAATTACGAGTTCCACCTGACCATGGTTGACGGAAAAGTCGTAAACGAACGGACAGGCACAACCTCAACAATGTCATGACCGATTTGCAAAAAGAGTCAGAAGAACTTTGGTAATTTAAACGATTCTACAAATGAGGAGAATTACGAATATGGAATGTCACCATTGCACGCAAGGATAAGGTGTATGGAATTCTTGCTAAAACTGGCGTATACCCTACCACAAAAGGAGGAAAACTTCGATTAAAATACATCAAGACAAAGCTGCAAATTGGAGAAGGAAAATATATTGATGCAATTACGAGTTCCACCTGACCATGGTTGACGGAAAAGTCGTAAACGAACGGACAGGCACAACCTCAACAATGTCATGACCGATTTGCAAAAAGAGTCAGAAGAACTTTGGTAATTTAAACGATTCTACAAATGAGGAGAATTACGAATATAGAATGTCAACATTGCACTCAAGGATAAGGTGTATGGAATTCTTGCTAAAACTGGCGTATACCCTATCACAAGAGGAGGAAAACTTCGATGAAAATACATCAATAAAGGATAAGGAAAATATCAGAAAGAAGCAAATACAGGATGCTTTTTTTAAACAAGTTGGACTAAAAGTAGACTGTCCCAAGCACGGATACGGTAACTCGAACGATGGAAACACTTCTAGGAGATTTTTTGAAAATGATGAGGCAGTAACTAGAATCACTGGAATTGACAATCAAATCGTGAAAAGATTGGGAACGATCTTGGATGTTTTAAACTGCAGAGAAAAGGTCAATTCTACAAAATATGGAGAATATGCGTCGAAAACTGCATCTCTTTTAGCAGAAATGTATCCACAGAAGAAGTTGACCCCGACCGTCCATAAAATATTGGCGCATGGCAAAGATATAATTGAGTACCAGTCTTTGCCAATTGGAGAGCTTTCTGAAAAAGCACAGGAGTCTCTTAACAAATTTTATAAAAAATATAGATTGCAGAACACATTCAAAGCATCAAGGGTAAGGCAAAATGAGGACCTCTTCAACATGTTGGCAGCATCTTTCGATCCACTTATTTCTTCCCTGCGGCATGTGAAGTCACGAATAGAGTTACAAAATAATTATAGTTTAGAAATGGTTAGTCTTTCAGATATACCTTCTCTTACGAATTGTGATGAATATTTTACAGAAAATTTAAAAAATAAATTAAAACAGGCGAACCGGCGTGCAGGAGCTCAGTAAACACAGCAGTTGGTACGACGAAAAGAAATTATCGAAATAAATTCTGTTGTGATCGGGGGTTTTTTCATTTTCCAATAGTTGCAGTACAACATCTGCGTCCAACCCGATTTGACGATCATAATTATCACTAGCCTCCTGCGTATAGTATACAGTTAAACAAATACCCATTTGAAGAGCAGAGACACCACAATTTGTAACCAAAACGAATTTGTTTATTTTTTATGTACATTACATGAGTGGCGACCAAAATATGGTACCAACTGCTCATCGATCGACAAATCGGCACACCATATGCCGAACTGCATGAATTTGGAGTTTGCTATGTCTATCAATGGTCTAACCTGAGAAAATTAAAAGTCGATTAAAAATCAACGTCAATCTCATAAAAATAAATTTTATTTACCTTGGTGAGCTTATCATTTAAATCCAAATTAATGTTGTTTTTAAAATGAATACATCGTTTTATGCCTTTGATCACTTTACGTGGAATACTTTGTTTAACCATAGGGTTGTCCAGGCATGGATCATTTGACCAATACTCTTCAATTGATGGCAAAGTGTTACATCCTAACATGAGAATGCCTAAGAAACGTCTTAGTCTATTTTCATTCAATGAAATTTCAATAATTTGTTGTGCATAGTTACTTGATTCTTTTATGATAAAAATCAAGCATTTCCATTATCAAAAAACCTCTCAAAATGCTGCAGTGGTGACAATCCTTTAATTTCAGAGAATGGCCTAGATCGAGTTTTCAGTAACTCATTTGAATTGGGTTGTAAAACAAATTGAATATTTTCTGATCTATCAGTCCGCTGTGTCCATTTTGGATCTTTAAATGTTCCTATGGAACTGTCCTTTATTTTGACACGTTTTGTTTTACTCATGGCTAATGCAGATGTTGATCAATATTATCCTGCGAAGACTTCTCTTGATTTCGGCCATATATTTCAAACGGTCCAGCAACTTCTTACAAAGCAGTATCCTAAATTAAAAACGAAATAAGCCATGCATACAAACATAAACATATAAGTATGTATTGGAAAAAATAACATGAAGATAAATAAATGGTATCAGTTATGGGAATTTTATTTTCATCTACGTATTCCTCATCTGTAAGTTCATCGATTATATCTGGAGGGAGTACACACGGTGTCCACACCATCATCCTCGTTCTCACTTATAGCCATTATTTCTTCAATGGTCAAAATTTTACGCGTCATTTTTTATTCAAAATACGATTTCAAGATTTAAAGACACTAGAAACACAACACAATTTACAACTAGGTGACGAAAAAGTAATGAGCACAACACTTTCACTACACTGAATAACTTTCAACACTCTTGCTACATAGTATTGTTTAAAAAGGCTTATTTCTGGGTATTCAGTTAGAAACAGTACCTTTACTTGTAGAAAAAAAAAAAAAAAATGCAGCCCAAAGTTTATTTTATATGTTGAATAGCGGCCAAAGTTCGAGCTTGCGAACATCAATATTTACCGCTGTCTAAATCAACTTTGTTGTAGTTTTTTGTTATATGTGGTAATATATGGTGTAGAAAAATCATGTGTAGCTTAAAAAATATTTTATTAATAAAATTGTTAATTATTGTTTATTTAAACTTAGAGTACATACGATAAGTATTCTATACAAATTTAAGCCTGACAGTTTAAAAAAGCAGACAGAATAAACGATCAAAATAATAAGTTTTCTGTTCGCACTTGCTTATTAGAATGAAAATGGGTTAAATGGCTGATTGGACAAACTTTTAAAGTGAATTCGTTTCTGAACCCTTTATAAACCTGATATATTTTTGTATATAAGACCTTTGATTTTCATTTCTTTTTTATTAATCTTAGCCAATCCCACGATGTCACACGTTAACGTTCGCATAGAAAATTATATTTAAGACAAAAGCAAATTTTAGAATTTGTTCTGTGTATCAGTCTTATTGATTACCTCTTTAACAGTTACAGCGGTATTCATAACAAAAAGTTAGCCACAGTCTGTACAGTACGTACAACGAGCTGCTAACTAGAATGCGGATTAAGCTTAGCACATAGTTAATTCATAACAAGCTTCTATCCGTCAGCTAACTTAGTAAATCAACTTCGAATTTTAATGATACCACATTATATGGCTGACAAATGTAACACGTTTTGCATTAATCATCGCTGGTTTTGTTATTTCATTTTTTGTTTTTCCCTCCACATGTAAATATTTAAAAAAGTTTTTAAAATTAAAATAATGTTGGTCCGTGACTCAGTAACAGAAATTATATAAGGAATTCGTTACATACAACCCTATTTTAGAAATTTTAATGCTGCTCATTTAAATTGAAAGAGTATTACCCCACCGGGTAATTATTCGAAAATCGATGATTTCAAATCTATCGTAGGCGACTTTTTTGGGCGTGTTTGCTGTTTCTGAAACCTGGTTGAAACCTTTCATTTCAAATCGTTGTATTATGATCCCTAATTTTAAATTTTGCAGAAATTATCGTTTGGTTTCATGAGAAGATATGTTGGCATTTGTCTCGCAGGGGTATTAAATTTAGAAAAGTATTTTAACTTTCTGAATATACACCATAAGCAATTAACGAGAAAAATTTTTCATAACCAAATAATGCGAATGCTAAAAATTTGTAAATTTTACAGTTTCCGCTTGATGTAGCTAGTTTTTAGAATTACAAATGTTAATACCACTTACAAATAAAATTAATATTATTCTTTTTTTAGATTTATGTCTCAAAGAAATGGGGATTTACTAAGTACGATCGTGAACGTTACGAAGAATTGCGTAATGAAAATCGCTTAGAGCCTGATGGTTGCAATGTCAAATATAGACCAGAGCATGGCCCTATGGCAATATGGGAAAGAGTACAACGTGATGTATATGCCTAAACTTAATAATAAAGTTTTTACAGATTTCTTGAGTTGTGTGATATATCTCAAATTTATGTAATTTTCCATCAATAAAAGTATTTAAAACATGTAATTGTGTTTATTTAATTTAATACTACAGTACTGCAAATTATTGTTTTCGATTTGTGCACTTACAGATTTCTATATAATGTATCAAGGTACTCAAACTAACTGCCTGTTTGTAGAATTTTTAAATTTTGTTTTGTAAGTTAAGCGAGTCACTTTTGCACTCGCGTTCTACAAATAGGCAGTAAGAGTTTTAGACAAAATCATGCACAACTATAGTTGCCAAATTAAAATTTCATGAAAATTTTCAAATTTAGGGCATAAATCGTCGAAAGGTTATGTTTGACCCAAAAATCGTCCAATCTGTGGGCTAATTACACTGTGAGACAAATGGTAGGGGTCAGTGATCGGGAAGGGTTCAAACTACGCCTAGCGTTCCTAAACGGAACACCCCTAGACAGGTAAAAATTCAGCTTAAAGGTAGTACGACTATGGTCTGAAAAAGTACAGTCCGTTGCCACCCTTCATTCCACAACAAGTTGATCGCCGCGGTTCACTAATGTCAGATCTTTTACTGCCTGCCTACCCTTATTACAGATAATAAGATTGTTAGTAGTTATAAAATCAAACATTTACCCACCCCTTTTGTTGATGTCGGCGCTCCCCCATTGGTTATGATGTGCATTGACATCGCAGCCCTATACAAGGATTGCACCTTTTCTTGCATATGCCGTCAATTCATACACCTCTGTGCCAGGCGGATCTTTTGCCTCGTGCGCTATATACACCGAAGCCAGTGTAAGAGTTCGCTTACCTTTGGCTTCTCCATTTACGACGGTCAAGTTACCGCACCTGAAAGAATTAGAGATGATAAAATTCAATTCATTCCTCGCTAGAATACACGTTCTTAGCTTGTCCTCAGTAAACGGGATAAACATAGTGTATCCCGTAACCTTAATCCGCAAACCTTATTTTTATTTATCCAAGGCTTTTGGAGAAGGGCTACGTCCGTCCGAGTAATTGTTCGACCGAAGCTGCTTCTCAATTGTGCAGATTTCTTTGCACCACTAACAGCTTCTTTGGTCCTGTCATGCTTCGGATACCGGAACCTGACATTACCTAGCCTGAACTTAACATCCATGGACTTCTGCCACAGCTCGGCACTGATCCTCCCATCTGGAACATCCCGATCGATGACAGCCACCTGTAGATGACTTCCAGGCTCGTCGACTTCTTCACTCTCTTGTTCGATGAAGAAGGTTGATCATCCCAGATCTGAAATCCTTATTGGGGTAATTAGAAGTTTCAGTCGGAGATGTACCAGACCTCTTCAATGAGCTCGGTGGTTTCGGCACTTATTTGGAAGACTTGTTCCTGCCAGAGCCTTTCCCATATTGGCCTCCGTACGGGAGCCACTAGTGGAATCGGACGGAGGATTACAAGTCTTCTTCCCCGTATCCGTTACCTTAACCACTTTGCCTGCAGTCTTGGGTTACGCCCCTTTTCCCTTCGCAGCTCCTTTCGAAGACATGAGCGCCTTGGTCATTGGGGCAACAGCTCCCTTTTCTTCATCCCTGCGACAGGTTGACGAAACCCCAACCCCTATTCTAGTTCGGGCAGTATCCGGGCCGGCGACTTCATCCACCTTCTTTTTTAAGGAATAGGACCAAGCCAACACGGTACTGACGGCCGTAAATTCTTTCAATTTTGCGACACTGTCGGTGCCGTCTCAGAAGGTATACCTCGCAGTTAACGTTGAAGGATCTCTCTTTGGCATCTTATTTGGATATGCTAGAGATGTCCTCGTCCCGTTACGCGCCTTCTTCGTTCGGCTGGAGTTCTTCATGTCACGTGAAGGGGCGCTTGGCATCTCCTCCAAGGCACCCTGCTCCCTGATGTCCCCTGGTCTCGCAGGTGGGAGAGGCATGCTCCTCGTCAGAGCAGTCAGCCTCTCCAACCCCTGAGTAGCCCCGGCTTTACCACAGGAGTCACTCGACGGTCCCAGAAGACCATCCACATGAACAGTCAAAAGGGTACCGTCTTCTCTTCCCTGGTCGATCGCGACCTTCAAACTTTTGTTTTTTTGTGTGTAATTAAGAGGGTTTAATGTTTGTTCCCACAAGTATTCTCGTACAGACGGACCATACATCGCAGTGACGGCGTGCGTAGACTAACATACAACAGCGCTTTGCATTGACGCACAGTGGCGCCCGTAGAGCAAACGAGGTTGCAAAAATTAAAATTTTCATGAGCGTCGACGAAGTTTTGAATCAACCCATGTTATAGGAAACTTTTCAACGATTTCAAATATGCCACTCTTTATAATATCACATTTTTAGTTTAGAAGATATAGCCGTTCAAAGTTGACCGACTTTCGGTTTTCAAAAAAACACACAATTTTTAGTCAATTTGTTGCGATTTCAGGTGTAATATCACGAAAAATAGGTAACGAATCGCCTTATTTTTTGTTTGTATTGATTGATTTATTTATTAATTGTATAATGATAAAAAAAATTAACTGTTTGCTTTGGGTTTCTCCTGGTAAATCACTATTTAAAAACTATCCGTTTTTCACTATTTTAAAAAGACATGGTTGCAGAAATTGTATGGCGTCCATCCCTTATATGTTTTGACTGACAGTAGTTTGATCTAAAAGTTTGAAAAAACTACTCATTGAAATTAGCAGGTACGTACCTCACTTAAACAATACTTTGGCGTACAAATGGTCAAGAACAATATTGACTTATGGTCAAAATTGCATTATTCAGCCTAAATCCATATGTATGCATGGAACAGGTAAATTTTTAGGCATGGTAGCATAAGCCTATATATTGCAAAATAAGCATAATGCCTGGATTAGTCTACGACTGAAAGTTGGCGCAACAATTACTGAAACCATTAAACAATTTAAGTGGCTGTGGGAAAAATCGCCCAAAGAAAAATGGCCCAAAAAAAGAAATGAAAAATCGCCCAAATGAAGAATCGCCCAACAGAACATGAAAAATGACCCAAAAAGTTATATATGAAATTTTGCCCAAAAGAAACGAAAAAGGGCCCAAAAAAAAAATGAAAAATGACCCAAAAAGCAAAAACGAATTTTTTCCCGGTGGCATGTTATAACGTCCAGTGTCATAGTGTCCATGGACGTTATGACACTCCAAAAAGTGTCATAGTGTCCATGGACACTGCGCTAACTAAAGCTTCTCTGCACAGACGGCCTTCGGCCGGGCGCAAGGATTTTCTCCTCTATGGTATAACAAACACCAGCTTCGCTAACTAAAGCTTCTCTGCATAGTCGGCTTTCATTTGGAAACAAGGCAGATTTTAGAAGCTTTACTTAGCGAAGCCGGTGTTTGTTATACCATAGAGGAGAAAATCCTTGCGCCCGGCCAAAGGCCGGCTGTGCAGAGAAGCTTTAGTTAGCGAAGCCGGTATTTGTTATACCATAGATGAGAAAATCCTTGCGCCCGGCCGAAGGCCGGCTGTGCAGAGAAGCTTTAGTAAGCGAAGCCGGTGTTTGTTATACCATAGAGGAGAAAATCAAAAAAATGGGCCATTTTTCATACAACATTTTTTCATTATGAAAAATCACCCAAATTTAAAAAACGAAAAATCACCCAACAATAACGAAAAATAGCCCAAAAATTTTAGGTCACTTTTCATATGAATTTAGGCCCAATTTTACATGGAATTTTTTTGGGCGATTTTTCATTTCTTTTTTTGGGCCATTTTTCTTTGGGCGATTTTTCCCACAGCCAATTTAAGTACTGAAAACATGGCGTTTAACAATTTAAAATTATTTGAACTGTTTAGAAAGTCAACCACGCCAAAGTTTTTCACGGAAGCTGCTTTAGAAGAACTTGATAGCTTATACGGAAATATTGAGAGAAGCGAAATTATAAAAAATCATTTTTATCTGATATATGCAAATATTAAGGCAAAATGGGTGAAATCTAATCGAACCATTCAGAACTTCAACTCCAAATACGAGGACTGGCTTAATGAAGACACCATCCTGGATATATTGGCAGTAGATAAACCCACCACATCAACCAGAGGAGCAAAAGGAAGGCCAGAAAAATATTAAGGAATGTTAAATTTTCACAAGAAAGAGGAAACTTTCCGATGCCACCAATGACTTGACCACGAAGCATTTATCGGACGCGCTGTCTATTAAATATACAAAGGATAGTAAAAGAGTTAGGTCGCAGATAACCAAATCTGTTGCTGATGCAAGCCCACTGCGACTAAAAAGGTTTAAGGAAAGCATTCCCACGCCCACAAACGCACACATTAAAAAGTATGGTTCCGAAGAAGCTTTGGCCTTGTTTATGGACTTAGAACTTTCCAAAGAGAGATATGAGAAACTGCGGGCATCTTTAACGCGACACGGCGCTGACGTTTTAACCGGATACAAGCATATTACGCAAGCCAAAATAAATTCACGACCACTGCATACGGAGTTTACGGAAGTCTCTGTGAAAGATTGGCTTTCGCAGAGACTCATGGTCCATACAGCAAAACGGTTGTTGGAGAGTCTTCCTGAAAATGAGGTGAAAATTCTTCCTGAGAAGTTGACATTGATCAGCAAATGGGGCTGCGATGGATCATCCGGACAAAGGATATCTTCCGATGACGCTACAATATCAGACGGAAATATCTTTATGGCATCTGTTGTTCCTTTGCGGCTAAAATCTGATGTTTCCCTACACTGGAAATATCCACATCCGTCATCAGTGCATTATTGCCGACCAATAATGTTTCAGTTTGCAAGGGAATCGGCAGAACTCATAAGAACCACAGTGAAGGACATTGAAGAACAAATAAGCAAGATTAAGCTGCAAATTGGAGAAGGAAAATATATTGAATGCAATTACGAGTTCCACCTGACCATGGTTGACGAAAAAGTAGTTAACGAACTGACGGAAACAACCTCAACAATGTCATGCCCGATTTGCAAAAAGAGTCAGAATAACTTTGGTAATTTAAACGATTCTACAAATGAGGAGAATTACGAATATGGAATGTCACCATTGCACGCAAGGATAAGGTGTATGGAATTCTTGCTAAAACTGGCGTATACCCTACCACAAAAGGAGGAAAACTTCGATTAAAATACATCAAGACAAAGCTGCAAATTGGAGAAGGAAAATATATTGATGCAATTACGAGTTCCACCTGACCATGGTTGACGGAAAAGTCGTAAACGAACGGACAGGCACAACCTCAACAATGTCATGACCGATTTGCAAAAAGAGTCAGAAGAACTTTGGTAATTTAAACGATTCTACAAATGAGGAGAATTACGAATATGGAATGTCACCATTGCACGCAAGGATAAGGTGTATGGAATTCTTGCTAAAACTGGCGTATACCCTACCACAAAAGGAGGAAAACTTCGATTAAAATACATCAAGACAAAGCTGCAAGTTGGAGAAGGAAAATATATTGATGCAATTACGAGTTCCACCTGACCATGGTTGACGGAAAAGTCGTAAACGAACGGACAGGCACAACCTCAACAATGTCATGACCGATTTGCAAAAAGAGTCAGAAGAACTTTGGTAATTTAAACGATTCTACAAATGAGGAGAATTACGAATATAGAATGTCAACATTGCACTCAAGGATAAGGTGTATGGAATTCTTGCTAAAACTGGCGTATACCCTACCACAAGAGGAGGAAAACTTCGATGAAAATACATCAATAAAGGATAAGGAAAATATCAGAAAGAAGCAAATACAGGATGCTTTTTTTAAACAAGTTGGACTAAAAGTAAACTGTCCCAAGCACGGATACGGTAACTCGAACGATGGAAACACTTCTAGGAGATTTTTTGAAAATGATGAGGCAGTAACTAGAATCACTGGAATTGACAATCAAATCGTGAAAAGATTGGGAACGATCTTGGATGTTTTAAACTGCAGAGAAAAGGTCAATTCTACAAAATATGGAGAATATGCGTCGAAAACTGCATCTCTTTTAGCAGAAATGTATCCACAGAAGAAGTTGACCCCGACCGTCCATAAAATATTGGCGCATGGCAAAGATATAATTGAGTACCAGTCTTTGCCAATTGGAGAGCTTTCTGAAAAAGCACAGGAGTCTCTTAACAAATTTTATAAAAAATATAGATTGCAGAACACATTCAAAGCATCAAGCGTAAGGCAAAATGAGGACCTCTTCAACATGTTGGCAGCATCTTCCGATCCACTTATTTCTTCCCTGCGGCATGTGAAGTCACGAATAGAGTTACAAAATAATTATAGTTTAGAAATGGTTAGTCTTTCAGATATACCTTCTCTTACGAATTGTGATGAATATTTTACAGAAAATTGAAAAAATAAATTAAAACAGGCGAACCGGCGTGCAGGAGCTCAGTAAACACAGCAGTTGGTACGACGAAAAGAAATTATCGAAATAAATTCTGTTGTGATCGGGGGTTTTTTCATTTTCCAATAGTTGCAGTACAACATCTGCGTCCAACCCGATTTGACGATCATAATTATCACTAGCCTCCTGCGTATAGTATACAGTTAAACAAATACCCATTTGAAGAGCAGAGACACCACAATTTGTAACCAAAACGAATTTGTTTATTTTTTATGTACATTACATGAGTGGCGACCAAAATATGGTACCAACTGCTCATCGATCGACAAATCGGCACACCATATGCCGAACTGCATGAATTTGGAGTTTGCTATGTCTATCAATGGTCTAACCTGAGAAAATTAAAAGTCGATTAAAAATCAACGTCAATCTCATAAAAATAAATTTTATTTACCAAATTAATGTTGTTTTTAAAATGAATACATCGTTTTATGCCTTTGATCACTTTACGTGGCATACTTTGTTTAACCATAGGGTTGTCCAGGCATGGATCATTTGACCAATACTCTTCAATTGATGGCAAAGTGTTACATCCTAACATGAGAATGCCTAAGAAACGTCTTAGTCTATTTTCATTCAATGAAATTTCAATAATTTGTTGTGCATAGTTATTTGATTCTTTTATGATAAAAATCAAGCATTTCCATTATCAAAAAACCTCTCAAAATGCTGCAGTGGTGACAATCCTTTAATTTCAGAGAATGGCCTTGATCGAGTTTTCAGTAACTCATTTGAATTGGGTTGTAAAACAAATTGAATATTTTCTGATCTATCAGTCCGCTGTGTCCATTTTGGATCTTTAAATGTTCCTATGGAACTGTCCTTTATTTTGACACGTTTTGTTTTACTCATGGCTAATGCAGATGTTGATCAATATTATCCTGCGAAGACTTCTCTTGATTTCGGCCATATATTTCAAACGGTCCAGCAACTTCTTACAAAGCAGTATCCTAAATTAAAAACGAAATAAGCCATGCATACAAACATATACATATAAGTATGTATTGGAAAAAATAACATGAAGATAAATAAATGGTATCAGTTATGGGAATTTTATTTTCATCTACGTATTCCTCATCTGTAAGTTCATCGATTATATCTGGAGGGAGTACACAAACGGTGTCCACACCATCATCCTCGTTCTCACTTATAGCCATTATTTCTTCAATGGTCAAAATTTTACGCGTCATTTTTTATTCAAAATTCGATTTCAAGATTTAAAGACACTAGAAACACAACACAATTTACAACTAGGTGACGAAAAAGTAATGAGCACAACACTTTCACTACACTGAATAACTTTCAACACTCTTGCTACATAGTATTGTTTAAAAAGGCTTATTTCTGGGTATTCAGTTAGAAACAGTACCTTTACTTGTAGAAAAAAGAAACACATGCAGCCCAAAGTTTATTTTATATGTTGAATAGCGGCCAAAGTTCGAGCTTGCGAACATCAATATTTACCGCTGTCTAAATCAACTTTGTTGTAGTTTTTTGTTATATGTGGTAATATATGGTGTAGAAAAATCATGTGTAGCTTAAAAAATATTTTATTAATAAAATTGTTCTATACAAATTTAAGCCTGACAGTTTAAAAAAGCAGACAGAATAAACGATCAAAATAATAAGTTTTCTGTTCACACTTGCTTATTAGAATGAAAATGGGTTAAATGGCTGATTGGACAAACTTTTAAAGTGAATTCGTTTCTGAACCCTTTATAAACCTGATATATTTTTGTATATAAGACCTTTGATTTTCATTTCTTTTTTATTAATCTTAGCCAATCCCACGATGTCACACGTTAACGTTCGCATAGAAAATTATATTTAAGACAAAAGCAAATTTTAGAATTTGTTCTGTGTATCAGTCTTATTGATTACCTCTTTAACAGTTACAGCGGTATTCATAACAAAAAGTTAGCCACAGTCTGTACAGTACGTACAACGAGCTGCTAACTAGAATGCGGATTAAGCTTAGCACATAGTTAATTCATAACAAGCTTCTATCCGTCAGCTAACTTAGTAAATCAACTTCGAATTTTAATGATACCACATTATATGGCTGAAAAATGTAACACGTTTTGCATTAATCATCGCTGGTTTTGTTATTTCATTTTTTGTTTTTCCCTCCACATGTAAATATTTAAAAAAGTTTTTAAAATTAAAATAATGTTGGTCCGTGACTCAGTAACAGAAATTATATAAGGAATTCGTTACATACAACCGTATTTTAGAAATTTGAATGCTGCTCATTTAAATTGAAAGAGTATTACCCCACCGGGTAATTATTAGAAAATCGATGATGTAAAATCTATCGTAGGCGACTTTTTTGGACGTGTTTGCTGTTTCTGAAACCTGGTTGAAACCTTTCATTTCAAATCGTTGTATTAAGATCCCTGGTTTTAAATTTTGCAGAAGTTTGGTTTCATGAGAAGATATGTTGGCATTTGTCACGCAGGGGTATTTAATTTAGAAAAGTATTTTAACTTTCTGAATATACACCATAAGCAATTAACGAGAAAAATTTTTCATAACCAAATAATTCGAATGCTAAAAATTTTTAAATTTTACAGTTTCCGCTTGATGTAGCTAGTTTTTAGAATTACAAATGTTAATACCACTTACAAATAAAATTAATATTATTCTTTTTTTAGATTTATGTCTCAAAGAAATGGGGATTTACTAAGTACGATCGTGAACGTTACGAAGAATTGCGTAATGAAAATCGCTTAGAGCCTGATGGTTGCAATGTCAAATATAGATCAGAGCATGGCCCTATGGCAATATGGGAAAGAGTACAACGTGATGTATATGCCTAAACTTAATAATAAAGTTTTTACAGATTTCTTGAGTTGTGTGATATATCTCAAATTTATGTAATTTTCCATCAATAAAAGTATTTAAAACATGTAATTGTGTTTATTTAATTTAATACTACAGTACTGCAAATTATTGTTTTCGATTTGTGCACTTACAGATTTCTATATAATGTATCAAGGTACTCAAACTAACTGCCTGTTTGTAGAATTTTTAAATTTTGTTTTGTAAGTTAAGCGAGTCACTTTTGCACTCGCGTTCTACAAATAGGCAGTAAGAGTTTTAGACAAAATCATGCACAACTATAGTTGCCAAATTAAAATTTCATGAAAATTGTCAAATTTAGGGCATAAATCGTCGAAAGGTTATGTTTGACCCAAAAATCGTCCAATCTGTGGGCTAATTACACTGTGAGACAAATGGTAGGGGTCAGTGATCGGGAAGGGTTCAAACTACGCCTAGCGTTCCTAAACGGAACACCCCTAGACAGGTAAAAATTCAGCTTTAAGGTAGTACGACTATGGTCTGAAAAAGTACAGTCCGTTGCCACCCTTCATTCCACAACAAGTTGATCGCCGCGGTTCACTAATGTCAGATCTTTTACTGCCTGCCTACCCTTATTACAGATAATAAGATTGTTAGTAGTTATAAAATCAAACATTTACCCACCCCTTTTGTTGATGTCGGCGCTCCCCCATTGGTTATGATGTGCATTGACATCGCAGCCCTATACAAGGATTGCACCTTTTCTTGCATATGCCGTCAATTCATACACCTCTGTGCCAGGCGGATCTTTTGCCTCGTGCGCTATATACACCGAAGCCAGTGTAAGAGTTCGCTTACCTTTGGCTTCTCCATTTACGACGGTCAAGTTACCGCACCTGAAAGAATTAGAGATGATAAAATTCAATTCATTCCTCGCTAGAATACACGTTCTTAGCTTGTCCTCAGTAAACGGGATAAACATAGTGTATCCCGTAACCTTAATCCGCAAACCTTATTTTTATTTATCCAAGGCTTTTGGAGAAGGGCTACGTCCGTCCGAGTAATTGTTCGACCGAAGCTGCTTCTCAATTGTGCAGATTTCTTTGCACCACTAACAGCTTCTTTGGTCCTGTCATGCTTCGGATACCGGAACCTGACATTACCTAGCCTGAACTTAACATCCATGGACTTCTGCCACAGCTCGACACTGATCCTCCCATCTGGAACATCCCGATCGATGACAGCCACCTGTAGATGACTTCCAGGCTCGTCGACTTCTTCACTCTCTTGTTCGATGAAGAAGGTTGATCATCCCAGATCTGAAATTCTTAATGGTCTCCTTATTGGGGTAATTAGAAGTTTCAGTCGGAGATGTACCAGACCTCTTCAATGAGCTCGGTGGTTTCGGCACTGGTTTGGAAGACTTGTTCCTGCCAGAGCCTTTCCCATATTGGCCTCCGTACGGGAGCCACTAGTGTCTCCTTTCGAAGACATGAGCGCCTTGGTCATTGGGACAACAGCTCCCTTTTCTTCATCCCTGCGACAGGTTGACGAAACCCCAAGCCCTATTCTAGTTCGGGCAGTATCCGGGCCGGCGACTACATCCACCTGCTTTTTTAAGGAATAGGACCAAGCCAACACGGTACTGACGGCCGTAAATTCTTTCAATTTTGCGACACTTTGTCGGTGCCGTCTCAGAAGGTATACCTCGCAGTTAACGTTGAAGAATCTCTCTTTGCCATCATATATGGATATGCTAGAGATGTCCTCGTCCCGTTCCACGCCTTCTCCTTCGTTCGGCTGGAGTTCTTCATGTCACGTGAAGTGGCGCTTGGCATCTCCTCCAAGGCACCCTGCCGAACAAGTTGTGGACAATCTTCTCCCGAGTGTCCCCCTGATGTCCCCTGGTATCGTCGGTGCCGTCTCAGAAGGTATACCTCGCAGTTAACGTTGAAGAATCTCTCTTTGCCATCTTATTTGGATATGCTAGAGATGTCCTCGTCCCGTTCCGCGCCTTCTCCTTCGTTCGGCTGTAATTCTTCATGTCACGTGAAGGGGCGCTTGGCATCTCCTCCAAGGCACCCTGCCGAACAAGTTGTGGACAATCTTCTCCCGAGTGTCCCCCTGATGTCCCCTGGTATCGCAGGTGGGAGAGGCATGCTCCTCGTCAGAGAGCAGTCAGCCTCTCCAACCCCTGAGTAGCCCCGGTTTTACCACAGGAGTCACTCGACGGTCCCAGAAGACCATATAAGTCGGTCAGTACCAGTCTCCTGCTCAATTATACTCATGAACAGTCAAAAGGGTACTTTCCGACATCCCGTCCGTGACGTCCGAATGACCGTCTTCTCTTCGCTGGTCGATCGCGACCTTCAAACTTTTGTTTTTTTGTGTGTAATTAAGAGGGTTTAATGTTTGTTCCCACAAGTATGCTCGTACAGACGGACCATACAACGCAGTGACGGCGTGCGTGGACTAACATACAACAGCGCTTTGCACTGACGCACAGTGGCGCCCGTAGAGCAAACGAGGTTGCAAAAATCAAAATTTTCATGAGCGCCGACAAAGTTTTGAATAAACCCATGTTATAGGAAACTTTTCAACGATTTCAAATATGCCACTCTTTATAATATCACATTTTTAGTTTAGAAGATATAACCGTTCAAAGTTGACCGACTTTCGGTTTTCAAAAAAACACACAATTTTTAGTCAATTTGTTGCGATTTCAGGTGTAATATCACGAAAAATAGGTAACGAATCGCCTTATTTTTTGTTTGTATTGATTGATGTATTTATTAATTGTATAATGATAAAAAAAATTAACTGTTTGCTTTGGGTTTCTCCTGGTAAATCACTATTTAAAAACTATCCGTTTTTTCACTATTTTTCAAAAAAAATCTATATTTTTCTATATTTGCTATGTTTGCAAAACCTGTTATTTGATTATTTCTTTACATAATTCAAAAGGTTTTATTTGCCCGTTTGGCTTCTAGAGGTAAAAAAGGTTATAAAGACATGGTTGCAGAAATTGTATGGCGTCCATCCCTTATATGTTTTGACTGACAGTAGTTTGATCTAATAGTTTGAAAAAACTACTCATTGAAATTAGCAGGTACGTACCTCACTTAAACAATACTTTGGCGTACAAATGGTCAAGAACAATATTGACTTATGGTCCCTACAGGTAGGCACAAACCTTATTTGGACACGTGCATAATATCAAAATTGCATTATTCAGCCTAAATCCATATGTATGCATGGAACAGGTAGATTTTTAGGCATGGTAGCATAAGCCTATATATTGCAAAATAAGCATAATGCCTGGATTAGTCTACGACTGAAAGTTGGCGCAACAATTACTGAAACCATTAAACAATTTAAGTACTGAAAACATGGCGTTGAACAATTTAAAATTATTTGAACTGTTTAGAAAGTCAACCACGCCAAAGTTTTTCACGGAAGCTGTTTTAGAAGAACTTGATAGCTTATACGGAAATATTGAGAGAAGCGAAATTATAAAAAATCATTTTTATCTGATATATGCAAATATTAAGGCAAAATGGGTGAAATCTAATCGAACCATTCAGAACTTCAACTCCAAGTACGAGGACTGGCTTAATGAAGACACCATCCTGGATATATTGGCAGTAGATAAACCCACCACATCAACCAGAGGAGCAAAAGGAAGGCCAAAAAAAGTATTAAGGAGTGTTCAATTTTCATTTTGGATGTTTTAAACTGCAGAGAAAATGTCAATTCTACAAAATATGGAGAATATGCGTCGAAAACTGCATCTCTTTTATCAGAAATGTATCCACAGAAGAAGTTGACCCCGACCGTCCATAAAATATTGGCGCATGGCAAAGATATAATTGAGTACCAGTCTTTGCCAATTGGAGAGCTTTCTGAAAAAGCACAGGAGTCTCTTAACAAATTTTATAAAAAATATAGATTGCAGAACACATTCAAAGCATCAAGCGTAAGGTAAAATGAGGACCTCTTCAACATGTTGGCAGCATCTTCCGATCCACTTATTTCTTCCCTGCGGCATGTGAAGTCACGATTAGAGTTACAAAATAATTATAGTTTAGAAATGGTTAGTCTTTCCGATATACCTTCTCTTACGAATTGTGATGAATATTTTACAGAAAATTGAAAAAATAAATTTAAAAAAAAATTATTTTTTTTTAATTTGTTGGGTAATAATTTAAAACATAAAACCCTAATGAAAAAATAAAAACAATCTAAAAATAAAAACAATCTATCTATCATATGCTTTTTAAACTGTTCAATTATCTTACTCGGTTCAAAAGATATGATTTTTGCAACGAAAAAACTCAAATGGCGCCACTGTGTGACGCTGAGGGGAGCTGTTAACGACTAGTTTCTTTTCGCACTAACTAGCCACACAGGCCCTCGGAACTGCTACCACCACCCCGCTGACCTTAAAAGTGCATAGGTCGCGCACCAACCACTGTTAAAGTCCCCACCTTAAAACAGGCGAACCGGCGTGCAGGAGCTCAGTAAACACAGCAGTTGGTACGACGAAAAGAAATTATCGAAATAAATTCTGTTGTGATCGGGGGTTTTTTCATTTTCCAATAGTCGCAGTACAACATCTGCGTCCAACCCGATTTGACGATCATAATTATCACTAGCCTCCTGCGTATGGTATACAGTTAAACAAATACCCATTTGAAGAGCAGAGACACCACAATTTGTAACCAAAACGAATTTGGTACTATTTGGTACAAAATATGGTACCAATTGCTCATCGATCGTCAAATCGGCACACCATATGCCGAACTGCATGAATTTGGAGTTTGCTATGTCTATCAATGACAATGACAACCTGAGAAAATTAAAAGTCGATTAAAAATCAACGTCAATCTCATAAAAATAAATTTTATTTACCTTGGTGAGCTTATCATTTAAATCCAAATTAATGTTGTTTTTAAAATGAATACATCGTTTTATGCCTTTGATCACTTTACGTGGCATACTTTGTTTAACCATAGGGTTGTCCAGGCATGGATCATTTGACCAATACTCTTCAATTGATGGCAAAGTGTTACATCCTAACATGAGAATGCCTAAGAAACGTCTTAGTCTATTTTCATTCAATGAAATTTCAATAATTTGTTGTGCATAGTTATTTGATTCTTTTATGATAAAATCAAGCATTTCCATTATCAAAAAACCTCTCAAAATGCTGCAGTGGTGACAATCCTTTAATTTCAGAGAATGGCCTTGATCGAGTTTTTAGTTTAGAAGATATAACCGTTCAAAGTTGACCGACTTTCGGTTTTCAAAAAAACACACAATTTTTAGTCAATTTGTTGCGATTTCAGGTGTAATATCACGAAAAATAGGTAACGAATCGCCTTATTTTTTGTTTGTATTGATTGATGTATTTATTAATTGTATAATGATAAAAAAAAATTAACTGTTTGCTTTGGGTTTCTCCTGGTAAATCACTATTTAAAAACTATCCGTTTTTTTCACTATTTTTCAAAAAAAATCTATATTTTTCCTTATTTGCTATATTTGCAAGACCTGTTATTTGATTATTTCTTTACATAATTCAAAAGGTTTTATTTGCCTGTTTGGCTTCTAGAGGTAAAAAAGGTTAAAAAGACATGGTTGCAGAAATTGTATGGCGTCCATCCCTTATATGTTTTGACTGACAGTAGTTTGATCTAATAGTTTGAATAAACTACTCATTGAAATTAGCAGGTACGTACCACACTTAAACAATACTTTGGCGTACAAATGGTCAAGAACAATATTGACTTGGTCCCTACAGGTAGGCACAAATCTTATTTGGACACGTGCATAATATCAAAATTGCATTATTCAGCCTAAATCCATATGTATGCATGGAACAGGTAAATTTTTAGGCATGGTAGCATAAGCCTATATATTGCAAAATAAGCATAATGCCTGGATTAGTCTACGACTGAAAGTTGGCGCAACAATTACTGAAACCATTTAACAATTTAAGTACTGAAAACATGGCGTTGAACAATTTAAAATTATTTGAACTGTTTAGAAAGTCAACCACGCCAAAGTTTTTCACGGAAGCTGTTTTAGAAGAACTTGATAGCTTATACGGAAATATTGAGAGAAGCGAAATTATAAAAAATCATTTTTATCTGATATATGCAAATATTAAGGCAAAATGGGTGAAATCTAATCGAACCATTCAGAACTTCAACTCCAAATACGAGGACTGGCTTAATGAAGACACCATCCTGGATATATTGGCAGTAGATAAACCCACCACATCAACCAGAGGAGCAAAAGGAAGGCCAAAAAAAGTATTAAGGAGTGTTCAATTTTCATTTTGGATGTTTTAAACTGCAGAGAAAATGTCAATTCTACAAAATATGGAGAATATGCGTCGAAAACTGCATCTCTTTTAGCAGAAATGTATCCACAGAAGAAGTTGACCCCGACCGTCCATAAAATATTGGCGCATGGCAAAGATATAATTGAGTACCAGTCTTTGCCAATTGGAGAGCTTTCTGAAAAAGCACAGGAGTCGCTTAACAAATTTTATAAAAAATATAGATTGCAGAACACATTCAAAGCATCAAGCGTAAGGCAAAATGAGGACCTCTTCAACATGTTGGCAGCATCTTCCGATCCACTTATTTCTTCCCTGCGGCATGTGAAGTCACGATTAGAGTTACAAAATAATTATAGTTTAGAAATGGTTAGTCTTTCAGATATACCTTCTCTTACGAATTGTGATGAATATTTTACAGAAAATTGAAAAAATAAATTTAAAAAAAAATTATTTTTTTTTTAATTTGTTGGGTAATAATTTAAAACATAAAACCCTAATGAAAAAATAAAAACAATCTAAAAATAAAAACAATCTATCTATCATATGCTTTTTAAACTGTTCAATTATCTTACTCGGTTCAAAAGATATGATTTTTGCAACGAAAAAACTCAAATGGCGCCACTGTGTGACGCTGAGGGGATCTGTTAACGACTAGTTTCTTTTCGCACTAACTAGCCACACAGGCCCTCGGCACTGCTACCACCACCCCGCTGACCTTAAAAGTGCATAAGTCGCGCACCAACCACTGTTAAAGTCCCCACCTTAAAACAGGCGAACCGGCGTGCAGGAGCTCAGTAAACACAGCAGTTGGTACGACGAAAAGAAATTATCGAAATAAATTCTGTTGTGACCGGGGGTTTTTTCATTTTCCAATAGTCGCAGTACAACATCTGCGTCCAACCCGATTTTACGATCATAATTATCACTAGCCTTCTGCGTATGGTATACAGTTAAACAAATACCCATTTGAAGAGCAGAGACACCACAATTTGTAACCAAAACTAATTTGGTACTATTTGGTACAAAATATGGTACCAATTGCTCATCGATCGTCAAATCGGCACACCATATGCCGAACTGCATGAATTTGGAGTTTGCTATGTCTATCAATGACAATGACAATCTGAGAAAATTAAAAGTCGATTAAAAATCAACGTCAATCTCATAAAAATAAATTTTATTTACCTTGGTGAGCTTATCATTTAAATCCAAATTAATGTTGTTTTTAAAATGAATACATCGTTTTATGCCTTTGATCACTTTACGTGGCATACTTTGTTTAACCATAGGGTTGTCCAGGCATGGATCATTTGACCAATACTCTTCAATTGATGGCAAAGTGTTACATCCTAACATGAGAATGCCTAAGAAACGTCTTAGTCTATTTTCATTCAATGAAATTTCAATAATTTGTTGTGCATAGTTATTTGATTCTTTTATGATAAAATCAAGCATTTCCATTATCAAAAAACCTCTCAAAATGCTGCAGTGGTGACAATCCTTTAATTTCAGAGAATGGCCTTGATCGAGTTTTTAGTTTAGAAGATATAACCGTTCAAAGTTGACCGACTTTCGGTTTTCAAAAAAACACACAATTTTTAGTCAATTTGTTGCGATTTCAGGTGTAATATCACGAAAAATAGGTAACGAATCGCCTTATTTTTTGTTTGTATTGATTGATGTATTTATTAATTGTATAATGATAAAAAAAAATTAACTGTTTGCTTTGGGTTTCTCCTGGTAAATCACTATTTAAAAACTATCCGTTTTTTTCACTATTTTTCAAAAAAATCTATATTTTTCCTTATTTGCTATATTTGCAAAACATGTTATTTGATTATTTCTTTACATAATTCAAAAGGTTTTATTTACCCGTTTGGCTTCTAGAGGTAAAAAAGGTTAAAAAGACATGGTTGCAGAAATTGTATGGCGCCCATCCCTTATATGTTTTGACTGACAGTAGTTTGATCTAATAGTTTGAATAAACTACTCATTGAAATTAGCAGGTACGTACCACACTTAAACAATACTTTGGCGTACAAATGGTCAAGAACAATATTGACTTATGGTCCCTTCAGGTAGGCACAAATCTTATTTGGACACGTGCATAATATCAAAATTGCATTATTCAGCCTAAATATATATGTATGCATGGAACAGGTAAATTTTTAGGCATGGTAGCATAAGCCTATATATTGCAAAATAAGCATAATGCCTGGATTAGTCTACGACTGAAAGTTGGCGCAACAATTACTGAAATTATTAAACAATTTAAGTACTGAAAACATGGCGTTGAACAATTTAAAATTATTTGAACTGTTTAGAAAGTCAACCACGCCAAAGTTTTTCACGGAAGCTGCTTTAGAAGAACTTGATAGCTTATACGGAATTATTGAGAGAAGCGAAATTATAAAAAATCATTTTTATCTGATATATGCAAATATTAAGGCAAAATGGGTGAAATCTAATCAAACCATTCAGAACTTCAACTCCAAATACGAGGACTGGCTTAATGAAGACACCATCCTGGATATATTGGCAGTAGATAAACCCACCACATCAACCAGAGGAGCAAAAGGAAGGCCAAAAAAGTATTAAGGAGTGTTCAATTTTCATTTTGGATGTTTTAAACTGCAGAGAAAATGTCAATTCTACAAAATATGGAGAATATGCGTCGAAAACTGCATCTCTTTTAGCAGAAATGTATCCACAGAAGAAGTTGACCCCGACCGTCCATAAAATATTGGCGCATGGCAAAGATATAATTGAGTACCAGTCTTTGTCAATTGGAGAGCTTTCTGAAAAAGCACAGGAGTCTCTTAACAAATTTTATAAAAAATATAGATTGCAGAACACATTCAAAGCATCAAGCGTAAGGCAAAATGAGGACCTCTTCAACATGTTGGCAGCATCTTCCGATCCACTTATTTCTTCCCTGCGGCATGTGAAGTCACGAATAGAGTTACAAAATAATTATAGTTTAGAAATGGTTAGTCTTTTAGATATACCTTCTCTTACGAATTGTGATGAATATTTTACAGAAAATTGAAAAAATAAATTTAAAAAAAAAATATTTTTTTTTTTAATTTGTTGGGTAATAATTTAAAACATAAAACCCTAATGAAAAAATAAAAACAATCTAAAAATGTAAAAATAGTTTTTTTTTAGTTACCATAAAATTGATTTTTCTACTAATTTTAACTTTGATAACTTATAAGTAGGCCCTTTCCAAACGCTCATTTCATAGGCTGAACAGTTATCTATCATATGCTTTTTAAACTGTTCAATTATCTTACTCGGGTTAAAAGATATGATTTTTGCAACGAAAAAACTCAAATGGCGCCACTGTGTGACGCTGAGGGGAGCTGTTAACGTCTAGTTTCTTTTCGCACTAACTAGCCACACAGGCCCTCGGCACTGCTACCACCACCCCGTTGACCTTAAAAATGCATAGGTCGCGCATCAACCACTGTTAAAGTCCCCACCTTAAAACAGGCGAACCGGCGTGCAGGAGCTCAGTAAACACAGCAGTTGGTACGACGAAAATAAATTATCGAAATAAATTCTGTTGTGATCGGGGGTTTTTTTCATTTTCTAATAGTCGCAGTACAACATCTGCGTCCAACCCGATTTGACGATCATAATTATCACTAGCCTCCTGCGTATGGTATACAGTTAAACAAATACCCATTTGAAGAGCAGAGACACCACAATTTGTAACCAAAACGAATTTGGTACTATTTGGTACAAAATATGGTACCAATTGCTCATCGATCGACAAATCGGCACACCATATGCCGAACTGCATGAATTTGGAGTTTGCTATGTCTATCAATGGTCTAACCTGAGAAAATTAAAAGTCGATTAAAAATCAACGTCAATCTCATAAAAATAAATTTTATTTACCTTGGTGAGCTTATCATTTAAATCCAAATTAATGTTGTTTTTAAAATGAATACATCGTTTTATGCCTTTGATCACTTTACGTGGCATACTTTGTTTAACCATAAGATTGGCTTTCGCAGAGACTCATGGTCCATACAGCAAAACGGTTGTTGGAGAGTCTTCCTGAAAATGAGGTGAAAATTCTTCCTGAGAAGTTAACATTGATCAGCAAATGGGGCTGCGATGGATCATCCGGACAAAGCGTTTATAAGCAAAGGATATCTTCCGATGACGCTACAATATCAGACGGAAATATCTTTATGGCATCTGTTGTTCCTTTGCGGCTAAAATCTGATGTTTCCCTACACTGGAAATATCCACATCCGTCATCAGTGCATTATTGCCGACCAATAATGTTTCAGTTTGCAAGGGAATCGGCAGAACTCATAAGGACCACGGTGAAGGACATTGAAGAACAAATAAGCAAGATTAAGCAGCAAATTGGAGAAGGAAAATATATTGAATGCAATTACGAGTTCCACCTGACCATGGTTGACGAAAAAGTCGTTAACGAACTGACGGAAACAACCTCAACAATGTCATGCCCGATTTGCAAAAGAGTCAGAATAACTTTGGTAATTTAAACGATTCTACAAATGAGGAGAATTACGAATATGGAATGTCACCATTGCACGCAAGGATAAGGTGTATGGAATTCTTGCTAAAACTGGCGTATACCCTACTACAAAAGGAGGAAAACTTCGATTAAAATACATCAAGACAAAGCTGCAAATTGGAGAAGGAAAATATATTGATGCAATTACGAGTTCCACCTGACCATGGTTGACGGAAAAGTCGTAAACGAACGGACAGGCACAACCTCAACAATGTCATGACCGATTTGCAAAAAGAGTCAGAAGAACTTTGGTAATTTAAACGATTCTACAAATGAGGAGAATTACGAATATAGAATGTCAACATTGCACTCAAGGATAAGGTGAATGGAATTCTTGCTAAAACTGGCGTATACCCTACCACAAGAGGAGGAAAACTTCGATGAAAATACATCAATAAAGGATAAGGAAAAGATCAGAAAGAAACAAATACAGGATGCTTTTTTTAAACAAGTTGGACTAAAAGTAGACTGTCCCAAGCACGGATACGGTAACTCGAACGATGGAAACACTTCTAGGAGATTTTTTGAAAATGATGAGGCAGTAACTAGAATCACTGGAATTGACAATCAAATCGTGAAAAGATTGGGAACGATCTTGGATGTTTTAAACTGCAGAGAAAAGGTCAATTCTACAAAATATGGAGAATATGCGTCGAAAACTGCATCTCTTTTAGCAGAAATGTATCCACAGAAGAAGTTGACCCCGACCGTCCATAAAATATTGGCGCATGGCAAAGATATAATTGAGTACCAGTCTTTGCCAATTGGAGAGCTTTCTAAAAAAGCACAGGAGTCTCTTAACAAATTTTATAAAAAATATAGATTGCAGAACACATTCAAAGCATCAAGGGTAAGGCAAAATGAGGACCTCTTCAACATGTTGGCAGCATCTTCCGATCCACTTATTTCTTCCCTGCGGCATGTGAAGTCACGAATAGAGTTACAAAATAATTATAGTTTAGAAATGGTTAGCCTTTAGATATACCTTCTCTTACGAATTGTGATGAATATTTTACAGAAAATTGAAAAAATAAATTTAAAAAAAAAATATTTTTTTTTTAATTTGTTGGGTAATAATTTAAAACATAAAACCCTAATGAAAAAAATAAAAACAATCTAAAAATGTAAAAATAGTTTTTTTTAGTTACCATAAAATTGATTTTTCTACTAATTTTAACTTTGATAACCCATAAGTAGGCCCCTACAAAGCGTAGCACCCTTTCCAAACGCTCATTTCATAGGCTGAACAGTTATCTATCATATGCTTTTTAAATTGTTCAATTATCTTACTCGGGTTAAAAGATATGATTTTTGCAACGAAAAAACTCAAATGGCGTGACTGTGTGACGCTGAGGGGAGCTGTTAACGACTAGTTTCTTTTCGCACTAACTAGCCACACAGGCACTGCTCGGCACTGCTACCACCACCCCGTTGACCTTAAAGGTGCATAGGTCGCGCACCAACCACTGTTAAAGTCCCCACCTTAAAACAGGCGAACCGGCGTGCAGGAGCTCAGTAAACACAGCAGTTGGTACGACGAAAAGAAATGATGGAAATAAATTCTGTTGTGATCGGGGGTTTTTTCATTTTCCAATAGTCGCAGTACAACATCTGCGTCCAACCCGATTTGACGATCATAATTATCACTATAATTATCACAGTTAAACAAATGCCCATTTGAAGAGCAGAGACACCACAATTTGTAACCAAAACGAATTTGTTTATTTTTTATGTACATTACATGAGTGGCGACCAAAATATGGTACCAACTGCTCATCGATCGACAAATCGGCACACCATATGCCGAACTGCATGAATTTGGAGTTTGCTATGTCTATCAATGGTCTAACCTGAGAAAATTAAAAGTCGATTAAAAACCAACGTCAATCTCATAAAAATAAATTTTATTTACCTTGGTGAGCTTATCATTTAAATCCAAATTAATGTTGTTTTTAAAATGAATACATCGTTTTATGCCTTTGATCACTTTACGTGGCATACTTTGTTTAACCATAGGGTTGTACAGGCATGGATCATTTGACCAATACTCTTCAATTGATGGCAAAGTGTTACATCCTAACATGAGAATGCCTAAGAAACGTCTTAGTCTATTTTCATTCAGTGAAATTTCAATAATTTGTTGTGCATAGTTATTTGATTCTTTTATGATAAAAATCAAGCATTTCCATTATCAAAAAACCTCTCAAAATGCTGCAGTGGTGACAATCCTTTAATTTCAGAGAATGGCCTTGATCGAGTTTTCAGTAACTCATTTGAATTGGGTTGTAAAACAAATTGAATATTTTCTGATCTATCAGTCCGCTGTGTCCATTTTGGATCTTTAAATGTTCGTATGGAACTGTCCTTTATTTTGACACGTTTTGTTTTACTTATGGCTAATGCAGATGTTGATGGTTGATCAATATTTTCCTGCGAAGACTTCTCTTGATTTCGGCCATATATTTCAAACGGTCCAGCAACTTCTTACAAAGCAGTATCCTAAATTAAAAACGAAATAAGCCATGCATACAAACATATACATATAAGTATGTATTGGAAAAAATAACATGAAGATAAAAAAATGGTATCAGTTATGGGAATTTTATTTTCATCTGCGTATTCCTCATCTGTAAGTTCATCGATTATATCTGGAGGGAGTACACAAACGGTGTCCACACCATCATCCTCGTTCTCACTTATAGCCATTATTTCTTCAATGGTCAAAATTTTACGCGTCATTTTTTATTCAAAATACGATTTCAAGATTTAAAGACACTAGAAACACAACACAATTTACAACTAGGTGACGAAAAAGTAATGAGCACAACACTTTCACTACACTGAATAACTTTCAACACTCTTGCTACATAGTATTGTTTAAAAAGGCTTATTTCTGGGTGTTCAGTTAGAAACAGTACCTTTACTTGTAGAAAAAAGAAACACATGCAGCCCAAAGTTTATTTTATATGTTGAATAGCGGCCAAAGTTCGCGCTTGCGAACATCAATATTTACCGCTGTCTAAATATTCTAGTTCGGGCAGTATCCGGGCCGGCGACTACATCCACCTGCTTTTTTAAGGAATAGGACCAAGCCAACACGGTACTGACGGCCGTAAATTCTTTCAATTTTGCGACACTTTGTCGGTGCCGTCTCAGAAGGTATACCTCGCAGTTAACGTTGAAGAATCTCTCTTTGCCATCTTATATGGATATGCTAGAGATGTCCTCATCCCGTTCCACGCCTTCTCCTTCGTTCGGCTGGAGTTCTTCATGTCACGTGAAGTGGCGCTTGGCATCTCCTCCAAGGCACCCTGCCGAACAAGTTGTGGACAATCTTCTCCCGAGTGTCCCCCTGATGTCCCCTGGTATCGTCGGTGCCGTCTCAGAAGGTATACCTCGCAGTTAACGTTGAAGAATCTCTCTTTGCCATCTTATTTGGATATGCTAGAGATGTCCTCGTCCCGTTCCGCGCCTTCTCCTTCGTTCGGCTGGAATTCTTCATGTCACGTGAAGGGGCGCTTGGCATCTCCTCCAAGGCACCCTGCCGAACAAGTTGTGGACAATCTTCTCCCGAGTGTCCCCCTGATGTCCCCTGGTATCGCAGGTGGGAGAGGCATGCTCCTGGTCAGAGAGCAGTCAGCCTCTCCAACCCCTGAGTAGCCCCGGTTTTACCACAGGAGTCACTCGACGGTCCCAGAAGACCATATAAGTCGGTCAGTACCAGTCTCCTGCTCAATTATACTCATGAACAGTCAAAAGGGTACTTTCCGACATCCCGTCCGTGACGTCCGAATGACCGTCTTCTCTTCGCTGGTCGATCGCGACCTTCAAACTTTTGTTTTTTTGTGTGTAATTAAGAGGGTTTAATGTTTGTTCCCACAAGTATGCTCGTACAGACGGACCATACAACGCAGTGACGGCGTGCGTGGACTAACATACAACAGCGCTTTGCACTGACGCACAGTGGCGCCCGTAGAGCAAACGAGGTTGCAAAAATCAAAATTTTCATGAGCGCCGACAAAGTTTTGAATAAACCCATGTTATAGGAAACTTTTCAACGATTTCAAATATGCCACTCTTTATAATATCACATTTTTAGTTTATTTATTTATTTATTTATTTATTTTTATTTCATCGACTGTCCTATGCAACAAGATTAAATCTTATAATTACAGCATAGGATTTTATAAAGCTAAACAGGTTAATTTGTTGTTTGTAAGAATTACATATAAAATTCAAAATAAAATTATATAATATAAAATATGAAAGTACATATAATGTAAATAATATCTAATTTAAACATTAAACATTTTAATAAACATATTATCAAAAAGATAATCAGGAAAAAATAAAGAAAATCATAAAAATCATGAAACAAAAATCATTAAACAAAATCATTATTAAAGTTAAGCGAATGATTTCAGAACTTCAATTTTAAATTTTGATGCGTTACTATGTAGCTGGATGTGATATGGCAGTTCGTTCCAAAGTCGTATGGCGTTGATAAAAAATTGCCACTCAGATACAAGCGTTCTATACCTAATGGCGATAATTCTTTTACCCCTACTGGATCTCCCAAATCTATGTAAGTCATGTAGATACTTTGGTGTTCTCTCATAAACAATCTTGTGCAAACACAAAAGAGTTCGTAATTTGAGGAGGTTTTCAAACGAGATTCCAAAAAGTTTGTTGTTAAACATGGTGACTGAGCCATATCTTCTAATACCAAAGACATATCTCACAATATTTCTGTAAATGGAATTAAGTTTACGTTTGCTAACAGCATCGCAATTTGAAAAAATTTCACATCCATAGAGCAAAGATGGTATTAAATAAGCCTTGGCAAGAAGCATTCTAATGTTTAATGGAGTACAGTATTGAGTGGCCCAGAGTGTTCTCAACATACCATATGTTTTTCCCACAACACTGTTGACGTGATTTGTCCAGGAGAGGATGTCATTGAATATAATTTCAAGGTTTTTAACACAGGTTACGACTTCGATTGGTTTGTTATTTAGCTTAACCTCAAAAACACGATCAAGATTAAGTAATCGTTTATGAATTACGATGCATTTTGATTTTTTTGGATTGAGACAAAGCCCATTTGCAGCTGCCCATTTATGTATATTACTTAAATCATAATTAAGCTTGGATATTGTTGTATTTAGCATTTTGACTGTGCTACTGAGATATATCTGGACGTCGTCAGCGTACATATGTATATTACAATATTTAAGTTTAACTGGAAGGTCATTAGCATATAAGGAGAATAAAAGAGGCCCTAAAATCGAACCCTGAGGCACACCTCTTGAAACAGTGACTCTGTTAGACATACGGTTATGTAGAAACACTGATTGTGAACGATCCGATAGGTACGAATACATAAGTTTAGCCGAGGTGTTACTGAAATTAAACATGTGTTTCAGTTTTTCACATAAAATAAAGTGATCTACCGTATCAAAGGCTTTTGAGTGATCGAGTAATACCAAGAGAACCACTTTTCCACTATCAATTTGTTGCCTTATCTCTTCAGAAACGCTCAACAGAGTTGTGACACAGCTATGCTTTGGCCGAAATCCTGATTGTCTTTCAGTAAGTAAGTTATTTCTTTTGACAAAATCGCTTATTTGGGAATGTAACAGCTTTTCAAAAACTTTAGAAAGAAATGGAAGGATTGCAATTGGCCTAAATTCCTTGTTTGATTTTGGTATCGGTATAATCTTCGCATATTTCCACTTAAGAGGGTAAGAACTTGTTGTTATGATGTTGTTGAAAAGATATGTTATGTAAGGTAAAAGAAATGGCAAAAGGATTTTTATAAATTTAGGGTGCATATTGTCGAATCCAACTGCATTTGACTTGATTCTTGAAAAGCAAAAAACGACATCAAACTGATTTACACATTTGAATTCAAATATTTCACCTAAATCAGTGTGTAAATATGAGTCATGGTGGTTGACAGATGAACTATTTTCCATTGAATTAAGGATTAAATTTGTGGTTTGTAAATTTGTTGGTGAGGAATTGTTGAAATTGTAGTATTCAGGGTTGGAATCAACCATAGGTATGTTCATAAAAGTGTTGCTAATTTGGTCCACGTCAGCCGATAAATAACTGTTATTTTCTACTTTTCCTATACCTATTTCCTTTATAGTCTGCCATGTTCTTTTGGAGCTTAGCGAACTGGAAAAACGTTGAGAATAGTATTCAGATTTTTTTATTCTAATTAGACTAGTAGTTTCTCTTCTTAGTCGACGATACTCATCGTGCAACTCCGTGGTTTTATAACGTTTCCACCTTGTGTATGCAATATCTCTTTGCTCGGTCAGATGCCTAATTTCTTGATTGAACCAAGGTTTAGAGTTGTTTGAAATACGTTTTATTTTTATTGGAACAAATAAGTCATACAGATGTTGTATATTATATTCGATAAACGACAATTGTGAGTCAACTGAGGGAATGGTGTAAATCTCATTCCAGTCAATACTTAAAAACTTGTTGATTAAAAGTTGCACATTTAAGTTTTTAAAATCACGATAAGTGTGCAGTTCTTCTTCCCGCATCAATTTAAAATCATAACAAGCAAATATCAAGTCATGTTTAGAAAAACATGGCGCTGCAATTTGATCGTAGAGAAGAATAGACGAAACATTACCAACAAAAAATACATCAAGAAGGCTATTTCTTGTTGTTGTGAAGTGCGTTGGAAGGCAAATATTTATAGGAATTAGCCCAATTGACATCATATTATCAGCTAAAAATGTTTGAGTTAGCATATCTGAGTTGAAATCTCCAGAAATAAAGATGTCAGTAAATGGCAAAGTTATAGTTTCTAATTTTTTCATAAACTTAGTCATATTAACGTTACGATTAGGTCTATAAACACAACCAAAAAGCATTTTTTTACCAAGTGATAAAACCTCCACAAAAATATATTCAACCAAATCTTTTTCTTTTTTTTCTTCTTCTTTCTTCTTATCAACCTCTTTCCTCTTATCAACCTTTTTCCTCTCATTCTCAATTTTATCATCCTCTATTACATCATCCTCATCGTTTTCTTCATCCTCATCACCAGACTTACAATAAAACTTACAGGGAATATTGTTTCTCACAAAGATGGCAACGCCACCAGCTCGAGTCTTTCTATCAGCACGGAAAGTATTGTATCCCTTTAGTGAAATAAGACTGTCAGGTGTTTTTTCATCCAGCCAAGTTTCAGATACGCATACAACATCCATTGCAGAGCCTTCAAAAGTAAATTTAAACTCATCAATCTTATTATTTAAGCTCTGTGCATTAATATGACATATTTTGACACCATTCTTTTGCTTAGCAAGAATGCGAACCATATTCATTGTCATATCTTTGGAACCGCTTATCGCACTATTTAAATCTGACATTGTTTAAATATAAAGAATGGCCAGCCCTAATAGTAACGCATTTGTTATTATGGGTATGGGAAAAAACAGAGTTTTTACAATAAAAATGATTTTGTTTAAGGGAAATAGTATTAATAAAAACAAATTTGTTAAAAAAAATTAAAAAAGTTAAGAACAAATGATAATTTGGTATATATAAAAGTTTAATTGAAAGCATTATTGGTGTTTGAGGTATTATTAGGCGGTTCACAGTTTCCATCGGCTCCAGGAAAAATATCATTCAACTGATTAATATTATCAACACGGATAGGCTGATCGGTAATTGAACGTTTAACATAAACTAGACCCCGAAAAGAATACGCTGAATGTAGATGTTTTTGTTTTTTTAATTTCGACGCTTCCAAAAGTATTCTATAGTTTTTAATGGTAAGACTTTCATTTACGTAAAAATAATTACTGGAATCAAAGCCAATAAGATCCAGTTTAAGCTGCTTACATTCGGTTTGTTTTTTGAACATAGCAATGGATTTTAAAACAAAGTTTTTATCGTAGGGAGAAAACAAGTTTACAATGATTGCAGCATCTGGGGAATTCACTTTTTCTATGTTGTTTTTATTGCCCAATCTGTAGATACATTTCACAGATGGAGTTTGTATATTTACTGCTTGGCATATGCTATTAAAAATACCATAAACGTCTTCATTTTGCGTAAATGGTACGGCATTTATGCGTAGATCACAAGCCACAGATAAATTATCTTGCTTCATAGCTTGCAATTTTAATTCATCTATTTGTGCTTTCAAATCTATTATTTCAATCGCAGATGATTCAATAGTTTCAATTCGCTGATTAACACAGGCAACTTCTTTTTGTAAATTGTCTATTATATTTAAGAGTTTACTTTCGCGCTCTTCCCATAACACTCTTATCTGTTGAATATGCTCATCCAATCTCTTATCAATTAATTGTAAAATACTGATTCGATTATTTGAGTCGAAATGCGATATAACCGTTCAAAGTTGACCGACTTTCGGTTTTCAAAAAAACACACAATTTTTAGTCAATTTGTTGCGATTTCAGGTGTAATATCACGAAAAATAGGTAACGAATCGCCTTATTTTTTGTTTGTATTGATTGATGTATTTATTAATTGTATAATGATAAAAAAAATTAACTGTTTGCTTTGGGTTTCTCCTGGTAAATCACTATTTAAAAACTATCCGTTTTTTCACTATTTTTCAAAAAAAATCTATATTTTTCTATATTTGCTATGTTTGCAAAACCTGTTATTTGATTATTTCTTTACATAATTCAAAAGGTTTTATTTGCCCGTTTGGCTTCTAGAGGTAAAATAGGTTGTCTTTTTAACTGGTTGCAGAAATTGTATGGCGTCCATCCCTTATATGTTTTGACTGACAGTAGTTTGATCTAATAGTTTGAAAAAACTACTCATTGAAATTAGCAGGTACGTACCTCACTTAAACAATACTTTGGCGTACAAATGGTCAAGAACAATATTGACTTATGGTCCCTACAGGTAGGCACAAACCTTATTTGGACACGTGCATAATATCAAAATTGCATTATTCAGCCTAAATCCATATGTATGCATGGAACAGGTAGATTTTTAGGCATGGTAGCATAAGCCTATATATTGCAAAATAAGCATAATGCCTGGATTAGTCTACGACTGAAAGTTGGCGCAACAATTACTGAAACCATTAAACAATTTAAGTACTGAAAAAAAACATGGCGTTGAACAATTTAAAATTATTTGAACTGTTTAGAAAGTCAACCACGCCAAAGTTTTTCACGGAAGCTGTTTTAGAAGAACTTGATAGCTTATACGGAAATATTGAGAGAAGCGAAATTATAAAAAATAATTTTTATTTGATATATGCAAATATTAAGGCAAAATGAGTGAAATCTAATCGAACCATTCAGAACTTCAACTCCAAATACGAGGACTGGCTTAATGAAGACACCATCCTGGATATATTGGCAGTAGATAAACCCACCACATCAACCAGAGGAGCAAAAGGAAGGCCAAAAAAAGTATTAAGGAGTGTTCAATTTTCATTTTGGATGTTTTAAACTGCAGAGAAAATGTCAATTCTACAAAATATGGAGAATATGCGTCGAAAACTGCATCTCTTTTAGCAGAAATGTATCCACAGAAGAAGTTGACCCCGACCGTCCATAAAATATTGGCGCATGGCAAAGATATAATTGAGTACCAGTCTTTGCCAATTGGAGAGCTTTCTGAAAAAGCACAGGAGTCGCTTAACAAATTTTATAAAAAATATAGATTGCAGAACACATTCAAAGCATCAAGCGTAAGGCAAAATGAGGACCTCTTCAACATGTTGGCAGCATCTTCCGATCCACTTATTTCTTCCCTGCGGCATGTGAAGTCACGATTAGAGTTACAAAATAATTATAGTTTAGAAATGGTTAGTCTTTCAGATATACCTTCTCTTACGAATTGTGATGAATATTTTACAGAAAATTGAAAAAATAAATTTAAAAAAAAATTATTTTTTTTTTAATTTGTTGGGTAATAATTTAAAACATAAAACCCTAATCTAAAAATAAAAACAATCTATCTATCATATGCTTTTTAAACTGTTCAATTATCTTACTCGGTTCAAAAGATATGATTTTTGCAACGAAAAAACTCAAATGGCGCCACTGTGTGACGCTGAGGGGAGCTGTTAACGACTAGTTTCTTTTCGCACTAACTAGCCACACAGGCCCTCGGCACTGCTACCACCACCCCGCTGACCTTAAAAGTGCATAGGTCGCGCACCAACCACTGTTAAAGTCCCCACCTTAAAACAGGCGAACCGGCGTGCAGGAGCTCAGTAAACACAGCAGTTGTTACGACGAAAAGAAATTATCGAAATAAATTCTGTTGTGATCGGGGGTTTTTTCATTTTCCAATAGTCGCAGTACAACATCTGCGTCCAACCCGATTTTACGATCATAATTATCACTAGCCTCCTGCGTATGGTATACAGTTAAACAAATACCCATTTGAAGAGCAGAGACACCACAATTTGTAACCAAAACGAATTTGGTACTATTTGGTACAAAATATGGTACCAATTGCTCATCGATCGTCAAATCGGCACACCATATGCCGAACTGCATGAATTTGGAGTTTGCTATGTCTATCAATGACAATGACAACCTGAGAAAATTAAAAGTCGATTAAAAATCAACGTCAATCTCATAAAAATAAATTTTATTTACCTTGGTGAGCTTATCATTTAAATCCAAATTAATGTTGTTTTTAAAATGAATACATCGTTTTATGCCTTTGATCACTTTACGTGGCATACTTTGTTTAACCATAGGGTTGTCCAGGCATGGATCATTTGACCAATACTCTTCAATTGATGGCAAAGTGTTACATCCTAACATGAGAATGCCTAAGAAACGTCTTAGTCTATTTTCATTCAATGAAATTTCAATAATTTGTTGTGCATAGTTATTTGATTCTTTTATGATAAAATCAAGCATTTCCATTATCAAAAAACCTCTCAAAATGCTGCAGTGGTGACAATCCTTTAATTTCAGAGAATGGCCTTGATCGAGTTTTTAGTTTAGAAGATATAACCGTTCAAAGTTGACCGACTTTCGGTTTTCAAAAAAAACACACAATTTTTAGTCAATTTGTTGCGATTTCAGGTGTAATATCACGAAAAATAGGTAACGAATCGCCTTATTTTTTGTTTGTATTGATTGATGTATTTATTAATTGTATAATGATAAAAAAAAATTAACTGTGTGCTTTGGGTTTCTCCTGGTAAATCACTATTTAAAAACTATCCGTTTTTTTCACTATTTTTCAAAAAAAATCTATATTTTTCCTTATTTGCTATATTTGCAAAACCTGTTATTTGATTATTTCTTTACATAATTCAAAAGGTTTTATTTGCCCGTTTGGCTTCTAGAGGTAAAAAAGGTTAAAAAGACATGGTTGCAGAAATTGTATGGCGTCCATCCCTTATATGTTTTGACTGACAGTAGTTTGATCTAATAGTTTGAATAAACTACTCATTGAAATTAGCAGGTACGTACCACACTTAAACAATACTTTGGCGTACAAATGGTCAAGAACAATATTGACTTATGGTGCCTTCAGGTAGGCACAAATCTTATTTGGACACGTGCACAATATCAAAATTGCAATATTCAGCCTAAATATATATGTATGCATGGAACAGGTAAATTTTTAGGCATGATAGCATAAGCCTATATATTGCAAAATAATTAGTCTACGACTGAAAGTTGGCGCAACAATTACTGAAACCATTAAACAATTTAAGTACTGAAAACATGGCGTTGAACAATTTAAAATTATTTGAACTGTTTAGAAAGTCAACCACGCCAAAGTTTTTCACGGAAGCTGCTTTAGAAGAACTTGATAGCTTATACGGAATTATTGAGAGAAGCGAAATTATAAAAAATCATTTTTATCTGATATATGCAAATATTAAGGCAAAATGGGTGAAATCTAATCAAACCATTCAGAACTTCAACTCCAAATACGAGGACTGGCTTAATGAAGACACCATCCTGGATATATTGGCAGTAGATAAACCCACCACATCAACCAGAGGAGCAAAAGGAAGGCCAAAAAAGTATTAAGGAGTGTTCAATTTTCATTTTGGATGTTTTAAACTGCAGAGAAAATGTCAATTCTACAAAATATGGAGAATATGCGTCGAAAACTGCATCTCTTTTAGCAGAAATGTATCCACAGAAGAAGTTGACCCCGACCGTCCATAAAATATTGGCGCATGGCAAAGATATAATTGAGTACCAGTCTTTGTCAATTGGAGAGCTTTCTGAAAAAGCACAGGAGTCTCTTAACAAATTTTATAAAAAATATAGATTGCAGAACACATTCAAAGCATCAAGCGTAAGGCAAAATGAGGACCTCTTCAACATGTTGGCAGCATCTTCCGATCCACTTATTTCTTCCCTGCGGCATGTGAAGTCACGAATAGAGTTACAAAATAATTATAGTTTAGAAATGGTTAGTCTTTCAGATATACCTTCTCTTACGAATTGTGATGAATATTTTACAGAAAATTTAAAAAATAAATTTAAAAAAAAAATATTTTTTTTTTTAATTTGTTGGGTAATAATTTAAAACATAAAACCCTAATGAAAAAATAAAAACAATCTAAAAATGTAAAAATAGTTTTTTTTAGTTACCATAAAATTGATTTTTCTACTAATTTTAACTTTGATAACTTATAAGTAGGCCCCTACAAAGCGTAGCACCCTTTCCAAACGCTCATTTCATAGGCTGAACTGTTATCTATCATATGCTTTTTAAACTGTTCAATTATCTTACTCGGGTTAAAAGATATGATTTTTGCAACGAAAAAACTCAAATGGCGCCACTGTGTGACGCTGAGGGGAGCTGTTAACGTCTAGTTTCTTTTCGCACTAACTAGCCACACAGGCCCTCGGCACTGCTACCACCACCCCGTTGACCTTAAAAATGCATAGGTCGCGCACCAACCACTGTTAAAGTCCCCACCTTAAAACAGGCGATTTGACGATCATAATTATCACTAGCCTCCTGCGTATGGTATACAGTTAAACAAATACCCATTTGAAGAGCAGAGACACCACAATTTGTAACCAAAACGAATTTGGTACTATTTGGTACAAAATATGGTACCAATTGCTCATCGATCGACAAATCGGCACACCATATGCCGAACTGCATGAATTTGGAGTTTGCTATGTCTATCAATGGTCTAACCTGAGAAAATTAAAAGTCGATTAAAAATCAACGTCAATCTCATAAAAATAAATTTTATTTACCTTGGTGAGCTTATCATTTAAATCCAAATTAATGTTGTTTTTAAAATGAATACATCGTTTTATGCCTTTGATCACTTTACGTGGCATACTTTGTTTAACCATAAGATTGGCTTTCGCAGAGACTCATGGTCCATACAGCAAAACGGTTGTTGGAGAGTCTTCCTGAAAATGAGGTGAAAATTCTTCCTGAGAAGTTGACATTGATCAGCAAATGGGGCTGCGATGGATCATCCGGACAAAGCGTTTATAAGCAAAGGATATCTTCCGATGACGCTACAATATCAGACGGAAATATCTTTATGGCATCTGTTGTTCCTTTGCGGCTAAAATCTGATGTTTCCCTACACTGGAAATATCCACATCCGTCATCAGTGCATTATTGCCGACCAATAATGTTTCAGTTTGCAAGGGAATCGGCAGAACTCATAAGGACCACGGTGAAGGACATTGAAGAACAAATAAGCAAGATTAAGCTGCAAATTGGAGAAGGAAAATATATTGAATGCAATTACGAGTTCCACCTGACCATGGTTGACGAAAAAGTCGTTAACGAACTGACGGAAACAACCTCAACAATGTCATGCCCGATTTGCAAAAGAGTCAGAATAACTTTGGTAATTTAAACGATTCTACAAATGAGGAGAATTACGAATATGGAATGTCACCATTGCACGCAAGGATAAGGTGTATGGAATTCTTGCTAAAACTGGCGTATACCCTACCACAAAAGGAGGAAAACTTCGATTAAAATACATCAAGACAAAGCTGCAAATTGGAGAAGGAAAATATATTGATGCAATTACGAGTTCCACCTGACCATGGTTGACGGAAAAGTCGTAAACGAACGGACAGGCACAACCTCAACAATGTCATGACCGATTTGCAAAAAGAGTCAGAAGAACTTTGGTAATTTAAACGATTCTACAAATGAGGAGAATTACGAATATAGAATGTCAACATTGCACTCAAGGATAAGGTGTATGGAATTCTTGCTAAAACTGGCGTATACCCTACCACAAGAGGAGGAAAACTTCGATGAAAATACATCAATAAAGGATAAGGAAAAGATCAGAAAGAAGCAAATACAGGATGCTTTTTTTAAACAAGTTGGACTAAAAGTAGACTGTCCCAAGCACGGATACGGTAACTCGAACGATGGAAACACTTCTAGGAGATTTTTTGAAAATGATGAGGCAGTAACTAGAATCACTGGAATTGACAATCAAATCGTGAAAAGATTGGGAACGATCTTGGATGTTTTAAACTGCAGAGAAAAGGTAAATTCTACAAAATATGGAGAATATGCGTCGAAAACTGCATATGTTTTAGCAGAAATGTATCCACAGAAGAAGTTGACCCCGACCGTCCATAAAATATTGGCGCATGGCAAAGATATAATTGAGTACCAGTCTTTGCCAATTGGAGAGCTTTCTAAAAAAGCACAGGAGTCTCTTAACAAATTTTATAAAAAATATAGATTGCAGAACACATTCAAAGCATCAAGGGTAAGGCAAAATGAGGACCTCTTCAACATGTTGGCAGCATCTTCCGATCCACTTATTTCTTCCCTGCGGCATGTGAAGTCACGAATAGAGTTACAAAATAATTATAGTTTAGAAATGGTTAGCCTTTAGATATACCTTCTCTTACGAATTGTGATGAATATTTTACAGAAAATTGAAAAAATAAATTTAAAAAAAAAATATTTTTTTTTTAATTTGTTGGGTAATAATTTAAAACATAAAACGCTAATGAAAAAAATAAAAACAATCTAAAAATGTAAAAATAGTTTTTTTTTAGTTACCATAAAATTGATTTTTCTACTAATTTTAACTTTGATAACCCATAAGTAGGCCCCTACAAAGCGTAGCACCCTTTCCAAACGCTCATTTCATAGGCTGAACAGTTATCTATCATATGCTTTTTAAACTGTTCAATTATCTTACTCGGGTTAAAAGATATGATTTTTGCAACGAAAAAACTCAAATGGCGTGACTGTGTGACGCTGAGGGGAGCTGTTAACGACTAGTTTCTTTTCGCACTAACTAGCCACACAGGCCCTCGGCACTGCTACCACCACCCCGTTGACGTTAAAGGTGCATAGGTCGCGCACCAACCACTGTTAAAGTCCCCACCTTAAAACAGGCGAACCGGCGTGCAGGAGCTCAGTAAACACAGCAGTTGGTACGACGAAAAGAAATGATCGAAATAAATTCTGTTGTGATCGGGGGTTTTTTCATTTTCCAATAGTCGCAGTACAACATCTGCGTCCAACCCGATTTGACGATCATAATTATCACTATAATTATCACAGTTAAACAAATGCCCATTTGAAGAGCAGAGACACCACAATTTGTAACCAAAACGAATTTGTTTATTTTTTATGTACATTACATGAGTGGCGACCAAAATATGGTACCAACTGCTCATCGATCGACAAATCGGCACACCATATGCCGAACTGCATGAATTTGGAGTTTGCTATGTCTATCAATGGTCTAACCTGAGAAAATTAAAAGTCGATTAAAAATCAACGTCAATCTCATAAAAATAAATTTTATTTACCTTGGTGAGCTTATCATTTAAATCCAAATTAATGTTGTTTTTAAAATGAATACATCGTTTTATGCCTTTGATCACTTTACGTGGCATACTTTGTTTAACCATAGGGTTGTACAGGCATGGATCATTTGACCAATACTCTTCAATTGATGGCAAAGTGTTACATCCTAACAAGAGAATGCCTAAGAAACGTCTTAGTCTATTTTCATTCAATGAAATTTCAATAATTTGTTGTGCATAGTTATTTGATTCTTTTATGATAAAAATCAAGCATTTCCATTATCAAAAAACCTCTCAAAATGCTGCAGTGGTGACAATCCTTTAATTTCAGAGAATGGCCTTGATCGAGTTTTCAGTAACTCATTTGAATTGGGTTGTAAAACAAATTGAATATTTTCTGATCTATCAGTCCGCTGTGTCCATTTTGGATCTTTAAATGTTCGTATGGAACTGTCCTTTATTTTGACACGTTTTGTTTTACTCATGGCTAATGCAGATGTTGATGGTTGATCAATATTTTCCTGCGAAGACTTCTCTTGATTTCGGCCATATATTTCAAACGGTCCAGCAACTTCTTACAAAGCAGTATCCTAAATTAAAAACGAAATAAGCCATGCATACAAACATATACATATAAGTATGTATTGGAAAAAATAACATGAAGATAAAAAAATGGTATCAGTTATGGGAATTTTATTTTCATCTGCGTATTCCTCATCTGTAAGTTCATCGATTATATCTGGAGGGAGTACACAAACGGTGTCCACACCATCATCCTCGTTCTCACTTATAGCCATTATTTCTTCAATGGTCAAAATTTTACGCGTCATTTTTTATTCAAAATACGATTTCAAGATTTAAAGACACTAGAAACACAACACAATTTACAACTAGGTGACGAAAAAGTAATGAGCACAACACTTTCACTACACTGAATAACTTTCAACACTCTTGCTACATAGTATTGTTTAAAAAGGCTTATTTCTGGGTATTCAGTTAGAAACAGTACCTTTACTTGTAGAAAAAAGAAACACATGCAGCCCAAAGTTTATTTTATATGTTGAATAGCGGCCAAAGTTCGCGCTTGCGAACATCAATATTTACCGCTGTCTAAATAAACTTCGTTGTAGTTTTTTGTTATATGTGGTAATATATGGTGTAGAAAAATCATGTGTAGCTTAAAAAATATTTTATTAATAAAATTGTTAATTATTGTTTATTTAAACTTAGAGTACATACGATAAGTATTCTATACAAATTTAAGCCTGACAGTTTAAAAAAGCAGACAGAATAAACGATCAAAATAATAAGTTTTCTGTTCGCACTTGCTTATTAGGATGAAAATGGGTTAAATGGCTGATTGGACAAACTTTTAAAGTGAATTCGTTTCTGAACCCTTTATAAACCTGATATATTTTTGTATATAAGACCTTTGATTTTCATTTCTTTTTTATTAATCTTAGCCAATCCCACGATGTCACACGTTAACGTTCGCATAGAAAATTACATTTAAGACAAAAGCAAATTTTAGAATTTGTTCTGTGTCTCAGTCTTATTGATTACCTCTTTAACAGTTACAGCGGTATTCATAACAAAAAGTTAGCCACAGTCTGTACACTACGTACAACGAGCTGCTAACTAGAATGCGGATTAAGCTTAGCACATAGTTAATTCATAACAAGCTTCTATCCGTCAGCTAACTTAGTAAATCAACTTCGAATTTTAATGATACCACATTATATGGCTGAAAAATGTAACACGTTTTGCATTAATCATCGCTGGTTTTGTTATTTCATTTTTTGTTTTTCCCTCCACATGTAAATATTTAAAAAAGTTTTTAAAATTAAAATAATGTTGGTCCGTGACTCAGTAACAGAAATTATATAAGGAATTCGTTACATACAACCCTATTTTAGAAATTTGAATGCTGCTCATTTAAATTGAAAGAGTATTACCCCACCGGGTAATTATTAGAAAATCGATGATTTAAAATCTATCGTAGGCGACTTTTTTGGACGTGTTTGCTGTTTCTGAAACCTGGTTGAAACCTTTCATTTCAAATCGTTGTATTAAGATCCCTGGTTTTAAATTTTGCAGAAATTATCGTTTGGTTTCATGAGAAGATATGTTGGCATTTGTCACGCAGGGGTATTTAATTTAGAAAAGTATTTTAACTTTCTGAATATACACCATAAGCAATTAACGAGAAAAATTTTTCATAACCAAATAATTCGAATGCTAAAAATTTGTAAATTTTACAGTTTCCGCTTGATGTAGCTAGTTTTTAGAATTACAAATGTTAATACCACTTACAAATAAAATTAATATTATTCTTTTTTTAGATTTATGTCTCAAAGAAATGGGGATTTACTAAGTACGATCGTGAACGTTACGAAGAATTGCGTAATGAAAATCGCTTAGAGCCTGATGGTTGCAATGTCAAATATAGACCAGAGCATGGCCCTATGGCAATATGGGAAAGAGTACAACGTGATGTATATGCCTAAACTTAATAATAAAGTTTTTACAGATTTCTTGAGCTGTGTGATATATCTCAAATTTATGTAATTTTCCATCAATAAAAGTATTTAAAACATGTAATTGTGTTTATTTAATTTAATACTACAGTACTGCAAATTATTGTTTTCGATTTGTGCACTTACAGATTTCTATATAATGTATCAAGGTACTCAAACTAACTGCCTGTTTGTAGAATTTTTAAATTTTGTTTTGTAAGTTAAGCGAGTCACTTTTGCACTCGCGTTCTACAAATAGGCAGTAAGAGTTTTAGACAAAATCATGCACAACTATAGTTGCCAAATTAAAATTTCATGAAAATTGTCAAATTTAGGGCATAAATAGTCGAAAGGTTATGTTTGACCCAAAAATCGTCCAATCTGTGGGCTAATTACACTGTGAGACAAATGGTAGGGGTCAGTGATCGGGAAGGGTTCAAACTACGCCTAGGGTTCCTAAACGGAACACCCCTAGACAGGTAAAAATTCAGCTTAAAGGTAGTACGACTATGGTCTGAAAAAGTACAGTACGTTGCCACCCTTCATTCCACAACAAGTTGATCGTCGCACAGTGGCGCCATTTGAGTTTTTTCGTTGCAAATTTTGAACAGAATAAGATAATTGAACAGTTTAAACAGCATATGATAGATAACTGTTCAGCCTATGAAATGAGCGTTTGGAAAGGGTGCTACGCTTTGTAGGGGTCTACTTATGGGTTATCAAAGTTAAAATTAGTAGAAAAATCAATTTTATGGTAACTAAAAAAAAACTATTTTTACATTTTTAGATTGTTTTTATTTTTTCATTAGGGTTTTATGTTTTAAATTATTACCCAACAAATTAAAAAAAAAAATATATTTTTTTTAAATTTATTTTTTCAATTTTCTGTAAAATATTCATCACAATTCGTAAGAGAAGGTATATCTAAAAGACTAACCATTTCTAAACTATAATTATTTTGTAACTCTATTTGTGACTTCACATGCCGCAGGGAAGAAATAAGTGGATCGGAAGATGCTGCCAACATGTTGAAGAGGTCCTTATTTTGCCTTACCCTTGATGCTTTGAATGTGTTGTGCAATATATATATTTTATAAAATTTGTTAAGAGACTCCTGTGCTTCTTCAGAAAGCTCTCCAATTGGCAAAGACTGGTACTCAATTATATCTTTGCCATGCGCCAATATTTTATGGACGGTCGGGGTCAACTTCTTCTGTGGATACATTTCTGCTAAAAGAGATGCAGTTTTCGACGCATATTCTCCATATTTTGTAGAATTGACATTTTCTTTGCAGTTTAAAACATCCAAGATCGTTCCCAATCTTTTCACGATTTGATTGTCAATTCCAATGATTCTAGTTACTGCCTCATCATTTTCAAAAAATCTCCTAGAAGTGTTTCCATCGTTTGAGTTACCGTATCCGTGCTTGGGACAGTCTACTTTTAGTCCAACTTGTTTAAAAAAAGCCTCCTGTATTTGCTTCTTTCTGATCTTCTCCTTATCCTTTATTGATGTATTTTCATCGAAGTTTTCCTCCTCTTGTGGTAGGGTATATGCCAGTTTTAGCAAGAATTCCATACACCTTATCCTTGCGTGCATTGGTGACATTCCATATTCGTAATTCTCCTCATTTGTAGAATCGTTTAAATTACCAAAGTTCTTCTGACAAATAATAGTAAAAAATCGATAAAAAAAAATATAAAAATAAAACGAAAAAAGGGGTTTAAATAGGTTTTTGCTAAATTTTTACCTCCAAAATAATTCTGTCTATATATATGTATATGATAACTAATTGAAATATGTTATAATTAAGCAGAAAAAGATACTTATCTTAAATTCTTTACAACTAATTATATAAAATTGAGATGTAACATATTATATATGAAATAAATTGAATTGAATTGAAAAAAGTTCTTCTGACTCTTTTTGCAAATCGGGCATGACATTGTTGAGGTTGTTCCTGTCAGTTCGTTTACGACTTTTTCGTCAACCATGGTCAGGTGGAACTCGTAATTGCATTCAATATATTTTCCTTCTCCAATTTGCAGCTTTGTAGGCTTAATCTTGCTTATTTGTTCTTCAATGTCCTTCACCGTAGTCCTTATGAGTTCTGTCGATTCCCTTGCAAACTGAAACATTATTGGTCGGCAATAATGCACTGATGACGGTCGTGGATTTTTCCAGTGTAGGGAATCATCCGATTTTAGCCGCAAAGGAACAACAGATGCCATAAACATATTTCCATCCGATATTGTAGCGTCATCGGAAGATATCCTTTGCTTATAAACGCTTTGTCCGGATGATCCATCGCAGCCCCATTTGCTGATCAATGTCAACTTCTCAGGAAGAATTTTCACTTCCGTGAAAAACTTTGGTGTGGTTGACTTTCTAAACAGTTCAAATAATTTTAAATTGTTCAACGCCATGTTTTCAGTACTTAAATTGTTTAATGGTTTCAGTAATTGTTGCGCCAACTTTCAGGCGTAGACTAATCCAGGCATTATGCTTATTTTGCAATATATAGGCTTATGCTACCATGCCTAAAAATTTATCTGTTCCCTGCATTCATATGGATTTAGGCTGAATAATGCAATTTTGATATTATGCACGTGTCCAAATAAGATTTGTGCCTACCTGTAGGGACCATAAGTCAATATTGTTCCTGACCATTTGTACGCCAAAGTATTGTTTATGTGAGGTACATACCTGCTAATTTCAATGAGTAGTTTTTTTCAAACTATTAGATCAAACTACTGTCAGTCAAAACATATAAGGGATGGACGCCATACAATTTCTGCAACCATGTCTTTTTAAACTCTTTTACCTCTAGAAGCCAAACGGGCACGTACGGGCAGATAAAAATTTTGAATTATGTAAAGAACTAATCAAAGAACAGGTTTTTCAAATATGGCAAATATAGAAAAATATAGTTTTTTTTTATTTTCCGTCAAAGTTGACAAATAGTGAAAAAACGGATAGTTTTTAAATAGTGATTTACCAGGAGAAACACAGAGCAAACAGTTAATTTTTTTTTTATCATTATACATTTAATAAATACATCAATCAATACAAACAAAAAATAAGGCGATTCGTTACCTATTTTTCGTGATATTACACCTGAAATCGCAACAAATTGACTAAAAATTGTGTGTTTTTTTGAAAACCGAAAGTCGGTCAACTTTGAACGGTTATATCTTCTAAACTAAAAATGTGATATTATTAAGAGTGGCATATTTGAAATCGTTGAAAAGTTTCCTATAACATGGGTTTATTCAAAACTTCGTCGGCACTCATGAAAATTTTGATTTTTGCAACCTCGCTTGCTCTACGGGCGCCACTGTGCGTCGCGGTTCACTAATGTCAGATCTTTTACTGCCTGCCTACCCTTATTACAGATAATAAGATTGTTAGTAGTTATAAAATCAAACATTTACCCACCCCTTTTGTTGATGTCGGCGCTCCCCCATTGGTTATGATGTGCATTGACATCGCAGCCCTATACAAGGATTGCACCTTTTCTTGCATATGCCGTCAATTCATACACCTCTGTGCCAGGCGGATCTCTTGCCTCGTGCGCTATATACACCGAAGCCAGTGTAAGAGTTCGCTTACCTTTGGCTTCTCCATTTACGACGGTCAAGTTACCGCACCTGAAAGAATTAGAGATGAGAAAATTCAATTCATTCCTCGCTAGAATACACGTTCTTAGCTTGTCCTCATTAAACGGGATAAACATAGTGTATCCCGTAACCTTAATCCGCAAACCTTATTTTTATTTATCCAAGGCTTTTGGAGAAGGGCTACGTCCGTCCGAGTAATTGTTCGACCGAAGCTGCTTCTCAATTGTGCAGATTTCTTTGCACCACTAACAGCTTCTTTGGTCCTGTCATGCTTCGGATACCGGAACCTGACATTACCTAGCCTGAACTTAACATCCATGGACTTCTGCCACAGCTCGGCACTGATCCTCCCATCTGGATCATCCCGATCGATGACAGCCACCTGTAGATGACTTCCAGGCTCGTCGACTTCTTCACTCTCTTGTTCGATGAAGAAGGTTGATCATCCCAGATCTGAAATTCTTAATGGTCTCCTTATTGGGGTAATTAGAAGTTTCAGTCGGAGATATACCAGACCTCTTCAATGAGCTCGGTGGTTTCGGCACTGGTTTGGAAGACTTGTTCCTGCCAGAGCCTTTCCCATATTGGCCTCCGTACGGGAGCCACTAGTGGAATCGGCCGGAGGATTACAAGTCTTCTTCCCCGTATCCGTTACCTTAACCACTTTGCCTGCTGTCTTGGGTTACGCCCCTTTTCCCTTCGCAGCTCCTTTCGAAGACATGAGCGCCTTGGTCATTGGGGCAACAGCTCCCTTTTCTTCATCCCTGCGACAGGTTGACGAAACCCCAAGCCCTATTCTAGTTCGGGCAGTATCCGTCCGGCGACTACATCCACCTGCTTTTTTAAGGAATAGGACCAAGCCAACAGGGTACTGACGGCCGTCAATTCTTTCAATTTTGCGACACTTTGTCGGTGCCGTCTCAGAAGGTATACCTCGCAGTTAACGTTGAAGGATCTCTCTTTGCCATCTTATTTGGATATGCTAGAGATGTCCTCGTCCCGTTTTACGCCTTCTCCTTCGTTCGGCTGGAGTTCTTCATGTCACGTGAAGGGGCGCTTGGCATCTCCTCCAAAGCTTCCTGCCGAACAAGTTGTGGACAATCTTCTCCCGAGTGTCCCCCTGATGTCCCCTGGTCTCGCAGGTGGGAGAGGCATGCTCCTCGTCAGAGAGCAGTCAGCCTCTCCAACCCCTGAGTAGCCCCGGTTTTACCACAGGAGTCACTCGACGGTCCCAGATGACCATCCACATATACGTCGGTCAGTACCAGTCTCCTGCTCAATTATACTCATGAACAGTCAAAAGGGTACTTTCCGACATCCCGTCCGTGACGTCCGAATGACCGTCTTCTCTTCCCTGGTCGATCGCGACCTTCAAACTTTTGTTTTTTTGCGCGTAATTAAGAGGGTTTAATGTTTGTTTCCACAAGTATGCTCGTACAGACGGACCATACAACGCAGTGACGGCGTGCGTGGACTAACATACAACAGCGCTTTGCACTGACGCACAGTGGCGCCCGTAGAGCAAACGAGGTTGCAAAAATCAAAATTTTCATGAGCGCCGACGAAGTTTTGAATAAACCCATGTTATAGGAAACTTTTCAACGATTTCAAATATGCCACTCTTTATAATATCACATTTTTAGTTTAGAAGATATAACCGTTCAAAGTTGACCGACTTTCGGTTTTCAAAAAAACACACAATTTTTAGTCAATTTGTTGCGATTTCAGGTGTAATATCACGAAAAATAGGTAACGAATCGCCTTATTTTTTGTTTGTATTGATTGATGTATTTATTAATTGTATAATGATAAAAAAACGTGACGTCCGAATGACCGTCTTCTCTTCCCTGGACGATCGCGACCTTCAAACTTTTGTTTTTTTGCGTGTAATTAAGAGGGTTTAATGTTTGTTTCCACAAGTATGCTCGTACAGACGGACCATACAACGCAGTGACGGCGTGCGTGGACTAACATACCACAGCGCTTTGCACTGACGCACAGTGGCGCCCGTAGAGCAAACGAGGTTGCAAAAATCAAAATTTTCATGAGCGCCGACGAAGTTTTGAATAAACCCATGTTATAGGAAACTTTTCAACGATTTCAAATATGCCACTCTTTATAATATCACATTTTTAGTTTAGAAGATATAACCGTTCAAAGTTGACCGACTTTCGGTTTTCAAAAAAACACACAATTTTTAGTCAATTTGTTGCGACTTCAGGTGTAATATCAAGAAAAATATGTAACGAATCGCCTTATTTTTTGTTTGTATTGATTGATGTATTTATTAATTGTATAATGATAAAAAAATTAACTGTTTGCTTTGGGGTTCTCCTGGTAAATCACTATTTAAAAACTATCCGTTTTTTCATTATTTTTCAAAAAAAATCTATATTTTTCTATATTAGCTATATTTGCAAAACCTGTTCTTTGATTATTTCTTTACATAATTCAAAAGGTTTTATTTGCCCGTACGTGCCCGTTTGGCTTCTAGAGGTAAAAAAAGTTTAAAAAGATGTGGTTGCAGAAATTGTATGGCGTCCATCCCTTATATGTTTTGACTGACAGTAGTTTGATCTAATAGTTTGAAAAAACTACTCATTGAAATTAGCAGGTACGTACCTCACTTAAACAATACTTTGGCGTACAAATGTTCAAGAACAATATTGACTTGGTCCCTACAGGTAGGCACAAATCTTATTTGGACACGTGCATAATATCAAAATTGCATTATTCAGCCTAAATCCATATGTATGCATGGAACAGGTAAATTTTTAGGCATGGTAGCATAAGCCTATATATTGCAAAATAAGCATAATGCCTGGATTAGTCTACGACTGAAAGTTGGCGCAACAATTACTGAAACCATTAAACAATTTAAGTACTGAAAACATGGCGTTGAACAGTTTAAAATTATTTGAACTGTTTAGAAAGTCAACCACGCCAAAGTTTTTCACGGAAGCTGCTTTAGAAGAACTTGATAGCTTATACGGAAATATTGAGAGAAGCGAAATTATAAAAAATCATTTTTATCTGATATATGCAAATATTAAGGCAAAATGGGTGAAATCTAATCGAACCATTCAGAACTTCAACTCCAAATACGAGGACTGGCTTAATGAAGACACCATCCTGGATATATTGGCAGTAGATAAACCCACCACATCAACCAGAGGAGCAAAAGGAAGGCCAAAAAAAGTATTAAGGAGTGTTCAATTTTCATTTTGGATGTTTTAAACTGCAGAGAAAATGTAAATTCTACAAAATATGGAGAATATGCGTCGAAAACTGCATTTCTTTTAGCAGAAATGTATCCACAGAAGAAGTTGACCCCGACCGTCCATAAAATATTGGCGCATGGCAAAGATATAATTGAGTACCAGTCTTTGCCAATTGGAGAGCTTTCTGAAAAAGCACAGGAGTCTCTTAACAAATTTTATAAAAAATATAGATTGCAGAACACATTCAAAGCATCAAGCGTAAGGCAAAATGAGGACCTCTTCAACATGTTGGCAGCATCTTCCGATCCACTTATTTCTTCCCTGCGGCATGTGAAGTCACGAATAGAGTTACAAAATAATTATAGTTTAGAAATGGTTAGTCTTTCAGATATACCTTCTCTTACGAATTGTGATGAATATTTTACAGAAAATTTAAAAAATAAATTTAAAAAAAAATTATTTTTTTTTTAATTTGTTAGGTAATAATTTAAAACATAAAACCCTAATGAAAAAATAAAAACAATCTAAAAATGTAAAAATAGTTTTTTTTAGTTACCATAAAATTGATTTTTCTACTAATTTTAACTTTGATAACCCATAAGTAGGCCCCTACAAAGCGTAGCACCCTTTCCAAACGCTGATTTCATAGGCTGAACAGTTATCTATCATATGCTTTTCAAACTGTTCAATAATCTTACTCGGTTCAAAAGATATGATTTTTGCAACGATAAAACTCAAATGGCGCCACTGTGTGACGCTGAGGGGAGCTGTTAACGACTAGTTTCTTTTCGCACTAACTAGCCACACAGGCCCTCGGCACTGCTACCACCACCCCGTTGACCTTAAAAGTGCATAGGTCGCGCACCAACCACTGTTAAAGTCCCTACCTTAAAACAGGCGAACCGGCGTGCAGGAGCTCAGTAAACACAGCAGTTGGTACGACGAAAATAAATTATCGAAATAAATTCTGTTGTGATCGGGGGTTTTTTCATTTTCCAATAGTCGCAGTACAACATCTGCGTCCAACCCGATTTGACGATCATAATTATCACTAGCCTCCTGCGTATGGTATACAGTTAAACAAATACCCATTTGAAGAGCAGAGACACCACAATTTGTAACCAAAACGAATTTGTTTATTTTTTATGTACATTACATGAGTGGCGACCAAAATATGGTACCAACTGCTCATCGATCGACAAACCGGCACACCATATGCCGAACTGCATGAATTTGGAGTTTGCTATGTCTATCAATGGTCTAACCTGAGAAAATTAAAAGTCGATTAAAAATCAAATAAAAATCTCATAAAAATAAATAAAAATAAATTTTATTTACCTTGGTGAGCTTATCATTTAAATCCAAATTAATGTTGTTTTTAAAATGAATACATCGTTTTATGCCTTTGATCACTTTACGTGGCATACTTTGTTTAACCATAGGGTTGTACAGGCATGGATCATTTGACCAATACTCTTCAATTGATGGCAAAGTGTTACATCCTAACATGAGAATGCCTAAGAAACGTCTTAGTCTATTTTCATTCAATGAAATTTCAATAATTTGTTGTGCATAGTTATTTGATTCTTTTATGATAAAAATCAAGCATTTCCATTATCAAAAAACCTCTCAAAATGCTGCAGTGGTGACAATCCTTTAATTTCAGAGAATGGCCTTGATCGAGTTTTCAGTAACTCATTTGAATTGGGTTGTAAAACAAATTGAATATTTTCTGATCTATCAGTCCGCTGTGTCCATTTTGGATCTTTAAATGTTCGTATGGAACTGTCCTTTATTTTGACACGTTTTGTTTTACTCATGGCTAATGCAGATGTTGATGGTTGATCAATATTTTCCTGCGAAGACTTCTCTTGATTTCGGCCATATATTTCAAACGGTCCAGCAACTTCTTACAAAGCAGTATCCTAAATTAAAAACGAAATAAGCCATGCATACAAACATATACATATAAGTATGTATTGGAAAAAATAACATGAAGATAAATAAATGGTATCAATTTCATCAATTAAATGGAATTTTATTTTCATCTACGTATTCCTCATCTGTAAGTTCATCGATTATATCTGGAGGGAGTACACAAACGGTGTCCACACCATCATCCTCGTTCTCACTTATAGCCATTATTTCTTCAATGGTCAAAATTTTACGCGTCATTTTTTATTCAAAATACGATTTCAAGATTTAAAGACACTAGAAACACAACACAATTTACAACTAGGTGACGAAAAAGTAATGAGCACAACACTTTCACTACACTGAATAACTTTCAACACTCTTGCTACATAGTATTGTTTAAAAAGGCTTATTTCTGGGTATTCAGTTAGAAACAGTACCTTTACTTGTAGAAAAAAGAAACACATGCAGCCCAAAGTTTATTTTATATGTTGAATAGCGGCCAAAGTTCGCGCTTGCGAACATCAATATTTACCGCTGTCTAAATAAACTTTGTTGTAGTTTTTTGTTATATGTGGTAATATATGGTGTAGAAAAATCATGTGTAGCTTAAAAAATATTTTATTAATAAAATTGTTAATTATTGTTTATTTAAACTTAGAGTACATACGATACAAATTTAAGCCTGACAGTTTAAAAAAGCAGACAGAATAAACGATCAAAATAATAAGTTTTCTGTTCGCACTTGCTTATTAGGATGAAAATGGGTTAAATGGCTGATTGGACAAACTTTTAAAGTGAATTCGTTTCTGAACCCTTTATAAACCTGATATATTTTTGTATATAAGACCTTTGATTTTCATTTCTTTTTTATTAATCTTAGCCAATCCCACGATGTCACACGTTAACGTTCGCATAGAAAATTACATTTAAGACAAAAGCAAATTTTAGAATTTGTTCTGTGTCTCAGTCTTATTGATTACCTCTTTAACAGTTACAGCGGTATTCATAACAAAAAGTTAGCCACAGTCTGTACACTACGTACAACGAGCTGCTAACTAGAATGCGGATTAAGCTTAGCACATAGTTAATTCATAACAAGCTTCTATCCGTCAGCTAACTTAGTAAATCAACTTCGAATTTTAATGATACCACATTATATGGCTGAAAAATGTAACACGTTTTGCATTAATCATCGCTGGTTTTGTTATTTCATTTTTTGTTTTTCCCTCCACATGTAAATATTTAAAAAAGTTTTTAAAATTAAAATAATGTTGGTCCGTGACTCAGTAACAGAAATTATATAAGGAATTCGTTACATACAACCCTATTTTAGAAATTTTAATGCTGCTCATTTAAATTGAAAGAGTATTACCCCACCGGGTAATTATTAGAAAATCGATGATTTAAAATCTATCGTAGGCGACTTTTTTGGACGTGTTTGCTGTTTCTGAAACCTGGTTGAAACCTTTCATTTCAAATCGTTGTATTAAGATCCCTGGTTTTAAATTTTGCAGAAATTATCGTTTGGTTTCATGAGAAGATATGTTGGCATTTGTCACGCAGGGGTATTTAATTTAGAAAAGTATTTTAACTTTCTGAATATACACCATAAGCAATTAACGAGAAAAATTTTTCATAACCAAATAATTCGAATGCTAAAAATTTGTAAATTTTACAGTTTCCGCTTGATGTAGCTAGTTTTTAGAATTACAAATGTTAATACCACTTACAAATAAAATTAATATTATTCTTTTTTTAGATTTATGTCTCAAAGAAATGGGGATTTACTAAGTACGATCGTGAACGTTACGAAGAATTGCGTAATGAAAATCGCTTAGAGCCTGATGGTTGCAATGTCAAATATAGACCAGAGCATGGCCCTATGGCAATATGGGAAAGAGTACAACGTGATGTATATGCCTAAACTTAATAATAAAGTTTTTACAGATTTCTTGAGCTGTGTGATATATCTCAAATTTATGTAATTTTCCATCAATAAAAGTATTTAAAACATGTAATTGTGTTTATTTAATTTAATACTACAGTACTGCAAATTATTGTTTTCGATTTGTGCACTTACAGATTTCTATATAATGTATCAAGGTACTCAAACTAACTGCCTGTTTGTAGAATTTTTAAATTTTGTTTTGTAAGTTAAGCGAGTCACTTTTGCACTCGCGTTCTACAAATAGGCAGTAAGAGTTTTAGACAAAATCATGCACAACTATAGTTGCCAAATTAAAATTTCATGAAAATTGTCAAATTTAGGGCATAAATCGTCGAAAGGTTATGTTTGACCCAAAAATCGTCCAATCTGTGGGCTAATTACACTGTGAGACAAATGGTAAGGGTCAGTGATCGGGAAGGGTTCAAACTACGCATAGGGTTCCTAAACGGAACACCCCTAGACAGGTAAAAATTCAGCTTAAAGGTAGTACGACTATGGTCTGAAAAAGTACAGTACGTTGCCACCCTTCATTCCACAACAAGTTGATCGTCGCGGTTCACTAATGTCAGATCTTTTACTGCCTGCCTACCCTTATTACTGATAATAAGATTGTTAGTAGTTATAAAATCAAACATTTACCCACCCCTTTTGTTGATGTCGGCGCTCCCCATTGGTTATGATGTGCATTGACATCGCAGCCCTATACAAGGATTGCACCTTTTCTTGCATATGCCGTCAATTCCTACACCTCTGTGCCAGGCGGATCTCTTGCCTCGTGCGCTATATACACCGAAGCCAGTGTAAGAGTTCGCTTACCTTTGGCTTCTCCATTTACGACGGTCAAGTTACCGCACCTGAAAGAATTAGAGATGAGAAAATTCAATTCATTCCTCGCTAGAATACACGTTCTTAGCTTGTCCTCATTAAACGGGATAAACATAGTGTATCCCGTAACCTTAATCCGCAAACCTTATTTTTATTTATCCAAGGCTTTTGGAGAAGGGCTACGTCCCTCCGAGTAATTGTTCGACCGAAGCTGCTTCTCAATTGTGCAGATTTCTTTGCACCACTAACAGCTTCTTTGGTCCTGTCATGCTTCGGATACCGGAACCTGACATTACCTAGCCTGAACTTAACATCCATGGACTTCTGCCACAGCTCGGCACTGATCCTCCCATCTGGATCATCCCGATCGATGACAGCCACCTGTAGATGACTTCCAGGCTCGTCGACTTCTTCACTCTCTTGTTCGATGAAGAAGGTTGATCATCCCAGATCTGAAATTCTTAATGGTCTCCTTATTGGGGTAATTAGAAGTTTCAGTCGGAGATATACCAGACCTCTTCAATGAGCTCGGTGGTTTCGGCACTGGTTTGGAAGACTTGTTCTTGCCAGAGCCTTTCCCATATTGGCCTCCGTACGGGAGCCACTAGTGGAATCGGCCGGAGGATTACAAGTCTTCTTCCCCGTATCCGTTACCTTAACCACTTTGCCTGCTGTCTTGGGTTACGCCCCTTTTCCCTTCGCAGCTCCTTTCGAAGACATGAGCGCCTTGGTCATTGGGGCAACAGCTCCCTTTTCTTCATCCCTGCGACAGGTTGACGAAACCCCAAGCCCTATCTAGTTCGGGCAGTATCCGTCCGGCGACTACATCCACCTGCTTTTTTAAGGAATAGGACCAAGCCAACAGGGTACTGACGGCCGTAAATTCTTTCAATTTTGCGACACTTTGTCGGTGCCGTCTGAGAAGGTATACCTCGCAGTTAACGTTGAAGGATCTCTCTTTGCCATCTTATTTGGATATGCTAGAGATGTCCTCGTCCCGTTCCACGCCTTCTCCTTCGTTCGGCTGGAGTTCTTCATATCACGTGAAGGGGCGCTTGGCATCTCCTCCAAGGCACCCTGCCGAACAAGTTGTGGACAATCTTCTCCCGAGTGTCCCCCTGATGTCCCCTGGTCTCGCAGGTGGGAGAGGCATGCTCCTCGTCAGAGAGCAGTCAGCCTCTCCAACCCCTGAGTAGCCCCGGTTTTACCACAGGAGTCACTCGACGGTCCCAGAAGACCATCCACATATACGTCGGTCAGTACCAGTCTCCTGCTCAATTATACTCATGAACAGTCAAAAGGGTACTTTCCGACATCCCGTCCGTGACGTCCGAATGACCGTCTTCTCTTCCCTGGTCGATCGCGACCTTCAAACTTTTGTTTTTTTGCGTGTAATTAAGAGGGTTTAATGTTTGTTTCCACAAGTATGCTCGTACAGACGGACCATACAACGCAGTGACGGCGTGCGTGGACTAACATACAACAGCGCTTTGCACTGACGCACAGTGGCGCCCGTAGAGCAAACGAGGTTGCAAAAATCAAAATTTTCATGAGCGCCGACGAAGTTTTGAATAAACCCATGTTATAGGAAACTTTTCAACGATTTCAAATATGCCACTCTTTATAATATCACATTTTTAGTTTAGAAGATATAACCGTTCAAAGTTGACCGACTTTCGGTTTTCAAAAAAACACACAATTTTTAGTCAATTTGTTGCGATTTCAGGTGTAATATCGCGAAAAACAGGTAACGAATCGCCTTATTTTTTGTTTGTATTGATTGATGTATTTATTAATTGTATAATGATAAAAAAACGTGACGTCCGAATGACCGTCTTCTCTTCCCTGGTCGATCGCGACCTTCAAACTTTTGTTTTTTTGCGTGTAATTAAGAGGGTTTAATGTTTGTTTCCACAAGTATGCTCGTACAGACGGACCATACAACGCAGTGACGGCGTGCGTGGACTAACATACAACAGCGCTTTGCACTGACGCACAGTGGCGCCCGTAGAGCAAGGTTGCAAAAATCAAAATTTTCATGAGCGCCGACGAAGTTTTGAATAAACCCATGTTATAGGAAACTTTTCAACGATTTCAAATATGCCACTCTTTATAATATCGCATTTTTAGTTTAGAAGATATAACCGTTCAAAGTTGACCGACTTTCGGTTTTCAAAAAAACACACAATTTTTAGTCAATTTGTTGCGACTTCAGGTGTAATATCAAGAAAAATATGTAACGAATCGCCTTATTTTTTGTTTGTATTGATTGATGTATTTATTAATTGTATAATGATAAAAAAATTAACTGTTTGCTTTGGGGTTCTCCTGGTAAATCACTATTTAAAAACTATCCGTTTTTTCACTATTTTTCAAAAAAATCTATATTTTTCTATATTTTCTATATTTGCAAAACCTGTTCTTTGATTATTTCTTTACATAATTCAAAAGGTTTTATTTGCCCGTACGTGCCCGTTTGGCTTCTAGAGGTAAAAAAGGTTAAAAAGATGTGGTTGCAGAAATTGTATGGCGTCCATCCCTTATATGTTTTGACTGACAGTAGTTTGATCTAATAGTTTGAAAAAACTACTCATTGAAATTAGCAGGTACGTACCTCACTTAAACAATACTTTGGCGTACAAATGGTCAAGAACAATATTGACTTGGTCCCTACAGGTAGGCACAAATCTTATTTGGACACGTGCATAATATCAAAATTGCATTATTCAGCCTAAATCCATATGTATGCATGGAACAGGTAAATTTTTAGGCATGGTAGCATAAGCATATATATTGCAAAATAAGCATAATGCCTGGATTAGTCTACGACTGAAAGTTGGCGCAACAATTACTGAAACCATTAAACAATTTAAGTACTGAAAACATGGCGTTGAACAATTTAAAATTATTTGAACTGTTTAGAAAGTCAACCACGCCAAAGTTTTTCACGGAAGCTGCTTTAGAAGAACTTGATAGCTTATACGGAAATATTGAGAGAAGCGAAATTATAAAAAATCATTTTTATCTGATATATGCAAATATTAAGGCAAAATGGGTGAAATCTAATCGAACCATTCAGAACTTCAACTCCAAATACGAGGACTGGCTTAATGAAGACACCATCCTGGATATATTGGCAGTAGATAAACCCACCACATCAACCAGAGGAGCAAAAGGAAGGCCAGAAAAATATTAAGGAGTGTTAAATTTTCACAAGAAAGAGGAAACTTTCCGATGCCACCAATGACTTGACCACGAAGCATTTATCGGACGCGCTGTCTATTAAATATACAAAGGATAGTAAAAGAGTTAGGTCGCAGATAACCAAATCTGTTGCTGATGCAAGCCCACTGCGACTAAAAAGGTTTAAGGAAAGCATTCCCACGCCCACAAACGCACACATTAAAAAGTATGGTTCCGAAGAAGCTTTGGCCTTGTTTATGGACTTAGAACTTTCCAAAGAGAGATATGAGAAACTGCGGGCATCTTTAACGCGACACGGCGCTGACGTTTTAACCGGATACAAGCATATTACGCAAGCCAAAATAAATTCACGACCACTGCATACGGAGTTTACGGAAGTCTCTGTGAAAGATTGGCTTTCGCAGAGACTCATGGTCCATACAGCAAAACGGTTGTTGGAGAGTCTTCCTGAAAATGAGGTGAAAATTCTTCCTGAGAAGTTGACATTGATCAGCAAAAGGGGCTGCGATGGATCATCCGGACAAAGCGTTTATAAGCAAAGGATATCTTCCGATGACGCTACAATATCAGACGGAAATATCTTTATGGCATCTGTTGTTCCTTTGCGGCTAAAATCTGATGTTTCCCTACACTGGAAATATCCACGTCCGTCATCAGTGCATTATTGCCGACCAATTATGTTTCAGTTTGCAAGGGAATCGGCAGAACTCATAAGGACCACGGTGAAGGATTTTGAAGAACAAATAAGCAAGATTAAGCTGCAAATTGGAGAAGGAAAATATATTGAATGCAATTACGAGTTCCACCTGACCATGGTTGACGGAAAAGTCGTAAACGAACGGACAGGCACAACCTCAACAATGTCATGACCGATTTGCAAAAAGAGTCAGAATAACTTTGGTAATTTAAACGATTCTACAAATGAGGAGAATTACGAATATGGAATGTCACTATTGCACGCAAGGATAAGGTGTATGGAATTCTTGCTAAAACTGGCGTATACCCTACCACAAGAGGAGGAAAACTTCGATGAAAATACATCAATAAAGGATAAGGAAAAGATCAGAAAGAAGCAAATACAGGATGCTTTTTTAAACAAGTTGGACTAAAAGTAGACTGTCCCAAGCACGGATACGGAAACTCGAACGATGGAAACACTTCTAGGAGATTTTTTGAAAATGATGAGGCAGTAACTAGAATCACTGGAATTGACAATCAAATCGTGAAAAGATTGGGAACGATCTTGGATGTTTTAAACTGCAGAGAAAATGTCAATTCTACAAAATATGGAGAATATGCGTCGAAAACTGCATCTCTTTTAGCAGAAATGTATCCACAGAAGAAGTTGACCACGACCGTCCATAAAATATTGGCGCATGGCAAAGATATAATTGAGTACCAGTCTTTGCCAATTGGAGAGCTTTCTGAAAAAGCACAGGAGTCTCTTAACAAATTTTATAAAAAATATAGATTGCAGAACACATTAAAAGCATCAAGGGTAAGGCAAAATGAGGACCTCTTCAACATGTTGGCAGCATCTTCTGATCCACTTATTTCTTCCCTGCGGCATGTGAAGTCACGAATAGAGTTACAAAATAATTATAGTTTAGAAATGGTTAGTCTTTCAGATATACCTTCTCTTACGAATTGTGATGAATATTTTACAGAAAATTGAAAAAATAAATTTAAAAAAAAAATATTTTTTTTTTAATTTGTTGGGTAATAATTTAAAACATAAAACCCTAATGAAAAAAATAAAAACAATTTAAAAATGTAAAAATAGTTTTTTTAGTTACAATAAAATTGATTTTTCTACTAATTTTAACTTTGATAGCCCATAAGTAGGCCCCTACAAAGCGTAGCACCCTTTCCAAACGCTCATTTCATAGGCTGAACAGTTATCCATCATATGCTTTTTAAACTGTTCAATTATCTTACAACGAAAAAACTCAAATGGCGCCACTGTATGACGCTGAGGGGAGCTGTTAACGACTAGTTTCTTTTCGCACTAACTAGCCACACAGGCCCTCGGCACTGCTACCACCACCCCGTTGACCTTAAAAGTGCATAGGTCGCGCACCAACCACTGTTAAAGTCCCCACCTTAAAACAGGCGAACCGGCGTGCAGGAGCTCAGTAAACACAGCAGTTGGTACGACGAAAATAAATTATCGAAATAAATTCTGTTATGATCGGGGTTTTTTTCATTTTCCAATAGTCGCAGTACAACATCTGCGTCCAACCCGATTTGACGATCATAATTATCACTAGCCTCCTGCGTATGGTATACAGTTAAACAAATACCCATTTGAAGAGCAGAGACACCACAATTTGTAACCAAAACGAATTTGTTTATTTTTTATGTACATTACATGAGTGGCGACCAAAATATGGTACCAATTACTCATCGATCGACAAATCGGCACACCATATGCCGAACTGCATGAATTTGGAGTTTGCTATGTCTATCAATGGTCTAACCTGAGAAAATTAAAAGTCGATTAAAAATCGACGTCAATCTCATAAAAATAAATTTTATTTACCTTGGTGAGCTTATCATTTAAATCCAAATTAATGTTGTTTTTAAAATGAATACATCGTTTTATGCCTTTGATCACTTTACGTTGCATACTTTGTTTAACCATAGGGTTGTCCAGGCATGGATCATTTGACCAATACTCTTCAATTGATGGCAAAGTGTTACATCCTAACATGAGAATGCCTAAGAAACGTCTTAGTCTATTTTCATTCAATGAAATTTCAATAATTTGTTGTGCATAGTTATTTGATTCTTTTATGATAAAATCAAGCATTTCCATTATCAAAAAACCTCTCAAAATGCTGCAGTGGTGACAATCCTTAAATTTCAGAGAATGGCCTTGATCGAGTTTTCAGTAACTCATTTGAATTGGGTTGTAAAACAAATTGAATATTTTCTGATCTATCAATCCGCTGTGTCCATTTTGGATCTTTAAATGTTCGTATGGAACTGTCCTTTATTTTGACACGTTTTGTTTTACTCATGGCTACTGCAGATGTTGATGGTTGATCAATATTATCCTGCGATTATCCTGCGAAGACTTCTCTTGATTTCGGCCATCTATTTCAAACGGTCCAGCAACTTCTTACAAAGCAGTATTCTAAATTAAAAACGAAAAAAGCCATGCATACAAACATATACATATAAGTATGTATTGGAAAAAATAACATGAAGATAAATAAATGGTATCATTTATGAGAATTTTATTTTCGTGGAGGGAGTACACAAACGGTGTCCACACCATCATCCTCGTTCTCACTTATAGCCATTATTTCTTCAATGGTCAAAATTTTACGCGTCATTTTTTATTCAAAATACGATTTCAAGATTTAAAGACACTAGAAACACAACAAAATTTACAACTAGGTGACGAAAAAGTAATGAGCACAACACTTTTTCACTACACTGAATAACTTTCAACACTCTTGCAACATAGTATTGTTTAAAAAGGCTTATTTCTGGGTATTCAGTTAGAAACAGTACCTTTACTTGTAGAAAAAAGAAATACATAGCGGTCAAAGTTCGCGCTTGCGAACATCAATATTTACCGCTGTCTAAACTTTGTTGTAGTTTTTTGTTATATGTGGTAATATATGGTGTAGAAAAATCATGTGTAGCTTAAAAAATATTTTATTAATAAAATTGTTAATTATTGTTTATTTAAACTTAGAGGACATACGATAAGTATTCTATACAAATTTAAGCCTGACAGTTTAAAAAAGCAGACAAAATAAACGATCAAAATAATAAGTTTTCTGTTCGCACTTGCTTATTAGGATGAAAATGGGTTAAATGGCTGATTGGACAAACTTTTAAAGTGAATTCGTTTCTGAACCCTTTATAAACCTGATATATTTTTGTATATAAGACCTTTGATTTTCATTTCTTTTTTATTGATCTTAGCCAATTCCACTGTCACACGTTAACGTTCGCATAGAAAATTACATTTAAGACAAAAGCAAATTTTATAATTTGTTCTGTGTATCAGTCTTATTGATTACCTCTTTAACAGTTACAGCGGTATTCATAACAAAAAGTTAGTCACAGTCTGTACACTACGTACAACGAGCTGCTAACTAGAATGCCGATTAAGCTTAGCACATAGTTAATTCATAACAAACTTCTATCCGTCAGCTAACTTAGTAAATCAACTTCGAATTTTAATGATGCCACATTATATGGCTGAAAAATGTAACACGTTTTGCATTAATAATCGCTGGTTTTGTTATTTCATTTTTTGTTTTTCCCTCCACATGTAAATATTTAAAAAAGTTTTTAAAATTAAAATAATGTTGGTCCGTGACTCAGTAACAGAAATTATATAAGGAATTCGTTACATACAACCCTATTTTAGAAATTTTAATGCTGCTCATTTAAATTGAAAGAGTATTACCCCACCGGGCAATTATTAGAAAATCGATGATTTCAAATCTATCGTAGGCGACTTTTTTCGACGTATTTGCTGTTTCTGAAACCTGGTTGAAACCTTTCATTTCAAATCGTTGTATTAAGATCCCTGGTTTTAAATTTTGCAGAAATTATCGTTTGGTTTCATGAGAAGATATGTTGGCATTTGTCTCGCAGGGGTATTTAATTTAGAAAAGTATTTTAACTTTCTGAATATACACCATAAGCAATTAACGAGAAAAATTTTTCATAACCAAATAATTCGAATGCTAAAAATTTGTAAATTTTACAGTTTCCGCTTGATGTAGCTAGTTTTTAGAATTACAAATGTTAATACCACTTACAAATAAAATTAATATTATTCTTTTTTTAGATTTATGTCTCAAAGAAATGGGGATTTACTAAGTACGATCGTGAACGTTACGAAGAATTGCGTAATGAAAATCGCTTAGAGCCTGATGGTTGCAATGTCAAATATAGACCAGAGCATGGCCCTATGGCAATATGGGAAAGAGTACAACGTGATGTATATGCCTAAACTTAATAATAAAGTTTTTACAGATTTCTTGAGTTGTGTAATATATCTCAAATTTATGTAATTTTCCATCAATAAAAGTATTTAAAACATGTAATTGTGTTTATTTAATTTAATACTACAGTACTGCAAATTATTGTTTTCGATTTGTGCACTTACAGATTTCTATATAATGTATCAAGGTTAGGCTTGCCAGATCCAGATTATCAAAAAGCGGGACATGTGAATTAAAAAAGCTGGATATTAAAAAAAAAAAGCTGGACATTTTGAAATAAAATTTTCACGAAAAGTTACTTGTTTATTGTACAAACAATTTTATTAAAAAATACCCATATGTACGAGTATGACATTAATATTATTACATTGTTTGTTTTATAATACTTTACTACAATACTAACATAACAAAATATAACTAAACTTAATTTTTTTTAGTTCATTCATATGTACTATATATCTACATACCTCTCATTTGCTGGAACAACGTCATAACTCAAAAAATTAGTTTCTTATTTTAATGTAGAAATAATTATCGCTCCTATATTTATCTTAAGTAAAAAATTAATGTAAAAATCTTGCATATTCAGCTCTTGGGAGAAATATCATTTTTCCATTGACTTACTTCTTTGCAAATTGAAAACTTCAATTATGACTTTTTCCAGCAAATGAGCGATATGTATTTAAGAATTAAAATTAAATAACGAAAACAAAAATCATACCAAAAAGACGCAAGCAAAACAAAAAAAGCTACCAGATATTTTTGTACTTTAAAGTAAAAAAGTTATAGCAAATTAATAAAAAAATTAATTTTTTAGCTGGACAAATTTCTTTTTAACTTGAAACTGGACAGGCCATTAAAAATCTGGACAATCCAGCCAAAACAAGCCCGACTGGCAACCCTAATCAAGGTACTCAAACTAACTGCCTGTTTGTAGAATTTTTAAATTTTTTTTTGTTAGTTAAAATGTAAGTTAAGCGAGTCACTTTTGCACTCGCGTTCTACAAATAGGCAGTAAGAGTTTTAGACAAAATCATGCACAACTATAGTTGCCAAATTAAAATTTCATGAAAATTGTCAAATTTAGGGCATAAATCGTCGAAAGGTTATGTTTGACCCAAAAATCGTCCAATCTGTGGGCTAATTACACTGTGAGACAAATGGTAGGGGTCAGTGATCGGGAAGGGTTCAAACTACGCCTAGGGTTCCTAAACGGAACACCCCTAGACAGGTAAAAATTCAGCTTAAAGGTAGTACGACTATGGTCTGAAAAAGTACAGTCCGTTGCCACCCTCCATTCCACAACAAGTTGATCGTCACGGTTCACTAATGTCAGATCTTTTACTGCCTGCCTACCCTTATTACAGATAATAAGATTGTTAGTAGTTATAAAATCAAACATTAACCCACCCCTTTTGTTGATGTCGGCGCTCCCCCATTGGTTATGATGTGCATTGACATCGCAGCCCTATCCAAGGATTGCACCTTTTCCTCTTGCATATGCCGTCAATTCCTACACCTCTGTGCCAGGCGGATCTTTTGCCTCGTGCGGTATATACACCGAAGCCAGTGTAAGAGTTCGCTTACCTTTGGCTTCTCCATTTACGACGGTCAAGTTACCGCACCTGAAAGAATGAGAGATGAGAAAATTCAATTCATTCCTCGCTAGAATACACGTTCTAAGCTTGTCCTCAGTAAACGGGATAAACATAGTGTATCCCGTAACCTTAATCCGCAAACCTTATTTTTATTTATCCAAGGCTTTTGGAGAAGGGCTACGTCCGTCCGAGTAATTGTTCGACCGAAGCTGCTTCTCAATTATGCAGATTTCTTTGCACCACTAACAGCTTCTTTGGTCCTGTCATGCTTCGGATACCGGAACCTGACATTACCTAGCCCGAACTTAACATCCATGGACTTCTGCCACAGCTCGGCACTGATCCTCCCATCTGGATCATCCCGATCGATGACAGCCACCAGTAGATGACTTCCCGGCTCGTCGACTTCTTCACTCTCTTGTTCGATGAAGAAGGTTGATCATCCCAGATCTGAAATTCTTAATGGTCTCCTTATTGGGGTAATTAGAAGTTTCAGTCGGAGATGTACCAGACCTCTTCAATGAGCTCGGTGGTTTCGGCACTGGTTTGGAAGACTTGTTCCTGCCAGAGCCTTTCCCATATTGGCCTCCGTACGGGAGCCACTAGTGGAATCGGCCGGAGGATTACAAGTCTTCTTCCCCGTATCCGTTACCTTAACCACTTTGCCTGCTGTCTTGGGTTACGCCCCTTTTCCCTTCGCAGCTCCTTTCGAAGACATGAGCGCCTTGGTCATTGGGGCAACAGCTCCCTTTTCTTCATCCCTGCGACAGGTTGACGAAACCCCAAGCCCTATTCTAGTTCGGGCAGTATCCGTCCGGCGACTACATCCACCTGCTTTTTTAAGGAATAGGACCAAGCCAACAGGGTACTGACGGCCGTAAATTCTTTCAATTTTGCGACACTTTGTCGGTGCCGTCTCAGAAGGTATACCTCGCAGTTAACGTTGAAGGATCTCTCTTTGCCATCTTATTTGGATATGCTAGAGATGTCCTCGTCCCGTTCCACGCCTTCTCCTTCGTTCGGCTGGAGTTCTTCATGTCACGTGAAGGGGCGCTTGGCATCTCCTCCAAGGCACCCTGCCGAACAAGTTGTGGACAATCTTCTCCCGAGTGTCCCCCTGATGTCCCCTGGTCTCGCAGGTGGGAGAGGCATGCTCCTCGTCAGAGAGCAGTCAGCCTCTCCAACCCCTGAGTAGCCCCGGTTTTACCACAGGAGTCACTCGACGGTCCCAGAAGACCATCCACATATACGTCGGTCAGTACCAGTCTCCTGCTCAATTATACTCATGAACAGTCAAAAGGGTACTTTCCGACATCCCGTCCGTGACGTCCGAATGACCGTCTTCTCTTCCCTGGTCGATCGCGACCTTCAAACTTTTGTTTTTTTGCGCGTAATTAAGAGGGTTTAATGTTTGTTTCCACAAGTATGCTCGTACAGACGGACCATACAACGCAGTGACGGCGTGCGTGGACTAACATACAACAGCGCTTTGCACTGACGCACAGTGGCGCCCGTAGAGCAAACGAGGTTGCAAAAATCAAAATTTTCATGAGCGCCGACGAAGTTTTGAATAAACCCATGTTATAGGAAACTTTTCAACGATTTCAAATATGCCACTCTTTATAATATCACATTTTTAGTTTAGAAGATATAACCGTTCAAAGTTGACCGACTTTCGGTTTTCAAAAAAACACACAATTTTTAGTCAATTTGTTGCGATTTCAGGTGTAATATCACGAAAAATAGGTAACGAATCGCCTTATTTTTTGTTTGTATTGATTGATGTATTTATTAATTGTATAATGATAAAAAAACGTGACGTCCGAATGACCGTCTTCTCTTCCCTGGTCGATCGCGACCTTCAAACTTTTGTTTTTTTGCGTGTAATTAAGAGGGTTTAATGTTTGTTTCCACAAGTATGCTCGTACAGACGGACCATATAACGCAGTGACGGCGTGCGTGGACTAACATACAACAGCGCTTTGCACTGACGCACAGTGGCGCCCGTAGAGCAAACGAGGTTGCAAAAATCAAAATTTTCATGAGCGCCGACGAAGTTTTGAATAAACCCATGTTATAGGAAACTTTTCAACGATTTCAAATATGCCACTCTTTATAATATCACATTTTTAGTTTAGAAGATATAACCGTTCAAAGTTGACCGACTTTCGGTTTTCAAAAAAACACACAATTTTTAGTCAATTTGTTGCGACTTCAGGTGTAATATCAAGAAAAATATGTAACGAATCGCCTTATTTTTTGTTTGTATTGATTGATGTATTTATTAATTGTATAATGATAAAAAAATTAACTGTTTGCTTTGGGGTTCTCCTGGTAAATCACTATTTAAAAACTATCCGTTTTTTCACTATTTTTCAAAAAAAATCTATATTTTTCTATATTTGCTATATTTGCAAAACCTGTTCTTTGATTATTTCTTTACATAATTCAAAAGGTTTTATTTGCCCGTACGTGCCCGTTTGGCTTCTAGAGGTAAAAAAGGTTAAAAAGATGTGGTTGCAGAAATTGTATGGCGTCCATCCCTTATATGTTTTGACTGACAGTAGTTTGATCTAATAGTTTGAAAAAACTACTCATTGAAATTAGCAGGTACGTACCTCACTTAAACAATACTTTGGCGTACAAATGGTCAAGAACAATATTGACTTGGTCCCTACAGGTAGGCACAAATCTTATTTGGACACGTGCATAATATCAAAATTGCATTATTCAGCCTAAATCCATATGTATGCATGGAACAGGTAAATTTTTAGGCATGGTAGCATAAGCATATATATTGCAAAATAAGCATAATGCCTGGATTAGTCTACGACTGAAAGTTGGCGCAACAATTACTGAAACCATTAAACAATTTAAGTACTGAAAACATGGCGTTGAACAATTTAAAATTATTTGAACTGTTTAGAAAGTCAACCACGCCAAAGTTTTTCACGGAAGCTGCTTTAGAAGAACTTGATAGCTTATACGGAAATATTGAGAGAAGCGAAATTATAAAAAATCATTTTTATCTGATATATGCAAATATTAAGGCAAAATGGGTGAAATCTAATCGAACCATTCAGAACTTCAACTCCAAATACGAGGACTGGCTTAATGAAGACACCATCCTGGATATATTGGCAGTAGATAAACCCACCACATCAAGAGGAGCAAAAGGAAGGCCAAAAAAAGTATTAAGGAGTGTTCAATTTTCACAAGAAAGAGGAAACTTTCCGATGCCACCAATGACTTGACCACGAAGCATTTATCGGACGCGCTGTCTATTAAATATACAAAGGATAGTGAAAGAGTTAGGTCGCAGATAACCAAATCTGTTGCTAATGCAAGCCCACTGCGACTAAAAAGGTTTAAGGAAAGCATTCCCACGCCCACAAACGCACACATTAAAAAGTATGGTTCCGAAGAAGCCTTGGCCTTGTTTATGGACTTAGAACTTTCCAAAGAGAGATATGAGAAACTGCGGGCATCTTTAACGCGACTCGGCGCTGACGTTTTAACCGGATACAAGCATATTACGCAAGCCAAAATAAATTCACGACCACTTCATACGGAGTTTACGGAAGTCTCTGCGAAAGATTGGCTTTCGCAGAGACTCATGGTCCATACAGCAAAACGGTTGTTGGAGAGTCTTCCTGAAAATGAGATGAAAATTCTTCCTGAGAAGTTGACATTGATCAGCAAAAGGGGCTGCGATGGATCATCCGGACAAAGCGTTTATAAGCAAAGGATATCTTCCGATGACGCTACAATATCAGACGGAAATATCTTTATGGCATCTGTTGTTCCTTTGCGGCTAAAATCTGATGTTTCCCTACACTGGAAATATCCACGTCCGTCATCAGTGCATTATTGCCGACCAATTATGTTTCAGTTTGCAAGGGAATCGGCAGAACTCATAAGGACCACGGTGAAGGATTTTGAAGAACAAATAAGCAAGATTAAGCTGCAAATTGGAGAAGGAAAATATATTGAATGCAATTACGAGTTCCACCTGACCATGGTTGACGGAAAAGTCGTAAACGAACGGACAGGCACAACCTCAACAATGTCATGACCGATTTGCAAAAAGAGTCAGAATAACTTTGGTAATTTAAACGATTCTAAATACAAATGAGGAGAATTACGAATATGGAATGTCACTATTGCACGCAAGGATAAGGTGTATGGAATTCTTGCTAAAACTGGCGTATACCCTACCACAAGAGGAGGAAAACTTCGATGAAAATACATCAATAAAGGATAAGGAAAAGATCAGAAAGAAGCAAATACAGGATGCTTTTTTAAACAAGTTGGACTAAAAGTAGACTGCCCCAAGCACGGATACGGAAACTCGAACGATGGAAACACTTCTAGGAGATTTTTTGAAAATGATGAGGCAGTAACTAGAATCACTGGAATTGACAATCAAATCGTGAAAAGATTGGGAACGATCTTGGATGTTTTAAACTGCAGAGAAAATGTCAATTCTACAAAATATGGAGAATATGCGTCGAAAACTGCATCTCTTTTAGCAGAAATGTATCCACAGAAGAAGTTGACCACGACCGTCCATAAAATATTGGCGCATGGCAAAGATATAATTGAGTACCAGTCTTTGCCAATTGGAGAGCTTTCTGAAAAAGCACAGGAGTCTCTTAACAAATTTTATAAAAAATATAGATTGCAGAACACATTAAAAGCATCAAGGGTAAGGCAAAATGAGGACCTCTTCAACATGTTGGCAGCATCTTCTGATCCACTTATTTCTTCCCTGCGGCATGTGAAGTCACGAATAGAGTTACAAAATAATTATAGTTTAGAAATGGTTAGTCTTTCAGATATACCTTCTCTTACGAATTGTGATGAATATTTTACAGAAAATTGAAAAAATAAATTTAAAAAAAAAATATTTTTTTTTTAATTTGTTGGGTAATAATTTAAAACATAAAACCCTAATGAAAAAAATAAAAACAATCTAAAAATGTAAAAATAGTTTTTTTAGTTACCATAAAATTGATTTTTCTACTAATTTTAACTTTGATAGCCCATAAGTAGGCCCCTACAAAGCGTAGCACCCTTTCCAAACGCTCATTTCATAGGCTGAACAGTTATCCATCATATGCTTTTTAAACTGTTCAATTATCTTACTCGGGTTAAAAGATATGATTTTTGCAACGAAAAAACTCAAATGGCGCCACTGTATGACGCTGAGGGGAGCTGTTAACGACTAGTTTCTTTTCGCACTAACTAGCCACACAGGCCCTCGGCACTGCTACCACCACCCCGTTGACCTTAAAAGTGCATAGGTCGCGCACCAACCACTGTTAAAGTCCCCACCTTAAAACAGGCGAACCGGCGTGCAGGAGCTCAGTAAACACAGCAGTTGGTACGACGAAAATAAATTATCGAAATAAATTCTGTTGTGATCGGGGGTTTTTTCATTTTCCAATAGTCGCAGTACAACATCTGCGTCCAACCCGATTTGACGATCATAATTATCACTAGCCTCCTGCGTATGGTATACAGTTAAACAAATACCCATTTGAAGAGCAGAGACACCACAATTTGGAACCAAAACGAATTTGTTTATTTTTTATGTACATTACATGAGTGGCGACCAAAATATGGTACCAATTACTCATCGATCGACAAATCGGCACACCATATGCCGAACTGCATGAATTTGGAGTTTGCTATGTCTATCAATGGTCTAACCTGAGAAAATTAAAAGTCGATTAAAAATCGACGTCAATCTCATAAAAATAAATTTTATTTACCTTGGTGAGCTTATCATTTAAATCCAAATTAATGTTGTTTTTAAAATGAATACATCGTTTTATGCCTTTGATCACTTTACGTGGCATACTTTGTTTAACCATAGGGTTGTCCAGGCATGGATCATTTGACCAATACTCTTCAATTGATGGCAAAGTGTTACATCCTAACATGAGAATGCCTAAGAAACGTCTTAGTCTATTTTCATTCAATGAAATTTCAATAATTTGTTGTGCATAGTTATTTGATTCTTTTATGATAAAATCAAGCATTTCCATTATCAAAAAACCTCTCAAAATGCTGCAGTGGTGACAATCCTTTAATTTCAGAGAATGGCCTTGATCGAGTTTTCAGTAACTCATTTGAATTGGGTTGTAAAACAAATTGAATATTTTCTGATCTATCAATCCGCTGTGTCCATTTTGGATCTTTAAATGTTCGTATGGAACTGTCCTTTATTTTGACACGTTTTGTTTTACTCATGGCTACTGCAGATGTTGATGGTTGATCAATATTATCCTGCGATTATCCTGCGAAGACTTCTCTTGATTTCGGCCATGTATTTCAAACGGTCCAGCAACTTCTTACAAAGCAGTATTCTAAATTAAAAACGAAAAAAGCCATGCATACAAACATATACATATAAGTATGTATTGGAAAAAATAACATGAAGATAAATAAATGGTATCATTTATAGGAATTTTATTTTCGTCTACGTATTCCTCATCTGTAAGTTCATCGATTATATCTGGAGGGAGTACACAAACGGTGTCCACACCATCATCCTCGTTCTCACTTATAGCCATTATTTCTTCAATGGTCAAAATTTTACGAGTCATTTTTTATTAAAAATACGATTTCAAGATTTAAAGACACTAGAAACACAACAAAATTTACAACTAGGTGACGAAAAAGTAATGAGCACAACACTTTCACTACACTGAATAACTTTCAACACTCTTGCTACATAGTATTGTTTAAAAAGGCTTATTTCTGGGTATTCAGTTAGAAACAATACCTTTACTTGTAGAAAAAAGAAACACATGCAGCCCAAAGTTTATTTTATATGTTGAATAGCGGCCAAAGTTCGCGCTTGCGAACATCAATATTTACCGCTGTCTAAATCAACTTTGTTGTAGTTTTTTGTTATATGTGGTAATATATGGTGTAGAAAAATCATGTGTAGCTTAAAAAATATTTTATTAATAAAATTGTTAATTATTGTTTATTTAAACTTAGAGTACATACGATAAGTATTCTATACAAATTTAAGCCTGACATTTTAAAAAAGCAGACAAAATAAACGATCAAAATAATAAGTTTTCTGTTCGCACTTGCTTATTAGGATGAAAATGGGTTAAATGGCTGATTGGACAAACTTTTAAAGTGAATTCGTTTCTGAACCCTTTATAAACCTGATATATTTTTGTAAACAAGACATTTGACTTTCATTTCTGTTTTATTAATTTTAGCCAATCCCACGATGTCACACGTTAACGTTCGCATAGAAAATTACATTTAAGACAAAAGCAAATTTTAGAATTTGTTCTGTGTATCAGTCTTATTGATTACCTCTTTAACAGTTACAGCGGTATTCATAACAAAAAGTTAGTCACAGTCTGTACACTACGTACAACGAGCTGCTAACTAGAATGCCGATTAAGCTTAGCACATAGTTAATTCATAACAAACTTCTATCCGTCAGCTAACTTAGTAAATCAACTTCGAATTTTAATGATGCCACATTATATGGCTGAAAAATGTAACACGTTTTGCATTAATCATCGCTGGTTTTGTTATTTCATTTTTTGTTTTTTCCTCTACATGTAAATATTTAAAAAAGTTTTTAAAATTAAAATAATGTTGGTCCGTGACTCAGTAACAGAAATTATATAAGGAATTCGTTACATACAACCCTATTTTAGAAATTTTAATGCTGCTCATTTAAATTGAAAGAGTATTACCCCACCGGGCAATTATTAGAAAATCGATGATTTCAAATCTATCGTAGGCGACTTTTTTGGACGTATTTGCTGTTTCTGAAACCTGGTTGAAACCTTTCATTTCAAATCGTTGTATTAAGATCCCTGGTTTTAAATTTTGCAGAAATTATCGTTTGGTTTCATGAGAAGATATGTTGGCATTTGTCTCGCAGGGGTATTTAATTTAGAAAAGTATTTTAACTTTCTGAATATACACCATAAGCAATTAACGAGAAAAATTTTTCATAACCAAATAATTCGAATGCTAAAAATATGTAAATTTTACAGTTTCCGCTTGATGTAGCTAGTTTTTAGAATTACAAATGTTAATACCACTTACAAATAAAATTAATATTATTCTTTTTTTAGATTTATGTCTCAAAGAAATGGGGATTTACTAAGTACGATCGTGAACGTTACGAAGAATTGCGTAATGAAAATCGCTTAGAGCCTGATGGTTGCAATGTCAAATATAGACCAGAGCATGGCCCTATGGCAATATGGGAAAGAGTACAACGTGATGTATATGCCTAAACTTAATAATAAAGTTTTTACAGATTTCTTGAGTTGTGTAATATATCTCAAATTTATGTAATTTTCCATCAATAAAAGTATTTAAAACATGTAATTGTGTTTATTTAATTTAATAGTACAGTACTGCAAATTATTGTTTTCGATTTGTGCACTTACAGATTTCTATATAATGTATCAAGGTTAGGCTTGCCAGATCCAGATTATCAAAAAGCGGGACATGTGAATTAAAAAAGCTGGATATTAAAAAAAAAGCTGGACATTTTGAAATAAAATTTTCACGAAAAGTTACTTGTTTATTGTACAAACAATTTTATTAAAAAATACCCATATGTACGAGTATGACATTAATATTATTACATTGTTTGTTTTATAATACTTTACTACAATACTAACATAACAAAATATAACTTAACTTAAATTTTTTCAGTTCATTCATATGTACTATATATCTACATACCTCTCATTTGCTGGAACAACGTCATAACTCAAAAAATTAGTTTCTTATTTTAATGTAGAAATAATTATCGCTCCTATATTTATCTTAAGTAAAAAATTAATGCAAAAATCTTGCATATTCAGCACTTGGGAGAAATATCATTTTCCCATTGACTTACTTCTTTGCAAATTGAAAACTTCAATTATGACTTTTTCCAGCAAATGAGCGATATGTATTTAAGAATTTAAATTAAATAACGAAAACAAAAATCATACCAAAAAGACGCAAGCAAAACAAAAAAAGCTACCAGATATTTTTGTACTTTGAAGTAAAAAAGTTATAGCAAATTAATAAAAAAATTTATTTTTTAGCTGGACAAATTTATTTTTAGCTTGAAACTGGACAGGCCATTAAAAATCTGGACAATCCAGCCAAAACAAGCCCGACTGGCAACCCTAATCAAGGTATTCAAACTAACTGCCTGTTTGTAGAATTTTTAAATTTTGTTTTGTAAGTTAAAATGTAAGTTAAGCGAGTCACTTTTGCACTCGCGTTCTACAAATAGGCAATAAGAGTTTTAGACAAAATCATGCACAACTATAGTTGCCAAATTAAAATTTCATGAAAATTGTCAAATTTAGGGCATAAATCGTCGAAATGTTATGTTTGACCCAAAAATCGTCCAATTTGTGGGCTAATTACACTGTGAGACAAATGGTAGGGGTCAGTGATCGGGAAGGGTTCAAACTACGCCTATGGTTCCTAAACGGAACACCCCTAGACAGGTAAAAATTCAGCTTAAAGGTAGTACGACTATGGTCTGAAAAAGTACAGTCCGTTGCCACCCTCCATTCCACAACAAGTTGATCGTCGCGGTTCACTAATGTCAGATCTATTACTGCCTGCCTACCCTTATTACAGATAATAAGATTGTTAGTAGTTATAAAATCAAACATTAACCCACCCCTTTTGTTGATGTCGGCGCTCCCCCATTGGTTATGATGTGCATTGACATCGCAGCCCTATCCAAGGATTGCACCTTTTCTTCTTGCATATGCCGTCAATTCCTACAGAGGTACAGAGGCCAGGCGGATCTTTTGCCTCGTGCGGTATATACACCGAAGCCAGTGTAAGAGTTCGCTAACCTTTGGCTTCTCCATTTAAAACGGTCAAGTTACCGCACCTGAAAGAATGAGAGATGAGAAAATTCAATTCATTCCCCGCTAGAATACACGTTCTTAGCTTGTCCTCAGTAAACGGGATAAACATAGTGTATCCCGTAACCTTAATCCGCAAACCTTATTTTTAGGCTCTTGGAGAAGGGCTACGTCCGTCCGAGTACTTGTTCGACCGAAGCTGCTTCTCAATTGTGCAGATTTCTTTGCACCACCAACAGCTTCTTTGGTCCTGTCATGCTTCGGATACCGGAACCTGACATTACCTAGCCCGAACTTAACATCCATGGACTTCTGCCACAGCTCGGCACTGATCCTCCCATCTGGATCATCCCGATCGATGACAGCCACCAGTAGATGACTTCCAGGCTCGTCGACTTCTTCACTCTCTTGTTCGATGAAGAAGGTTGATCATCCCAGATCTGAAATTCTTAATGGTCTCCTTATTGGGGTTATTAGAAGTTTCAGTCGGAGATGTACCAGACCTCTTCAATGAGCTCGGTGGTTTCGGCACTGGTTTGGAAGACTTGTTCCTGCCAGAGCCTTTCCCATATTGGCCTCCGTACGGGAGCCACTAGTGGAATCGGCCGGAGGATTACAAGTCTTCTTCCCCGTATCCGTTACCTTAACCACTTTGCCTGCTGTCTTGGGTTACGCCCCTTTTCCCTTCGCAGCTCCTTTCGAAGACATGAGCGCATTGGTCATTGGGGAAACAGCTCCCTTTTCTTCATCCCTGCGACAGGTTGACGAAACCCCAAGCCCTATTCTAGTTCGGGCAGTATCCGGGCCGGCGACTACATCCACCTGCTTTTTTAAGGAATAGGACCAAGCCAACAGGGTACTGACGGCCGTAAATTCTTTCAATTTTGCGACACTTTGTCGGTGCCGTCTCAGAAGGTATACCTCGCAGTTAACGTTGACGGATCTCTCTTTGCCATCTTATTTGGATATGCTAGAGATGTCCTCGTCCCGTTCCGCGCCTTCTCCTTCGTTCGGCTGGAGTTCTTCATGTCACGTGAAGGGGCGCTTGGCATCTCCTCCAAGGCACCCTGCCGAACAAGTTGTGGACAATCTTCTCCCGAGTGTCCCCCTGATGTCCCCTGGTCTCGCAGGTGGGAGACATATATCATTTTTATCTGATATATGCAAATATTAAGGCAAAATGGGTGAAATCTAATCGAACCATTCAGAACTTCAACTCCAAATACGAGGACTGGCTTAATGAAGACACCATCCTGGATATATTGGCAGTAGATAAACCCACCACATCAACCAGAGGAGCAAAAGGAAGGCCAAAAAAAGTATTAAGGAGTGTTCAATTTTCACAAGAAAGAGGAAACTTTCCGATGCCACCAATGACTTGACCACGAAGCATTTATCGGACGCGCTGTCTATTAAATATACAAAGGATAGTGAAAGAGTTAGGTCGCAGATAACCAAATCTGTTGCTGATGCAAGCCCACTGCGACTAAAAAGGTTTAAGGAAAGCATTCCCACGCCCACAAACGCACACATTAAAAAGTATGGTTCCGAAGAAGCCTTGGCCTTGTTTATGGACTTAGAACTTTCCAAAGAGAGATATGAGAAACTGCGGGCATCTTTAACGCGACACGGCGCTGACGTTTTAACCGGATACAAGCATATTACGCAAGCCAAAATAAATTCACGACCACTTCATACGGAGTTTACGGAAGTCTCTGCGAAAGATTGGCTTTCGCAGAGACTCATGGTCCATACAGCAAAACGGTTGTTGGAGAGTCTTCCTGAAAATGAGATGAAAATTCTTCCTGAGAAGTTGACATTGATCAGCAAAAGGGGCTGCGATGGATCATCCGGACAAAGCGTTTATAAGCAAAGGATATCTTCCGATGACGCTACAATATCAGACGGAAATATCTTTATGGCATCTGTTGTTCCTTTGCGGCTAAAATCTGATGTTTCCCTACACTGGAAATATCCACGTCCGTCATCAGTGCATTATTGCCGACCAATTATGTTTCAGTTTGCAAGGGAATCGGCAGAACTCATAAGGACCACGGTGAAGGACATTGAAGAACAAATAAGCAAGATTAAGCTGCAAATTGGAGAAGGAAAATATATTGAATGCAATTGCGAGTTCCACCTGACCATGGTTGACGGAAAAGTCGTAAACGAACGGACAGGCACAACCTCAACAATGTCATGACCGATTTGCAAAAAGAGTCAGAATAACTTTGGTAATTTAAACGATTCTACAAATGAGGAGAATTACGAATATGGAATGTCACTATTGCACGCAAGGATAAGGTGTATGGAATTCTTGCTAAAACTGGCGTATACCCTACCACAAGAGGAGGAAAACTTCGATGAAAATACATCAATAAAGGATAAGGAAAAGATCAGAAAGAAGCAAATACAGGATGCTTTTTTAAACAAGTTGGACTAAAAGTAGACTGTCCCAAGCACGGATACGGTAACTCGAACGATGGAAACACTTCTAGGAGATTTTTTGAAAATGATGAGGCAGTAACTAGAATCACTGGAATTGACAATCAAATCGTGAAAAGATTGGGAACGATCTTGGATGTTTTAAACTGCAGAGAAAATGTCAATTCTACAAAATATGGAGAATATGCGTCGAAAACTGCATCTCTTTTAGCAGAAATGTATCCACAGAAGAAGTTGACCACGACCGTCCATAAAATATTGGCGCATGGCAAAGATATAATTGAGTACCAGTCTTTGCCAATTGGAGAGCTTTCTGAAAAAGCACAGGAGTCTCTTAACAAATTTTATAAAAAATATAGATTGCAGAACACATTAAAAGCATCAAGGGTAAGACAAAATGAGGACCTCTTCAATCTTCTGATCCACTTATTTCTTCCCTGCGGCATGTGAAGTCACGAATAGAGTTACAAAATAATTATAGTTTAGAAATGGCTAGTCTTTCAGATATACCTTCTCTTACGAATTGTGATGAATATTTTACAGAAAATTGAAAAAATAAATTAAATCGAATCCCAGGTCAGTCAAGAATGAAAATTATCAATAACAATTTTAATTAATCTTCCATGTTGTAAAAATTCCTTTCTTCATAAAAAATAATTTAATGAAAATTAAATTTAATGAACTTAAGCCTAATTAAATAGTAAAAAATTTGGATTAAAAACCATGAATAGTTCAACAAAATAACCACAATACTAATTAAAATATTTTTTTTTTAATTTGTTGGGTAATAATTTAAAACATAAAACCCTAATGAAAAAAATAAAAACAAATAGTTTTTTTTAGTTACCATAAAATTGATTTTTCTACTAATTTTAACTTTGATAACCCATAAGTAGGCCCCTACAAAGCGTAGCACCCTTTCCAAAAGCTCATTTCATAGGCTGAACAGTTATCTATCATATGCTTTTGAAACTGTTCAATTATCTTACTCGGGTTAAAAGATATGATTTTTGCAACGAAAAAACTCAAATGGCGCCACTGTGTGACGCTGAGGGGAGCTGTTAACGACTAGTTTCTTTTCGCACTAACTAGCCACACAGGCCCTCGGCACTGCTACCACCACCCCGTTGACCTTAAAAGTGCATAGGTCGCGCACCAACCACTGTTAAAGTCCCCACCTTAAAACAGGCGAACCGGCGTGCAGGAGCTCAGTAAACACAGCAGTTGGTACGACGAAAAGAAATTATCGAAATAAATTCTGTTGTGATCGGGGGTTTTTTCATTTTCCAATAGTCGCAGTACAAGATCTGCGTCCAACCCGATTTGACGATCATAATTATCACTAGCCTCCTGCGTATGGTATACAGTTAAACAAATACCCGTTTGAAGAGCAGAGACACCACAATTTGTAACCAAAACGAATTTGTTTATTTTTTATGTACATTACATGAGTGGCGACCAAAATATGGTACCAATTGCTCATCGATCGACAAATCGGCACACCATATGCCGAACTGCATGAATTTGGAGTTTGCTATGTCTATCAATGGTCTAACCTGAGAAAATTAAAAGTCGATTTAAAATCGACGTCAATCTCATAAAAATAAATTTTATTTACCTTGGTGAGCTTATCATTTAAATCCAAATTAATGTTGTTTTTAAAATGAATACATCGTTTTATGCCTTTGATCACTTTACGTGGCATACTTTGTTTAACCATAGGGTTGTCCAGGCATGGATCATTTGACCAATACTCTTCAATTGATGGCAAAGTGTTACATCCTAACATGAGAATGCCTAAGAAACGTCTTAGTCTATTTTCATTCAATGAAATTTCAATAATTTGTTGTGCATAGTTATTTGATTCTTTTATGATAAAATCAAGCATTTCCATTATAAAAAAACCTCTCAAAATGCTGCAGTGGTGACAAGCCTTTAATTTCAGAGAATGCCCTTGATCGAGCTTTCAGTAACTCATTTGAATTGGGTTGTAAAACAAATTGAATATTTTCTGATCTATCAGTCCGCTGTGTCCATTTTGGATCTTTAAATGTTCGTATGGAACTGTCCTTTATTTTGACACGTTTTGTTTTACTCATGGCTACTGCAGATGTTGATGATTGATCAATAATGTGATTATCCTGCGAAAACTTCTCTTGATTTCGGCCATATATTTCAAACGGTTCAGCAACTTACAAAGCAGTATTCTAAATTAAAAACGAAAGAAGCCATGCATATAAGTATGTATTGGAAAAAATAACATGAAGATAAATAAACGGTATCATTTATGGGAATTTTGTTTTCGTCTACGTATTCCTCACCTGTTAGTTCATCGATTATATCTGGAGGGAGTACACAAACGGTGTCCACACCATCATCCTCGTCCTCACTTATAGCCATTATTTCTTCAATGGTCAACATTTTACGCGTCATTTTTTATTCAAAATACGATTTCAAGATTTAAAGACACTAGAAACACAACAAAATTTACAACTAGGTGACGAAAAAGTAATGAGCACAACACTTTTTCACTACACTGAATAACTTTCAACACTCTTGCTACATAGTATTGTTTAAAAAGGCTTATTTCTGGGTATTCAGTTAGAAACAGTACCTTTACTTGTAGAAAAAAGAAACACATGCAGCCCAAAGTTTATTTTATATGTTGAATAGCGGCCAAAGTTCGCGCTTGCGAACATCAATATTTACCGCTGTCTTAATCAACTTTGTTGTAGTTTTTTGTTATATGTGGTAATATATGGTGTAGAAAAATCATGTGTAGCTTGAAAAATATTTTATTAATAAAATTGTTAATTATTGTTTATTTAAACTTAGAGTACATACGATAAGTATTCTATACAAATTTAAGCCTGACAGTTTAAAAACGCAGACAAAATAAACGATCAAAATAATAAGTTTTCTGTTCGCACTTGCATATTAGGATGAAAATGGGTTAAATGGCTGATTGGACAAACTTTTAAAGTGAATTCGTTTCTGAACTTTTTATAAACCTGATATATTTTTGTAAATAAGAGCTTTGATTTTCATTTCTTTTTTATTAATCTTAGCCAATCCCACGATGTCACACGTTAACGTTCGCATAGAAAATTACATTTAAAACAAAAGCAAATTTTAGAATTTGTTCTGTGTATCAGTCTTATTGATTACCTCTTTAACAGTTACAGCGGTATTCATAACAAAAAGTTAGCCACAGTCTGTACACTACGTACAACGAGCTGCTAACTAAAATGCCGATTAAGCTTAGAACATAGTTAATTCATAACAAACTTCTATCCGTCAGCTAACTTAGTAAATCTACTTCGAATTTTAATGATACCACATTATATGGCTGAAAAATGTAACACGTTTTGCATTAATCATCGCTGGTTTTGTTATTTCATTTTTTGTTTTTCCCTCCACATGTAAATATTTAAAAAAGTTTTTAAAATTAAAATAATGTTGGTCCGTGACTCAGTAACAGAAATTATATAAGGAATTCGTTACAGACAACCCTATTTTAGAAATTTTAATGCTGCTCATTTAAATTGAAAGAGTATTACCCCACCGGGTAATTATTCGAAAATCGATGATTTCAAATCTATCGTAGGCGACTTTTTTGGGCGTGTTTGCTGTTTCAACAACCTTTCATTTCCAATCGTTGTATTATGATCCCTAATTTTAAATTTTGCAGAAATTATCGTTTGGTTTCATGAGAAGATATGTTGGCATTTGTCTCGCAGGAGTATTAAATTTAGAAAAGTATTTTAACTTTCTGAATATACACCATAAGCAATTAACGAGAAAAATTTTTCATAACCAAATAATGCGAATGCTAAAAATTTGTAAATTTTAAAGTTTCCGCTTGATGTAGCTAGTTTTTAGAATTACAAATGTTAATACCACTTACAAATAAAATTAATATTATTCTTTTTTTAGATTTATGTCTCAAAGAAATGGGGATTTACTAAGTACGATCGTGAACGTTACGAAGAATTGCGTAATGAAAATCGCTTAGAGCCTGATGGTTGCAATATGGGAAAAAGTACAACGTGATGTATATGCCTAAACTTAATAATAAAGTTTTTACAGATTTCTTGAGTTGTATCTCAAATTTATGTAATTTTCCATAAATAAAAGTATTTCAAACATGTAATTGTGCTTATTTAATTTAATACTACAGTACTGCAAATTATTGTTTTCGATTTGTGCACTTACAAATTTCTATATAATGTATCAAGGTACTCAAACTAACTGCCTGTTTGTAGAATTTTTAAATTTTGTTTTGTAAGTTAAAATGTAAGTTAAGCGAGTTACTTTTGCACTCGCCTTCTACAAACAGGCAGTAAGAGTTTTAGACAAAATCATGCACAACTATAGTTGCCAAATTAAAATTTCATGAAAATTATCAAATTTAGGGCATAAATCGTCGAAAGGTTATGTTTGACCCAAAAATCGTCAAATCTGTGGGCTAATTACACTGTGAGACAAATGGTAGGGGTCAGTGATCGGTAAGGGTTCAAACTACGCCTAGGGTTCCTAAACGGAACACCCCTAGACAGGTAAAAATTCAGCTTAAAGGTAGTACGACTATGGTCTGAAAAAGTACAGTCCGTTGCCACCCTCCAATCCACAACAAGTTGATCGTCGCGGTTCACTAATGTCAGATCTTTTACTGCCTGCCTACCCTTATTACAGATAATAAGATTGTTAGTAGTTATAAAATCAAAGATTAACCCAACCCTTTTGTTGATGTCGGCGCTCCCCCATTGGTTATGATGTGCATTGACATCGCAGCCCTATACAAGGATTGCACCTTTTCTTCTTGCATATGCCGTCAATTCCTACACCTCTGTGCCAGGCGGATCTTTTGCCTCATGCGGTATATACACCGAAGCCAGTGTAAGAGTTCGCTTACCTTTGGCTCCTCCATTTACGACGGTCAAGTCACCGCACCTGAAAGAAACAGAGATGAGAAAATTCAATTCATTCCTCGCTAGCATACACGTTCTTAGCTTGTCCTCAGTAAACGGGATAAACATAGTGTATCCCGTAACCTTAATTCGCAATCCCTATTTTTATTTATCCAAGGCTTTTGGAGAAGGGCTACGTCCGTCCGAGTAATTGTTCGACCGAAGCTGCTTCTCAATTGTGCAGATTTCTTTGCACCACTAACAGCTTCTTTGGTCCTGTCATGCTTCGGATACCGGAACCTGACATTACCTAGCCCGAACTAAACATCCATGGACTTCTGCCACAGCTCGGCACTGATCCTCCCATCTGGATCGTCCCGATCGATGACAGCCACCTGTAGATGACTTCCAGGCTCGTCGACTTCTTCACTCTCTTGTTCGATGAAGAAGGTTGATCATACCAGATCTGAAATTCTTAATGGTCTCCTTATTGGGGTAATTAGAAGTTTCAGTCGGAGATGTACCAGACCTCTTCAATGAGCTCGGTGGTTTCGGCACTGGTTTGGAAGACTTGTTCCTGCCAGAGCCTTTCCCATATTGGCCTCCGTACGGGAGCCACTAGTGGAATCGGACGGAGGATTACAAGTCTTCTTCCCCGTATCCGTTACCTTAACCACTTTGCCTGCTGTCTTGGGTTACGCCCCTTTTCCCTTCGCAGCTCCTTTCGAAGACATGAGCGCCTTGGTCATTGGGGCAACAGCTCCCTTTTCTTCATCCCTGCGACAGGTTGACGAAACCCCAAGCCCTATTCTAGTTCGGGCAGTATTCGGGCAGGCGACTACATCCACCTGCTTTTTTAAGGAATAGGACCAAGCCAACACGGTACTAACGGCCGTAAATTCTTTCAATTTTGCGACACTGTCGGTGGCGTCTCAGAAGGTATACCTCGCAGTTAACGTTGAAGGATCTCTCTTTGCCATCTTATTTGGATATGCTAGAGATGTCCTCGTCCCGTTCCGCGCCTTCTCCTTCGTTCGGCTGGAGTTCTTTATGTCACGTGAAGGGGCGCTTGGCATCTCCTCCAAGGCACTCTGCCGAACAAGTTGTGGACAATCTTCTCCCGAGTGTCCCCCTGATGTCCCCTGGTCTCGCAGGTGGGAGAGGCATGCTCCTCGTCAGAGAGCAGTCAGCCTCTCCAACCCCTGAGTAGCCCCGGTTTTACCACAGGAGTCACTCGACGGTCGCAGAAGACCATCCACATGAACAGTCAAAAGGGTACTTTTCGACATCCCGTCCGTGACGTCCGAATGACAGAATTCTCTTCCCTGGTCGATCGCGACCTTCAAACTTTTGTTTTTTTGTGTGTAATTAAGAGGGTTTAATGTTTGTTCCCACAAGTAAGCTTGTACAGACTTACCATACAACGCAGTGACGGCGTGCGTAGACTAACATACAACAGCGCTTTGCATTGACGCACAGTGGCGCCCGTAGAGCAAACGAGGTTGCAAAAATCAAAATTTTCATGATCGTCGACGAAGTTTTGAATAAACCCATGTTATAGGAAACTTTTCAACGATTTCAAATATGCCACTCTTTATAATATCACATTTTTAGTTTAGAAGATATAGCCGTTCAAAGTTATTATGGACACGTGCATAATATCAAAATTGCATTATTCAGCCTAAATCAATATGTATGCATGGAACAGGTAAATTTTTAGGCATGGTAGCATAAGCCTATCTATATATTGCAAAATAAGCATAATGCCTGGATTAGTCTACGACTGAAAGTTGGCGCAACAATTACTGAAACCATTAAACAATTTAAGTAATGAAAACATGGCGATGAACAATTTAAAATTATTTGAACTGTTTAGAAAGTCAACCACGCCAAAGTTTTTCACTGAAGCTGCTTTAGAAGAACTTGATAGCTTATACGGAAATATTGAGAGAAGCGAAATTATAAAAAATCATTTTTATCTGATATATGCAAATATTAAGGCAAAATGGGTGAAATCTAATCGAACCATTCAGAACCACCATCCTGGATATATTGGCAGTAGATAAACCCACCATATCAACCAGAGGAGCAAAAGGAAGGCCAAAAAAAGTATTAAGGAGTGTTCAATTTTCACAAGAAAGAGGAAACTTTCCGATGCCACCAATGACTTGACCACGAAGCATTTATCGGACGCGCTGTCTATTAAATATACAAAGGATAGTGAAAGAGTTAGGTCGCAGATAACCAAATCTGTTGCTGATGCAAGCCCACTGCGACTAAAAAGGTTTAAGGAAAGCATTCCCACGCCCACAAACGCACACATTAAAAAGTATGGTTCCGAAGAAGCCTTGGCCTTGTTTATGGACTTAGAACTTTCCAAAGAGAGATATGAGAAACTGCGGGCATCTTTAACGCGACACGGCGCTGACGTTTTAACCGGATACAAGCATATTACGCAAGCCAAAATAAATTCACGACCACCAAAGATTGGCTTTCGCAGAGACTCATGGTCCATACAGCAAAACGGTTGTTGGAGAGTCTTCCTGAAAATGAGGTGAAAATTCTTCCTGAGAAGTTGACATTGATCAGCAAAAGGGGCTGCGATGGATCATCCGGACAAAGCGTTTATAAGCAAAGGATATCTTCCGATGACGCTACAATATCAGACGGAAATATCTTTATGGCATCTGTTGTTCCTTTGCGGCTAAAATCTGATGTTTCCCTACACTGGAAATATCCACGTCCGTCATCAGTGCATTATTGCCGACCAATAATGTTTCAGTTTGCAAGGGAATCGGCAGAACTCATAAGGACCACGGTGAAGGACATTGAAGAACAAATAAGCAAGATTAAGCTGCAAATTGGAGAAGGAAAATATATTGAATGCAATTACGAGTTCCACCTGACCATGGTTGACGGAAAAGTCGTAAACGAACGGACAGGCACAACCTCAACAATGTCATGACCGATTTGCAAAAAGAGTCAGAATAACTTTGGTAATTTAAACGATTCTACAAATGAGGAGAATTACGAATATGGAATGTCACTAAAACTGGCGTATACCCTACCACAAGAGGAGGAAAACTTCGATGAAAATACATCAATAAAGGATAAGGAAAAGATCAGAAAGAAGCAAATACAGGATGCTTTATTTAAACAAGTTGGACTAAAAGTAGACTGTCCCAAGCACGGATACGGTAACTCGAACGATGGAAACACTTCTAGGAGATTTTTTGAAAATGATGAGGCAGTAACTAGAATCACTGGAATTGACAATCAAATCGTTAAAAGATTGGGAACGATCTTGGATGTTTTAAACTGCAGAGAAAATGTCAATTCTACAAAATATGGAGAATATGCGTCGAAAACTGCATCTCTTTTAGCAGAAATGTATCCACAGAAGAAGTTGACCCCGACCGTCCATAAAATATTAGCGCATGGCAAAGATATAATTGAGTACCAGTCTTTGCCAATTGGAGAGCTTTCTGAAAAAGCACAGGAGTCTCTTAACAAATTTTATAAAAAATATAGATTGCAGAACACATTCAAAGCATCAAGGGTAAGGCAAAATGAGGACCTCTTCAACATGTTGGCAGCATCTTCCGATCCACTTATTTCTTCCCTGCGGCATGTGAAGTCACGAATAGATTTACAAAATAATTATAGTTTAGAAATGGTTAGGCTTTCAGATATACCTTCTCTTACGAATTGTGATGAATATTTTACAGAAAATTTAAAAAATAAATTTAAAAAAAAAATATTTTTTTTTTAATTTGTTGGGTAATAATTTAAAACATAAAACCCTAATGAAAAAAATAAAAACAATCTAAAAATGTAAAAATAGTTTTTTTTAGTTACCATAAAATTGATTTTTCTACTAATTTTAACTTTGATAACCCATAAGTAGGCCCCTACAAAGCGTAGCACCCTTTCCAAACGCTCATTTCATAGGCTGAACAGTTATCTATCATATGCTTTTGAAACTGTTCAATTATCTTACTCGGGTTAAAAGATATGATTTTTGCAACGAAAAAACTCAAATGGCGCCACTGTGTGACGCTGAGGGGAGCTGTTAACGACTAGTTTCTTTTCGCACTAACTAGCCACACAGCCCCTCGGCACTGCTACCACCACCCCGTTGACCTTAAAAGTGCATATGTCGCGCACCAACCACTGTTAAAGCCCCCACCTTAAAAGAGGCGAACCGGCGTGCAGGAGCTCAGTAAACACAGCAGTTGGTACGACGAAAAGAAATTATCGAAATAAATTCTGTTGTGATCGGGGGTTTTTTCATTTTCCAATAGTCGCAGTACAAGATCTGCGTCCAACCCGATTTGACGAACATAATTATCACTAGCCTCCTGCGTATGGTATACAGTTAAACAAATACCCATTTGAAGAGCAGAGACACCACAATTTGTAACCAAAACGAATTTGTTTATTTTTTATGTACATTACATGAGTGGCGACCAAAATATGGTACCAATTGCTCAACGATCGACAAATCGGCACACCATATGCCGAACTGCATGAATTTGGAGTTTGCTATGTCTATCAATGGTCTAACCTGAGAAAATTAAAAGTCGATTAAAAATCAACGTCAATCTCATAAAAATAAATTTTATTTACCTTGGTGAGCTTATCATTTAAATCCAAATTAATGTTGTTTTTAAAATGAATACATCGTTTTATGCCTTTGATCACTTTACGTGGCATACTTTGTTTAACCATAGGGTTGTCCAGGCATGGATCATTTGACCAATACTCTTCAATTGATGGCAAAGTGTTACATCCTAACATGAGAATGCCTAAGAAACGTCTTAGTCTATTTTCATTCAATGAAATTTCAATAATTTGTTGTGCATAGTTATTTGATTCTTTTATGATAAAAATCAAGCATTTCCATTATGAAAAAACCTCTCAAAATGCTGCAGTGGTGACAATCCTTTAATTTCAGAGAATGGCCTTGATCGAGTTTTCAGTAACCCATTTGAATTGGGTTGTAAAACAAATTGAATATTTTCTGATCTATCAGTCCGCTGTGTCCATTTTGGATCTTTAAATGTTCGTATGGAACTGTCCTTTATTTTGACACGTTTTGTTTTACTCATGGCTACTGCAGATGTTGATGGTTGATCAATATTGTCCTGCGAAGACTTCTCTTGATATTATATATTTCAAACGGTCCAGCAACTTCTTACAAAGCAGTATTCTAAATTAAAAACGAAATAAGCCATGCATACAAACATATACATATAAGTATGTATTGGAAAAAATAACATGAAGATAAATAAATGGTATCAGTTATGGGAATTTTATTTTCATCTACGTATTCCTCATCTGTAAGTTCATCGATTATATCTGGAGGGAGTACACAAACGGTGTCCACACCATCATCCTCGTTCTCACTTATAGCCATTATTTCTTCAATGGTCAAAATTTTACGCGTCATTTTTTATTCAAAATACGATTTCAAGATTTAAAGACACTAGAAACACAACACAATTTACAACTAGGTGACGAAAAGTAATGAGCACAACACTTTCACTACACTGAATAACTTTCAACACTCTTGCTACATAGTATTGTTTAAAAAGGCTTATTTCTGGGTATTCAGTTAGAAACAGTACCTTTACTTGTAGAAAAAAGAAACACATGCAGCCCAAAGTTTATTTTATATGTTGAATAGCGGCCAAAGTTCGCGCTTGCGAACATCAATATTTACCGCTGTCTAAATCAACTTTGTTGTAGTTTTTTGTTATATGTGGTAATATATGGTGTAGAAAAATCATGTGTAGCTTAAAAAATATTTTATTAATAAAATTGTTAATTATTGTTTATTTAAACTTAGAGTACATACGATAAGTATTCTATACAAATTTAAGCCTGACAGTTTAAAAAAGCAGACAAAATAAACGATCAAAATAATAAGTTTTCTGTTTGCACTTGCTTATTAGGATGAAAATGGGTTAAATGGCTGATTGGACAAACTTTTAAAGTGAATTCGTTTCTGAACCCTTTATAAACCTGATATATTTTTGTATATAACCCCTTTGATTTTCATTTCTTTTTTATTAATCTTAGCCAATTCCACTGTCACACGTAAACGTTCGCATAGAAAATTACATTTAAGACAAAAGCAAATTTTAGAATTTGTTCTGTGTATCAGTCTTATTGATTACCTCTTTAAAAGTTACAGCGGTATTCATAACAAAAAGTTAGCCACAGTCTGTACACTACGTACAACGAGTTGCTAACTAGAATGCGGATTAAGCTTAGAACATAGTTAATTCATAACAAACTTCTATCCGTCAGCTAACTTAGTAAATCAACTTCGAATTTTAATGATACCACATTATATGGCTGAAAAATGTAACACGTCTTGCATTAATCATCGCTGGTTTTGTTATTTTATTTTTTGGTTTTCCCTCCACATGTAAATATTTAAAAAAGTTTTTAAAATTAAAATAATGTTGGTCCGTGACTCAGTAACAGAAATTATATAAGGAATTCGTTACATACAACCCTATTTTAGAAATTTTAATGCTGCTCATTTAAATTGAAAGAGTATTACCCCACCGGGTAATTATTAGAAAATCGATGATTTAAAATCTATCGTAGGCGACTTTTTTGGACGTGTTTGCTGTTTCTGAAACCTGGTTGAAACCTTTCATTTCAAATCGTTGTATTAAGATCCCTGGTTTTAAATTTTGCAGAAATGATCGTTTGGTTTCATGAGAAGATATGTTGGCATTTGTCTCGCAGGGGTATTTAATTTAGAAAAGTATTTTAACTTTCTGAATATACACCATAAGCAATTAACGAGAAAAATTTTTCATAACCAAATAATTCGAATGCTAAAAATTTGTAAATTTTACAGTTTCCGCTTGATGTAGCTAGTTTTTAGAATTACAAATGTTAATACCACTTAGAAATAAAATTAATATTATTCTTTTTTTAAATTTATGTCTCAAAGAAATGGGGATTTACTAAGTACGATCGTGAACGTTACGAAGAATTGCGTAATGAAAATCGCTTAGAGCCTGATGGTTGCAATGTCAAATATAGACCAGAGCATGGCCCTATGGCAATATGGAAAAGAGTACAACGTGATGTATATGCCTAAACTTAATAATAAAGTTTTTACAGATTTCTTGAGTTGTGTGATATATCTAAAATTTATGTAATTTTCCATCAATAAAAGTATTTAAAACATGTAATTGTGTTTATTTAATTTAATACTACAGTACTGCAAATTATTGTTTTCGATTTGTGCACTTACAGATTTCTATATAATGTATCAAGGTACTCAAACTAACTGCCTGTTTGTAGAATTTTTAAATATTGTTTTGTAAGTTAAAATGTAAGTTAAGCGAGTCACTTTTGCACTCGCGTTCTACAAATAGGCAGTAAGAGTTTTAGACAAAATCATGCACAACTATAGTTGCCAAATTAAAATTTCATGAAAATTGTCAAATTTAGGGCATAAATCGTCGAAAGGTTATGTTTGACCCAAAAATCGTCCAATCTGTGCGCTAATTATACTGTGAGACAAATGGTAGGGGTCAGTGATCGGGAAGGGTTCAAACTACGCCTAGGGTTCCTAAACGGAACACCCCTAGACAGGTAAAAATTCAGCTTAAAGGTAGTACGACTATGGTCTGAAAAAGTACAGTCCGTTGCCACCCTTCATTCCACAACAAGTTGATCGTCGCGGTTCAATAATGTCAGATCTTTTACTGCCTGCCTACCCTTATTACAGATAATAAGATTGTTAGTAGTTATAAAATTAAACATTTTCCCACCCCTTTTGTTGATGTCGGCGCTCCCCCATTGGTTATGATGTGCATTGACATCGCAGCCCTATACAAGGATTGCACCTTTTCTTGCATATGCCGTCAATTCCTACACCTCTGTGCCAGGCGGATCTTTTGCCTCGTGCGCTATATACACCGAAGCCAGTGTAAGAGTTCGCTTACCTTTGGCTTCTCCATTTACGACGGTCAAGTTACCCCACCTGAAAGAATTAGAGATGAGAAAATTCAATTCATTCCTCGCTAGAATACACGTTCTTAGCTTGTCCTCAGTAAACGGGATAAACATAGTGTATCCCGTAACCTTAATCCGCAAACCTTATTTTTATTTATCCAAGGCTTTTGGAGAAGGGCCGAGTAATTGTTCGACCGAAGCTGCTTCTCAATTGTGCAGATTTCTTTGCACCACTAACAGCTTCTTTGGTCCTGTCATGCTTCGGATACCGGAACCTGACATTACCTAGCCCGAACTTAACATCCATGGACTTCTGCCACAGCTCGGAACTGATCCTCCCATCTGGATCATCCCGATCGATGACAGCCACCTGTAGATGACTTCCAGGCTCGTCGACTTCTTCACTCTCTTATTCGATGAAGAAGGTTGATCATCCCAGATCTGAAATTCTTAATGGTCTCCTTATTGGGGTAATTAGAAGTTTCAGTCGGAGATGTACCAGACCTCTTCAATGAGCTCGGTGGTTTCGGCACTGGCTTGGAAGACTTGTTCCTGCCAGAGCCTTTCCCATATTGGCCTCCGTACGGGAGCCACTAGTGTCTCCTTTCGAAGACATGAGCGCCTTGGTCATTGGGGCAACAGCTCCCTTTTCTTCATCCCTGCGACAGGTTGACGAAACCCCAAGCCCTATTCTAGTTCGGGCAGTATCCGGGCCGGCGACTACATCCACCTGCTTTTTTAAGGAATAGGACCAAGCCAACACGGTACTGACGGCCGTAAATTCTTTTAATTTTGCGACACTTTGTCGGTGCCGTCTCAGAAGGTATACCTCGCAGTAAACGTTGAAGGATCTCTCTTTGCCATCTTATTTGGATATACTAGAGATGTCTTCGTCCCGTTCCACGCCTTCTCCTTCGTTCGGCTGGAGTTCTTTATGTCACGTGAAGGGGCGCTTGGCATCTCCTCCAAGGCACCCTGCCGAACAAGTTGTGGACAATCTTCTCCCGAGTGTCCCCTGGTATCGTCGGTGCCGTCTCAGAAGGTATACCTCGCAGTTAACGTTGAAGAATCTCTCTTTGCCATCTTATTTGGATATGCTAGAGATGTCCTCGTCCCGTTCCGCGCCTTCTCCTTCGTTCGGCTGGAATTCTTCATGTCACGTGAAGGGGCGCTTGGCATCTCCTCCAAGGCACCCTGCCGAACAAGTTGTGGACAATCTTCTCCCGAGCGTCCCCCTGATGTCCCCTGGTATCGCAGGTGGGAGAGGCATGCTCCTCGTCAGAGAGCAGTCAGCCTCTCCAACCCCTGAGTAGCCCCAGTTTTACCACAGGAGTCACTCGACGGTCCCAGAAGACCATCCACATATAAGTCGGTCAGTACCAGTCTCCTGCTCAATTATACTCATGAACGGTCAAAAGGGTACTTTCCGACATCCCGTCCGTGACGTCCGAATGACCGTCTTCTCTTTGCTGGTCGATCGCGACCTTCAAACTTTGGTTTTTTTGTGTGTAATTAAGAGGGTTTAATGTTTGTTCCCACAAGTATGCTCGTACAGACGGACCATACAACGCAATGACTGCGTGCGTGGACTAACATACAACAGCGCTTTGCACTGACGCACAGTGGCGCCCGTAGAGCAAACGAGGTTGCAAAAATCAAAATTTTCATGAGCGCCGAAAAAGTTTTGAATAAACCCATGTTATAGGAAACTTTTCAACGATTTCAAATATGCCACTCTTTATAATATCACATTTTTAGTTTAGAAGATATAACCGTTCAAAGTTGACCGACTTTCGGTTTTCAAAAAAACACACAGTTTTTAGTCAATTTGTTGCGATTTCAGGTGTAATATCACGAAAAATAGGTAACGAATCGCCTTATTTTTTGTTTGTATTGATTGATGTATTTATTAATTGTATAATGATAAAAAAAATTAACTGTTTGCTTTGGGTTTCTCCTGGTAAATCACTATTTAAAAACTATCCGTTTTTTCACTATTTTTCAAAAAAAATCTATATTTTTCTATATTTGCTATGTTTGCAAAACCTGTTATTTGATTATTTCTTTACATAATTCAAAAGGTTTTATTTGCCCGTTTGGCTTCTAGAGGTAAAAAAGGTTAAAAAGACATGGGTCCAGAAATTGTATGGCGTCCATCCCTTATATGTTTTGACTGACAGTAGTTTGATCTAATAGTTTGAAAAAACTACTCATTGAAATTAGCAGGTACGTACCTCACGTAAACAATACTTTGGCGTACAAATGGTCAAGAACAATATTGACTTATGGTCCCTATAGGTAAGCACAAACCTTATTTGGACACGTGCATAATATCAAAATTGCATTATTCAGCCTAAATCCATATGTATGCATGGAACAGGTAAATTTTTAGGCATGGTAGCATAAGCCTATATATTGCAAAATAAGCATAATGCCTGGAATAGTCTACGACTGAAAGTTGGCGCAACAATAACTGAAAACATTAAACAATTTAAGTACTGAAAACATGGCGTTGAACAATTTAAAATTATTTGAACTGTTTAGAAAGTCAACCACGCCAAAGTTTTTCACGGAAGCTGCTTTAGAAGAACTTGATAGCTTATACGGAAATATTGAGAGAAGCGAAATTATATAAAATCATTTTTATCTGATATATGCAAATATTAAGGCAAAATGGGTGAAATCTAATCGAACCATTCAGAACTTCAACTCCAAATACGAGGACTGGCTTAATTAAGACACCATCCTGGATATATTGGCAGTAGATAAACCCACCACATCAACCAGAGGAGCAAAAGGAAGGCCAAAAAAGTATTAAGGAGTGTTCAATTTTCATTTTGGATGTTTTAAACTGCAGAGAAAATGTCAATTCTACAAAATATGGAGAATATGCGTCGAAAACTGCATCTCTTTTAGCAGAAATGTATCCACAGAAGAAGTTGACCCCGACCGTCCATAAAATATTGGCGCATGGCAAAGATATAATTGAGTACCAGTCTTTGCCAATTGGAGAGCTTTCTGAAAAAGCACAGGAGTCTCTTAACAAATTTTATAAAAAATATAGATTGCAGAACACATTCAAAGCATCAAGCGTAAGGCAAAATGAGGACCTCTTCAACATGTTGGCAGCATCTTCCGATCCACTTATTTCTTCCCTGCGGCATGTGAAGTCACGAATAGAGTTACAAAATAATTATAGTTTAGAAATGGTTAGTCTTTCAGATATACCTTCTCTTACGAATTGTGATGAATATTTTACAGAAAATTTAAAAAATAAATTTAAAAAAAAATTATTTTTTTTTTAATTTGTTAGGTAATAATTTAAAACATAAAACCCTAATGAAAAAATAAAAACAATCTAAAAATGTAAAAATAGTTTTTTTTAGTTACCATAAAATTGATTTTTCTACTAATTTTAACTTTGATAACCCATAAGTAGGCCCCTACAAAGCGTAGCACCCTTTCCAAACGCTCATTTCATAGGCTGAACAGTTATCTATCATATGCTTTTTAAACTGTTCAATTATCTTACTCGGGTTAAAAGATATGATTTTTGCAACGAAAAACTCAAATGGCGCCACTGTGTGACGCTGTTAACGACTAGTTTCTTTTCGCACTAACTAGCCACACAGGCCCTCGGCACTGCTACCACCACCCCGTTGACCTTAAAAGTGCATAGGTCGCGCACCAACCACTGTTAAAGTCCCCACCTTAAAACAGGCGAACCGGCGTGCAGGAGCTCAGTAAACACAGCAGTTGGTACGACGAAAATAAATTATCGAAATAAATTCTGTTGTGATCGGGGGTTTTTTCATTTTCCAATAGTCGCAGTACAACATCTGCGTCCAACCCGATTTGACGATCATAATTATCACTAGCCTCCTGCGTATGGTATACAGTTAAACAAATACCCATTTGAAGAGCAGAGACACCACAATTTGTAACCAAAACGAATTTGGTACTATTTGGTACAAAATATGGTACCAATTGCTCATCGGTCGACAAATCGGCACACCATATGCCGAACTGCATGAATTTGGAGTTTGCTATGTCTATCAATGGTCTAACCTGAGAAAATTAAAAGTCGATTAAAAATCAACGTCAATCTCATAAAAATAAATTTTATTTACCTTGGTGAGCTTATCATTTAAATCCAAATTAATGTTGTTTTTAAAATGAATACATCGTTTTATGCATTTGGTCACTTTACGTGGCATACTTTGTTTAACCATAGGGTTGTCCAGGCATGGATCATTTGACCAATACTCTTCAATTGATGGCAAAGTGTTACATCCTAACATGAGAATGCCTAAGAAACGTCTTAGTCTATTTTCATTCAATGAAATTTCAATAATTTGTTGTGCATAGTTATTTGATACTTTTATGATAAAATCAAGCATTTCCATTATCAAAAAACCTCTCAAAATGCTGCAGTGGTGACAATCCTTTAATTTCAGATCTATCAATCCGCTGTGTCCATTTTGGATCTTTAAATGTTCGTATGGAACTGTCCTTTATTTTGACACGTTTTGTTTTACTCATGGCTACTGCAGATGTTGATGGTTGATCAATATTATCCTGCGATTATCCTGCGAAGACTTCTCTTGATTTTGGCCATGTATTTCAAACGGTCCAGCAACTTCTTACAAAGCAGTATTCTAAACTAAAAACGAAAAAAGCCATGCATAGAAACATATACATATAAGTATGTATTGGAAAAAATAACATGAAGATAAATAAATGGTATCATTTATGGGAATCTTATTTTCGTCTACGTATTCCTCATCTGTAAGTTCATCGATTATATCTGGAGGGAGTACACAAACGGTGTCCACACCATCATCCTCGTTCTCACTTATAGCCATTATTTCTTCAATGGTCAAAATTTTACGCGTCATTTTTTATTCAAAATACGGTTTCAAGATTTAAAGACACTAGAAACACAACAAAATTTACAACTAGGTGACGAAAAAGTAATGAGCACAACATTTTCACTACACTGAATAACTTTCAACACTCTTGCTACATAGTATTGTTTAAAAAGGCTTATTTCTGGGTATTCAGTTAGAAACAATACCTTTACTTGTAGAAAAAAGAAACACATGCAGCCCAAAGTTTATTTTATATGTTGAATAGCGGCCAAAGTTCGCGCTTGCGAACATCAATATTTAACGCTGTCTAAATCAACTTTGCTGTAGTTTTTTGTTATATGTGGTAATATATGGTGTAGAAAAATCATGTGTAGCTTAAAAAATATTTTATTAATAAAATTGTTAATTATTGTTTATTTAAACTTAGAGTACATACGATAAGTATTCTATACAAATTTAAGCCTGACAGTTTAAAAAAGCAGACAAAATAAACGATCAAAATAATAAGTTTTCTGTTCGCACTTGCTTATTAGGATGAAAATGGGTTAAATGGCTGATTGGACAAACTTTTAAAGTGAATTCGTTTCTGAACCCTTTATAAACCTGAACCCTTTTTTATTAATTTTAGCCAATCCCACGATGTCACACGTCAACGTTCGCATAGAAAATTACATTTAAGACAAAAGCAAATTTTAGAATTTGTTCTGTGTATCAGTCTTATTGATTACCTCTTTAACAGTTACAGCGGTATTCATAACAAAAAGTTAGCCACAGTCTGTACACTACGTACAACGAGCTGCTAACTAGAATGCCGATTAAGCTTAGCAGATAGTTAATTCATAACAAACTTCTATCCGTCAGCTAACTTAGTAAATCAACTTCGAATTTTAATGATGCCACATTATATGGCTGAAAAATGTAACACGTTTTGCATTAATCATCGCTGGTTTTGTTATTTCATTTTTTGTTTTTCCCTCCACATGTAAATATTTAAAAAAGTTTTTAAAATTAAAATAATGTTGGTCCGTGACTCAGTAACAGAAATTATATAAGGAATTCGTTACATACAACCCTATTTTAGAAATTTTAATGCTGCTCATTTAAATTGGAAGAGTATTACCCCACCGGGCAATTATTAGAAAATCGATGATTTCAAATCTATCGTAGGCGACTTTTTTGGACGTGTTTGCTGTTTCTGAAACCTGGTTGAAACCTTTAATTTCAAATCGTTGTATTAAGATCCCTGGTTTTAAATTTTGCAGAAATTATCGTTTGGTTTCATGAGAAGATATGTTGGCATTTGTCTCGCAGGGGTATTTAATTTAGAAAAGTATTTTAACTTTCTGAATATACACCATAAGCAATTAACGAGAAAAATTTTTCATAACCAAATAATTCGAATGCTAAAAATTTGTAAATGTTACAGTTTCCGCTTGATGTAGCTAGTTTTTAGAATTACAAATGTTAATACCATAATAAAATTAATATTATTCTTTTTTTAGATTTATGTCTCAAAGAAATGGGGATTTACTAAGTACGATCGTGAACGTTACGAAGAATTGCGTAATGAAAATCGCTTAGAGCCTGATGGTTGCAATGTCAAATATAGACCAGAGCATGGCCCTATGGCAATATGGGAAAGAGTACAACGTGATGTATATGCCTAAACTTAATAATAAAGTTTTTACAGATTTCTTGAGTTGTGTGATATATCTCAAATTTATGTAATTTTCCATCAATAAAAGTATTTAAAACATGTAATTGTGTTTATTTAATTTAATACTACAGTACTGCAAATTATTGTTTTCGATTTGTGCACTTACAGATTTCTATATAATGTATCAAGGTTAGGCTTGCCAGATCCAGATTATCAAAAAGCGGGACATGTGAATTAAAAAAGCTGGATATTAAAAAAAAAAAGCTGGACATTTTGAAATAAAATTTTCACGAAAAGTTACTTGTTTATTGTACAAACAATTTTATTAAAAAATACCCATATGTACGAGTATGACATTAATATTATTACATTGTTTGTTTTATAATACTTTACTACAATACTAACATAACAAAATATAACTAAACTTAATTTTTTTTAGTTCATTCATATGTACTATATATCTACATACCTCTCATTTGCTGGAACAACGTCATAACTCAAAAAATTAGTTTCTTATTTTAATGTAGAAATAATTATCGCTCCTATATTTATCTTAAGTAAAAAATTAATGTAAAAATCTTGCATATTCAGCTCTTGGGAGAAATATCATTTTTCCATTGACTTACTTCTTTGCAAATTGAAAACTTCAATTATGACTTTTTCCAGCAAATGAGCGATATGTATTTAAGAATTAAAATTAAATAACGAAAACAAAAATCATACCAAAAAGACGCAAGCAAAACAAAAAAAGCTACCAGATATTTTTGTACTTTGAAGTAAAAAAGTTATAGCAAATTAATAAAAAAATTTATTTTTTAGCTGGACAAATTTCTTTTTAGCTTGAAACTGGACAGGCCATTAAAAATCTGGACAATCCAGCCAAAACAAGCCCGACTGGCAACCCTAATCAAGGTATTCAAACTAACTGCCTGTTTGTAGAATTTTTAAATTTTGTTTTGTAAGTTAAAATGTAAGTTAAGCGAGTCACTTTTGCACTCGCGTTCTACAAATAGGCAGTAAGAGTTTTAGACAAAATCATGCACAACTATAGTTGCCAAATTAAAATTTCATGAAAATTGTCAAATTTAGGGCATAAATCGTCGAAAGGTTATGTTTGACCCAAAAATCGTCCAATCTGTGGGCTAATTACACTGTGAGACAAATGGTAGGGGTCAGTGATCGGGAAGGGTTCAAACTACGCATAGGGTTCCTAAACGGAACACCCCTAGACAGGTAAAAATTCAGCTTAAAGGTAGTACGACTATGGTCTGAAAAAGTACAGTCCGTTGCCACCCTCCATTCCACAACAAGTTGATCGTCGCGGTTCACTAATGTCAGATCTTTTACTGCCTGCCTACCCTTATTACAGATAATAAGATTGTTAGTAGTTATAAAATCAAACATTAACCCACCCCTTTTGTTGATGTCGGCGCTCCCCCATTGGTTATGATGTGCATTGACATCGCAGCCCTATCCAAGGATTGCACCTTTTCTTCTTGCATATGCCGTCAATTCCTACACCTCTGTGCCAGGCGGATCTTTTGCCTCGTGCGGTATATACACCGAAGCCAGTGTAAGAGTTCGCTTACCTTTGGCTTCTCCATTTACGACGGTCAAGTTACCGCACCTGAAAGAATGAGAGATGAGAAAATTCAATTCATTCCTCGCTAGAATACACGTTCTTAGCTTGTCCTCAGTAAACGGGATAAACATAGTGTATCCCGTAACCTTAATCCGCAAACCTTATTTTTATTTATCCAAGGCATTTGGAGAAGGGCAACGTCCGTCCGAGTAATTGTTCGACCGAAGCTGCTTCTCAATTGTGCAGATTTCCTTGCACCACCAACAGCTTCTTTGGTCCTGTCATGCTACGGATACCAGAACCTGACATTACCTAGCCCGAACTTAACATCCATGGACTTCTGCCACAGCTCGGCACTGATCCTCCCATCTGGATCATCCCGATCGATGACAGCCACCTGTAGATGACTTCCAGGCTCGTCGACTTCTTCACTCTCTTGTTCGATGAAGAAGGTTGATCATCCCAGATCTGAAATTCTTAATGGTCTCCTTATTGGGGTAATTAGAAGTTTCAGTCGGAGATGTACCAGACCTCTTCAATGAGCTCGGTGGTTTCGGCACTGGTTTGGAAGACTTGTTCCTGCCAGAGCCTTTCCCATATTGGCCTCCGTACGGGAGCCACTAGTGGAATCGGCCGGAGGATTACAAGTCTTCTTCCCCGTAGCCGTTACCTTAACCACTTTGCCTGCTGTCTTGGGTTACGCCCCTTTTCCCTTCGCAGCTCCTTTCGAAGACATGAGCGCCTTGGTCATTGGGGCAACAGCTCCCTTTTCTTCATCCCTGCGACAGGTTGACGAAACCCCAAGCCCTATTCTAGTTCGGGCAGTATCCGGGCCGGCGACTACATCCACCTGCTTTTTTAAGGAATAGGACCAAGCCAACAGGGTACTGACGGCCGTAAATTCTTTCAATTTTGCGACACTTTGTCGGTGCCGTCTCAGAAGGTATACCTCGCAGTTAACGTTGAAGGATCTCTCTTTGCCATCTTATTTGGATATGCTAGAGATGTCCTCGTCCCGTTCCACGCCTTCTCCTTCGTTCGGCTGGAGTTCTTCATGTCACGTGAAGGGGCGCTTGGCATCTCCTCCAAGGCACCCTGCCGAACAAGTTGTGAACAATCTTCTCCCGAGTGTCCCCCTGATGTCCCCTGGTCTCGCAGGTGGGAGAGGCATGCTCCTCGTCAGAGAGCAGTCAGCCTCTCCAACCCCTGAGTAGCACCGGTTTTACCACAGGAGTCACTCGACGGTCCCAGAAGACCATCCACATATACGTCGGTCAGTACCAGTCTCCTGCTCAATTATACTCATGAACAGTCAAAAGGGTACTTTCCGACATCCCGTCCGTGACGTCCGAATGACCGTCTTCTCTTCCCTGGTCGATCGCGACCTTCAAACTTTTGTTTTTTTGCGTGTAATTAAGAGGGTTTAATGTTTGTTTCCACAAGTATGCTCGTACAGACGGACCATACAACGCAGTGACGGCGTGCGTGGACTAACATACAACAGCGCTTTGCACTGACGCACAGTGGCGCCCGTAGAGCAAACGAGGTTGCAAAAATCAAAATTTTCATGAGCGCCGACGAAGTTTTGAATAAACCCATGTTATAGGAAACTTTTCAACGATTTCAAATATGCCACTCTTTATAATATCACATTTTTAGTTTAGAAGATATAACCGTTCAAAGTTGACCGACTTTCGGTTTTCAAAAAAACACACAATTTTTAGTCAATTTGTTGCGATTTCAGGTGTAATATCGCGAAAAACAGGTAACGAATCGCCTTATTTTTTGTTTGTATTGATTGATGTATTTATCAATTGTATAATGATAAAAAAATTAACTGTTTGCTTTGGGTTTCTCCTGGTAAATCACTATTTAAAAACTATCCGTTTTTTCACTATTTTTCAAAAAAAATCTATATTTTTCTATATTTGCTATATTTGCAAAACCTGTTCTTTGATTATTTCTTTACATAATTCAAAAGGTTTTATTTGCCCGTACGTACCCGTTTGGCTTCTAGAGGTAAAAAAGGTTAAAAAGACATGGTTGCAGAAATTGTATGGCGTCCATCCCTTATATGTTTTGACTGACAGTAGTTTGATCTAATAGTTTGAAAAAACTACTCATTGAAATTAGCAGGTACGTACCTCACTTAAACAATACTTTGGCGTACAAATGGTCAAGAACAATATTGACTTGGTCCCTACAGGTAGGCACAAATCTTATTTGGACACGTGCGTAATATCAAAATTGCATTATTCAGCCTAAATCCATATGTATGCATGGAACAGGTAAATTTTTAGGCATGGTAGCATAAGCCTATATATTGCAAAATAAGCATAATGCCTGGATTAGTCTACGACTGAAAGTTGGCGCAACAATTACTGAAACCATTAAACAATTTAAGTACTGAAAACATGGCGTTGAACAATTAAAAATTATTTGAACTGTTTAGAAAGTCAACCACGCCAAAGTTTTTCACGGAAGCTGCTTTAGAAGAACTTGATAGCTTATACGGAAATATTGAGAGAAGCGAAATTATAAAAAATAATTTTTATCTGATATATGCAAATATTAAGGCAAAATGGGTGAAATCTAATCGAACCATTCAGAACTTCAACTCCAAATACGAGGACTGGCTTAATGAAGACACCATCCTGGATATATTGGCAGTAGATAAACCCACCACATCAACCAGAGGAGCAAAAGGAAGGCCAAAAAAAGTATTAAGGAGTGTTCAATTTTCACAAGAAAGAGGAAACTTTCCGATGCCACCAATGACTTGACCACGAAGCATTTATCGGACGCGCTGTCTATTAAATATACAAAGGATAGTGAAAGAGTTAGGTCGCAGATAACCAAATCTGTTGCTGATGCAAGCCCACTGCGACTCAAAAGGTTTAAAGAAAGCATTCCCACGCCCACAAACGCACACATTAAAAAGTATGGTTCCGAAGAAGCCTTGGCCTTGTTTATGGACTTAGAACTTTCCAAAGAGAGATATGAGAAACTGCGGGCATCTTTAACGCGACACGGCGCTGACGTTTTAACCGGATACAACCATATTACGCAAGCCAAAATAAATTCACGACCACTGCATACGGAGTTTACGGAAGTCTCTGCGAAAGATTGGCTTTCGCAGAGACTCATGGTCCATACAGCAAAACGGTTGTTGGAGAGTCTTCCTGAAAATGAGGTGAAAATTCTTCCTGAGAAGTTGACATTGATCAGCAAAAGGGGCTGCGATGGATCATTCGGACAAAGCGTTTATAAGCAAAGGATATCTTCCGATGACGCTACAATATCAGACGGAAATATCTTTATGGCATCTGTTGTTCCTTTGCGGCTAAAATCTGATGTTTCCCTACACTGGAAATATCCACGTCCGTCATCAGTGCATTATTGCCGACCAATAATGTTTCAGTTTGCAAGGGAATCGGCAGAACTCATAAGGAACACGGTGAAGGACATTGAAGAACAAATAAGCAAGATTAAGCTGCAAATTGAAGAAGGAAAATATATTGAATGCAATTACGAGTTCCACCTGACCATGGTTGACGGAAAAGTCGTAAACGAACGGACAGGCACAACCTCAACAATGTTATGACCGATTTGCAAAAAGAGTCAGAATAACTTTGGTAATTTAAACGATTCTACAAATGAGGAGAATTACGAATATGGAATGTCACCATTGCACGCAAGGATAAGGTGTATGGAATTCTTGCTAAAACTGGCGTATACCCTACCACAAGAGGAGGAAAACTTCGATGAAAATACATCAATAAAGGATAAGGAAAAGATCAGAAAGAAGCAAATACAGGATGCTTTTTTTAAACAAGTTGGACTAAAAGTAGACTGTCCCAAGCACGGATACGGTAACTCGAACGATGGAAACACTTCTAGGAGATTTTTTGAAAATGATGAGGCAGTAACTAGAACCACTGGAATTGACAATCAAATCTTGAAAAGATTGGGAACGATCTTGGATATTTTTAGCTGCAGAGAAAATGCAATTCTACAAAATATGGAGAATATGCGTCGAAAACTGCATCTCTTTTAGCAGAAATGTATCCACAGAAGAAGTTGACCCCGACCGTCCATAAAATATTGGCGCATGGCAAAGATATAATTGAGTACCAGTCTTTGCCAATAGCAGAGCTTTCTGAAAAAGCACAGGAGTCTCTTAACAAATTTTATAAAAAATATAGATTGCAGAACACATTCAAAGCATCAAGGGTAAGGCAAAATGAGGACCTCTTCAACATGTTGGCAGCATCTTCCGATCCACTTATTTCTTCCCTGCGGCATGTGAAGTCACGAATAGAGTTACAAAATAATTATAGTTTAGAAATGGTTAGTCTTTCAGATATACCTTCTCTTACGAATTGTGATGAATATTTTACAGAAAATTGAAAAAATAAATTTAAAAAAAAATAATAACAATCTAAAAATGTAAAAATAGTTTTTTTTACTTACCATAAAATTGATTTTTCTACTAATTTGATAACCCATAAGTAGGCCCCTACAAAGCGTAGCACCCTTTCCAAACGCTCATTTCATAGGCTGAACAGTTATCTATCATATGCTTTTTAAACTGTTCAATTATCTTACTCGGGTTAAAAGATATGATTTTTGCAACGAAAAAACTCAAATGGCGCCACTGTGTGACGCTGAAGGGAGCTGTTTACGACTAGTTTCTTTTCGCACTAACTAGCCACACAGGCCCTCGGCACTGCTACCACCACCCCGTGGACCTTAAAAGTGCATAGGTCGCGCACCAACCACTGTTAAAGTCCCCACCTTAAAACAGGCGAACCGGCGTGCAGGAGCTCAGTAAACACAGCAGTTGGTACGACGAAAAGAAATTATCGAAATAAATTCTGTTGTGATCGGGGGTTTTTTCATTTTCCAATAGTCGCAGTACAAGATCTGCGTCCAACCCGATTTGACGATCATAATTATCACTAGCCTCCTGCGTATGGTATACAGTTAAACAAATACCCATTTGAAGAGCAGAGACACCACAATTTGTAACCAAAACGAATTTGTTTATTTTTTATGTACATTACATGAGTGGCGACCAAAATATGGTACCAATTTCTCATCGATCGACAAATCGGCACACCATATGCCGAACTGCATGAATTTGGAGTTTGCTATGTCTATCAATGGTCTAACCTGAGAAAATTAAAAGTCGATTAAAAATCGACGTCAATCTCATAAAAATAAATTTTATTTACCTTGGTGAGCTTATCATTTAAATCCAAATTAATGTTGTTTTTAAAATGAATACATCGTTTTATGCCTTTGATCACTTTACGTGGCATACTTTGTTTAACCATAGGGTTGTCCAGGCATGGATCATTTGACCAATACTCTTCAATTTATGGCAAAGTGTTACTTCCTAACATGAGAATGCCTAAGAAACGTCTTAGTCTATTTTCATTCAATGAAATTTCAATAATTTGTGCATAGTTATTTGATTCTTTTATGATAAAATCAAGCATTTCCATTATCAAAAAACCTCTCAAAATGCTGCAGTGGTGACAAGCCTTTAATTTTAGAGAATGGCCTTGATCGAGCTTTCAGTAACGCATTTGAATTGGGTTGTAAAACAAATTGAATATTTTCTGATCTATCAGTCCGCTGTGTCCATTTTGGATCTTTAAATGTTCGTATGGAACTGACCTTTATTTTGACACGTTTTGTTTTACTCATGGCTACTGCAGATGTTGATGATTGATCAATAATGTGATTATCCTGCGAAGACTTCTCTTGATTTCGGCCATATATTTCAAACGGTCCAGCAACTTCTTACAAAGCAGTATTCTAAATTAAAAACGAAAGAAGCCATGCATATAAGTATGTATTGGAAAAAATAACATGAAGATAAATAAACGGTATCATTTATGGGAATTTTATTTTCGTCTACGTATTCCTCATCTGCTTGTTCATCGATTATATCTGGAGGGAGTACACAAACGGTGTCCACACCATCATCCTCGTCCTCACTTATAGCCATTATTTCTTCAATGGTCAACATTTTACGCGTCATTTTTTATTCAAAATACGATTTCAAGATTTAAAGACACTAGAAACACAACAAAATTTACAACTAGGTGACGAAAAAGTAATGAGCACAACACTTTTTCACTACACTGAATAACTTTCAACACTCTTGCTACATAGTATTGTTTAAAAAGGCTTATTTCTGGGTATTCAGTTAGAAACAGTACCTTAACTTGTAGAAAAAAGAAACACATGCAGCCCAAAGTTTATTTTATATGTTGAATAGCGGCCAAAGTTCGCGCTTGCGAACATCAATATTTACCGCTGTCTAAATCAACTTTGTTGTAGTTTTTTGTTATATGTGGTAATATATGGTGTAGAAAAATCATGTGTAGCTTGAAAAATATTTTATTAATAAAATTGTTAATTATTGTTTATTTAAACTTAGAGTACATACGATAAGTATTCTATACATATTTAAGCCTGACAGTTTAAAAACGCAGACAAAATAAACGATCAAAATAATAAGTTTTCTGTTCGCACTTGCTTATTAGGATGAAAATGGGTTAAATGGCTGATTGGACAAACTTTTAAAGTGAATTCGTTTCTGAACTTTTTATAAACCTGATATATTTTTGTAAATAAGACCTTTGATTTTCATTTCTTTTTTATTAATCTTAGCCAATCCCACGATGTCACACGTTAACGTTCGCATAGAAAATTACATTTAAAACAAAAGCAAATTTTAGAATTTGTTCTGTGTATCAGTCTTATTGATTACCCCTTTAACAGTTACAGCGGTATTCATAACAAAAAGTTAGCCACAGTATGTACACTACGTACAACGAGCTGCTAACTAGAATGCCGATTAAGCTTAGCACATAGTTAATTCATAACAAACTTCTATCCGTCAGCTAACTTAGTAAATCAACTTCGAATTTTAATGATACCACATTATATGGCTGACAAATGTAACACGTTTTGCATTAATCATCGCTGGTTTTGTTATTTCATTTTTTGTTTTTCCCTCCACATGTAAATATTTAAAAAAGTTTTTAAAATTAAAATAATGTTGGTCCGTGACTCAGTAACAGAAATTATATAAGGAATTCGTTACATACAACCCTATTTTAGAAATTTTAATGCTGCTCATTTAAATTGAAAGAGTATTACCCCACCGGGTAATTATTCGAAAATCGATGATTTCAAATCTATCGTAGGCGACTTTTTTGGGCGTGTTTGCTGTTTCTGAAACCTGGTTGAAACCTTTCATTTCAAATCGTTGTATTATGATCCCTAATTTTAAATTTTGCAGAAATTATCGTTTGGTTTCATGAGAAGATATGTTGGCATTTGTCTCGCAGGGGTATTAAATTTAGAAAAGTATTTTAACTTTCTGAATATACACCATAAGCAATTAACGAGAAAAATTTTTCATAACCAAATAATGCGAATGCTAAAAATTTGTAAATTTTACAGTTTCCGCTTGATGTAGCTAGTTTTTAGAATTACAAATGTTAATACCACTTACAAATAAAATTAATATTATTCTTTTTTTAGATTTATGTCTCAAAGAAATGGGGATTTACTAAGTACGATCGTGAACGTTACGAAGAATTGCGTAATGAAAATCGCTTAGAGCCTGATGGTTGCAATATGGGAAAAAGTACAATGTATATGCCTAAACTTAATAATAAAGTTTTTACAGATTTCTTGAGTTGTGTGATATATCTCAAATTTATGTAATTTTCCATAAATAAAAGTATTTAAAACATATAATTGTGTTTATTTAATTTAATACTACAGTACTGCAAATTATTGTTTTCGATTTGTGCACTTACAAATTTCTATATAATGTATCAAGGTACTCAAACTAACTGCCTGTTTGTAGAATTTTTAAATTTTGTTTTGTAAGTTAAAATGTAAGTTAAGCGAGTCACTTTTGCACTCGCGTTCTACAAGCAGGCAGTAAGAGTTTTAGACAAAATCATGCACAACTATAGTTGCCAAATTAAAATTTCATGACAATTGTCAAATTTAGGGCATAAATCGTCGAAAGGTTATGTTTGACCCAAAAATCGTCAAATCTGTGGGCTAATTACACTGTGAGACAAATGGTAGGGGTCAGTGATCGGTAAGGGTTCAAACTACGCCTAGCGTTCCTAAACGGAACACCCCTAGACAGGTAAAAATTCAGCTTAAAGGTAGTACGACTATGGTCTGAAAAAGTACAGTCCGTTGCCACCCTCCAATCCACAACAAGTTGATCGTCGCGGTTCACTAATGTCAGATCTTTTACTGCCTGCCTACCCTTATTACAGATAATAAGATTGTTAGTAGTTATAAAATCAAACATTAACCCAACCCTTTTGTTGATGTCGGCGCTCCCCCATTGGTTATGATGTGCATTGACATCGCAGCCCTATACAAGGATTGCACCTCTTCTTCTTGCATATGCCGTCAATTCCTACACCTCTGTGCCAGGCGGATATTTTGCCTCATGCGGTATATACACCGAAGCCAGTGTAGGAGTTCGCTTACCTTTGGCTCCTCCATTTACGACGGTCAAGTCACCGCACCTGAAAGAAACAGAGATGAGAAAATTCCATTCGATCCTCGCTAGTATACACGTTCTTAGCTTGTCCTCAGTAAACGGGATAAACAGAGTGTATCCCGTAACCTTAATCCGCAAACCCTATTTTTATTTATCCAAGGCTTTTGGAGAAGGGCTACGTCCGTCCGAGTAATTGTTCGACCGAAGCTGCTTCTCAATTGTGCAGATTTCTTTGCACCACTAACAGCTTCTTTGGTTCTGCCATGCTTCGGATACCGGAACCTGACATTACCTAGCCCGAACTAAACATCCATAGACTTCTGCCACAGCTCGGACCTGATCCTCCCATCTGGATCGTCCCGATCGATGACAGCCACCTGTAGATGACTTCCAGGCTCGTCGACTTCTTCACTCTCTTGTTCGATGAAGAAGGTTGATCATACCAGATCTGAAATTCTTAATGGTCTCCTTATTGGGGTAATTAGAAGTTTCAGTCGGAGATGTACCAGACCTCTTCAATGAGCTCGGTGGTTTCGGCACTGGTTTGGAAGACTTGTTCCTGCCAGAGCCTTTCCCATATTGGCCTCCGTACGGGAGCCACTAGTGGAATCGGCCGGAGGATTACAAGTCTTCTTCCCCGTATCCGTTACCTTAACCACTTTGCCTGCTGTCTTGGGTTACGCCCCTTTTCCCTTCGCAGCTCCTTTCGAAGACATGAGCGCCTTGGTCATTGGGGCAACAGCTCCCTTTTCTTCATCCCTGCGACAGGTTGACTAAACCCCAAGCCCTATTCTAGTTCGGGCAGTATTCGGGCAGGCGACTACATCCACCTGCTTTTTTAAGGAATAGGACCAAGCCAACACGGTACTGACAGAGCCGTAAATTCTTTCAATTTTGCGACACTTTGTCGGTGCCGTCTCAGAAGGTATACCTCGCAGTAAACGTTGAAGGATCTCTCTTTGCCATCTTATTTGGATATACTAGAGATGTCTTCGTCCCGTTCCACGCCTTCTCCTTCGTTCGGCTGGAGTTCTTTATGTCACGTGAAGGGGCGCTTGGCATCTCCTCCAAGGCACCCACAAGTTGTCACAGGAGTCACTCGACGGTCCCAGAAGACCATCCACATATAAGTCGGTCAGTACCAGTCTCCTGCTCAATTATACTCATGAACAGTCGAAAGGGTACTTTCCGACATCCCGTCCGTGACGTCCGAATGACCGTCTTCTCTTCCCTGGTCGATTGCGACCTTCAAACTTTTGTTTTTTTGTGTGTAATTAAGAGGGTTTAATGTTGTTCCCATAAGTATGCTCGTACAGACGGACCATACAACGCAGTGACGGCGTGCGTGGACTAACATACAACAGCGCTTTGCACTGACGCTGAGGGGAGCTGTTAACGACTAGTTTCTTTTCGCACTAACTAGCCACACAGGCCCTCGGCACTGCTACCACCACCCCGTTGACCTTAAAAGTGCATAGGCCGCGCACCAACCACTGTTAAAGTTCCCTCCTTAAAACAGGCGAACCGGCGTGCAGGAGCTCAGTAAACACAGCAGTTGGTACGACGAAAAGAAATTATCGAAATAAATTCTGTTGTGATCGGGGGTTTTTTCATTTTCCAATAGTCGCAGTACAAGATCTGCGTCCAACCCGATTTGACGAACATAATTATCACTAGCCTCCTGCGTATGGTATACAGTTAAACAAATACCCATTTGAAGAGCAGAGACACCACAATTTGTAACCAAAACGAATTTGTTTATTTTTTATGTACATTACATGAGTGGCGACCAAAATATGGTACCAATTGCTCAACGATCGACAAATCGGCACACCATATGCCGAACTGCATGAATTTGGAGTTTGCTATGTCTATCAATGGTCTAACCTGAGAAAATTAAAAGTCGATTAAAAATCGACGTCAATCTCATAAAAATAAATTTTATTTACCTTGGTGAGCTTATCATTTAAATCCAAATTAATGTTGTTTTTAAAATGAATACATCGTTTCATGCCTTTGATCACTTTACGTGGCATACTTTGTTTAACCATAGGGTTGTCCGGGCATGGATCATTTGACCAATACTCTTCAATTGATGGCAAAGTGTTACATCCTAACATGAGAATGCCTAAGAAACGTCTTAGTCTATTTTCATTCAATGAAATTTCAATAATTTGTTGTTGTGCATAGTTATTTGATTCTTTTATGATAAAATCAAGCATTTCCATTATCAAAAAACCTCTCAAAATGCTGCAGTGGTGACAATCCTTTAATTTCAGAGAATGGCCTTGATCGAGTTTTCAGTAACTCATTTGAATTGGGTTGTAAAACAAATTGAATATTTTCTGATCTATCAATCCGCTGTGTCCATTTTGGATCTTTAAATGTTCGTATGGAGCTGTCCTTTATTTTGACACGTTTTGTTTTACTCATGGCTACTGCAGATGTTGATGGTTGATCAATATTATCCTGCGATTATCCTGCGAAGACTTCTCTTGATTTCGGCCATGTATTTCAAGCGGTCCAGCAACTTCTTACAAAGCAGTATTCTAAATTAAAAACGAAAAAAACCATGCATACAAACATATACATATAAGTATGTATTGGAAAAAATAACATGAAGATAAATAAATGGTATCATTTATAGGAATTTTTATTTTCGTCTACGTATTCCTCATCTGTAAGTTCATCGATTATATCTGGAGGGAGTACACAAACGGTGTCCACACCATCATCCTCGTTCTCACTTATAGCCATTATTTCTTCAATGGTCAAAATTTTACGCTTCATTTTTTATTCAAAATACGATTTCAAGATTTAAAGACACTAGAAACACAACAAAATTTACAACTAGGTGACGAAAAAGTAATGAGCACAACACTTTCACTACACTGAATAACTTTCAACACTCTTGCTACATAGTATTGTTTAAAAAGGCTTATTTCTGGGTATTCAGTTAGAAACAATACCTTTACTTGTAGAAAAAAGAAACACATGCAGCCCAAAGTTTATTTTATATGTTGAATAGCGGCCAAAGTTCGCGCTTGCGAACATCAATATTTACCGCTGTCTAAATCAACTTTGTTGTAGTTTTATGTTATATGTGGTAATATATGGTGTAGAAAAATCATGTGTAGCTTAAAAAATATTTTATTAATAAAATTGTTAGTTATTGTTTATTTAAACTAAAAAATAAGAAACTAAATCAATGTACACAATTAAACTGAGAAGTCAAAACAAAAATATCAACAAAAAACAAAATAACAAAAAACTAAAAGAACAACAACAAGTGCTAAAAATTATGGAGATCCCGAATACTCCCGCGCAAAAAAGATTAAGAGAAGTTATGCAGGCTTCTATAATTGAAAATGCACCAAAACCTCCTCGTTATACAAACACAGAATCTCTTCCCCTTACAAGAGCTGAATCACCACTCAATTTTGTAAGCTTAATGGATAAGCGATTTGAAAAATTAACCGAACAATTGCAAACAATGATACAAACTATGTTTCGTGAATGTGAAGATCGTCTCTTAAGTGAGATAGATAAAAGGTTAAATATTACTTTGAGTGATTTAAATAATATAACAGAAAGAGTATCTACTCTTGAATTTGTTGTGCAAGAAATAAAAAATACAGCTACGGACAAAGTTATAGCACTAGCAAAAGAAACTGATGAGTTAAAAAAAGAAATAGTGTATTTAAAAAACTGTGTTAGAAAACAAGAAAATTCAATAGTATCACATGATATTCGTATTAATGGTATTCCTTTTAATAAAGATGAAATTCTTTTTGACATGTACTGTAATCTCTGTCAAGCTGTGAATATCAGTCCCCCAAATATTAAAGCAATATTTCGTGTTAAAATTAACAAAAACTATCAAAAAAATAACACAAATAGTAATAAAAAGTCAGATAAATATGATCCTGATCCTGCGGTTATTATCAAGTTCAAAAGCCCATACGAACCTAACTTTGTTCTTAAAACAATAACTGCTTATATAAAATCTTCGGAGGATGTTTTACGTTTAAATCTTATTGGTTTTGATAGCAGTGTTCCGTTTTATGTAAATGAAAACTTAACTCCTGAAAACCACCGAATTTTTCTGCAAGCTTATCGTTTAAAAAAAGACAAAAAAATATCAGCTGCTTTTATTAATAGAGGCCTCGTCTACATAAAAAAGATTGGAGAGGATGATCCAATATGCATTAATGATTTTAAAATATTGGATCAGATGTTTCGTTCACCAAACACTGATGAAGCAAATATTTCGCCTAATTAAGATATTAATTTTCATGACTCAAGCTAAAGTTTTCCAGTATATTTTTTAAAAATATTTTTTAATTCAAATAAAATTGTTTGTTTTACTAATTCCTTATTATGTTTTTAAGCTTCTATTTTCTAAAAATGCCATTTTTAAATATATATTTATACAACTCATATGTGATAAAACTACTAAAATTAATTTTTGTGCTTGCATTGCTAATAACAAATTCGTTTTAAACTATGGTTTTACAATCTGTTGTTAATAGGAGAGTTAGTTCTAGAGAAAACCTTTACACTATGATCAGAATACTTTGTAAAAGAACTTCTGGTTTAAACATCTGCCATATAAATGCTCAGAGCCTTAACAACAAAATGGATGAATTTCGACTTATCTTTGAGGGGTCAGGTATGGACATAATTTGTATTTCGGAAACGTGGTTTCACTTTGAAATTCACGACAACTACTATAAACTGAGAGGATATATGCTTTTTCGATCTGACAGTTATTTAAACGCTGGTGGTGTGGCAATATATGTAAAATCATCAATTTCATGCAAAATTAAATGCCAAAAGTCCGATGAAGACAAAGCTAATGACGAGGAAGTCGTTACTGATGATGATGTTAATGCCTATAATGGCGAAATATATGAATATAATGGAGTATCTGCCTTAAATACTCTGAAACCAGAATATTTGTTTCTTGAAATTTTCAATAATAATCAAAAACTTTTACTGGGAACAATTTATCGTCCGAATAAACAAATAAAAATTAAGCCATTGTTAGAAAAACTATCCATGCTTACTCTTGGTTACACAGATGTTGTTATTACTGGTGATTTCAACGCTAACATACTAATAGACAAACGTTTAATAGAGGATATGAGTGCCATATGCAAGGTGGAAAAGATTTAAAACCCCGGAACTCCATAATTTTTTCAAGATATGCAGAAGAAACGTTAATTTTAAAATTAGAATTGAAAAATCAAAATTTTACGAAGAAAAGTTTCAATCAGCGGTTTGCTCAAAAAAGAAATGGAGGGAAATTCGTACGATGGGTATCGTTAACAATTGCATGAAAACAGAAAACGCAATTGATGTTAATCAACTTAACTTAGAATTTGCCAATATACCAATGCCAGAAGCAAATCTCAGATATTACAATTCTACAAATGCCTTTTATAACGCTAACAATACTAATCAACAACTTTCATTATGTTTTGATTTCATACATGTTACCCAGGAAGATGTTCTTAAATCTATGCTTAGCATTAAATCTGACTCTTTGGGAAATGATGAGGTTCATCCGAAATTTATTAAGTTGATAGTTACATATATACTACAACATATAACACATTTGATTAACACAATAATTACAACATCTACTTTCCCATCAATGTGGAAACAAGCAAAGATTATACCTGTTCCGAAACCTGATAAAAATTACCGGCCAATTGCGATTTTGCCCTATTTGTCAAAAGTATTTGAAAGATTAATACATACGCAAATGACTCGATTTTTGTATGAAAATTCTCTGCTCTCTGAGAGACAATCTGGTTTTAGACCTAGACACAGCTGTATTTCTACTCTCATCGATGTTTCAGAGGAAATACGGTCAAAAATTGATAACAATATGATATCTTTTTTGGTTTTGCTTGACCATTCAAAGGCGTTTGATACCGTCGAACACACAATACTTTGCCAAAAACTGAAATACATGTGTCATTTTTCAAACACAGCTGTAAAATTACTTGCTTCATATCTATGTGATAGAAGTCAATTCGTTTCTGTTGGTTCTAATAAATCAAACAGCTGCTTAATGACAAGAGGTGTTCCACAGGGATCAATACTTGGTCCACTATTATATTCAATATACTCCAACGACTTGCCGTCCAGACTCAACTACTGTGGTGTACAGATGTATGCAGATGACGTTCAGCTTTACATCAGCTGTTCCCCATCAGGTATTATTGATTGTATCAGCAAATTAAATCACGATCTTGATAACGTATTAAGATGGGCGTCGGTGAATGGTCTATGCCTCAATGCGAAGAAATCGAAGGCAATGCTTATAAGCAAAACAAAATATTTACCGTCTAGCTTGCCGCCAATCCAAATTGGACATTCTACTATTGAAATCGTGAAAAGTGCCAAAAACCTTGGAGTTATTTTTAACAACGATCTTACCTGGTCAGATCATGTAAATGCCATATGTGGAAAAACTTATGCTATGTTAAGAAATCTTTGGATGACACAGTATTTTACGCCAATTAACATCCGCATGCTACTCGCTAAGAAATATCTACTACCCACTTTAATGTATGGATGTGAATTATTTTCCAGTTGTGATTCTATAAGCAAGAATAAGCTCAAAGTGACCTACAATAACATTGCCAGATATATATATGGACGAACAAGATATAGCAGTATAACTCAGTTTTCAAACCTAATCTATAATGTATCTTTTGAAAATCTATTAAAATGCCGTACACTTATATTTTTACATAAACTTATATTTAATAAACAACCTACTTATCTCTACAAAAGAATAACATTTTCAAGATCGAATCGGGGCAATAGAATAAACTCTATAAGATACCGTAAGCAAATATCTGAAAGACACTTTTTTGTTAATGCTATCCGTCTCTGGAATGAACTACCTCCTAATATACAGATAATAAGCAATGCAATGCACTTTCGATGCGAAATATTTACCCTCTTGGGTTAACGAAAAATCACATAATTAACTAAAATTTTTTTTTTCTTTTTTTGTTATCATTATTACTTTTCTTTTGTATTAAACTCTGTTACTCATAACTTATTAATTTGTTTTTAAATTGTTCTTAGTTTAAAGATAAACCTTTGTAAATGTTCTTATCTAATGTGCCTTTATCTCCCCAGTACTATTAAATAAGATTAAGTCTTGTTGTACTGTTTATTTTTCAAATAAATAAATAAATAAATAAAATAAAAAGAGTACATACGATAAGTATTCTATACAAATTTAAGCCTGACAGTTTAAAAAAGCAGACAAAATAAACGATCAAAATAATAAGTTTTCTGTTCGCACTTGCTTATTAGGATGAAAATGGGTTAAATGGCTGATTGGACAAACTTTTAAAGTGAATTCGTTTCTGAACCCTTTATAAACCTGATATATTTTTGTAAATAAGACCTTTGATTTTCATTTCTTTTTTATTAATTTTAGCCAATCCCACGATGTCACACGTCAACGTTCGCATAGAAAATTACATTTAAGACAAAAGCAAATTTTAGAATTTGTTCTGTGTATCAGTCTTATTGATTACCTCTTTAACAGTTACAGCGGTATTCATAACAAAAAGTTAGCCACAGTCTGTACACTACGTACAACGAGCTGCTAACTAGAATGCCGATTAAGCTTAGCAGATAGTTAATTCATAACAAACTTCTATCCGTCAGCTAACTTAGTAAATCAACTTCGAATTTTAATGATACCACATTATATGGCTGAAAAATGTAACACGTTTTGCATTAATCATCGCTGGTTTTGTTATTTCATTTCTTGTTTTTCTCTCCACATGTAAATATTTAAAAAAGTTTTTAAAATTAAAATAATGTTGGTCCGTGTCTCAGTAACAGAAATTATATAAGGAATTCGTTACATACAACCCTATTTTAGAAATTTTAATGCTGCTCATTTAAATTGAAAGAGTATTACCCCACCGGGTAATTATTAGAAAATCGATGATTTCAAATCTATCGTAGGCGACTTTTTTGGGCGTGTTTGCTGTTTCTGAAACCTGGTTGAAACCTTTCATTTCAAATCGTTGTATTATGATCCCTAATTTTAAATTTTGCAGAAATTATCGTTTGGTTTCATGAGAAGATAAGTTGGCATTTGTCTCGCAGGGGTATTAAATTTAGAAAAGTATTTTAACTTTCTGAATATACACCATAAGCAATTAACGAGAAAAATTTTTCATAACCAAATAATGCGAATGCTAAAAATTTGTAAATTTTACAGTTTCCGCTTGATGTAGCTAGTTTTTAGAATTACAAATGTTAATACCACTTACAAATAAAATTAATATTATTCTTTTTTTAGATTTATGTCTCAAAGAAATGGGGATTTACTAAGTACGATCGTGAACGTTACGAAGAATTGCGTAATGAAAATCGCTTAGAGCCTGATGGTTGCAATATGGGAAAAAGTACAACGTGATGTATATGCCTAAACTTAATAATAAAGTTTTTACAGATTTCTTGAGTTGTGTGATATATCTCAAATTTATATAATTTTCCATAAATAAAAGTATTTAAAACATGTAATTGTGTTTATTTAATTTAATACTACAGTACTGCAAATTATTGTTTTCGGTTTGTGCACTTACAAATTTCTATATAATGTATCAAGGTACTCAAACTAACTGCCTGTTTGTAGAATTTTTAAATTTTGTTTTGTAAGTTAAAATGTAAGTTAAGCGAGTCACTTTTGCACTCGCGTTCTACAAACAGGCAGTAAGAGTTTTAGACAAAATCATGCACAACTATAGTTGCCAAATTAAAATTTCATGAAAATTGTCAAATTTAGGGCATAAATCGTCGAAAGGTTATGTTTGACCCAAAAATCGTCAAATCTGTGGGCTAATTACACTGTGTGACAAATGGTAGGGGTCAGTGATCGGTAAGGGTTCAAACTACGCCTAGGGTTTCTAAACGGAACACCCCTAGACAGGTAAAAATTGAGCTTAAAGGTAGTACGGCTATGGTCTGAAAAAGTACAGTCCGTTGCCACCCTCCAATCCACAACAAGTTGAAAGTCGCGGTTCACTAATGTCAGATCTTTAACTGCCTGCATACCCTTATTACAGATAATAAGATTGTTAGTAGTTATAAAATCAAACATTAACCCACCCCTTTTGTTGATGTCGGCGCTCCCCCATTTGTTATGATGTGTATTGACATCGCAGCCCTATACTAGGATTGCACCTTTTCTTCTTGCATATTCCGTCAATTCCTACACCTCTGTGCCAGGCGGATCTTTTGCCTCGTGCGTTATATACACCGAAGCCAGTGTAAGAGTTCGCTTACCTTTGGCTCCTCCATTTACGACGGTCAAGTCACCGCACCTGAAAGAATGAGAGTTGAGAAAATTCAATTCATTCCTCGCTAGTATACACGTTCTTAGCTTGTCCTCAGTAAATGGGATAAACATAGTGCATCCCGTTACCTTAATTCGCAAACCTTATTTTTATTTATCCAAGGCTCTTGGATTAGGGCTACGTGCGTCCGAGTACTTCTTCGACCGAAGCTGCTTCTCAATTGTGCAGATTTCTTTGCAACACTAACAGCTTCTTTGGTCCTGTCATGCTTCGGATACCGGAACCTGACATTACCTAGCCCGAACTTAACATCCATGGACTTCTGCCACAGCTCGGCACTGATCCTCCCATCTGGATCATCCCGATCGATGACAGCCACCTGTTGATGACTTGCAGGCTCGTCGACTTCTTTACGATCTTGTTCGATGAAGAAGGTTGCTCATCCCAGATCTGAAATTCTTAATGGTCTCCTTATTGGGGCAATAAGAAGTTTCAGTCGGAGATGTACCAGACCTCTTCAATGAGCTCGGTGGCTTCGGCACTGGTTGGGAAGACTTGTTCCTGCCAGAGCCTTTCTCATATTGGTCTCCGTACGGGAGCCACTAGTGGAATCGAACGGAGGATTACTAGTCTGCTTCCCCGTATCTGTTACCTTAACCACTTTGCCTGCTGTCTTGGGTTACGCCCCTTTTCCCTTCGCAGCTCCTTTCGAAGACATGAGCGCCTTGGTCATTGGGGCAACAGCTCCCTTTTCTTCATCCCTGCGACAGGTTGACGAAACCCCAAGCCCTATTCTAGTTCGGGCAGTATCCGGGCCGGCGACTACATCCACCTGCTTAAATTTTGCGACACTTTGTCGGTGCCGTCTTAGAAGGTATACCTCGCAGTAAACGTTGAAGGATCTCTCTTTGCCATCTTATTTGGATATGCTAGAGATATCCTCGTCCCGTTCCGCGCCTTCTCCTTCGTTCGGCTGGTCTTCTTCATGTCACGTGAAGGGGCGCTTGGCATATCCTCCAAGGCACCCTGCCGAACAATTTGTGGACAATCTTCTCCCGAGTGTCCTCCTGATGTCCCCTGGTCCCGCAGGTGGGAGAAGCATGCTCCTCGTCAGAGAGCAGTCAGCCTCTCCAACCCCTGAGTAGCCCCGGTTTTACCACAGGAGTCACTCGACGGTCCCAGAAGACCATCCACATATAAGTCGGTCAGTACCAGTCTCCTGCTCAATTACTTTCCGACATCCCGTCCGTGACGTCCGAATGACCGTCTTCTCTTCCCTGGTCGATCGCGACCTTCAAACTTTGGTTTTTTGTGTGTAATTAAGACGGACCATACAACGCAGTGACGGCGTGCGTGGACTAACATACAACAGCGCTTTGCACTGACTAGCCACACTAACTAGCCACACAGCCCCTCGGCACTGCTACCACCACCCCGTTGACCTTAAAAGTGCATATGTCGCGCACCAACCACTGTTAAAGCCCCCACCTTAAAAGAGGCGAACCGGCGTGCAGGAGCTAAGTAAACACAGCAGTTGGTACGACGAAAAGAAATTATCGAAATAAATTCTGTTGTGATCAGGGGTTTTTACATTTTCCAATAGTCGCAGTACAACATCTGCGTCCAACCCGATTTGACGAGCATAATTATCACTAGCCTCCTGCGTATGGTATACAGTTAAACAAATACCCATTTGAAGAGCAGAGACACCACAATTTGTAACCAAAACGAATTTGTTTATTTTTTATGTACATTACATGAGTGGCGACCAAAATATGGTACCAATTGCTCATCGATCGACAAATCGGCACACCATATGCCGAACTGCATGAATTGGGAGTTTGCTATGTCTATCAATGGTCTAACCTGAGAAAATTAAAAGTCGATTAAAAATCAACGTCAATCTCATAAAAATAAATTTTATTTACCTTGGTGAGCTTATCATTTAAATCCAAATTAATGTTGTTTTTAAAATGAATACATCGTTTTATGACTTTGAACACTTTACGTGGCATACTTTGTTTAACCATAGGGTTGTCCAGGTATGGATCATTTGACCAGTACTCTTCAATTGATGGCAAAGTGTTACATCCTAACATGAGGATTCTATTTTCATTCAATGAAATTTCAATAATTTGTTGTGCATAGTTATTTGATTCTTTTATGATAAAATCAAGCATTTCCATTATCAAAAAACCTCTCAAAATGCTGCAGTGGTGACAATCCTTTAATTTTAGAGAATGACCTTGATCGAGTTTTCAGTAACTCATTTGAATTGGGTTGTAAAACAAATTGAATATTTTCTGATCTATCAGTCCGCTGTGTCCATTTTGGATCTTTAAATGTTCGTATGGAACTGTCCTTTATTTTGACACGTTTTGTTTTACTCATGGCTACTGCAGATGTTGATGGTTGATCAATAATGTGATTATCCTGCGAAGACTTCTCTTGATTTCGGCCATATATTTCAAACGGGCCAGCAACTTCTTACAAAGCAGCATTCTAAATTAAAAACGAAATAAGCCATGCATACAAACATATACATATAAGTATGAATTGGAAAAAATAACATGAAGATAAATAAACGGTATCATTTATGGGAATTTTATTTTCGTCTACGTATTCCTCATCTGTTAGTGCATTGATTATATCTGGAGGAAGTACACAAACGGTGTCCACACCATCATCCTCGTCCTCACTTATAGCCATTATTTCTTGAATGGTCAAAATTTTACGCGTCATTTTTTATTCAAAATACGATTTCAAGATTTAAAGACACTAGAAACACAACAAAATTTACAACTAGGTGACGAAAAAGTAATGAGCACAACACTTTTTCACTACACTGAATAACTTTCAACACTCTTGCTACATATTATTGTTTAAAAAGGCTTATTTCTGGGTATTCAGTTAGAAACAGTACCCTTACTTGTAGAAAAAAGAAACACATGCAGCCCAAAGTTTATTTTATATGTTGAATAGCGGCCAAAGTTCGCGCTTGCGAACATCAATATTTACCGCTGTCTAAATCAACTTTGTAGTTTTTTGTTATATGTGGTAATATATGGTGTAGAAAAATCATGTGTAGCTTGAAAAATATTATATTAATAAAATTGTTAATTATTGTTTATTTAAACTTAGAGTACATACGATAAGTATTCTATACAGTTTAAAAACGCAGACAAAATAAACGATCAAAATAATAAATTTTCTGTTCGCACTTGCTTATTAGGATGAAAATGGGTTAAATGGCTGATTGGACAAACTTTTAAAGTGAATTCGTTTCTGAACCCTTTATAAACCTGATATATTTTTGTAAATAAGACCTTTGATTTTCTTTTCTTTTTTATTAATCTTAGCCCATCCCACGATGTCACACGTTAACGTTCGCATAGAAAATTACATTTAAAACAAAAGCAAATTTTAGAATTTGTTCTGTGTATCAGTCTTTTTGATTACCTCTTTAACAGTTACAGCGGTATTAACAAAAAGTTAGCCACAGTATGTACACTACGTACAACGAGCTGCTAACTAGAATGCCGATTAAGCTTAGCACATAGTTAATTCATAACAAACTTCTATCCGTCAGCTAACTTAGTAAATCAACTCTGAATTTTAATGATACCACATTATATGGCTGAAAAATGTAACACGTTTTGCATTAATCATCGCTGGTTTTGTTATTTCATTTTTTGTTTTTCTCTCCACATGTAAATATTTAAAAAAGTTTTTAAAATTAAAATAATGTTGGTCCGTGACTCAGTAACAGAAATTATATAAGGAATTCGTTACATACAACCCTATTTTAGAAATTTTAATGCTGCTCATTTAAATTGAAAGAGTATTACCCCACCGGGTAATTATTCGAAAATCGATGATTTCAAATCTATCGTAGGCGACTTTTTTGGGCGTGTTTGCTGTTTCTGAAACCTGGTTGAAACCTTTCATTTCAAATCGTTTTATTATGATCCCTAATTTTAAATTTTGCAGAAATTATCGTTTGGTTTCATGAGAAGATATGTTGGCATTTGTCTCGCAGGGGTATTAAATTTAGAAAAGTATTTTAACTTTCTGAATATACACCATAAGCAATTAACGAGAAAAATTTTTCATAACCAAATAATGCGAATGCTAAAAATTTGTAAATTTTACAGTTTCCGCTTGATGTAGCTAGTTTTTAGAATGTTAATACCACTTACAAATAAAATTAATATTATTCTTTTTCTAGATTTATGTCTCAAAGAAATGGGGATTTACTAAGTACGATCGTGAACGTTACGAAGAATTGCGTAATGAAAATCGCTTAGAGCCTGATGGTTGCAATATGGGAAAAAGTACAACGTGATGTATATGCCTAAACTTAATAATAAAGTTTTTACAGATTTCTTGAGTTGTGTGATATATCTCAAATTTATGTAATTTTCCATCAATAAAAGTATTTAAAACATGTAATTGTGTTTATTTAATTTAATACTACAGTACTGCAAATTATTGTTTTCGATTTGTGCACTTACAAATTTCTATATAATGTATCAAGGTACTCAAACTAACTGCCTGTTTGTAGAATTTTTAAATTTTGTTTTGTAAGTTAAAATGTAAGTTAAGCGAGTCACTTTTGCACTCGCGTTCTACAAACAGGCAGTAAGAGTTTTAGACAAAATCATACACAACTATAGTTGCCAAATTAAAATTTCATGAAAATTGTCAAATTTAGGGCATAAATCGTCGAAAGGTAATGTTTGACCCAAAAATCGTCAAATCTGTGGGCTAATTACACTGTGAGACAAATGGTAGGGGTCAGTGATCGGGAAGGGTTCAAACTACGCCTAGGGTTCCTAAATGGAACACCCCTAGACAGGTATAAATTGAGCTTAAAGGTAGTACGACTATGGTCTGAAAAAGTACAGTCCGTTGCCACCCTCCAATCCACAACAAGTTGATCGTCGCGGTTCACTTATGTCAGATCTTTAACTGCCTGCCTACCCTTATTACAGATAATAAGATTGTTAGTAGTTATAAAATCAAACATTAACCCACCCTTTTTGTTGATGTCGGCGCTCCCCCATTGGTTATGCTGTGCATTGACATCGCAGCCCCATACAAGGATTGCACCTTTTCTTCTTGCATATGCCGTCAATTCCTACACCTATGTGCCAGGCGGATCTTTTGCCTCGTGCGGTATATACACCGAAGCCAGTGTAAGAGTTCGCTTACCTTTGGCTTCTCTATTTACGACGGTCAAGTCACCGCACCTGAAAGAATGAGAGATGAGAAAATTCAATTCATTCCTCGCTAGTATACCCGTTCTTAGCTTGTCCTCAGTAAACGGGATAAACATAGTGTATCCCGTAACCTTAATCCGCAAACCTTATTTTTATTTATCCAAGGCTGTTGGAGAAGGGCTACGTCCGTCCGAATACTTGTTCGACCGAAGCTGCTTCTCAATTGTGCAGATTTCTTTGCACCACTAACAGCTTCTTTGGTCCTGTCATGCTTCGGATACCGGAACCTGACATTACCTAGCCCGAACTTAACATCCATGAACTTCTGCCACAGCTCGGCACTGATCCTCCCATCTGGATCATCCCGATCGATGGCAGCCACCTGTAGATGACTTCCAGGCTCGTCGACTTCTTCACTTTCTTTTTCGATGAAGAAGGTTGATCATCCCAGATCTGAAATTCTTAATCCTCCTTATTTGGGGCAATTAGAAGTTTCAGTCGGATATGTACCAGACCTCTTCAATGAGCTCGGTGGCTTCGGCACTGGTTTGGAAGACTTGTTCCTGCCAGAGCCTTTCCCATATTGGCCTCCGTACGGGAGCAAATAGTGGAATCGAACGGAGGATTACTAGTCTGCTTCCCCGTATCTGTTACCTTAACCACTTTGCCTGCTGTCTTGGGTTACGCCCCTTTTCCCTTCGCAGCTCCTTTCGAAGACATGAGCGCCTTGGTCATTGGGGCAACAGCTCCCTTTTCTTCATCCCTGCGATAGGTTGACGAAACCCCAAACCCTATTCTAGTTCGGGCAGTATCCGGGCCGGCGACTACATCCACCTGCTTCAATTTTGCGACACTTTGTCGGTGCCGTCTCAGAAGGTATACCTCGCAGTAAACGTTGAAGGATCTCTCTTTGCCATCTTATTTGGATATGCTAGAGATGTCCTCGTCCCGTTCCGCGCCTCCTTCGATCGGCTGGAGTTCTTAATGTCACGTGAAGGGGCGTGACCTGATGTCCCCTGGTCCCGCAGGTGGGAGAGGCATGCTCCTCGTCAGAGAGCAGTCAGCCTCTCCAACCCCGGAGTAGCCCCGGTTTTACCACAGGAGTCACTCGACGGTCCCAGAGGACCATCCACATATAAGTCGGTCAGTACCAGTCTCCTGCTCAATTTTACTCATGAACAGTCGAAAGGGTACTTTCCGACATCCCGTCCGTGAGGTCCGAAAGACCGTCTTCTCTTCCCTAATCGATCGCGACCTTCAAACTTTTGTTTTTTGTGTGTAATTAAGAGGGTTTAATGTTTGTTCCCACAAGTATGCTCGTACAGACGGACCATACAACGCATTGACGGCGTGCGTGGACTAACATACAACAGCGCTTTGCACTGACGCTGAGGGGAGCTGTTAACTGTAGTGTATCCACACAATTCATTCTTTCTTACAAATAAACAAACAAATAATATTATTAAGTTAGGTCAGTAACATAACTGAATTGTTTTTCGTTGTCACAATTATAAATTCTTTTGTGTAATTCGATATTTTAAATAAACAACGTTCAACGTTCGCTTATTTATGTTGACAATAAAATCGACAACAGTAGTTCAATGTAAGTTTTACATTTATGCTGATCTAACAAATTCCTTAGTTATGAATAAATTCTTTAATATACTGGACACCGATATAAGTAATAATTAATGAAAATACAAATTGATCATTTGTATGTAAGTTAATGCTAAGTACTAGAATAAGTGATTGAGTGAACTTATTGTAGTCACTCAATATTAGGTTAAGTTTTATTCTCATAAGTAGTATTTAAGCAAACAAAAATTGTAAATAAGAATCAATCATTAACCATCAGCTTTTCGCTTGTGTTCTTATTTATTATTAAATAAATCATTACATGGCGATCGTGCCTGATCCTTAATTCAATTCCACATAGCAAACCAAGAGAACTATATAGCAAATTTGCTTATTCTCTGGTGCTTAAAATTAAAATAAGGAAATAGATCCTGCCCCACAGAGCTTACGCTTAGTCGGGATCTATTGAATCAGGAACATCAATATTTTTTGCTTTTTTCCGCATTGCCAAGCAAATATCCGTCTTATGACCGAGACGTGGGAGGAAATCCTGACAGGACTAAAGGAAGCCGAAGAACGTTGGACTCGTCTACTGAAGGAATAAACAAACTGAAGATTCAACTGAAGGTTTTAGCACACCAGAAAACATATGAGGAAGGAGAACAACTAAAAAAGATAGAAGAAGAAATTAAGAAATTAAGAAAAAAATAACAACTGTAAAAAAAAAAAAAAAAAAAAAAATTTTAAAAAATTATGATAGAAAAACTAATACAATTAATACTATGTGAATTAATTTTCCTATTATTCTTTAAAACAGTAATGCTAATATTAGAGACATTATTCTGAAACAATAATATAATCACAATAAAATACGTTGCCTAAATGGATAGGAGAAGAGATAAGATTAGGCCAAAAAAACCCGTTGAACTGGGATTATCAAGAACCTGCTGAGCTAAGTGCAGAAAAGAAAGTAAAATTACTAACAGAAATTTGGAAGAGAATAGGTATAGAAGGAACTCCGACAATAGAAGATTGGAATGATATGAACAAGACTCTTTTAGAAATGAAACTCAGTATAAAGTGGGCAGATAAGCATTATAAGAGCACTTTTGATAAATAAAAATGAAAAAATTTTGTGTTACGCTGTTAGTATTAGGATTAGTTGCCACATTGATAGGTTTTTGGATTAAAGTTAGCATTGTTAGTGCAATAGAACGAAATGTACAAGAAATTCAAAATTTTATAGGAAGACAAATAGAAAGAATTTTCTCAATAAAAAATATACTACCGTTCTAAGTTTAAAATAAATAATGAATGTTTTAAAAGAATTGTAAAATAAGTATATAGGCTGGATAGTTATATTTGTAATCTTAACCCCTATAATCGTAGTTTTGGATATGAAAATATTAAAGTTTGTGCAATTAGTCATAAGAGATTTTTCTTAATGGAATTCATAGAGCAACTGAATCAGATTATAATTAATGCAAGAAAATCAATAGGAAGACCCTATACTGCAGATACTATTAATGAAAAAAAGCTAGAGAGAGAGAAAATTGAAAAAGATTTAAATATCAACCTAAGGGATTCAGAGGGTAAAGGAATAGTAGATGAATTTAGAAAATTAAAAGAAGAAGCACTCAATTTATTAAAAATACATTTAGATAAGAAATCTTTAATACAGAAAAGACAAGTCGTAGTCATGGCATCCTTAGATTTAAATGAGCTTTTAACTATCACAAAGTTAATATTAATATTTTCGGGTAAAACTTATGAATTGCAAAAATTTTTATCAAATTTGGAAATTGTATTTGCATCTATTTCATCAGATAAGCATATTTCTTTTTCCAATTTTGTTTTCAAATCAAGATTGGATTAAATAAACAAAACCGAATTAAACAAATACAAGTACCTACAACCATAGAAGAACTAATTAGAATTTTGAAAACAACATATAAATCATTAAAGACCTTAAACACTTTGCTAAATGAAATAACACGGATATCACAAAAGGATAATAACATATTGGGTTTTGCTGCAAAAATAGAGAAACTCATTACAGAATTAAACGAGGTGCAGGTATTAGAACAAGGTGAATCTAGTAGGAGCACTATAGTAAGCACAAACAATAAAATAGCTTTCAATGCATTTTTGAATGGGTTAACTGACCCACAATTAATATCTACTATCTACGCAAGCCAAGTAACGACATTTTCTGAAGCTTTGAAAATTGCCGAAAGCGCTTCATCTCGTGTAGAACAACAAAGGATACTACATTACAAAACACAACAGAATCAAAATTCGTTAAACAGAAACTGTAGAAAATGTGGAGGAAACCATAATGGTAGATGCCCCGCAGATGGAAATAAATGTCATAATTGTGGAAAATTCAACCATTTTGCAAAAATGTGTTTGACCAAAACACCAGACTACAACAACAGAAATTATAACAACAACGGTAACAATAATGACAGAAATCATAACAACAACAGTAACAATGGTAACATAAATTTTAACAACAGCAATAACAGAGGTAATAACAATAACATAAATCATAATAACAGAGGCAATAACAACAACCAAAGAAGCCGAAACACAAACAACAGAAGTTATAATATAAATCACATGGAAGATCAGGGAAACTTCCAAATCCCGGAGTCAACCCGCACAGAGACTCCATTGGGAATGAACTAGACACGAAAAGAATCTATAGCATATCATCTAACCTCAGAAATTATGTAAATTTACATATCGCTGGCGTTAAGAACAGCCTTACGTTTTTGATTGATATAGGGGCAGATGCCTCGCTGTGCAAAGAACAATTTTTAGAAAGTTATGAGGAAAATCAAGATGATTATTGCAACTTAACAGGAAGCACAAATGTAATTAAATCACAGGGTTCCACAAAAATAAAAATAAATAACGAAAATAAATTTCCAATAAAGACGGATGGAATCATTGGCAGAGATTTTTTAATAAGATATAAATGCAATATTGACTATGACAAATATGTGCTAACATTTAACATCAACAATGAAACAGTAATTATCCCGATACATGACAGTACTTGCAAAATAAATGAAATTAGAATACCACAAAGAAGTGAAATAGTTTTACCATTCACAATCGAATTAGAAGAAGATGCCGTTATGACAAACAGAGAAGTTACCAAAGGAGTATTTTTGGTAAATGTAATGGTACCCATATATGGAAATCAACATATAAAATTATTAAACGTTACCGATAAAATAGTAATCATAGAGAATCTGAAGATAGAAACTGTCCCATTAAAATATTACGATATATGTACCATTAATGAAAAGGAGAGTGACGAACAAAGTTCAAACAGTCGTTTTACAAAACTTTTAAATACACATAATCTGGATGAAGTAAACGATGAGAACAAAATGCAACTAATAAATATATTAAAGGAATATCAGTCAATATTCCATACTGAAGACGAATACCTAGGTATCAATAACTTTTAAAACAGACAATAAAATTGAACGACAGTAGTCCTGTATATATAAAAAATTATAGATTACCACAAACTCAGACAGCAGAAATAAATTCGCAAGTGAAGAAACTTTTGGAAAGCAACATTATTGAACCATCTTTAAGCCCATATAACGCACCACTGCTGCTAGTTCCAAAAAAAAGGACAAACAGATTTACAGAAATGGAGATTAGCTGTCGATTTTAGAAACTTGAACGACAAAGTTGTGAACGACAAATTTCCTTTATCTCGTCTAGATGACATTTTGGATAAATTAGGAAGAGCAAAATACTTTTCAACATTAGATATGACAAGTTCATTTCACCAAATTGAACTTGATCAAAAATCTCGCCCGTATACAGCTTTTTCAACACCTGATGGGCATTATCAATATACAAGATTATCATTTGGTCTGAAAATATCTTCCAACAGCGAATGCTAACAATAGCTTTATCTGGGTTGGAATCCGAAGCTTTTATATACGTAGACGATATAATAGTATTCGGATGCAGTCTAAAACATCATAACGAAAGTCTCGTAAAAGTATTTGAAAGGTTAAGAAAATGCAATTTGAAACTTAATGCTAAAAAATGTTGTTTTTTGAAACCAGAGGTAATATATCTAGGACATTTAATAACTTCAGAAGGAATTAAGCCAGATCCAGAAAAATTTGATGCTATAACTAAATATCCCGTACCCAAGAATGCTGACGATGTAAGAAGATTTGTGGCATTTTGTAATTGAAATGATTTAACTGGAGGTTAATAAATCATTTAAAAATCTCTATATAGTTTGGCTGAGGGGCAAGAGTTGAGTTAAGTTATGGAGCCAATCTATAAAGAAGATGTGGACTATAATTACTAACAGCAAGTAATTATAATCATGGGTAAAGCAAAGAGATGAAAAAATGGGAAAGGGTTAAACTTTCTTTTCTCAGTACTTGTAACGAGTGTTCTTACCTTCTGTAGGGTGCACTATAAAAAAAGAAACCGGTAAGTAGATATTCAATGTTGGTTTTTTTTGGTTTTATTTATTTCCACAGGTGGTTTTTAGACAGATAGGTATAAACGAGGTAAGTATTTCATACAAATTTAAATTCAAAGTAGGTCTAATTCAAATTTTGTTCACTAGAAAAATTAGGATGGATTTTAGTTGAAAGTTATTTAACTGGCAACCGTATGCTCAGAGGTATGAATAGCAAGTGTCCATTTTATTTGAATTCAAGTTAGACGAACCTTCGGTTAGAAACCTAAACGAAGGTTGGATAAATTTGACACTTGTTATTTATAGCGAGTACTAAATTGTCAGAGATGGAAAAACAAGCTTATATTATGTTTCTAATATAAAAATTATGATTGAAAAAATTAATTTTTTTTAAGAATAATTTAAGTATTGATTATAGATTGAACATGGCGCCGGCCTTGCGGTTTACGCAACAGTTGACCTCTCATCATTTGAAGTACCGCATAGCACTTGAGCCAACGACTTAATTGCCTCAACAATGAGCTTGGCGTCTGGTGAGGTTGAGAAGGTCGGCTTTGGTATGGTAGCTTCCGGTGTTGGGGTTGGCGCTTGGTGCCGGTTGGTTGTGCCGCCGTTCTGCCTTACAGCGTACCTGGAGGTAGGGTGTAAAAGGGTATGGTGGAACCCGTCGCACTTTTTGCAAGTGTCCACGGAGGAGCACGCACGTAAATCATGGCTTTTTGCCAGACAATTGTCGCAATAGTGATATCTGTCAACAATTTTTTGCCTTTTTTTGACGGCCATCCTCAAAAACTTATAACAGTACCGCAGTGCATGAAACCTTTTGCATACCCTGCACTGATAGATGTCAGGATCACGACGTGAGGATGGGCTTCGCTGGGTTTGGTTATTGTTTCGCTGATTTTGGTTACGGATTTGGCTGTTGCGTCGCGTACTGGTTTCTCGGGGGTTACGTCTTATGGTGTTTCTTCCGCTGTTGCGTCCCGTGCTAGTTTCTCGGCTGTGGCGTCTGCAGCTGATTTCTCGGCTTTTTCGAGTGGCGATTTGTCTTCTGTTAGGCCTAGGAAATAATGAAATATATTATGAGCGGAGGTTAACTTTTAATTGAGATAGGGAAAAGGAAATGAGAGTGTAGCAATGAGCATATTCTGTAAATATAAGTAGAAAAGATGAATATGCTTAGAAATGAAAGTGCTACTCCTAATCTATGTGACCTGAAAAACAATTAACTATGAATTTATAATAGATATTTGGTTTTCCTAGTGCTGTTAGGAGCACAGAATCAGTGGTTTGATTCAGCACTACATTCTTTACTTTATGTTATTTGGAGCATTAGGATTCGACTTTAGCTTTCTCCTGCCACCGGAAGAAGACACAGTTTTACAATGGGACGAGTAATAACCGCGGCTGATATCCGCATGTTAGCGGTTCGTATATTGTCATCAGATCCAGGGAAGGTTTTTTCGATCCTTCCCAATCGCCATTCATGGGGTGGTAGTAAATCGTCTATCACTATCACAAGATCATCAACCTGAATGTTCGGAGCAGGGTTTCTCCATTTATAGCGCTTGTGCAAAGACTTGAGGTAGTCTTGCTTCCATCTCATGGAAAACTGATGGCGAATTGCTTTTAACCTTTCCCACCGGTTAATAAGGTTAATATGCTGAAAGTCTTGTTCTGGGAATGCCATTAAGGGAGCGCCTCTTATAAAATGACCTGGAGTTAATGCCGTCAGATCCGTAGGGTCTTCGGATAGCGCTGATATTGGGCGAGAACTAAGTACGCCCTCAATTCTAGCTAACAATGTGGCCAATTCCTCAAAAGTAAATTTATATGCACCCGCAACGCGCTTAAAGTGATATTTAAAACTTTTGACGGCGGCTTCCCATAAGCCGCCCATATGAGGAGCGTGTGGTGGGATGAACTTCCGCTCAAACCCATGAGTAATATACTTTTGAGCTATGTCCTGGGCTACGTTCTCGATAAAAGCGGCAAACTCGAGCTCAAGTGCTCTACTACACCCGAGAAAATTTCTGCCGTTATCAGTAACTACCCTTTGTGGTAGGCCTCGCCTCCCAACGAAACGACTAAATGCGGCTTGAAATGCGGCAGATGAGAGATCCGAGCAGGGTTCCAAGTGGATAGCTTTCGTGCTAAAACAAACGAAAACACTGACGTAACCTTTAATAAAGGGTGCATTTCTTAAGGAGGATGTCTTTAGTTCGATCGGCCCAGCAAAATCAATACCCGTTACTTGAAAGGGAGGAGACAGGTTACACCTCTCAGGAGTAAGGGAGCCATTATTTGTGAACATGGCTGCTGCTTGTATACTATGCAAGTTTTGCAGTGACATATTATCTTTTTAATACGCGGTTTGAGTCTAAATATGAAAAATTCAGTTTGTACTATTCCGTACATTTGACTGCATTCAGCGTGACAAAGAAATTGGTGCAGATGCGTTAAATAAAGGTGACAGAATCTTGAGTTACCTGGTAAAATGATGGGGTAACGTTCTGAATAAGAAAGAGATGATTGAGACAATCTCCCATTTACTCTCATAATTGATTTTGGATCGAGAAAAGGGTTCAGGCTTTTAAGAGAACTTCTGTTAGAAATAGGTTTTGAGTTTTCAAGATTACTATATTCATCTGGATAAAAACTTTTTTGGGCTAAAATAATTAGTCTAGATTTTACACAATTCATTTCGCATTGAGTCAAATGATGCTGAACATTACTATCAGCATTTTGTCTTCGCTTTTTTAAAGATTTATTAAATAATCAAAAAACGTAACAAATAACACGTAAAGCTCTAGAGTATGATGAGTATTTATTTAAAATATCATCTCTTTCAACTTCACTATGAAGGGATTGAGTTTCTGTACTTTGTGGCATAGAGTGTAGGGGATTTCGTTTGGGCCATGAAGACGAGGGATTAGTAAGCCAAGAAGGTCCATGCCACCAAAGTAAATTGTGGGCTAGGTCTTGAGCTCGGCATCCACGTGTTCCAAGATCAGCTGGGTTGTCGTGAGTTGAAACGTACCGCCATGATGCATCTAGAGCAAGGATATTAATCTGAGCCACTCTGTTGGCCACATATGTCTCCCATATAGCAAGTGGTTTGGAAAGCCATCCCAGGACTTTGGATGAATCAGTCCATAAATATACTTTCTTAGAATTTAAATTCAATGTAGAGTTGACGTATTTTAGGAGTTTTGCTAAGAGAAGAGCTCCGTTGAGTTCTAGCCTGGGAAGACAAACTGTCTGAATGGGAGCAACTTTACATTTGGCCACTAATAAATTCGCAAAGGTTGTATAGGTATGAGTCTGACACCTTACATATAGAGTTGCACAATATGCTGATTTTGATGCATCTGAAAATCCGTGAATTTCAATACTGTTGGTAGGGGTATATTGTAACCACCGGGGTATAAAGATCGTTTCCACTTTTTTAAGATCTTGGACTAGATTGTTCCAACGTTGAAGGCACTCATGAGACACCTCTTGATCCCACTGTAGTTTCTCCTACCACAATTGCTGCATCAAAATTTTTGCTCTGATGACTATTGGAGCCAGCCAACCTGCCGGGTCAAATAATTTCGCAATTGCCGAAAGAATTTTGCGCTTTAATTTTGAGACAACATTACATTTTGATACGAAATGTCCAACTTTTCCCATTTTGTTTCTAAGTCTTTGAGCTTAACTTCAAGAACAGATTAATTTTGATCTTCTACTTCCGTTTTATTAAGTATGTCGCAAAACTGGAGTAGATGTTCGCAATCGCATAAAAACCGATCATAAGGAGTAGGCCCATTTGAAATATTGGAGAGAGATGCAATATTGGAGTTAGGTGTAGAAGGCATTTTACCGAATGAAATGAGATTAGGTTTGAATGAGTTTTATGGTGTGTAGAATAGTACAACTTATACTATTAAATGCAAATTTTTATTTAAAGTGGCAATTTAAGGTAAGGGGTTATACTTCAGCACTATCGAGTGAGATGTGTAATACAATACTCAGTTTGTTGTTAAAGAGATGAAAATTCTAAGAGTTCTAGATTTTGCTTATCTAGTCCCAAACTAAGTATTTTAAATTGCCGAATTGAGAACTACCTTTTCCGTACTAATTTAGCGGGTTAAGATGACTAGATATCCAATATTCTAGTATAAAGACAAAATAAATTGTACGAAAAGGTGAATAAGGCTTTAAATTTGCATTTATTTACCGATTTCTCAGTTCATGTATCGTTAAGCATAGATAAAATGTATCTGCAATAACCGGTTCGTTTCACAATGGGTCAACTATCACGCATTAAATATAGGGTTGCTGTGGTATCGTTTTAATTTCAATTAATATTTTTTAAGCAATTCGGATTTTAAAATTAAAATTGATTGATTCCGTTGTTATGTAACCAATATTACTTTTGCAACAATAATTATTTTTCGCGATAACTTTTTAATTAAATTTACAACCATTTACTTTAAGGGTTCATTTTCCAATAACGGAACTAAATACCATTTCTCGCGAGATTAAACTTATAAATTATGTTACAATTTATAAAATTTTTGATTAAACCTCAAATTTTCTAATATATCTGGAAAACTTGCTGACTTTTAAATATGTTGAGGTTTTTATATAAATAGTAAAATTCCTGAAATCCAATTCGTTAAATTTTTTCTCTTTATTATGTTAAAATTCTATTTATTTCCCAACGTTTTGTTATTTCCGAACCTTTTGTTACCATTTAAGATTCGCTGAGATTTTAAGTGGGTTGCAAAAGCGTTAAAATTTTAAACGGGTTGGTAAAGGGTTAAAATTGTAAACGGGTTGTTAATTTGTCAAAATTTAGCTAGAATTTTAATTCGTTGAAATGTTAACTATATTTTATTAATTTTTCATAAATTTGTTGAAGGTCAAAATTTGGAAATTTCAAATATTTTGTTTGATAGCTTTGGGTATTTTTATTTTTTGATATTTACATTTTGTTAAAATTTTAAACGTTTTGGTAATTTATGGAAACTCGGTTCAATTTTGAAGTAAAATGTAAAAAATTATGCTGACAAAATGTTTACTCCAATTAAAACTGCTGTTAAAATTTTTAAATTCTTGTTCCCAAAAAAAATTTGCTTTGGTGAGATTTTCAAAATCTTTTTATTTTTCCCAAATTATTTTGATACTTCAGAGTTTCTTTTATTTTTCCAGCGTGACAAATTTATCTTAAACACTCAAATTCGTTTCATGAAAATATCTAATATAAATAGTAATTTTCCATGTAGCAATGTGAGTTTCTTTTGCTGTTGTGTTATACTCGAAATTTATTTTCAAATAAATTAAATTTGCAATGGTAACACTCACTCAATTTTATATACTGTAATGTTATTATACTATGCACATATAAATAGTGTGTCAGAGGTGGACAATTTTTAAATTGAATTACTATACAAATAGAAATTTGTGTTTTGTTACCTATGTATTATTTTTATTTTATTAAAGCCTTTTCTAACCTTAATCCTTTGTAAATTGTGACAAAATTTTATGACCAATTGAATTTATAAAATATGTGCAATGTGTTACATTCTCTACCCCTGGTTGGTCTTTCTTAAATTTTATTCCTTAAATATTTTTTCTTTCTCGTTCTCTGTTATTTTTTTTCTTTTCAAATTATGTATGTATAGCAAAATTATATTTATTCGTTATAGACTGTATGCAGTGTTGTCATGCAAGTTTTTTGAGAAGCTCACATAAATTTAGGTTTAATTTGCAAAAAATTAATCTTCACTCAGCTTAATTCATTTAAAATTATTAAATTTTAATACGTGATATAAACAAATGGATGAATGAAATTTCTATTTACATATTTTATATAAACTTATAGGTTCATATATATGTTTGTATATTGTTATACTGTGTTATTTTTTATTAATAGAAGCAAAACAGTGTAAGTGATTCTTTTTAACGATTTTCTAAAAAAAAATTTCCCCGAAAAAAGTTTTTTTTCCCAGAAATTGAAAGATATTTGGAAAAAAAAGTTATGACAACACTGACTATATGTTAACTTTTTTAAGAGTACATTGAGGTTTTTTCTTTTCAGCTCCTCTATGTAATTTCTCACTTTACTTTACTGCGAATTTATTTTGTGAAATTATAACCAAAGACTATAGATTTATAAAGATGTTGCACTTAGTACATTTGGAATTGACAAAAATGTTGTGCTTCTTAATGATGAGGGGGGGAAGTAACAAGGAAAGCAAAAACTTCGTGCTCACATTTAGAAAACTGGAGAGAGCAAATAACCACATGCATTAATACATGCATACACATGTTTTTTGTTTTTGTCATCCAACGTGTGTGTGCGTATGTTTTTTTCGTTAAAACCGGTTTTCGTGCTCACATTCAGAAAACTAATGAGAGCAAAAAACCACATACATGCATCAATACATACATACATACACATGTTTTCTGTTTTTGCAAACCAACGTGTGTGTGTATGTTTTTTTCGTTAAAACAGGTTTTTGGTATTTTTATTTTTTAAGTGATTTTGTTTTGTTTGCAAGCAATTTATGTGCAAATAACCTACGTAAGAACAAATGCGACCGATTCTTTAATTGGTAGGGTAAGATAATGTGTTTTATTGTTGTAAAAATGAAATTATAACGATTCGAACCGAATTATTATTAAAATTTTTAGACAATTCAACTATGTACATATGTACTTATAATATGTGTATGTATGTATCAAACGAATTTATTATAAAACAAGTGTGTTTTCTTAGTTCGTGTGTGAGGCGATAGAAAAGAGCGAATGCAAGTAAAATGTTGACACTTCTGAAATTAATGAAATTTCAATAGCCCTGGGGGCTAGTAGAATTTTTAAAACAACCAACAAAATTTCTGACAAGCAGCAAATTGCAAATTGTAATAGAAAAAGTAAAATAAAAACGTTTAAAAAATTTTGTGAATTCAAAACAAAAATATAAAATAAAATGCATAGAGCCACCTGCAAAAAAATTGTATTTTCCTAATTTGTTCATTATTTTATACAGTACTTTTCGTTTATAGTCATTTCCATTGTTAGTCACATTAGCTATATAGTCCATTTAATCTTTATTTTTGCCGCTATACAGAAGATTAATAGAAAGTATTTACGTTATAGTGCATTTAGCGATATAAGCACATTTACAAAAGTAAAGCAAATTATTAACGTTTTAGTCACATAAGCCTAAGTTTTTTATTTGTTTCTGAAGTTTCAAACCATATCAAAGAATCAAGAAATTAATCGTTTACTTTTTCTTATCAACTCTCAAACCGAAAAAATTAGTTTTTGTGTTTGGTAATAGTGATGAAATATCTTTTTATTGTTTTAACTTTTTTAAAACAGTTTGCATCTCTGCTGCAAAGCTATAATCCCGCTGTCAGTGTTGTTAATATGATTTTTTATTTTATAAATTCATATTAAATTCGCCAAAATCTGCAAAAAATTTTCAATATTTAGCATTATTCCAGTAGTGTGTTTTTATTATAGTTTTTTGAACGATTTAAAATAAATCGGGCATGCTCTGATAATCGTAAAACGCTTAACATTCTTACTTGAAATCGTATAAAGCAGACCATGCACGATTCAATTCAATTGTCAACTGAGTCGGTTGTTGTCCAAATCAAAGCGTGTATGGCCTTGTCAGTTGATTAGTTTGACGGTTGTCGTGTTGGTTGAAGAAAAATCAAAAGATTTTGATTTTTTCAAGTTGACTACTAAGTCTTTCAATTTGATTGCACTGTGTGTGCTCAAGTCTCTTGATCAGCTGTCAAAATGTATGTAAAAAAAATCTAAATTTGACAGTTGAATTAAAATCTTTCAATTCAGTTGAAGAAGTGTGTGGCCAAGTATCAATTCAGTTGAAAGCCTGAAGGAAACTAGAATTTTTGTAAGAAACTATTGCAGATCGCAAGCATAACGCAACAGTTTCCGAACACTGTAAAATAAATCTGGTGTTTTGCTTTTTTAAATCTTGCGAATATCATAATAAGGCTGAATATCTTAAAACTTAGAACTTGAGAGATCAGTGAATTGAATTTTGCAAAAATATTAATTTTAAGAAATTTTTAAAATTCCATTTAATATACAATCAAACGCGATTAAATTTTTAGAATTTATTTTCCAAAATAAATTTAAAATTTACTTGTTTTCTTGTAGAGATCCAAAGTTTGATAACTTTTGGCAAGGAAAATGTCTGAAAATCAAATAAAGCTTAAGCTTTATTCCAAGTTTCTAAAGCAACCATTTTTAAATGTGTTTAATGTAATTATCTGGCAATATTATCAATTTTTTATCTAAAACATTTTCATTCGTATTGCGATTTTAAAATTTGTTAGAAATTTAAAGAAAAAACTATAGCCTTGCTGATAATTTTTTTTATATAATTAAGAAAGAAAGGTAAATTGATTTTAAATCGCTAACTTTTTTAAATTTTGCCAAAAATTTACATATGTATGTGGCACACATATACACATGTGAACTTGGCGTATAGTCATTCTAGCGATATAGTCCACGATTTGTGACTATAAGCAAAAAGTACTCTACATAGTATTTTTTTAAATATTTTAACACAACGTCAAAATTTTATATCGTCAAAAAAGATATAATTTTTTCCAACGATATTTTTCAAAAAAGTTCTTATAATGTAGACCATAACCAAAAAAATAGTAGTTAATATAACATACACTGTCCCGTGCTCGAGCACTAGTATATTTACAATCATAAAATCTTAGGTGTTTCTTTTAGGAATTTTGATAAATTTGTAAGTACTGCAATATATATTAGTATAATTAAAATGGGAAATAGCTTAGAAACAAAAGAAAAGTTTTAGGCACCATATCGGTGTAGCCACCATTTTTTTAATATACCTATAAGCTTGGCAACATGTTGTTATCCCTAAATGGATTAACATAGGTATGTAATTTAATTGCAGTTTATTTCGTTGACTCGTCTATAAATGTGGTATAGTACCGTGGTCCCATATTTTGAATATATCCTTATTTATCTAGGTATACGATGAAAACGCATTCTTTATTTCGTTAAAATATATCATTTCACACAGCAGAAACATGAATTTTTTTCCCCACATGGAAATACTTTGTTACCATAGTACCTTGCTACCGTTTTACACACGCCCTAACTATTTACCACGAGTATTTAGGTAATAATTTTACTTATAGGCTCTTTACAAGTTAAAGGTTACAAATTTTAACTTTTTCAGTATGTAATCGATGATTTGAAGGTATTTAAATGTTTCCCATGTGTATTGCTGCCGTCATAATATAAGGAAGGACTAGTAAATTTAACATCTCCATCTTGTCTTTATAACATACGTTATTCTCTGCAAACCAAAAACAATAAATAATTTAATAAATTTTTCATTTTCATTGCTTTGGGTGCGTTCGTCAGAAAAGCAAACTTTTTTAATGCCAATAAAAAAGCAATTATAAATTTTTTTTTTTGTGTGACTATTATTTTTGTGGAGTATTTGACAATTTTTTGGTCCACATCTACTTCATTCATATATATATATATAAGCATTTTAAATCACTGATGCAGCGCAGTGATGCATTTACGAACGCACCCTTTATTTTGTAAAAATATTTTTGCAGACCTTTATAAGAATTTTACAAACTTCTTAAAGGTAGACTTCCAAAGCCTGACTATTTTTCATAATTTGTAATAATTATTTGTTGTAATAATAAACAAAATTGGATTTTTCATCGGAAACAATTTAATAATTTGTCAAATAATACAATTTTAATAAAATGTATTGAAAATCAAGTTTTCATACATTTTTAAACAAAAAATAAATAAAATTTCAAGAAATTACGTGCACACACATCAAACTGGCTGCAAATTTTTATGAAAATCAAAAGTATTTTGATTATGTCGCCATGTCGCTTTAGTAAACATAAAATATCTTTTATAAACAAAGCAGTTAATTTTTTTTAGAAAAATGATTTCTAATATTCCTACAATTGTTTAAATTTAGACAATAACAGCATTTGAACTTCGGTGCAAACCGATATAGGTACTTTCATCTGTACAAAAATAAAACACATATTATTGCCCTACAATTAAAAATCGGTCACATTTGCGTTTACATAGGTTTTTTGCACATAAATGGCGTGCAAACAATACTTCTTTTATTACTTGAATGTGTTTTCAACGAGAAAAACAAGGCTTCTTTTAGTTTTTTCTATATTTTTTTCATTGCCATGTACACACGAGTACATACACACACGCATGCACGCACATATGCGCTGATAGATGAGAATAAAAAGTTCTCTGAGAGTAAAAACAAAGACTATAATTTACTCTCACAAGTGGATTTAGCGCCTAAATCCACCAGAAAAATTAATATAGACAGAAAAATGTATGAACTTTGTATGGCAGTGCAATATCTTTATAAATCTATAGTCTTTGTTATAACAAACTTATATGTATGTATATGTAAATCAACCATAACTATTTAAATTATTTTAATAAAATTTTCTTTTAAATGACAATAAAAAATGAGAGAGTTAAGAGCACTGGATGAGTGTATGAAATGAATATGAACAAATGATTTAAATTATAAAAGCACTTTTAAGACTACACATATATATATTTATATAATTCACATAAATAAGAGACTTACTTATCGAAAGATGAAGAGAATTTGAGTAATTTTGGGGGTTGAAATTATCCAAACGGTTATGATCAAATGTACGTTGCTAATTTAATGCACTTGTTTTGTTTCTCTTCTGCTCTCTGCTAGTACCTTATTTTCCCGTTGATATCACTGATTCACTTCCACTTCGTGTTAAATTTCCAAATTTAAATTTCCAAGCACGGTATATGCTTCGTATGTATATACTTTTGCACGTTCTCACTAAATAAATCTCTATGTTTTCTTTATGTACCTATGTATAAACTTATAGATTTATACTTTGTACATCTCTATATTGATAATAAGAAAAAACGGAACGAATATACGTATGTATGCACGTATGTAGGTATCGAAACTATTGTTAAGCGGAAATTATATGGTTTAACTACCAATATATAAGTGCACTAAAGGAGACCAAATTTGGCGGCTTTTTTTATTTATTATTTTTTTTCTATCTTTTCCTTTTTTTTACAATTTTCGAGACAATATGTAACTGTTTTAATATAAATTTTGAAGGGGAAACATTAACGGTTCTTATGTATTTGTTTGCAATTAAATATACATACCTATGTACACCGATTTGTAGCGGGTTTTAACTGTATTTTGCGACAAGTTGTTTTTGGTTTTCTTTTTTTTTTACCAAACTACCAAATCTTAATTTCACAACTTGCCCTTCACTATACTTATTCCTTTATTTTATTTCTATCCACAATTAAACTTATACCTAAGTATGTATGTTATGTGTTTTTTATTACTTTTTTTTCACTTATTGCCTGTCTACTTGTCTTTAACACGATTTAAATCTTACATTCATGGGTGCCACGAGTTTTTTTGCGTTTTGTACTCACTGTTTGAATGTTATTGTCCTACTGATGATTTGATTTTAATGTTTATTACCATTTACCTCATTTTCCCTTTGTTTTGAGTTGTTGAGTGTTTTACTTGTTGTTTCTAGTAGTTCTCACTCTGTCAAATTTGTTGTTGTCGAAGGACCATGAAATGATTTAACTGGAGGTTAATAAATCATTTAAAAATCTCTTTATAATTTGGCTGAGGGGCAAGGGTTGAGTTAAGTTATGGAGCCAATCTATAAAGAAGATGTGGACTATAATTACGTACAGCAAGTAATTATAATCATGGGTAAAGCAAAGAGATGAAAAAAGGGGAAAGGGTTAAACTTTCTTTTCTCAGTACTTGTAAGGAGTGTTCTTACCTTCTGTAGGGTGCACTATAAAAAAAGAAACCGGTAAGTAGATATTCAATGTTGTTTTTTTTTGGTTTTATTTATTTCCACAGGTGGTTTTTAGACAGATAGGTATAAACGAGGTAAGTATTTCATACAAATTTAAATTCAAAGTAGGTCTAATTCAAATTTTGTTCACTAGAAAAATTAGGATGGATTTTAGTTGAAAGTTATTTAACTGGCAACCGTATGCTCAGAGGTATGAATAGCAAGTGTCCATTTTATTTGAATTCAAGTTAGACGAACCTTCGGTTAGAAACCTAAACGAAGGTTGGATAAATTTGACACTTGTTATTTATAGCGAGTACTAAATTGTCAGAGATGGAAGAACAAGCTTATATTATGATTCTAATATAAAAATTATGATTGAAAAAATTCATTTTTTTTAAGAAAAATTTAAGTGTTCAATATAGATTGAACAGTAATTATTACAGACGATTTATTGAGAATTTTGCTGATATAACGAATTGTTTAAACAAATTATTGAAAAAAGGTCAAAAATTCGAATGGACTGAAAGATGTCAAAGAGCATTCGATACTCTAAAAAATAAACTTATTAGTCCACCTATTTTGCAGTATCCAAATTTCGTCCTAACAACGGATGCATCAGAATTTGCTTTAGGCGCTATATTATCGCAAGGAGAAATTGGTGAGGCTAAACCAATATCATTCGCAAGTCGCTCACTTAACAAATACGAAAGGAATCTATTGGGGTATACAATTTTTTAGACCTTATTTATACGGCAGAAAATTTATCGTAGTAACAGACCACCGTCCATTAATTGCATTATTCTCACACAAAAACCCAAGCTCAAAATTAACCAGAATCCGATTGGAACTATCTGATTATGATTTCCAAATAGTTTATAAAAAAGGAAAAAATAATACTAACGCAGACGCACTGTCAAGAATACTAATAGACTCAGATATATTAAAAACAATGGTACCTCAAACAATTGACGAAAATATAAAGAAAACGCTGGTGATAACAACAAATATGAAAAGAAAAATTACACAAAATGAGGAAATAAAAAATGAAGAAAATATAAAGAAAACGATGGTGATCACAAGAAATATGAAAAAGAAAATGAAGAAATACAAGATGAGGAAATAAGAAATGAGGAAAATAAAAAGAAAAACAAACAGAGAAGAGATCGATCCAAAGAAAATGGTAATATATATCCTGAAGAGTCTGATCAACACAAAATATTGGATTGTACATCCATAAAAGATATAAAACTTGCAAGAAAGTTAAAATTTATATTAGAAAAGTCAACCAAAGATTTCGTAGTGGAAAACAATCATGCATTAAATCAAACGGCCGTCAGATGTAGCGATAATCCCTATTATTTAGATAATATGTTGGAGAAACTACCTTCTGTTTTAAGCAGATTGAATTGTGTAAAGTTCGCACTAGAAAAAAGTGACGAGATATTTAAGAAAATAAAAATAGAAAGATTGACAGAAATCATAAATAAAGGTAAAGAAAAAGACGTCAGAATTCTACTGTATAAAAATCCTCAAAGAATTGAAAATGAAAATAAAAAACATGAATTAATTAAATTGTATCACAGCACACCATGCGGAGGACATTTCGGAGTTAGAAAAACTTTAATAAAATTAAAACAGAAACACATATGGAAGAATATGTTCAAAATGTTAAAAAATTATGTATCAAAATGTGACCTTTGTCAAAGAAATAAACAGGTGAGACACACCAAGGAACCATTATGTATCACAGACACACCAAAGAATAGTTTTTCTACTATAGTCATAGATACAGTTGGACCTCTACGACCATCAGGAAACTACCGGTATATACTAACTATGCAATGTGAACTAACCAAATACATAATAGCCGCACCAATGGAAACCAAGGAAGCAAAGTCAATAGCAAAATGCTTAACAGAAAACTTGATATTACAATATGGTATATTTAAAACACTAAAATCAGATAGTGGAACAGAATTTGTAAACGAGCTGCTTAAGGAAATATGTAGTCTGTTGAAAATAGAACAAAAATTATCAACACCATACCATCATGAAACTCTTGGTACTGTAGAAAGAAACCACAGAGTTCTGAATGAATATTTCCTATCATTTGTAAAGGATGATAATTGGGAAGAGTGGATTCCTTACTATGCATTCGCATACAACGTAACACCCCATGTAGACACAGAGTACTCACCCTTTGAGCTAGTTTTCGGAAAATTACCAAGTTTGCCAGGGGATGAAGTCATGAATCATCCAAAAGTTTACAATTTTGAAAACTATGCTAATGAATTAAAGACAAGGTTAAAGCATTCTTTAGAAAATGCTAGAAGGTTAATAGAAATAACAAAAAAAAAAAAAAAAAAATAGAAGTATAGAATCGTACAATAAAATGAATAGGATAGATCTTAATATAGGAGATTTAGTGTTAGTAAAATTAGAAAATAGAAGAAAAAATGAAGCACCATACATTGGCCCTTATGAAGTAGTGAATATAGATAATGTTAATGTAGAAATAAAAATAAATGGAAAAACAAAAATCGTACATAAGAATTTAGTAAAGAAATATAAACATTGTAAAATGAAACAAAACCAAAAATATTAGAACATGAAAAAAAAAAATAAAAAAATTTTTTTAGTTATGCCTATTATAAAACAAAAAAAAAAAAAAAAAAATTAAAACTACAAATACTGAAATATAAGAATTACATAAAAATAAATAAATTTTTTTAAATACAAACAATATATTTTAACAAAAAAAAAAAAATAATAAACAAAACTTTTGTATACATTTTTATTACAAACTGTAAAATCTCTATAAAGCATATGAGTATTGTTCCACGCACGAATCACATTACATAATAAATTAAAATTTTAAAAATTCCAAACAAAATTATAAAATTTTAACTGAAAGATTGGGGGTGTAGTGTATCCACACAATTCATTCTTTCTTACAAAGAAACAAACAAATAATATTATTAAGTTAGGTCAGTAACATAACTGAATTGCTTTTCGTTGTCACAATTATAAATTCTTTTGTGTAATTCAATATTTTAAATAAACAACGGTCAACGTTCGCTTATTTATGTTGACAACAAAATCGACAACAGTAGTTCAATGTACGTTGTTACATTTATGCCGATCTAACAAATTCCTTAATTATGAATAAATTCTTTAATACACTGGACACCAATATAAGTAATAATTAATGAAAATACAAATTGATAAAGTAACTCAAAGACTTCTGTGTGCCTGATACAATACCGGATTATTTGTATGTAAGTTAATGCTAAGTACTAGAATAAGTGATTGAGTGAACTTATTGTAGTCACTCAATATTAGGTTAAGTTTTATTCTCATAAGTAGTATTTAAGCAAACAAAAATTGTAAATAAAAATCAATTATTAACCATCAGCTATTCGCTTGTGTTCTAATTTATTATTAAATAAAACATTACATAACGACTAGTTTCTTTTCGCACTAACTAGCCACACAGGCCCTCGGCACTGCTACCACCACCCCGTTGACCTTAAAAGTGCATATGTCGCGCACCAACCACTGTTAAAGCCCCCACCTTAAAAGAGGCGAACCGGCGTGCAGGAGCTCAGTAAACACAGCAGTTGGTAGGACGAAAAGAAATTATCGAAATAAATTCTGTTGTGATCGGGGGTTTTTACATTTTCCAATAGTCGCAGTACAACATCTGCGTCCAACCCGATTTGACGATCATAATTATCACTAGCCTCCTGCGTATGGTATACAGTTAAACAAATACCCATTTGAAGGGCAGAGACACCACAATTTGTAACCAAAACGAATTTGTTTATTTTTTATGTACATTACATAAGTGGCGACCAAAATATGGTACCAATTGCTCATCGATCGACATATCGGCACACCATATGCCAAACTGCATGAATTGGGAGTTTGCTATGTCTATCAATGGTCTAACCTGAGAAAATTAAAAGTCGATTAAAAATCAACGTCAATCTCATAAAAATAAATTTTATTTACCTTGGTGAGCTTATCATTTAAATCCAAATTAATGTTGTTTTTAAAATGAATACATCGTTTTATGCCTTTGAACACTTTACGTGGCATACTTTGTTTAACCATAGGGTTGTCCAGGCACGGATCATTTGACCAATACTCTTCAATTGATTGCAAAGTGTTACATCCTAACATGAGAATGCCTAAGAAACGTCTTAGTCTATTTTCATTCAATGAAATTTCAATAATTTGTTGTTGTGCATAAAACCTCTCAAAATGCTACAGTGGTGACAATCCTTTAATTTCAGAGAATGGGCTTGATCGAGTTTTCAGTAACTCATTTGAATTGGGTTGTAAAACAAATTGAATATTTTCTGATCTATCAGTCCGCTGTGTCCATTTTGGATCTTTAAATGTTCGTATGGAACTGTCCTCTATTTTGACACGTTTTGTTTTACTCATGGCTACTGCAGATGTTGATGGTTGATCAATAATGTGATTATCCTGCGAAGACTTCTCTTGATTTCTGCCATATATTTCAAACGGGCCAGCAACTTCTTACAAAGCAGCATTCTAAATTAAAAACGAAATAAGCCATGCATACAAACATATATGTACATATAAGTATGTATTGGAAAAAATAACATGAAGATAAATAAACGGTATCATTTATGGGAATTTTATTTTCGTCTACGTATTCCTCATCTGTTAGTTCATCGATTATATCTGGAGGAAGTACACAAACGGTGTCCACACCATCATCCTCGTCCTCACTTATAGCCATTATTTCTACAATGTTCAAAATTTTACGCGTCATTTTTTATTCAAAATACGATTTCAAGATTTAAAGACACTAAAAACACAACAAAATTTACAACTAGGTGACGAAAAAGTAATGAGCACAACACTTTTTCACTACACTGAATAACTTTCAACACTCTTGCTACATAGTATCGTTTAAAAAGGTTTATTTCTTCGTATTCAGTTAGAAACAGTACCTTTACTTGTAGAAAAAAGAAACACATGCAGCCCAAAAATTATTTTATATGTTGAATAGCGGCCAAAGTTCGCGCTTGCGAACATCAATATTTACCGCTGTCTAAATCAACTTTGTTGTAGTTTTTTGTTATATGTGGTAATATATGGTGTAGAAAAATCATGTGTAGCTTGAAAAATATTTTATTAATAAAATTGTTTATTATTGTTCATTTAAACTTAGAGTACATACGATAAGTATTCTATACAAATTTAAGCCTGACAGCTTAAAAACGCAGACAAAATAAACGATCAAAATAATAAATTTTCTGTTCGCACTTGCTTATTAGGATGAAAATGGGTTAAATGGCTGATTGGACAAACTTTTAAAGTGAATTCGTTTCTGAACCCTTTATAAACCTGATATATTTTTGTAAATAAGACCTTTGATTTTCTTTTCTTTTTTATTAATCTTAGCCCATCCCACGATGTCACACGTTAACGTTCGCATAGAAAATTACATTTAAAACAAAAGCAAATTTTAGAATTTGTTCTGTGTATCAGTCTTATTGATTACCTCTTAAACAGTTACCGCGGTATTCATAACAAAAAGTTAGCCAGACTTTGTACACTACGTACAACGGGCTGCTAACTAGAATGCCGATTAAGCTTAGCACAAAGTTAATTCATAACAAACTTCTATCCGTCAGCTAACTTAGTAAATCAACTTCGAATTTTAATGATACCACATTATATGGTATCATTTTAGAATTTGTTCTGTGTATCAGTCTTATTGATTACCTCTTAAACAGTTACCGCGGTATTCATAACAAAAAGTTAGCCACACTTTGTACACTACGTACAACGGGCTGCTAACTAGAATGCCGATTAAGCTTAGCACATAGTTAATTCATAACAAACTTCTATCCGTCAGCTAACTTAGTAAATCAACTTCGAATTTTAATGATACCACATTATATGACTGAAAAATGTAACACGTTTTGCATTAATCATCGCTGGTTTTGTTATTTAATTTTTTGTTTTTCCCTCCACATGTAAATATTTAAAAAAGTTTTTAAAATTAAAATAATGTTGGTCCGTGACTCAGTAACAGAAATTATATAAGGAATTCGTTACATACAACCCTATTTTAGAAATTTTAATGATGCTCATTTAAATTGAAAGAGTATTACCCCACCGGGTAATAATTCGAAAATCGATGATTTCAAATCTATCGTAGGCGACTTTTTTGGACGTGTTTGCTGTTTCTGAAACCTGGTTGAAACCTTTCATTTCAAATCGTTGTATTAAGATCCCTGGCTTTAAATTTTGCAGAAATTATCGTTTGATTTCATGAGAAGATATGTTGGCATTTGTCTCGCAGGGGTATTAAATTTAGAAAAGTAATTTAACTTTCTGAATATACACCATAAGCAATTAACGAGAAAGATTTTTCATAACCAAATAATGCGAATGCTAAAAATTTGTAAATTTTACAGTTTCCGCTTGATGTAGCTAGTTTTTAATATTACAAATGTTAATACCAATTACAAATAAAATTAATATTATTCTTTTTTTAGATTTATGTCTCAAAGAAATGGGGATTTACTAAGTACGATCGTGAACGTTACGAAGAATTGCGTAATGAAAATCGCTTAGAGCCTGATGGTTGCAATGTCAAATATAGACCAGAGCATGGCCCTATGGCAATATGGGGAAAAGTACAACGTGATATATGCCTAAACTTAATAATAAAGTGTTTGCAGATTTCTTGAGTTGTGTGATATATCTCAAATTTATGTAATTTTCCATCAATAAAAGTATTTAAAACATGTAATTGTGTTTATTTAATTTAATACTACAGTACTGCAAATGATTGTTTTCGATTTGTGCACTTACAAATTTCTATATAATGTATCAAGGTACTCAAACTAACTGCCTGTTTGTAGAATTTTTAAATTTTGTTTTGTAAGTTAAGCGAGTCACTTTTGCACTCGCGTTCTACAAACAGGCAGTAAGAGTTTTAGACAAAATCATGCACAACTATAGTTGCCAAATTAAAATTTCATGAAAATTGTCAAATTTAGGGCATAAATCGTCGAAAGGTTATGTTTGACCCAAAAATCGTCAAATCTGTGGGCTAATTACACTGTGAGACAAATGGTAGGGGTCAGTGATCGGGAAGGGTTCAAACCACGCCTAGGGTTCCTAAACGGATCACCCCTAGACAGGTAAAAATTCAGCTTAAAGGTAGTACGACTATGGTCTGAAAAAGTACAGTCCGTTGCCACCCTCCAATCCACAACAAGTTGATCGTCGCGGTTCACTAATGTCAGATCTATTACTGCCTGCCTACCCTTATTACAGATAATAAGGGTATAAAATCAAACATTAGCCCACCCCTTTTGTTGATGTCGGCGCTCCCCCATTGGTTATGATGTGCATTGACATCGCAGCCCTATACAAGGATTGCACCTTTTTTTCTTGCATACACCTCTGTGCGAGGCGGATCTTTTGCCTCGTGCGGTATATACACCGAAGCCAGTGTAAGAGTTCGCTTAACTTTGGCTTCTCCATTTACGACGGTCAAGTCACCGCACCTGAAAGAATGAGAGATGATAAAATTCAATTCATTCCTCGCTAGTATACACGTTCTTAGCTTGTCCTCAGTAAACGGGATAAACATAGTGTATCCCGTAACCTTAATCTGCAAACCTTATTTTTAGGCTCTTGGAGAAGGGCTACGTCCGTCCGAGTACTTGTTCGACCGAAGCTGCTTCTCAATTGTGCAGATTTCTTTGCACCACTAACAGCTTCTTTGGTCCTGTCATGCTTCGGATACCGGAACCTGACATTACCTAGCCCGAACTTAACATCCATGGACTTCTGCCACAGCTCGGCACTGATCCTCCCATCTGGATCATCCCGATCGTTGACAGCCACCTGTAGATGACTTGCAGGCTCGTCGACTTCTTCACGATCTTGTTCGATGAAGAAGGTTGATCATCCCAGATCTGAAATTCTTAATGGTCTCCTTATTGGGGCAATTAGAAGTTTCAGTCGGAGATGTACCAGACCTCTTCAATGAGCTCGGTGGCTTCGGCACTGGTTTGGAAGACTTGTTCCTGCCAGAGCCTTTCCCATATTGGCCTCCGTACGGGAGCCACTTGTGGAATCGAACGGAGGATTACTAGTCTGCTTCCCCGTATCTGTTACCCTAACCACTTTGCCTGCTGTCTTGGGTTACGCCCCTTTTCCCTTCGCAGCTCCTTTCGAAGACATGAGCGCCTTGGTCATTGGGGCAACAGCTCCCTTTTCTTCATCCCTGCGACAGGTTGACGAAACCCCAAACCCTATTCTAGTTCGGGCAGTATCCGGGCCGGCGACTACATCCACCTGCTTCAATTTTGCGACACTTTGTCGGTGCCGTCTCAGAAGGTATACCTCGCAGTAAACGTTGAAGGATCTCTCTTTGCCATCTTATTTGGATATGCTAGAGATGTCCACGTCCCGTTCCGCGCCTTCTCCTTCGTTCGGCTGGTGTTCTTCATGTCACGTGAAGGGGCGCTTGGCATATCCTCCAAGGCACCCTGCCGAACAATTTGTGGACAATCTTCTCCCGAGTGTCCCCCTGATGTCCCCTGGTCCCGCAGGTGGGAGAAGCATGCTCCTCGTCAGAGAGCAGTCAGCCTCTCCAACCCCTGAGTAGCCCCGGTTTTACCACAGGAGTCACTCGACGGTCCCAGAAGACCATCCACATATAAGTCGGTCAGTACCAGTCTCCTGCTCAATTATACTCATGAACAGTCGAAAGGGTACATTCCGACATCCCGTCCGTGACGTCCGAATGACCGTCTTCTCTTCCCTGGTCGATCGCGACCTTCAAACTTTGGTTTTTTGTGTGTAATTAAGAGGGTTTAATGTATGTTCCCACAAGTATGCTCGTACAGACGGACCATACAACGCAGTGACGGCGTGCGTGGACTAACATACAACAGCGCTTTGCACTGACGCTGAGGGGAGCTGTTAACTAGTTTATTTTCGCACTAACTAGCCACACAGCCCCTCGGCACTGCTACCACCACCCCGTTGACCTTAAAAGTGCATATGTCGCGCACCAACCACTGTTAAAGCCCCCACCTTAAAAGAGGCGAACCGGCGTGCAGGAGCTAAGTAAACACAGCAGTTGGTACGACGAAAAGAAATTATCGAAATAAATTCTGTTGTGATCAGGGGTTTTTACATTTTCCAATAGTCGCAGTACAACATCTGCGTTCAACCCGATTTGACGAGCATAATTATCACTAGCCTCCTGCGTATGGTATACAGTTAAACAAATACCCATTTGAAGAGCAGAGACACCACAATTTGTAACCAAAACGAATTTGTTTATTTTTTATGTACATTACATGAGTGGCGACCAAAATATGGTACCAATTGCTCATCGATCGACATATCGGCATACCATATGCCGAACTGCATGAATTGGGAGTTTGCTATGTCTATCAATGGTCTAACCTGAGAAAATTAAAAGTCGATTAAAAATCAACGTCAATCTCATAAAAATAAATTTTATTTACCTTGGTGAGCTTATCATTTAAATCCAAATTAATGTTGTTTTTAAAATGAATACATCGTTTTATGCCTTTGAACACTTTACGTGGCATACTTTGTTTAACCATAGGGTTGTCCAGGTATGGATCATTTGACCAGTACTCTTCAATTGATGGCAAAGTGTTACATCCTAACATGAGGATTCTATTTTCATTCAATGAAATTTCAATAATTTTTTGTGCAGAGTTATTTGATTCTTTTATGATAAAATCAAGCATTTCCATTATCAAAAAACCTCTCAAAATGCTGCAGTGGTGACAATCCATTAATTTTAGAGAATGACCTTGATCGAGTTTCCAGTAACTCATTTGAATTGGGTTGTAAAACAAATTGAATATTTTCTGATCTATCAGTCCGCTGTGTCCATTTTGGATCTTTAAATGTTCGTATGGAACTGTCCTTTATTTTGACACGTTTTGTTTTACTCATGGCTACTGCAGATGTTGATGGTTGATCAATAATGTGATTATCCTGCGAAGACTTCTCTTGATTTCGGCCATATATTTCAAACGGGCCAGCAACTTCTTACAAAGCAGCATTCTAAATTAAAAACGAAATAAGCCATGCATACAAACATATACATATAAGTATGAATTGGAAAAAATAACATGAAGATAAATAAACGGTATCATTTATGGGAATTTTATTTTCGTCTACGTATTCCTCATCTGTTAGTTCATCGATTATATCTGGAGGAAGTACACAAACGGTGTCCACACCATCATCCTCGTCCTCACTTATAGCCATTATTTCTTGAATGGTCAACATTTTACGCGTCATTTTTTATTCAAAATACGATTTCAAGATTTAAAGACACTAGAAACACTTTGTACACTACGTACAACGGGCTGCTAACTAGAATGCCGATTAAGCTTAGCACATAGTTAATTCATAACAAACTTCTATCCGTCAGCTAACTTAGTAAATCAACTTCGAATTTTAATGATACCACATTATATGGTATCATTTTAGAATTTGTTCTGTGTATCAGTCTTATTGATTACCTCTTAAACAGTTACCGCGGTATTCAGAACAAAAAGTTAGCCACACTTTGTACACTACGTACAACGGGCTGCTAACTAGAATGCCGATTAAGCTTAGCACATAGTTAATTCATAACAAACTTCTTCCGTCAGCTAACTTAGTAAATCAACTTCGAATTTTAATGATACCACATTATATGGCTGAAAAATGTAACACGTTTTGCATTAATCATCGCTGGTTTTGTTATTTCATTTTTTGTTTTTCCCTCCACATGTAAATATTTAAAAAAGTTTTTAAAATTAAAATAATGTTGGTCCGTGACTCAGTAACAGAAATTATATAAGGAATTCGTTACAGACAACCCTATTTTAGAAATTTTAATGATGCTCATTTAAATTGAAAGAGTATTACCCCACCGGGTAATAATTCGAAAATCGATGATTTCAAATCTATCGTAGGCGACTTTTTTGGACATGTTTGCTGTTTCTGAAACCTGGTTGAAACCTTTCATTTCAAATCGTTGTATTAAGATCCCTGGCTTTAAATTTTGCAGCAATTATCGTTTGATTTCATGAGAAGATATGTTGGCATTTGTCTCGCAGTGGTATTAAATTTAGAAAAGTATTTTAACTTTCTGAATATACACCATAAGCAATTAACGAGAAAAATTTTTCATAACCAAATAATGCGAATGCTAAAAATTTGTAAATTTTACAGTTTCCGCTTGATGTAGCTAGTTTTTAATATTACAAATATTAATACCAATTACAAATAAAATTAATATTATTCTTTTTTTAGATTTATGTCTCAAAGAAATGGGGATTTACTAAGTACGATCGTGAACGTTACGAAGAATTGCGTAATGAAAATCGCTTAGAGCCTAATGGTTGCAATGTCAAATATAGACCAGAGCATGGCCAAAGACTATAGATTTATAAAGATGTTGCACTTAGTACATTTGGAATTGACAAAAATGTTGTGCTTCTTAACGATGAGGGGGGGAAGTAACAAGGAAAGCAAAAACTTCGTGCTCACATTCAGAAAACTGAAGAGAGCAAAAAACCACATGCATTAATACATGCATACACATGTTTTTTGTTTTTGTCAACCAACGTGTGTGTGCGTATGTTTTTTTTCGTTAAAACCGGTTTTCGAGCTAACATTCAGAAAACTGAAGAGAGCAAAAAACCACATACATGCATCAATACATACATACATACACATGTTTTCTGTTTTTGCAAACCAACGTGTGTGTGTATGTTTTTTTGGTTAAAACCGGTTTTCGGTATTTTTATTTTTTAAGTGATTTTGTTTTGCTTTCAAGCAGTTTATGTGCAAATAACCTACGTAAGAACAAATGCGACCGATTGTTTAATTGGTAGGGTAAGAATATGTGTTTTATTGTTGTAAAAATGAAATTATAACGATTCGAACCGAATTATTATTAAAATTTTTAGACAATTCAACTATGTATGTTCTTATAATATGTGTATGTATGTATCAAACGAATTTATTATAAAACAAGTGTGTTTTCTTAGGACGTGTGTGAGGCGATAGAAAAGAGCGAATGCAAGTAAAATGTTGAGCCTGCTGAAATTAATGAAATTTTAATAGCCCTGGGGGCTAGTAGCATTTTTAAAACAACCAACAAAATTTCTGACAAGCAGCAAATCGCAAATTGTAATTGAAAAAGTCAAATAAAAACGTTTAAAAAATTTTGTGAATTCAAAACAAAAATATAAAATAAAATGCATAGAGCCACCTGCAAAAAATTGTATTTTCCTAATTTGTTCATTATTTTATACAGTACTTTTCGTTTATAGTCATTTCCATTGTTAGTCACATTAGCGATATAGTCCATTTAATCTTTATTTCTGCCGCTATACAAAAGATTAATAGAAAGTATTTACGTTATAGTCCATTTAGCGATATAAGCACATTTACAAAAGTAAAGCAAATTATTAACGTATTAGTCACATAAGCCAAAGTTTTTTGTTTGTTTCCAAAGTTACAAACCATATCAAAGAATCAAGAAATTAATCGTTTACTTTTTCTTATCAACTCTCCAATCGAAAAAAATTAGTTTTTGTGTTTGGTAACAGTGATGAAATATCTTAATATTCTTTTAACTTTTTTAAAACAGTTTGCAACTCTGTTGCAAAGCTATAATCCCGCTGTCAGTGTTGTTAATATGATTTTTTATTGCATAAATTCATATTTAATTCGCCAAAAATCTGCAAAAAATTTTCAATATTTAGCATTATTCCAATAGTGTGTTTTTATTATAGTTTTTGAACGATTTAAAATAAATCGGGCATGCTCTGATAATCGTAAAACGCTTAAAATTCTTGCTTGAAATCGTATAATATGTGTTCTGTAAATCGCAATAGCACGAAGTTTGGCGAATGAAAATTACAAAAGTATGCTGAAGGAAACTAGAATTTTTGTAAGAAACTATGGCAGATCGCAAGCATAACGCACGAGTTTCCGAACACTGTAAAATAAATCTGGTGTTTTGCTTTTTTAAATCGTGCGAATATCTTAACAAGGCTGAATATCTTAAAACTTAGAACTTGAGAGATCAGTGAATTGAATTTTGCAAAAATATTAATGTTAAGAAATTTTTAAAATTCCATTTAATATACAATCAAACGCGATTAAATTTTTAGAATTTATATATTAATAAATTAAAAATTTACTTGTTTTCTTGTAGAGATCCGAAGTTTAATAACTTTTGGCAAGGAAAATGTCTGAAAATCAAATAAAGCTTAAGCTTTATTCCAAGTTTCTAATGCAACCATTTTTAAATGTGTTTAATGTAATAATCTGGCAATATTATCAATTTTTCATCTAAAACATTCTCATTCGTATTGCGATTTTAAAATTTCTTAGAAATTTAAAGAAAAAACTATAGCCTTGCTCATAATTTTATTTAAATAATTAAGAAAGAAAGGTAAATTGCTTTTCATAAATCGCTAACTTTTTTAAATTTTGCCAAAAATTTACATATGTATGTGGCACACATATACACATGTGAACTAGGCGTATAGTCATTCTAGCGATATAGTCCACGATTTGTGACTATAAGCAAAAAGTACTGAACATAGTATTTTTTTAAATATTTTTACACAACGTCAAAATTTTATATCGTCAAAAAAGATATAATGTTTTCCAGCGATATTTATCAAAAAAGTTCTTATAATGTAGACCATAACCAAACAAATAGAAGTTAATATAACATACACTGTCCCGTGTTCGAGCACTAGTATATTTACAATCATAAAATCTAAGGTGTTTTTTTTAGGAATTTTGATAAATAAATTGTAAGTACTGCAATACATACATTGCTATGTATTAGTATAATTAAAATGGGAAACAGCTTAGAAACAAAAGAAAAGTTTTAGGCACCATATCGGTGTAGCCACCATTTTTTTTTAATATATAAGTTTGGCAACATGTTGTTATCCCTAAATGGATTAACATAGGTAATTTAATTGCAGTTTATTTCGTTGACTCGTCTATAAATGTGGTATACATACTACCGTAGTCCCATATTTTGAATATTTCCTTATTTATTTAGGTATACGATGAAAACGCATTCTTTATTTCGTTAAAATATATCATTTCACACAGCAGAAACATGAATTTTTTCCCCACATGGAAATACTTTGTTACCACAGTACTTTGCTACCGTTTCACACACGCTCTAACTATTTACCACGAGTATTTAGGTAATAATTTTACTAATAGGCTCTTTACAAGTTTAATGGTTACAAAGTTTAACTTTTTCAGTATGTAATCGATGATTTGAAGGTATTTAAATGTTTCCCATGTGTATTGCTTCCGTCATAATATAAGGAAGGACTAGTAAATTTAACATCTCCATCCTGTCTTTATAACATACGTTATTCTCCGCAAACCAAAAACAATAAATAAATTAATAAATTTTTCATTTTAATTGCTTTATTTTGTAAAAATATTTTTGCAGACCTTTATAAGAATTTTACAAACTTCTTAAAGGTAGACTTCCAAAGCCTGACTATTTTTCATAATTTGTAATAATTATTTGTTGTAATAATAAACAAAATTGGATTTTTCATCGGAAACAATTTAACAATATGTCAAATAATACAAATTTAATAAAATGTATTGAAAATCAAGTTTTCATACATTTTTAAACAAAAAATAAATAAAGTTCCAAGAAATTACGTGCACACACATCAAACTGGATGCAAATTTTTATGAAAATCAAAAGCATTTTGATTATGCCGCCATGTCGCTTTAGTAAACATAAAATATCTTTTATAAACAAAGCAGTTAATTTTTTTTAGAAAAATTATTTCTTATATTCCTACAATTGTTTAAATTTAGACAATAACAGCATTTGAACTTCGGTGCAAATCGATATACTTTCATCTGTACAACAATAAAACACATATTATTGCCCTACAATTAAAAATCGGTCACATTTGCGTTAACATAGGTTTTTTGCACATAAATGGCATGCAAACAAAACTTCTTTTATTACTTAAATGTGTTTTCAACGAGAAAAACAAGACTTCTTTTAGTTTTTTTATATTTTTTTCATTGCCATGTACATACGAGTACATACACACACGCATGCACGCACATATGCGCTGATAGATGAGAATAAAAAGTTCTCTGAGAGTAAAAACAAAGACTATAATTTACTCTCACAAGTGGATTTAGCGGCTAAATCCACCAGAAAAATTAATATAGACAGAAAAATGTATGAACTTTGTATGAAAGTGCAATTATCTTTATAAATCTATAGTCTTTGGCATGGCCCTATGGCAATATGGGGAAAAGTACAACGTGATATATGCCTAAACTTAATAATAAAGTGTTTGCAGATTTCTTGAGTTGTGTGATATATCTCAAATTTATGTAATTTTCCATCAATAAAAGTATTTAAAACATGTAATTGTGTTTATTTAATTTAATACTACAGTACTGCAAATGATTGTTTTCGATTTGTGCACTTACAAATTTCTATATAATGTATCAAGGTACTCAAACTAACTGCCTGTTTGTAGAATTTTTAAATTTTGTTTTGTAAGTTAAGCGAGTCACTTTTGCACTCGCGTTCTACAAACAGGCAGTAAGAGTTTTAGACAAAATCATGCACAACTATAGTTGCCAAATTAAAATTTCATGAAAATTGTCAAATTTAGGGCATAAATCGTCGAAAGGTTATGTTTGACCCAAAAATCGTCAAATCTGTGGGCTAATTACACTGTGAGACAAATGGTAGGGGTCAGTGATCGGGAAGGGTTCAAACCACGCCTAGGGTTCCTAAACGGATCACCCCTAGACAGGTAAAAATTCAGCTTAAAGGTAGTACGACTATGGTCTGAAAAAGTACAGTCCGTTGCCACCCTCCAATCCACAACAAGTTGATCGTCGCGGTTCACTAATGTCAGATCTATTACTGCCTGCCTACCCTTATTACAGATAATAAGGGTATAAAATCAAACATTAGCCCACCCCTTTTGTTGATGTCGGCGCTCCCCCATTGGTTATGATGTGCATTGACATCGCAGCCCTATACAAGGATTGCACCTTTTTTTCTTGCATACACCTCTGTGCGAGGCGGATCTTTTGCCTCGTGCGGTATATACACCGAAGCCAGTGTAAGAGTTCGCTTAACTTTGGCTTCTCCATTTACGACGGTCAAGTCACCGCACCTGAAAGAATGAGAGATGATAAAATTCAATTCATTCCTCGCTAGTATACACGTTCTTAGCTTGTCCTCAGTAAACGGGATAAACATAGTGTATCCCGTAACCTTAATCTGCAAACCTTATTTTTAGGCTCTTGGAGAAGGGCTACGTCCGTCCGAGTACTTGTTCGACCGAAGCTGCTTCTCAATTGTGCAGATTTCTTTGCACCACTAACAGCTTCTTTGGTCCTGTCATGCTTCGGATACCGGAACCTGACATTACCTAGCCCGAACTTAACATCCATGGACTTCTGCCACAGCTCGGCACTGATCCTCCCATCTGGATCATCCCGATCGTTGACAGCCACCTGTAGATGACTTGCAGGCTCGTCGACTTCTTCACGATCTTGTTCGATGAAGAAGGTTGATCATCCCAGATCTGAAATTCTTAATGGTCTCCTTATTGGGGCAATTAGAAGTTTCAGTCGGAGATGTACCAGACCTCTTCAATGAGCTCGGTGGCTTCGGCACTGGTTTGGAAGACTTGTTCCTGCCAGAGCCTTTCCCATATTGGCCTCCGTACGGGAGCCACTTGTGGAATCGAACGGAGGATTACTAGTCTGCTTCCCCGTATCTGTTACCCTAACCACTTTGCCTGCTGTCTTGGGTTACGCCCCTTTTCCCTTCGCAGCTCCTTTCGAAGACATGAGCGCCTTGGTCATTGGGGCAACAGCTCCCTTTTCTTCATCCCTGCGACAGGTTGACGAAACCCCAAACCCTATTCTAGTTCGGGCAGTATCCGGGCCGGCGACTACATCCACCTGCTTCAATTTTGCGACACTTTGTCGGTGCCGTCTCAGAAGGTATACCTCGCAGTAAACGTTGAAGGATCTCTCTTTGCCATCTTATTTGGATATGCTAGAGATGTCCACGTCCCGTTCCGCGCCTTCTCCTTCGTTCGGCTGGTGTTCTTCATGTCACGTGAAGGGGCGCTTGGCATATCCTCCAAGGCACCCTGCCGAACAATTTGTGGACAATCTTCTCCCGAGTGTCCCCCTGATGTCCCCTGGTCCCGCAGGTGGGAGAAGCATGCTCCTCGTCAGAGAGCAGTCAGCCTCTCCAACCCCTGAGTAGCCCCGGTTTTACCACAGGAGTCACTCGACGGTCCCAGAAGACCATCCACATATAAGTCGGTCAGTACCAGTCTCCTGCTCAATTATACTCATGAACAGTCGAAAGGGTACATTCCGACATCCCGTCCGTGACGTCCGAATGACCGTCTTCTCTTCCCTGGTCGATCGCGACCTTCAAACTTTGGTTTTTTGTGTGTAATTAAGAGGGTTTAATGTATGTTCCCACAAGTATGCTCGTACAGACGGACCATACAACGCAGTGACGGCGTGCGTGGACTAACATACAACAGCGCTTTGCACTGACGCTGAGGGGAGCTGTTAACTAGTTTATTTTCGCACTAACTAGCCACACAGCCCCTCGGCACTGCTACCACCACCCCGTTGACCTTAAAAGTGCATATGTCGCGCACCAACCACTGTTAAAGCCCCCACCTTAAAAGAGGCGAACCGGCGTGCAGGAGCTAAGTAAACACAGCAGTTGGTACGACGAAAAGAAATTATCGAAATAAATTCTGTTGTGATCAGGGGTTTTTACATTTTCCAATAGTCGCAGTACAACATCTGCGTTCAACCCGATTTGACGAGCATAATTATCACTAGCCTCCTGCGTATGGTATACAGTTAAACAAATACCCATTTGAAGAGCAGAGACACCACAATTTGTAACCAAAACGAATTTGTTTATTTTTTATGTACATTACATGAGTGGCGACCAAAATATGGTACCAATTGCTCATCGATCGACATATCGGCATACCATATGCCGAACTGCATGAATTGGGAGTTTGCTATGTCTATCAATGGTCTAACCTGAGAAAATTAAAAGTCGATTAAAAATCAACGTCAATCTCATAAAAATAAATTTTATTTACCTTGGTGAGCTTATCATTTAAATCCAAATTAATGTTGTTTTTAAAATGAATACATCGTTTTATGCCTTTGAACACTTTACGTGGCATACTTTGTTTAACCATAGGGTTGTCCAGGTATGGATCATTTGACCAGTACTCTTCAATTGATGGCAAAGTGTTACATCCTAACATGAGGATTCTATTTTCATTCAATGAAATTTCAATAATTTTTTGTGCAGAGTTATTTGATTCTTTTATGATAAAATCAAGCATTTCCATTATCAAAAAACCTCTCAAAATGCTGCAGTGGTGACAATCCATTAATTTTAGAGAATGACCTTGATCGAGTTTCCAGTAACTCATTTGAATTGGGTTGTAAAACAAATTGAATATTTTCTGATCTATCAGTCCGCTGTGTCCATTTTGGATCTTTAAATGTTCGTATGGAACTGTCCTTTATTTTGACACGTTTTGTTTTACTCATGGCTACTGCAGATGTTGATGGTTGATCAATAATGTGATTATCCTGCGAAGACTTCTCTTGATTTCGGCCATATATTTCAAACGGGCCAGCAACTTCTTACAAAGCAGCATTCTAAATTAAAAACGAAATAAGCCATGCATACAAACATATACATATAAGTATGAATTGGAAAAAATAACATGAAGATAAATAAACGGTATCATTTATGGGAATTTTATTTTCGTCTACGTATTCCTCATCTGTTAGTTCATCGATTATATCTGGAGGAAGTACACAAACGGTGTCCACACCATCATCCTCGTCCTCACTTATAGCCATTATTTCTTGAATGGTCAACATTTTACGCGTCATTTTTTATTCAAAATACGATTTCAAGATTTAAAGACACTAGAAACACTTTGTACACTACGTACAACGGGCTGCTAACTAGAATGCCGATTAAGCTTAGCACATAGTTAATTCATAACAAACTTCTATCCGTCAGCTAACTTAGTAAATCAACTTCGAATTTTAATGATACCACATTATATGGTATCATTTTAGAATTTGTTCTGTGTATCAGTCTTATTGATTACCTCTTAAACAGTTACCGCGGTATTCAGAACAAAAAGTTAGCCACACTTTGTACACTACGTACAACGGGCTGCTAACTAGAATGCCGATTAAGCTTAGCACATAGTTAATTCATAACAAACTTCTTCCGTCAGCTAACTTAGTAAATCAACTTCGAATTTTAATGATACCACATTATATGGCTGAAAAATGTAACACGTTTTGCATTAATCATCGCTGGTTTTGTTATTTCATTTTTTGTTTTTCCCTCCACATGTAAATATTTAAAAAAGTTTTTAAAATTAAAATAATGTTGGTCCGTGACTCAGTAACAGAAATTATATAAGGAATTCGTTACAGACAACCCTATTTTAGAAATTTTAATGATGCTCATTTAAATTGAAAGAGTATTACCCCACCGGGTAATAATTCGAAAATCGATGATTTCAAATCTATCGTAGGCGACTTTTTTGGACATGTTTGCTGTTTCTGAAACCTGGTTGAAACCTTTCATTTCAAATCGTTGTATTAAGATCCCTGGCTTTAAATTTTGCAGCAATTATCGTTTGATTTCATGAGAAGATATGTTGGCATTTGTCTCGCAGTGGTATTAAATTTAGAAAAGTATTTTAACTTTCTGAATATACACCATAAGCAATTAACGAGAAAAATTTTTCATAACCAAATAATGCGAATGCTAAAAATTTGTAAATTTTACAGTTTCCGCTTGATGTAGCTAGTTTTTAATATTACAAATATTAATACCAATTACAAATAAAATTAATATTATTCTTTTTTTAGATTTATGTCTCAAAGAAATGGGGATTTACTAAGTACGATCGTGAACGTTACGAAGAATTGCGTAATGAAAATCGCTTAGAGCCTAATGGTTGCAATGTCAAATATAGACCAGAGCATGGCCAAAGACTATAGATTTATAAAGATGTTGCACTTAGTACATTTGGAATTGACAAAAATGTTGTGCTTCTTAACGATGAGGGGGGGAAGTAACAAGGAAAGCAAAAACTTCGTGCTCACATTCAGAAAACTGAAGAGAGCAAAAAACCACATGCATTAATACATGCATACACATGTTTTTTGTTTTTGTCAACCAACGTGTGTGTGCGTATGTTTTTTTTCGTTAAAACCGGTTTTCGAGCTAACATTCAGAAAACTGAAGAGAGCAAAAAACCACATACATGCATCAATACATACATACATACACATGTTTTCTGTTTTTGCAAACCAACGTGTGTGTGTATGTTTTTTTGGTTAAAACCGGTTTTCGGTATTTTTATTTTTTAAGTGATTTTGTTTTGCTTTCAAGCAGTTTATGTGCAAATAACCTACGTAAGAACAAATGCGACCGATTGTTTAATTGGTAGGGTAAGAATATGTGTTTTATTGTTGTAAAAATGAAATTATAACGATTCGAACCGAATTATTATTAAAATTTTTAGACAATTCAACTATGTATGTTCTTATAATATGTGTATGTATGTATCAAACGAATTTATTATAAAACAAGTGTGTTTTCTTAGGACGTGTGTGAGGCGATAGAAAAGAGCGAATGCAAGTAAAATGTTGAGCCTGCTGAAATTAATGAAATTTTAATAGCCCTGGGGGCTAGTAGCATTTTTAAAACAACCAACAAAATTTCTGACAAGCAGCAAATCGCAAATTGTAATTGAAAAAGTCAAATAAAAACGTTTAAAAAATTTTGTGAATTCAAAACAAAAATATAAAATAAAATGCATAGAGCCACCTGCAAAAAATTGTATTTTCCTAATTTGTTCATTATTTTATACAGTACTTTTCGTTTATAGTCATTTCCATTGTTAGTCACATTAGCGATATAGTCCATTTAATCTTTATTTCTGCCGCTATACAAAAGATTAATAGAAAGTATTTACGTTATAGTCCATTTAGCGATATAAGCACATTTACAAAAGTAAAGCAAATTATTAACGTATTAGTCACATAAGCCAAAGTTTTTTGTTTGTTTCCAAAGTTACAAACCATATCAAAGAATCAAGAAATTAATCGTTTACTTTTTCTTATCAACTCTCCAATCGAAAAAAATTAGTTTTTGTGTTTGGTAACAGTGATGAAATATCTTAATATTCTTTTAACTTTTTTAAAACAGTTTGCAACTCTGTTGCAAAGCTATAATCCCGCTGTCAGTGTTGTTAATATGATTTTTTATTGCATAAATTCATATTTAATTCGCCAAAAATCTGCAAAAAATTTTCAATATTTAGCATTATTCCAATAGTGTGTTTTTATTATAGTTTTTGAACGATTTAAAATAAATCGGGCATGCTCTGATAATCGTAAAACGCTTAAAATTCTTGCTTGAAATCGTATAATATGTGTTCTGTAAATCGCAATAGCACGAAGTTTGGCGAATGAAAATTACAAAAGTATGCTGAAGGAAACTAGAATTTTTGTAAGAAACTATGGCAGATCGCAAGCATAACGCACGAGTTTCCGAACACTGTAAAATAAATCTGGTGTTTTGCTTTTTTAAATCGTGCGAATATCTTAACAAGGCTGAATATCTTAAAACTTAGAACTTGAGAGATCAGTGAATTGAATTTTGCAAAAATATTAATGTTAAGAAATTTTTAAAATTCCATTTAATATACAATCAAACGCGATTAAATTTTTAGAATTTATATATTAATAAATTAAAAATTTACTTGTTTTCTTGTAGAGATCCGAAGTTTAATAACTTTTGGCAAGGAAAATGTCTGAAAATCAAATAAAGCTTAAGCTTTATTCCAAGTTTCTAATGCAACCATTTTTAAATGTGTTTAATGTAATAATCTGGCAATATTATCAATTTTTCATCTAAAACATTCTCATTCGTATTGCGATTTTAAAATTTCTTAGAAATTTAAAGAAAAAACTATAGCCTTGCTCATAATTTTATTTAAATAATTAAGAAAGAAAGGTAAATTGCTTTTCATAAATCGCTAACTTTTTTAAATTTTGCCAAAAATTTACATATGTATGTGGCACACATATACACATGTGAACTAGGCGTATAGTCATTCTAGCGATATAGTCCACGATTTGTGACTATAAGCAAAAAGTACTGAACATAGTATTTTTTTAAATATTTTTACACAACGTCAAAATTTTATATCGTCAAAAAAGATATAATGTTTTCCAGCGATATTTATCAAAAAAGTTCTTATAATGTAGACCATAACCAAACAAATAGAAGTTAATATAACATACACTGTCCCGTGTTCGAGCACTAGTATATTTACAATCATAAAATCTAAGGTGTTTTTTTTAGGAATTTTGATAAATAAATTGTAAGTACTGCAATACATACATTGCTATGTATTAGTATAATTAAAATGGGAAACAGCTTAGAAACAAAAGAAAAGTTTTAGGCACCATATCGGTGTAGCCACCATTTTTTTTTAATATATAAGTTTGGCAACATGTTGTTATCCCTAAATGGATTAACATAGGTAATTTAATTGCAGTTTATTTCGTTGACTCGTCTATAAATGTGGTATACATACTACCGTAGTCCCATATTTTGAATATTTCCTTATTTATTTAGGTATACGATGAAAACGCATTCTTTATTTCGTTAAAATATATCATTTCACACAGCAGAAACATGAATTTTTTCCCCACATGGAAATACTTTGTTACCACAGTACTTTGCTACCGTTTCACACACGCTCTAACTATTTACCACGAGTATTTAGGTAATAATTTTACTAATAGGCTCTTTACAAGTTTAATGGTTACAAAGTTTAACTTTTTCAGTATGTAATCGATGATTTGAAGGTATTTAAATGTTTCCCATGTGTATTGCTTCCGTCATAATATAAGGAAGGACTAGTAAATTTAACATCTCCATCCTGTCTTTATAACATACGTTATTCTCCGCAAACCAAAAACAATAAATAAATTAATAAATTTTTCATTTTAATTGCTTTATTTTGTAAAAATATTTTTGCAGACCTTTATAAGAATTTTACAAACTTCTTAAAGGTAGACTTCCAAAGCCTGACTATTTTTCATAATTTGTAATAATTATTTGTTGTAATAATAAACAAAATTGGATTTTTCATCGGAAACAATTTAACAATATGTCAAATAATACAAATTTAATAAAATGTATTGAAAATCAAGTTTTCATACATTTTTAAACAAAAAATAAATAAAGTTCCAAGAAATTACGTGCACACACATCAAACTGGATGCAAATTTTTATGAAAATCAAAAGCATTTTGATTATGCCGCCATGTCGCTTTAGTAAACATAAAATATCTTTTATAAACAAAGCAGTTAATTTTTTTTAGAAAAATTATTTCTTATATTCCTACAATTGTTTAAATTTAGACAATAACAGCATTTGAACTTCGGTGCAAATCGATATACTTTCATCTGTACAACAATAAAACACATATTATTGCCCTACAATTAAAAATCGGTCACATTTGCGTTAACATAGGTTTTTTGCACATAAATGGCATGCAAACAAAACTTCTTTTATTACTTAAATGTGTTTTCAACGAGAAAAACAAGACTTCTTTTAGTTTTTTTATATTTTTTTCATTGCCATGTACATACGAGTACATACACACACGCATGCACGCACATATGCGCTGATAGATGAGAATAAAAAGTTCTCTGAGAGTAAAAACAAAGACTATAATTTACTCTCACAAGTGGATTTAGCGGCTAAATCCACCAGAAAAATTAATATAGACAGAAAAATGTATGAACTTTGTATGAAAGTGCAATTATCTTTATAAATCTATAGTCTTTGGCATGGCCCTATGGCAATATGGGGAAAAGTACAACGTGATATATGCCTAAACTTAATAATAAAGTGTTTGCAGATTTCTTGAGTTGTGTGATATATCTCAAATTTATGTAATTTTCCATCAATAAAAGTATTTAAAACATGTAATTGTGTTTATTTAATTTAATACTACAGTACTGCAAATGATTGTTTTCGATTTGTGCACTTACAAATTTCTATATAATGTATCAAGGTACTCAAACTAACTGCCTGTTTGTAGAATTTTTAAATTTTGTTTTGTAAGTTAAAATGTAAGTTAAGCGAGTCACTTTTGCACTCGCGTTCTACAAATAGGCAGTAAGAGTTTTAGACAAAATCATGCACAAATTAAAATTAAAATTTCATGAAAATTGTCAAATTTAGGGCATAAATCGTCGAAAGGTTATGTTTCACCCAAAAATCGTCAAATCTGTGGGCTAATTACACTGTGAGACAAATGGTAGGGGTCAGTGATCGGGAAGGGTTCAAACAACGCCTAGGGTTCCTAAACGGATCACCCCTAGACAGGTAAAAATTCAGCTTAAAGGTAGTACGACTATGGTCTGAAAAAGTACAGTCCGTTGCCACCCTCCAATCCACAACAAGTTGATCGTCGCGGTTCACTAATGTCAGATCTATTACTGCCTGCCTACCCTTATTACAGATAATAAGGGTATAAAATCAAACATTAGCCCACCCCTTTTGTTGATGTCGGCGCTCCCCCATTGGTTATGATGTGCATTGACATCGCAGCCCTATACAAGGATTGCACCTTTTTTTCCTGCATATGCCGTCAATTCCTACACCTCTGTGCCAGGCGGATCTTTTGCCTCGTGCGGTATATACACCGAAGCCAGTGTAAGAGTTCGCTTACCTTTGGCTTCTCCATTTACGACGAAAGTCACCGCACCTGAAAGAATGAGAGATGAGAAAATTCAATTAATTCCTCGCTAGTATACACGTTCTTAGCTTGTCCTCAGTAAACGGGATAAACATAGTGTATCCCGTAACCTTAATCCGCAAACCTTATTTTTAGGCTCTTGGAGAAGGGCTACGTCCGTCCGAGTACTTGTTCGACCGAAGCTGCTTCTCAATTGTGCAGATTTCTTTGCACCACTAACAGCTTCTTTGGTCCTGTCATGCTTCGGATACCGGAACCTGACATTACCTAGCCCGAACTAAACATCCATGGACTTCTGCCACAGCTCGGCACTGATCCTCCCATCTGGATCATCCCGATCGTTGACAGCCACCTGTAGATGACTTGCAGCCTCGTCGACTTCTTCACGATCTTGTTCGATGAAGAAGGTTGATCATCCCAGATCTGAAATTCTTAATGGTCTCCTTATTGGGGCAATTAGAAGTTTCAGTCGGAGATGTACCAGACCTCTTCAATGAGCTCGGTGGCTTCGGCACTGGTTTGGAAGACTTGTTCCTGCCAGAGCCTTTCCCATATTGGCCTCCATACGGGAGCCACTAGTGGAATCGAACGGAGGATTACTAGTCTGCTTCCCCGTATCCGTTACCTTAGCCACTTTGCCTGCTGTCTTGGGTTACGCCCCTTTTCCCTTCGCAGCTCCTTGCGAAGACATGAGCGCCTTGGTCATTGGGGCAACAGCTCCCTTTTATTTATCCCTGCGACAGGTTGACGAAACCCCAAGCCCTATTCTAGTTCGGGCAGTATCCGGGCCGGCGACTACATCCACGTGCTTTTTTAAGAAATAGGACCAAGCCAACACGGTACTGACAGGGCCGTAAATTCTTTCAATTTTGCGACACTTTGTCGGTGCCGTCTCAGAAGGTATACCTCGCAGTAAACGTTGAAGGATCTCTCTTTGCCATCTTATTTGGATATGCTAGAGATGTCCTCGTCCCGTTCCGCGCCTTCTCCTTCGTTCGGCTGGTGTTCTTTATGTCACGTGAAGGGGCGCTTGGCATATCCTCCAAGGCACCCTGCCGAACAATTTGTGGACAATCTTCTCCCGAGTGTCCCCCTGATGTCCCCTGGTCCCGCAGGTGGGAGAAGCATGCTCCTCGTCAAAGAGCAGTCAGCGTCTCCAACCCCTGAGTAGCCCCGGTTTTACCACAGGAGTCACTCGACGGTCCCAGAAGACCATCCACATATAAGTCGGTCAGTACCAGTCGCCTGCTCAATTATACTCATGAACGGTCGAAAGGGTACTTTCCGACATCCCGTCCGTGACGTCCGAATGACCGTCTTCTCTTCCCTGGTCGATCGCGACCTTCAAATTTTGGTTTTTAGTGTGTAATTAAGAGGGTTTAATGTTTGTTCCCACAAGTATGCTCGTACAGACGGACCATAAAACGCAGTGACGGCGTGCGTGGACTAACATACAACAGCGCTTTGCACTGACGCTGAGGGGAGCTGTTAACTAGTTTCTTTTCGCACTAACTAGCCACACAGCCCCTCGGCACTGCTACCACCACCCCGTTGACCTTAAAAGTGCATATGTCGCGCACCAACCACTGTTAAAGCCCCCACCTTAAAAGAGGCGAACCGGCGTGCAGGAGCTAAGTAAACACAGCAGTTGGTACGACGAAAAGAAATTATCGAAATAAATTCTGTTGTGATCAGGGGTTTTTACATTTTCCAATAGTCGCAGTACAACATCTGCGTCCAACCCGATTTGACGAGCATAATTATCACTAGCCTCCTGCGTATGGTATACAGTTAAACAAATACCCATTTGAAGAGCAGAGACACCACAATTTGTAACCAAAACGAATTTGTTTATTTTTTATGTACATTACATGAGTGGCGACCAAAATATGGTACCAATTGCTCATAGATCGACATATCGGCACACCATATGCCGAACTGCATGAATTGGGAGTTTGCTATGTCTATCAATGGTCTAACCTGAGAAAATTAAAAGTCGATTAAAAATCAACGTCAATCTCATAAAAATTAATTTTATTTACCTTGGTGAGCTTATCATTTAAATCCAAATTAATGTTGTTTTTAAAATGAATACATCGTTTTATGCCTTTGAACACTTTACGTGGCATACTTTGTTTAACCATAGGGTTGTCCAGGTATGGATCATTTGACCAGTACTCTTCAATTGATGGCAAAGTGTTACATCCTAACATGAGGATTCTATTTTCATTCAATGAAATTTCAATAATTTGTTGTGCATAGTTATTTGATTCTTTTATGATAAAATCAAGCATTTCCATTATCAAAAAACCTCTCAAAATGCTGCAGTGGTGACAATCCTTTAATTTTAGAGAATGACCTTGATCGAGTTTTCAGTAACTCATTTAAATTGGGTTGTAAAACAAATTGAATATTTTCTGATCTATCAGTCCGCTGTGTCCATTTTGGATCTTTAAATGTTCGTATGGAACTGTCCTTTATTTTGACACGTTTTGTTTTACTCATGGCTACTGCAGATGTTGATGGTTGATCAATAATGTGATTATCCTGCGAAGACTTCTCTTGATTTCGGCCATATATTTCAAACGGGCCAGCAACTTCTTACAAAGCAGCATTCTAAATTAAAAACGAAATAAGACATGCATACAAACATATACATATAAGTATGAATTGGAAAAAATAACATGAAGATAAATAAACGGTATCATTTATGGGAATTTTATTTTCGTCTACGTATTCCTCATCTGTTAGTTCATCGATTATATCAGGAGGAAGTACACAAACGGTGTCCACACCATCATCCTCGTCCTCACTTATAGCCATTATTTCTTGAATGGTCAAAATTTTACGCGTCATTTTTTATTCAAAATACGATTTCAAGATTTAAAGACACTAGAAACACAACAAAATTTACAACTAGGTGACGAAAAAGTAATGAGCACAACACTTTTTCACTACACTGAATAACTTTCAACACTCTTGCTACATAGTATCGTTTAAAAAGGTTTATTTCTTCGTATTCAGTTAGAAACAGTACCTTTACTTGTAGAAAAAAGAAACACATGCAGCCCAAAAATTATTTTATATGTTGAATAGCGGCCAAAGTTCGCGCTTGCGAACATCAATGTTTACCGCTGTCTAAATCAACTTTGTTGTAGTTTTTTGTTATATGTGGTAATATATGGTGTAGAAAAATCATGTGTAGCTTGAAAAATATTTTATTAATAAAATTGTTAATTATTGTTCATTTAAACTTAGAGTACATACGATAAGTATTCTATACAAATTTAAGCCTGACAGCTTAAAAACGCAGACAAAATAAACGATCAAAATAATAAATTTTCTGTTCGCACTTGCTTATTAGGATGAAAATGGGTTAAATGGCTGATTGGACAAACTTTTAAAGTGAATTCGTTTCTGAACCCTTTATAAACCTGATATATTTTTGTAAATAAGACCTTTGATTTTCTTTTCTTTTTTATTAATCTTAGCCCATCCCACGATGTTACACGTTAACGTTCGCATAGAAAATTACATTTAAAACAAAAGCAAATTTTAGAATTTGTTCTGTGTATCAGTCTTATTTATTACCTCTTAAACAGTTACCGCGGTATTCATAACAAAAAGTTAGCCAGACTTTGTACACTACGTACAACGGGCTGCTAACTAGAATGCCGATTAAGCTTTGCACAAAGTTAATTCATAACAAACTTCTATCCGTCAGCTAACTTTGTAAATCAACTTCGAATTTTAATGATACCACATTATATGGTATCATTTTAGAATTTGTTCTGTGTATCAGTCTTATTGATTACCTCTTAAACAGTTACCGCGGTATTCATAACAAAAAGTTAGCCACACTTTGTACACTACGTACAACGGGCTGCTAACTAGAATGCCGATTAAGCTTAGCACATAGTTAATTCATAACAAACTTCTATCCGTCAGCTAACTTAGTAAATCAACTTCGAATCTTAATGATACCACATTATATGGCTGAAAAATGTAACACGTTTTGCATTAATCATCGCTGGTTTTGTTATTTAATTTTTTGTTTTTCCCTCCACATGTAAATATTTAAAAAAGTTTTTAAAATTAAAATAATGTTGGTCCGTGACTCAGTAACAGAAATTATATAAGGAATTCGTTACATACAACCCTATTTTAGAAATTTTAATGATGCTCATTTAAATTGAAAGAGTATTACCCCACCGGGTAATAATTCGAAAATCGATGATTTCAAATCTATCGTAGGCGACTTTTTTGGACGTGTTTGCTGTTTCTGAAACCTGGTTGAAACCTTTCATTTCAAATCGTTGTATTAAGATCCCTGGCTTTAAATTTTGCAGAAATTATCGTTTGATTTCATGAGAAGATATGTTGGCATTTGTCTCGCAGGGGTATTAAATTTAGAAAAGTATTTTAACTTTCTGAATATACACCATAAGCAATTAACGAGAAAAATTTTTCATAACCAAATAATGCGAATGCTAAAAATTTGTAAATTTTACAGTTTCCGCTTGATGTAGCTAGTTTTTAATATTACAAATGTTAATACCAATTACAAATAAAATTAATATAATTCTTTTTTTAGATTTATTATTATTTTGATTAGTCACTCGCGTTCTACAAACAGGCAGTAAGAGTTTTAGACAAAATCATGCACAACTATAGTTGCCAAATTAAAATTTCATGAAAATTGTCAAATTTAGGGCATAAATCGTCGAAAGGTTATGTTTGACCCAAAAATCGTCAAATCTGTGGGCTAATTACACTGTGAGACAAATGGTAGGGGTCAGTGATCGGGAAGGGTTCAAACCACGTCTAGGGTTCCTAAACGGATCACCCCTAGACAGGTAAAAATTCAGCTTAAAGGTAGTACGACTATGGTCTGAAAAAGTACAGTCCGTTGCCACCCTCCAATCCACAACAAGCTGATCGTCGCGGTTCACTAATGTCAGATCTATTACTGCCTGCCTACCCTTATTACAGATAATAAGGGTATAAAATCAAACATTAGCCCACCCCTTTTGTTGATGTCGGCGCTCCCCCATTGGTTATGATGTGCATTGACATCGCAGCCCTATACAAGGATTGCACATTTTTTCTTGCATATGCCGTCAATTCCTACACCTCTGTGCCAGGCGGATCTTTTGCCTCGTACGGTATATACACCGAAGCCAGTGTAAGAGTTCGCTTAACTTTGGCTTCTCCATTTACGACGATCAAGTCATCGCACCTGAAAGAATGAGAGGTGAGAAAATTCAAATTCAATTCATTCCTCGCTAGTATACACGTTCTTAGCTTGTCCTCGGTAAACGGGATAAACATAGTGTATCCCGTAACCTTAATCTGCAAACCTTATTTTTAGGCTCTTAGAGGCTCTTGGAGAAGGGCTACGTCCGTCCGAGTACTTGTTCGACCGAAGCTGCTTCTCAATTGTGCAGATTTCTTTGCACCACTAACAGCTTCTTTGGTCCTGTCATGCTTCGGATACCGGAACCTGACATTACCTAGCCCGAACTTAACAGCCATGGACTTCTGCCACAGCTCGGCACTGATCCTCCCATCTGGATCATCCCGATCGTTGACAGCCACCTGTAGATGACTTGCAGGCTCGTCGACTTCTTCACGATCTTGTTCGATGAAGAAGGTTGATCATCCCAGATCTGAAATTCTTAATGGTCTCCTTATTGGGGCAATTAGAAGTTTCAGTCGGAGATGTACCAGACCTCTTCAATGAGCTCGGTGGCTTCGGCACTGGTTTGGAAGACTTGTTCCTGCCAGAGCCTTTCCCATATTGGCCTCCGTACGGGAGCCACTTGTGGAATCGAACGGAGGATTACTAGTCTGCTTCCCCGTATCTGTTACCTTAACCACTTTGCCTGCTGTCTTGGGTTACGCCCCTTTTCCCTTCGCAGCTCCTTTCGAAGACATGAGCGCCTTGGTCATTGGGGCAACAGCTCCCTTTTCTTCATCCCTGCGACAGGTTGACGAAACCCCAAACCCTATTCTAGTTCGGGCAGTATCCGGGCCGGCGACTACATCCACCTGTAGCTCGTTTCTGTATTTCTCGCATCGCAAATTTTCTCACATTAAGTGTGAAACAAAAAATTTCATCGTTTCTCGATTTGTGAGAAAAAAGTGTTTCTGTATTTAAATGCGAGAACAGACAACACAGATTCTGTTTTAACTGGAATACTTCCAGTAATTAAGTGTCAAATGCAAGCGAAACGTCAACGAAAGAAATATATATAATAAAAATAAGGCTGCCAGATTTAAAGATTTATCGACATTTTGACGATTTTTTTTGTTCCAAAATTGGCAAAGTGAAAATTTGCTGATTTTTTCTAGTGACGATACAGTCTTTGAAATAAAACAATTTTAAATAGTTTTATACTTATGTTTGTGTATTAGGCACCACAGAAAACCGATATCTTTAAAAACAAGGCAGATTAAAAAATGTATCGGCAAAAGCAAAATTTCGAACGGAAACTGTTTAATTTTTATTTGCTTGGATTATTTAATACATTTGTTTGTGTGATCAAAAGATTAAACTATTACCCCATTTTTCAGTCAATGCACTTTAGGAAATTTTTGCCTTTTACTTTGTCCAAAAGTGTTTATTTTACTTCAATATGATATTTTGTCACTCCTTTGTGTGATTTCTGCAGGGAAAAATAACAATCTGAAATTTTAAACTCTTATCGGATTAAGGAAAATAAAATAAATAATTTTATTTAAATAGACCTCAAGCTTTATGTATGTATAAAATATGTATTTTACCCATAAACTTAATGTTTTTTTTTTTTTTTTTTTTTTTTTTTTTTTTTTTTTTTTTTTTATTAAGTGTTTATATGATAAAAATTTGTGGTTATATGATAAAAATCGAACAAAATTCGTCAAAATTAATTTTAAATTGTCCAAAAAAAATAGACGATTTTTTTATTTTTTCTTAGGATATTGACGTTTTTTTTCACAAATTTATCTGGCAGCCCTGCATAAAACAAACACAATGAAAGGCTAAAAAAATTTTAATAACAAAATATAACAATTGTGTTTTAAATACTTATTTTCATCATTTAAATTCTTTCTTTTAAAATAAAATAAAATAATACACATTCTTGTGTACATACATACATAATTTGGGCTCCATTTTTTTAATTTTTTTTTTGTCTCGCATCAATTTCAAATATGACTTATTTTGACAGTTCTTGTGAGAAACTTTTTGCAAAATATTGTTACAGAAACACTTGTTCTCACATCCTTCCAATAATTGCTGGAAAATTATTTAAATGACAGATAATTCTCGCAAAGTAAAAGTACAGAAACACTTATGTGAGAAAAACCAGTTTTTGTTTCATATTGCACTGTTTTTGTCATAATTCACTCGTTTCATGCGGGAAATTTTACGATGCGAGAAATACAGAAACGGGCTACAGCTTCAATTTTGCGACACTTTGTCGGTGCCGTCTCAGAAGGTATACCTCGCAGTAAACGTTGAAGGATCTCTCTTTGCCATCTTATTTGGATATGCTAGAGATGTCCACGTCCCGTTCCGCGCCTTCTCCTTCGTTCGGCTGGTGTTCTTCATGTCACGTGAAGGGGCGCTTGGCATATCCTCCAAGGCACCCTGCCGAACAATTTGTGGAAAATCTTCTCCCGAGTGTCCCCCGGATGTCCCCTGGTCCCGCAGGTGGGAGAAGCATGCTCCTCGTCAGAGAGCAGTCAGCCTATCCAACCCCTGAGTAGCCCCGGTTTTACCACAGGAGTCACTCGACGGTCCCAGAAGACCATCCACATATAAGTCGGTCAGTACCAGTCTCCTGCTCAATTATACTCATGAACAGTCGAAAGGGTACATTCCGACATCCCGTCCGTGACGTCCGAATGACCGTCTTCTCTTCCCTGGTCGATCGCGACCTTCAAACTTTGGTTTTTTGTGTGTAATTAAGAGGGTTTAATGTATGTTCCCACAAGTATGCTCGTACAGACGGACCATACAACGCAGTGACGGCGTGCGTGGACTAACATACAACAGCGCTTTGCACTGACGCTGAGGGGAGCTGTTAACTAGTTTATTTTCGCACTAACTAGCCACACAGCCCCTCGGCACTGCTACCACCACCCCGTTGACCTTAAAAGTGCATATGTCGCGCACCAACCACTGTTAAAGCCCCCACCTTAAAAGAGGCGAACCGGCGTGCAGGAGCTAAGTAAACACAGCAGTTGGTACGACGAAAAGAAATTATCGAAATAAATTCTGTTGTGATCAGGGGTTTTTACATTTTCCAATAGTCGCAGTACAACATCTGCGTCCAACCCGATTTTACGATCATAATTATCACTAGCCTCCTGCGTATGGTATACAGTTAAACAAATACCCATTTGAAGAGCAGAGACACCACAATTTGTAACCAAAACGAATTTGTTTATTTTTTATGTACATTACATGAGTGGCGACCAAAATATGGTACCAATTGCTCATCGATCGACATATCGGCACACCATATGCCGAACTGCATGAATTGGGAGTTTGCTATGTCTATCAATGGTCTAACCTGAGAAAATTAAAAGTCGATTAAAAATCAACGTCAATCTCATAAAAATAAATTTTATTTACCTTGGTGAGCTTATCATTTAAATTCAAATTAATGTTGTTTTTAAAATGAATACATCGTTTTATGCCTTTGAACACTTTACGTGGCATACTTTGTTTAACCATAGGGTTGTCCAGGTATGGATCATTTGACCAGTACTCTTCAATTGATGGCAAAGTGTTACATCCTAATTTCATTCAATGAAATTTCAATAATTTTTTGTGCATAGTTATTTGATTCTTTTATGATAAAATCAAGCATTTCCATTATCAAAAAACCTCTCAAAATGCTGCAGTGGTGACAATCCTTTAATTTTAGAGAATGACCTTGATCGAGTTTTCAGTAACTCATTTGAATTAGGTTGTAAAACAAATTGAATATTTTCTGATCTATCAGTCCGCTGTGTCCATTTTGGATCTTTAAATGTTCGTATGGAACTGTCCTTTATTTTGACACGTTTTGTTTTACTCATGGCTACTGCAGATGTTGATGGTTGATCAATAATGTGATTATCCTGCGAAGACTTCTCTTGATTTCGGCCATATATTTCAAACGGGCCAGCAACTTCTTACAAAGCAGCATTCTAAATTAAAAACGAAATAAGCCATGCATACAAACATATACATATAAGTATGAATTGGAAAAAATAACATGAAGATAAATAAACGGTATCATTTATGGGAATTTTATTTTCGTCTACGTATTCCTCATCTGTTAGTTCATCGATTATATCTGGAGGAAGTACACAAACGGTGTCCACACCATCATCCTCGTCCTCACTTATAGCCATTATTTCTTGAATGGTCAACATTTTACGCGTCATTTTTTATTCAAATTACGATTTCAAGATTTAAAGACACTAGAAACACTTTGTACACTACGTACAACGGGCTGCTAACTAGAATGCCGATTAAGCTTAGCACATAGTTAATTCATAACAAACTTCTATCCGTCAGCTAACTTAGTAAATCAACTTCGAATTTTAATGATACCACATTATATGGTATCATTTTAGAATTTGTTTTGTGTATCAGTCTTATTGATTACCTCTTAAACAGTTACCGCGGTATTCAGAACAAAAAGTTAGCCACACTTTGTACACTACGTACAACGGGCTGCTAACTAGAATGCCGATTAAGCTTAGCACATAGTTAATTCATAACAAACTTCTATCCGTCAGCTAACTTAGTAAATCAACTTCGAATTTTAATGATACCACATTATATGGCTGAAAAATGTAACACGTTTTGCATTAATCATCGCTGGTTTTGTTATTTCATTTTTTTTTTCCCTCCACATGTAAATATTTAAAAAAGTTTTTAAAATTAAAATAATGTTGGTCCGTGACTCAGTAACAGAAATTATATAAGGAATTCGTTACATACAACCCTATTTTAGAAATTTTAATGATGCTCATTTAAATTGAAAGAGTATTACCCCACCGGGTAATAATTCGAAAATCGATGATTTCAAAACTATCGTAGGCGACTTTTTTGGACATGTTTGCTGTTTCTGAAACCTGGTTGAAACCTTTCATTTCAAATCGTTGTATTAAGATCCCTGGCTTTAAATTTTGCAGCAATTATCGTTTGATTTCATGAGAAGATATGTTGGCATTTGTCTCGCAGTGGTATTAAATTTAGAAAAGTATTTTAACTTTCTGAATATACACCATAAGCAATTAACGAGAAAAATTTTTCATAACCAAATAATGCGAATGCTAAAAATTTGTAAATTTTACAGTTTAAGCTTGATGTAGCTAGTTTTTAATATTACAAATATTAATACCAATTACAAATAATTATGTCTCAAAGAAATGGGGATTTACTAAGTACGATCGTGAACGTTACGAAGAATTGCGTAATGAAAATCGCTTAGAGCCTTATGGTTGCAATGTCAAATATAGACCAGAGCATGGCCCTATGGCAATATGGGGAAAAGTACAACGTGATATATGCCTAAACTTAATAATAAAGTGTTTGCAGATTTCTTGAGTTGTGTGATATATCTCAAATTTATGTAATTTTCCATCAATAAAAGTATTTAAAACATGTAATTGTGTTTATTTAATTTAATACTACAGTACTGCAAATGATTGTTTTCGATTTGTGCACTTACAAATTTCTATATAATGTATCAAGGTACTCAAACTAACTGCCTGTTTGTAGAATTTTTAAATTTTGTTTTGTAAGTTAAAATGTAAGTTAAGCGAGTCACTTTTGCACTCGCGTTCTACAAATAGGCAGTAAGAGTTTTAGACAAAATCATGCACAAATTAAAATTAAAATTTCATGAAAATTGTCAAATTTAGGGCATAAATCGTCGAAAGGTTATGTTTGACCCTAAAATCGTCAAATCTGTGGGCTAATTACACTGTGAGACAAATGGTAGGGGTCAGTGATCGGGAAGGGTTCAAACAACGCCTAGGGTTCCTAAACGGATCACCCCTAGACAGGTAAAAATTCAGCTTAAAGGTAGTACGACTATGGTCTGAAAAAGTACATTCCGTTGCCACCCTCCAATCCACAACAAGTTGATCGTCGCGGTTCACTAATGTCAGATCTATTACTGCCTGCCTACCCTTATTACAGATAATAAGGGTATAAAATCAAACATTAGCCCACCCCTTTTGTTGATGTCGGCGCTCCCCCATTGGTTATGATGTGCATTGACATCGCAGCCCTATACAAGGATTGCACCTTTTTTTCTTGCATATGCCGTCAATTCCTACACCTCTGTGCCAGGCGGATCTTTTGCCTCGTGCGGTATATACACCGAAGCCAGTGTAAGAGTTCGCTTACCTTTGGCTTCTCCATTTACGACGGTCAAGTCACCGCACCTGAAAGAATGAGAGATGAGAAAATTCAATTAATTCCTCGCTAGTATACACGTTCTTAGCTTGTCCTCAGTAAACGGGATAAACATAGTGTATCCCGTAACCTTAATCCGCAAACCTTATTTTTAGGCTCTTGGAGAAGGGCTACGTCCGTCCGAGTACTTGTTCGACCGAAGCTGCTTCTCAATTGTGCAGATTTCTTTGCACCACTTACAGCTTCTTTGGTCCTGTCATGCTTCGGATACCGGAACCTGACATTACCTAGCCCGAACTAAACATCCATGGACTTCTGCCACAGCTCGGCACTGATCCTCCCATCTGGATCATCCCGATCGTTGACAGCCACCTGTAGATGACTTGCAGGCTCGTCGACTTCTTCACGATCTTGTTCGATGAAGAAGGTTGATCATCCCAGATCTGAAATTCTTAATGGTCTCCTTATTGGGGCAATTAGAAGTTTTAGTCGGACCTCTTCAATGAGCTCGGTGGCTTCGGCACTGGTTTGGAAGACTTGTTCCTGCCAGAGCCTTTCCCATATTGGCCTCCATACGGGAGCCACTAGTGGAATCGAACGGAGGATTACTAGTCTGCTTCCCCGTATCCGTTACCTTAGCCACTTTGCCTGCTGTCTTGGGTTACGCCCCTTTTCCCTTCGCAGCTCCTTGCGAAGACATGAGCGCCTTGGTCATTGGGGCAACAGCTCCCTTTTATTTATCCCTGCGACAGGTTGACGAAACCCCAAGCCCTATTCTAGTTCGGGCAGTATCCGGGCCGGCGACTACATCCACGTGCTTTTTTAAGAAATAGGACCAAGCCAACACGGTACTGACAGGGCCGTAAATTCTTTCAATTTTGCGACACTTTGTCGGTGCCGTCTCAGAAGGTATACCTCGCAGTAAACGTTGAAGGATCTCTCTTTGCCATCTTATTTGGATATGCTAGAGATGTCCTCGTCCCGTTCCGCGCCTTCTCCTTCGTTCGGCTGGTGTTCTTTATGTCACGTGAAGGGGCGCTTGGCATATCCTCCAAGGCACCCTGCCGAACAATTTGTGGACAATCTTCTCCCGAGTGTCCCCCTGATGTCCCCTGGTCCCGCAGGTGGGAGAAGCATGCTCCTCGTCAGAGAGCAGTCAGCGTCTCCAACCCCTGAGTAGCCCCGGTTTTACCACAGGAGTCACTCGACGGTCCCAGAAGACCATCCACATATAAGTCGGTCAGTACCAGTCTCCTGCTCAATTATACTCATGAACAGTCGAAAGGGTACTTTCCGACATCCCGTCCGTGACGTCCGAATGACCGTCTTCTCTTCCCTGGTCGATCGCGACCTTCAAACTTTGGTTTTTTGTGTGTAATTAAGAGGGTTTAATGTTTGTTCCCACAAGTATGCTCGTACAGACGGACCATAAAACGCAGTGACGGCGTGCGTGGACTAACATACAACAGCGCTTTGCACTGACGCTGAGGGGAGCTGTTAACTAGTTTCTTTTCGCACTAACTAGCCACACAGCCCCTCGGCACTGCTACCACCACCCCGTTGACCTTAAAAGTGCATATGTCGCGCACCAACCACTGTTAAAGCCCCCACCTTAAAAGAGGCGAACCGGCGTGCAGGAGCTAAGTAAACACAGCAGTTGGTACGACGAAAAGAAATTATCGAAATAAATTCTGTTGTGATCAGGGGTTTTTACATTTTCCAATAGTCGCAGTACAACATCTGCGTCCAACCCGATTTGACGAGCATAATTATCACTAGTCTCCTGCGTATGGTATACAGTTAAACAAATACCCATTTGAAGAGCAGAGACACCACAATTTGTAACCAAAACGAATTTGTTTTTTTTTTATGTACATTACATGAGTGGCGACCAAAATATGGTACCAATTGCTCATCGATCGACATATCGGCACACCATATGCCGAACTGCATGAATTGGGAGTTTGCTATGTCTATCAATGGTCTAACCTGAGAAAATTAAAAGTCGATTAAAAATCAACGTCAATCTCATAAAAATAAATTTTATTTACCTTGGTGAGCTTATCATTTAAATCCAAATTAATGTTGTTTTTAAAATGAATACATCGTTTTATGCCTTTGAACACTTTACGTGGCATACTTTGTTTAACCATAGGGTTGTCCAGGTATGGATCATTTGACCAGTACTCTTCAATTGATGGCAAAGTGTTACATCCTAACATGAGGATTCTATTTTCATTCAATGAAATTTCAATAATTTGTTGTGCATAGTTATTTGATTCTTTTATGATAAAATCAAGCATTTCCATTATCAAAAAACCTCTCAAAATGCTGCAGTGGTGACAATCCTTTAATTTTAGAGAATGACCTTGATCGAGTTTTCAGTAACTCATTTGAATTGGGTTGTAAAACAAATTGAATATTTTCTGATCTATCAGTCCGCTGTGTCCATTTTGGATCTTTAAATGTTCGTATGGAACTGTCCTTTATTTTGACACGTTTTGTTTTACTCATGGCTACTGCAGATGTTGATGGTTGATCAATAATGTGATTATCTTGCGAAGACTTCTCTTGATTTCGGCCATATATTTCAAACGGGCCAGCAACTTCTTACAAAGCAGCATTCTAAATTAAAAACGAAATAAGCCATGCATACAAACATATACATATAAGTATGAATTGGAAAAAATAACATGAAGATAAATAAACGGTATCATTTATGGGAATTTTATTTTCGTCTACGTATTCCTCATCTGTTAGTTCATCGATTATATCTGGAGGAAGTACACAAACGGTGTCCACACCATCATCCTCGTCCTCACTTATAGCCATTATTTCTTGAATGGTCAAAATTTTACGCGTCATTTTTTATTCAAAATACGATTTCAAGATTTAAAGACACTAGAAACACTTTGTACACTACGTACAACGGGCTGCTAACTAGAATGCCGATTAAGCTTAGCACATAGTTAATTCATAACAAACTTCTATCCGTCAGCTAACTTAGTAAATCAACTTCGAATTTTAATGATACCACATTATATGGTATCATTTTAGAATTTGTTCTGTGTATCAGTCTTATTGATTACCTCTTAAACAGTTACCGCGGTATTCAGAACAAAAAGTTAGCCACACTTTGTACACTACGTACAACGGGCTGCTAACTAGAATGCCGATTAAGCTTAGCACATAGTTAATTCATAACAAACTTCTATCCGTCAGCTAACTTAGTAAATCAACTTCGAATTTTAATGATACCACATTATATGGCTGAAAAATGTAACACGTTTTGCATTAATCATCGCTGGTTTTGTTATTTCATTTTTTGTTTTTCCCTCCACATGTCCGTGACTCAGTAACAGAAATTATATAAGGAATTCGTTACATACAACCCTATTTTAGAAATTTTAATGATGCTCATTTAAATTGAAAGAGTATTACCCCACCGGGTAATTATTCGAAAATCGATGATTTCAAATCTATCGTAGGCGACTTTTTTGGACGTGTTTGCTGTTTCTGAAACCTGGTTGAAACCTTTCATTTCAAATCGTTGTATTAAGATCCCTGGCTTTAAATTTTGCAGAAATTATCGTTTGATTTCATGAGAAGATATGTTGGCATTTGTCTAGCAGGGGTATTAAATTTAGAAAAGTATTTTAACTTTCTGAATATACACCATAAGCAATTAACGAGAAAAATTTTTCATAACCAAATAATGCGAATGCTAAAAATTTGTAAATTTTACAGTTTCCGCTTGATGTAGCTAGTTTTTAATATTACAAATGTTAATACCAATTACAAATAAAATTAATATTATTCTTTTTTTAGATTTATGTCTCAAAGAAATGGGGATTTACTAAGTACGATCGTGAACGTTACGAAGAATTGCGTAATGAAAATCGCTTAGAGCCTGATGTTTGCAATGTCAAATATAGACCAGAGAATGGCCCTATGGCAAAATGGGGAAAACTACAACGTGATATATGCCTAAACTTAATAATAAAGTGTTTGCAGATTTCTTGAGTTGTGTGATATATCTCAAATTTATGTAATTTTCCATCAATAAAAGTATTTCAATCATGTAATTGTGTTTATTTAATTTAATACTACAGTACTGCATATGATTGTTTTCGATTTGTGCACTTACAAATTTCTATATAATGTATCAAGGTACTCAAACTAACTGCCTGTTTGTAGAATTTTTAAATTTTGTTTTGTAAGTTAAAATGTAAGTTAAGCGAGTCACTTTTGCACTCGCGTTCTACAAACAGGCAGTAAGAGTTTTAGACAAAATCATGCACAACTATAGTTGCCAAATTAAAATTTCATGAAAATTGTCAAATTTAGGGCATAAATCGTCGAAAGGTTATGTTTGACCCAAAAATCGTCAAATCTGTGGGCTAATTACACTGTGAGACAAATGGTAGGGGTCAGTGATCGGGAAGGGTTCAAACAACGCCTAGGGTTCCTAAACGGATCACCCCTAGACAGGTAAAAATTCAGCTTAAAGGTAGTACGACTATGGTCTGAAAAAGTACAGTCCGTTGCCACCCTCCAATCCACAACAAGTTGATCGTCGCGGTTCACTAATGTCAGATCTATTACTGCCTGCCTACCCTTATTACAGATAATAAGATTGTTAGTAGTTATAAAATCAAACATTAACCCACCCCTTTTGTTGATGTCGGCGCTCCCCCATTGGTTATGATGTGCATTGACATCGCAGCCCTATACAAGGATTGCACCTTTTTTTCTTGCATATGCCGTCAATTCCTTCACCTCTGTGCCAGGCGAATCTTTTGCCTCGTGCGGTATATACACCGAAGCCAGTGTAAGAGTTCGCTTACCTTTGGCTTCTCCATTTACGACGGTCAAGTCACCGCACCTGAAAGAATGAGAGATGAGAAAATTCAATTCATTCCTCGCTAGTACACACGTTCTTAGCTTGTCCTCAGTAAACGGGATAAACATAGTGTATCCCGTAACCTTAATCCGCAAACCTTATTTTTAGGCTCTTGGAGGCTCTTGGAGAAGGGCTACGTCCGTCCGAGTACTTGTTCGACCGAAGCTGCTTCTCAATTGTGCAGATTTCTTTGCACCACTAACAGCTTCTTTGGTCCTGTCATGCTTCGGATACCGGAACCTGACATTACCTAGCCCGAACTAAACATCCATGGACTTCTGCCACAGCTCGGCACTGATCCTCCCATCTGGATCATCCCGATCGTTGACAGCCACCTGTAGATGACTTGCAGGCTCGTCGACTTCTTCACGATCTTGTTCGATGAAGAAGGTTGATCATCCCAGATCTGAAATTCTTAATGGTCTCCTTATTGGGGCAATTAGAAGTTTCAGTCGGAGATGTACCAGACCTCTTCAATGAACTCGGTGGCTTCGGCACTGGTTTGGAAGACTTGTTCCTGCCAGAGCCTTTCCCATATTGGCCTCCGTACGGGAGCCACTAGTGGAATCGAACGGAGGATTACTAGTCTGCTTCCCCGTATCCGTTACCTTAGCCACTTTGCCTGCTGTCTTGGGTTACGCCCCTTTTCCCTTCGCAGCTCCTTGCGAAGACATGAGCGCCTTGGTCATTGGGGCAACAGCTCCCTTTTATTTATCCCTGCGACAGGTTGACGAAACCCCAAGCCCTATTCTAGTTCGGGCAGTATCCGGGCCGGCGACTACATCCACGTGCTTTTTTAAGAAATAGGACCAAGCCAACACGGTACTGACAGGGCCGTAAATTCTTTCAATTTTGCGACACTTTGTCGGTGCCGTCTCAGAAGGTATACCTCGCAGTAAACGTTGAAGGATCTCTCTTTGCCATCTTATTTGGATATGCTAGAGATGTCCTCGTCCCGTTCCGCGCCTTCTCCTTCGTTCGGCTGGTGTTCTTCATGTCACGTGAAGGGGCGCTTGGCATATCCTCCAAGGCACCCTGCCGAACGATTTGTGGACAATCTTCTCCCGAGTGTCCCCCTGATGTCCCCTGGTCCCGCAGGTGGGAGAAGCATGCTCCTCGTCAGAGAGCAGTCAGCCTCTCCAACCCCTGAGTAGCCCCGGTTTTACCACAGGAGTCACTCGACGGTCCCAGAAGACCATCCACATATAAGTCGGTCAGTACCAGTCTCCTGCTCAATTATACTCATGAACAGTCGAAAGGGTACTTTCCGACATCCCGTCCGTGACGTCCGAATGACCGTCTTCTCTTCCCTGGTCGATCGCGACCTTCAAACTTTGGTTTTTTGTGTGTAATTAAGAGGGTTTAATGTTTGTTCCCACAAGTATGCTCGTACAGACGGACCATAAAACGCAGTGACGGCGTGCGTGGACTAACATACAACAGCGCTTTGCACTGACGCTGAGGGGAGCTGTTAACTAGTTTCTTTTCGCACTAACTAGCCACACAGCCCCTCGGCACTGCTACCACCACCCCGTTGACCTTAAAAGTGCATATGTCGCGCACCAACCACTGTTAAAGCCCCCACCTTAAAAGAGGCGAACCGGCGTGCAGGAGCTAAGTAAACACAGCAGTTGGTACGACGAAAAGAAATTATCGAAATAAATTCTGTTGTGATCAGGGGTTTTTACATTTTCCAATAGTCGCAGTACAACATCTGCGTCCAACCCGATTTGACGAGCATAATAATCACTAGCCTCCTGCGTATGGTATACAGTTAAACAAATACCCATTTGAAGAGCAGAGACACCACAATTTGTAACCAAAACAAATTTGTTTATTTTTTATGTACATTACATGAGTGGCGACCAAAATATGGTACCAATTGCTCATCGATCGACATATCGGCATACCATATGCCGAACTGCATGAATTGGGAGTTTGCTATGTCTATCAATGGTCTAACCTGAGAAAATTAAAAGTCGATTAAAAATCAACGTCAATCTCATAAAAATAAATTTTATTTACCTTGGTGAGCTTATCATTTAAATCCAAATTAATGTTGTTTTTAAAATGAATACATCGTTTTATGCCTTTGAACACTTAACGTGGCATACTTTGTTTAACCATAGGGTTGTCCAGGTATGGATCATTTGACCAGTACTCTTCAATTGATGGCAAAGTGTTACATCCTAACATGAGGATTCTATTTTCATTCAATGAAATTTCAATAATTTTTTGTGCATAGTTATTTGATTCTTTTATGATAAAATCAAGCATTTCCATTATCAAAAAACCTCTCAAAATGCTGCAGTGGTGACAATCCTTTAATTTTAGAGAATGACCTTGATCGAGTTTTCAGTAACTCATTTGAATTGGGTTGTAAAACAAATTGAATATTTTCTGATCTATCAGTCCGCTGTGTCCATTTTGGATCTCTAAATGTTCGTATGGAACTGTCCTTTATTTTGACACGTTTTGTTTTACTCATGGCTACTGCAGATGTTGATGGTTGATCAATAATGTGATTATCCTGCGAAGACTTCTCTTGATTTCGGCCATATATTTCAAACGGGCCAGCAACTTCTTACAAAGCAGCATTCTAAATTAAAAACGAAATAAGCCATGCATACAAACATATACATATAAGTATGAATTGGAAAAAATAACATGAAGATAAATAAACGGTATCATTTATGGGAATTTTATTTTCGTCTACGTATTCCTCATCTGTTAGTTCATCGATTATATCTGGAGGAAGTACACAAACGGTGTCCACACCATCATCCTCGTCCTCACTTATAGCCATTATTTCTTGAATGGTCAAAATTTTACGCGTCATTTTTTATTCAAAATACGATTTCAAGATTTAAAGACACTAGAAACACAACAAAATTTACAACTAGGTGACGAAAAAGTAATGAGCACAACACTTTTTCACTACACTGAATAACTTTGAACACTCTTGCTACATAGTATCGTTTAAAAAGGTTTATTTCTTCGTATTCAGTTAGAAACAGTACCTTTACTTGTAGAAAAAAGAAACACATGCAGACCAAAAATTATTTTATATGTTGAATAGCGGCCAAAGTTCGCGCTTGCGAACATTAATATTTACCGCTGTCTAAATCAACTTTGTTGTAGTTTTTTGTTATATGTGGTAATATATGGTGTAGAAAAATCATGTGTAGCTTGAAAAATATTTTATTAATAAAATTGTTAATTATTGTTCATTTAAACTTAGAGTACATACGATAAGTATTCTATACAAATTTAAGCCTGACAGCTTAAAAACGCAGACAAAATAAACGACCAAAATAATAAATTTTCTGTTCGCACTTGCTTATTAGGATGAAAATGGGTTAAATGGCTGATTGGACAAACTTTTAAAGTGAATTCGTTTCTGAACCCTTTATAAACCTGATATATTTTTGTAAATAAGACCTTTGATTTTCTTTTCTTTTTATTAATCTTAGCCCATCCCACGATGTCACACCTTAACGTTCGCATAGAAAATTACATTTAAAACAAAAGCAAATTTTAGAATTTGTTCTGTGTATCAGTCTTATTGATTACCTCTTTAACAGTTACCGCGGTATTCATAACAAAAAGTTAGCCACACTTTGTACACTACGTACAACGGGCTGCTAACTAGAATGCCGATTAAGCTTAGCACAAAGTTAATTCATAACAAACTTCTATCCGTCAGCTAACTTAGTAAATCAACTTCGAATTTTAATGATACCACATTATATGGTATCATTTTAGAATTTGTTCTGTGTATCAGTCTTATTGATTACCTCTTAAACAGTTACCGCGGTATTCATAACAAAAAGTTAGCCACACTTTGTACACTACGTACAACGGGCTGCTAACTAGAATGCCGATTAAGCTTAGCACATAGTTAATTCATAACAAACTTCTATCCGTCAGCTAACTTAGTAAATCAACTTCGAATTTTAATGATACCACATTATATGGCTGAAAAATGTAACACGTTTTGCATTAATCATCGCTGGTTTTGTTATTTCATTTTTTGTTTTTCCCTCCACATGTAAATATTTAAAAAAGTTTTTTAAATTAAAATAATGTTGGTCCGTGACTCAGTAACAGAAATTATATAAGGAATTCGTTACATACAACCCTATTTTAGAAATTTTAATGATGCTCATTTAAATTAAAAGAGTATTACCCCACCGGGTAATAATTCGAAAATCGATGATTTCAAATCTATCGTAGGCGACTTTTTTGGACGTGTTTGCTGTTTCTGAAGCCTGGTTGAAACCTTTCATTTCAAATCGTTGTATTAAGATCCCTGGCTTTAAATTTTGCAGAAATTATCGTTTGATTTCATGAGAAGATATGTTGGCATTTGTCTCGCAGGGGTATTAATTTTAGAAAAGTATTTTAACTTTTTGAATATACACCATAAGCAATTAACGAGAAAAATTTTTCATAACCAAATAATGCGAATGCTAAAAATTTGTAAATTTTACAGTTTCCGCTTGATGTAGCTAGTTTTTAATATTACAAATGTTAATACCAATTACAAATAAAATTAATATTATTCTTTTTTAGATTTATGTCTCAAAGAAATGGGGATTTACTAAGTACGATCGTGAACGTTACGAAGAATTGCGTAATGAAAATCGCTTAGAGCCTGATGGTTGCAATGTCAAATATAGACCAGAGCATGGCCCTATGGCAATATGGGGAAAAGTACAACGTGATATATGCCTAAACTTAATAATAAAGTGTTTGCAGATTTCTTGAGTTGTGTGATATATCTCAAATTTATGTAATTTTCCATCAATAAAAGTATTTAAAACATGTAATTGTGTTTATTTAATTTAATACTACAGTACTGCAAATGATTGTTTTCGATTTGTGCACTTACAAATTTCTATATAATGTATCAAGGTACTCAAACTAACTGCCTATTTGTAGAATTTTTAAATTTTGTTTTGTAAGTTAAAATGTAAGTTAAGCGAGTGACTTTTGCACTCGCGTTCTACAAACAGGCAGTAAAAGTTTTAGACAAAATCATGCACAACTATAGTTGCCAAATTAAAATTTCATGAAAATTGTCAAATTTAGGGCATAAATCGTCGAAAGGTTATGTGAGACAAATGGTAGGGGTCAGTGATCGGGAAGGGTTCAAACAACGCCTAGGGTTCCTAAACGGATCACCCCTAGACAGGTAAAAATTCAGCTTAAAGGTAGTACGACTATGGTCTGAAAAAGTACAGTCCGTTGCCACCCTCCAATCCACAACAAGTTGATCGTCGCGGTTCACTAATGTCAGATCTATTACTGCCTGCCTACCCTTATTAGAGATAATAAGGGTATAAAATCAAACATTAGCCCACCCCTTTTGTTAATGTCGGCGCTCCCCCATTGGTTATGATGTGCATTGACATCGCAGCCCTATACAAGGATTGCACCTTTTTTTCTTGCATATGCCGTCAATTCCTACACCTCTGTGCCAGGCGGATCTTTTGCCTCGTGCGGTATATACACCGAAGCCAGTGTAAGAGTTCGCTTACCTTTGGCTTCTCCATTTACGACGGTCAAGTCACCGCACCTGAAAGAATGAGAGATGAGAAAATTCAATTCATTCCTCGCTAGTATACACGTTCTTAGCTTGTCCTCAGTAAACGGGATAAACATAGTGTATCCCGTAACCTTAATCCGCAAACCTTATTTTTAGGCTCTTGGAGGCTCTTGAAGAAGGGCTACGTCCGTCCGAGTACTTGTTCGACCGAAGCTGCCTCTCAATTGTGCAGATTTCTTTGCACCACTAACAGCTTCTTTGGTCCTGTCATGCTTCGGATACCGGAACCTGACATTACCTAGTCCGAACTAAACATCCATGGACTTCTGCCACAGCTCGGCACTGATCCTCCCATCTGGATCATCCCGATCGTTGACAGCCACCTGTAGATGACTTGCAGGCTCGTCGACTTCTTCACGATCTTGTTCGATGAAGAAGGTTGATCATCCCAGATCTGAAATTCTTAATGGTCTCCTTATTGGGGCAATTAGAAGTTTCAGTCGGAGATGTACCAGACCTCTTCAATGAACTCGGTGGCTTCGGCACTGGTTTGGAAGACTTGTTCCTGCCAGAGCCTTTCCCATATTGGCCTCCGTACGGGAGCCACTAGTGGAATCGAACGGAGGATTACTAGTATGCTTCCCCGTATCCGTTACCTTAGCCACTTTGCCTGCTGTCTTGGGTTACGCCCCTTTTCCCTTCGCAGCTCCTTGCGAAGACATGAGCGCCTTGGTCATTGGGGCAACAGCTCCCTTTTATTTATCCCTGCGACAGGTTGACGAAACCCCAAGCCCTATTCTAGTTCGGGCAGTATCCGGGCCGGCGACTACATCCACGTGCTTTTTTAAGAAATAGGACCAAGCCAACACGGTACTGACAGGGCCGTAAATTCTTTCAATTTTGCGACACTTTGACGGTGCCGTCTCAGAAGGTATACCTCGCAGTAAACGTTGAAGGATCTCTCTTTGCCATCTTATTTGGATATGCTAGAGATGTCCTCGTCCCGTTCCGCGCCTTCTCCTTCGTTCGGCTGGTGTTCTTCATGTCACGTGAAGGGGCGCTTGGCATATCCTCCAAGGCACCCTGCCGAACGATTTGTGGACAATCTTCTCCCGAGTGTCCCCCTGATGTCCCCTGGTCCCGCAGGTGGGAGAAGCATGCTCCTCGTCAGAGAGCAGTCAGCCTCTCCAACCCCTGAGTAGCCCCGGTTTTACCACAGGAGTCACTCGACGGTCCCAGAAGACCATCCACATATAAGTCGGTCAGTACCAGTCTCCTGCTCAATTATACTCATGAACAGTCGAAAGGGTACTTTCCGACATCCCGTCCGTGACGTCCGAATGACCGTCTTCTCTTCCCTGGTCGATCGCGACCTTCAAACTTTGGTTTTTTGTGTGTAATTAAGAGGGTTTAATGTTTGTTCCCACAAGTATGCTCGTACAGACGGACCATACAACGCAGTGACGGCGTGCGTGGACTAACATACAACAGCGATTTGCACTGACGCTGAGGGGAGCTGTTAACTAGTTTCTTTTCGCACTATCTAGCCACACAGCCCCTCGGCACTGCTACCACCACCCCGTTGACCTTAAAAGTGCATATGTCGCGCACCAACCACTGTTAAAGCCCCCACCTTAAAAGAGGCGAACCGGCGTGCGACGAAAAGAAATTATCGAAATAAATTCTGTTGTGATCAGGGGTTTTTACATTTTCCAATAGTCGCAGTACAACATCTGCGTCCAACCCGATTTGACGAGCATAATTATCACTAGCCTCCTGCGTATGGTATACAGTTAAACAAATACCCATTTGAAGAGCAGAGACACCACAATTTGTAACCAAAACGAATTTGTTTATTTTTTATGTACATTACATTAGTGGCGACCAAAATATGGTACCAATTGCTCATCGATCGACAAATCGGCACACCATATGCCGAACTGCATGAATTGGGAGTTTGCTATGTCTATCAATGGTCTAACCTGAGAAAATTAAAAGTCGATTAAAAATCAACGTCAATCTCATAAAAATAAATTTTATTTACCTTGGTGAGCTTATCATTTAAATCCAAATTAATGTTGTTTTTAAAATGAATACATCGTTTTATGACTTTGAACACTTTACGTGGCATACTTTGTTTAACCATAGGGTTGTCCAGGTATGGATCATTTGACCAGTACTCTTCAATTAATGGCAAAGTGTTAAATCCTAACATGAGGATTCTATTTTCATTCAATGAAATTTCAATAATTTGTTGTGCATAGTTATTTGATTCTTTTATGATAAAATCAAGCATTTCCATTATCAAAAAACCTCTCAAAATGCTGCAGTGGTGACAATCCTTTAATTTTAGAGAATGAGATTGATCGAGTTTTCAGTAACTCATTTGAATTGGGTTGTAAAACAAATTGAATATTTTCTGATCTATCAGTCCGCTGTGTCCATTTTGGATCTTTAAATGTTCGTATGGAACTGTCCTTTATTTTGACACGTTTTGTTTTACTCATGGCTACTGCAGATGTTGATGGTTGATCAATAATGTGATTATCCTGCGAAGACTTCTCTTGATTTCGGCCATATATTTCAAACGGGCCAGCAACTTCTTACAAAGCAGCATTCTAAATTAAAAACGAAATAAGCCATGCATACAAACATATACATATAAGTATGAATTGGAAAAAATAACATGAAGATAAATAAACGGTATCATTTATGGGAATTTTATTTTCGTCTACGTATTCCTCATCTGTTAGTGCATTGATTATATCTGGAGGAAGTACACAAACGGTGTCCACACCATCATCCTCGTCCTCACTTATAGCCATTATTTCTTGAATGGTCAAAATTTTACGCGTCATTTTTTATTCAAAATACGATTTAAAGATTTAAAGACACTAGAAACACAACAAAATTTACAACTAGGTGACGAAAAAGTAATGAGCACAACACTTTTTCACTACACTGAATAACTTTCAACACTCTTGCTACATAGTATTGTTTAAAAAGGCTTATTTCTGGGTATTCAGTTTAGAAACAGTACCTTAACTTGTAGAAAAAAGAAACACATGCAGCCCAAAGTTTATTTTATATGTTGAATAGCGGCCAAAGTTCGCGCTTGCGAACATCAATATTTACCGCTGTCTAAATCAACTTTGTTGTAGTTTTTTGTTATATGTGGTAATATATGGTGTAGAAAAATCATGTGTAGCTTGAAAAATATTTTATTAATAAAATTGTTAATTATTGTTCATTTAAACTTAGAGTACATACGATAAGTATTCTATACAAATTTAAGCCTGACAGCTTAAAAACGCAGACAAAATAAACGATCAAAATAATAAATTTTCTGTTCGCACTTGCTTATTAGGATGAAAATGGGTTAAATGGCTGACTGGACAAACTTTTAAAGTGAATTCGTTTCTGAACCCTTATAAACCTGATATATTTTTGTAAATAAGACCTTTGATTTCCATTTCTTTTTTATTAATCTTAGCCCATCCCAAGATGTCACACGTTAACGTTCGCATAGAAAATTACATTTAAAACAAAAGCAAATTTTAGAATTTGTTCTGTGTATCAGTCTTATTGATTACCTCTTTAACAGTTACCGCGGTATTCATAACAAAAAGTTAGCCACACTTTGTACACTACATACAACGAGCTGCTAACTAGAATGCCGATTAAGCTTAGCATATAGTTAATTCATAACAAACTTCTATCCGTCAGCTAACTTAGTAAATCAACTTCGAATTGTAATGATACCACATTATATGGCTGAAAAATGTAACACGTTTTGCATTAATCATCGCTGGTTTTGTTATTTAATTTTTTGTTTTTCCCTCCACATGTAAATATTTAAAAAAGTTTTTAAAATTAAAATAATGTTGGTCCGTGACTCAGTAACAGAAATTATATAAGGAATTCGTTACATACAACCCTATTTTAGAAATTTTAATGATGCTCATTTAAATTGAAAGAGTATTACCCCACCGGGTAATTATTCGAAAATCGATGATTTCAAATCTATCGTAGGCGACTTTTTTGGACGTGTTTGCTGTTTCTGAAACCTGGTTGAAACCTTTCATTTCAAATCGTTGTATTAACATCCCTGGCTTTAAATTTTGCAGAAATTATCGTTTGGTTTCATGAGAAGATATGTTGGCATTTGTCTCGCAGGGGTATTAAATTTAGAAAAGTATTTTAACTTTCTGAATATACACCTTAAGCAATTAACGAGAAAAATTTTTCATAACCAAATAATGCGAATGCTAAAAATTTGTAAATTTTACAGTTTCCGCTTGATGTAGCTAGTTTTTAATATTACAAATGTTAATACCAATTACAAATAAAATTAATATTATTCTTTTTTTAGATTTATGTCTCAAAGAAATGGGGATTTACTAAGTACGATCGTGAACGTTACGAAGAATTGCGTAATGAAAATCGCTTAGAGCCTGATGGTTGCAATATGGGAAAAAGTACAACGTGATGTATATGCCTAAACTTAATAATAAAGTTTTAACAGATTTCTTGAGTTGTGTGATATATCTCAAATTTATGTAATTTTCCATCAATAAAAGTATTTAAAACATGTAATTGTGTTTATTTAATTTAATACTACAGTACTGCAAATTATTGTTTTCGATTTGTGCACTTACAAATTTCTATTTAATGTATCAAGGTACTCAAACTAACTGCCTGTTTGTAGAATTTTTAAATTTTGTTTTGTAAGTTAAAATGTAAGTTAAGCGAGTCACTTTTGCACTCGCGTTCTACAAATAGGCAGTAAGAGATTTAGACAAAATCATGCACAACTATAGTTGCCAAATTAAAATTTCATGAAAATTGTCAAATTTAGGGCATAAATCGTCGAAAGGTTATGTTTGACCCAAAAATCGTCACATCTGTGGGCTAATTACACTGTGAGACAAATGGTAGGGGTCAGTGATCGGGAAGGGTTCAAACCACGCCTAGGGTTCCTAAACGGATCACCCCTAGACAGGTAAAAATTCAGCTTAAAGGTACGACTATGGTCTGAAAAAGTACAGTCCGTTGCCACCCTCCAATCCACAACAAGTTGATCGTCGCGGTTCACTAATGTCAGATCTATTACTGCCTGCCTACCCTTATTACAGATAATAAGATTGTTAGTAGTTATAAAATCAAACATTAACCCACCCCTTTTGTTGATGTCGGCGCTCCCCCATTGGTTATGATGTGCATTGACATCGCAGCCCTATACAAGGATTGCACCTTTTCTTCTTGCATATGCCGTCAATTCCTACACCTCTGTGCCAGGCGGATATTTTGCCTCGTGCGGTATATACACCGAAGCCAGTGTAAGAGTTCGCTTACCTTTGGCTTCTCCATTTACGACGGTCAAGTCACCGCACCTGAAAGAATGAGAGATTAGAAAATTCAATTCATTCCTCGCTAGTATACACGTTCTTAGCTTGTCCTCAGTAAATGGGATAAACATAGTGCATCCCGTAACCTTAATCCGCAAACCTTATTTTTATTTATCCAAGGCTCTTGGATTAGGGCTACGTCCGTCCGAGTTCTTGTTCGACCGAAGCTGCTTCTCAATTGTGCAGATTTCTTTGCACCACTAACAGCTTCTTTGGTCCTGTCATGCTTCGGATACCGGAACCTGACATTACCTAGCCCGAACTTAACATCCATGGACTTCTGCCACAGCTCGGCACTGATCCTCCCATCTGGATTATCCCGATCGAAGACAGCCACCTGTAGATGACTTCCAGGCTCGTCGACTTCTTCACTCTCTTGTTCGATGAAGAAGGTTGATCATCCCAGATCTGAAATTCTTAATGGTCTCCTTATTGGGGCAATTATAAGTTTTAGTCGGAGATGTACCAGACCTCTTCAATGAGCTCGGTGGCTTCGGCACTGGTTTGGAAGACTTGTTCTTGCCAGAGCCTTTCCCATATTGGCCTCCGTACGGGAGCCACTAGTGGACTCGAACGGAGGATTACTAGTCTGCATCCCCGTATCCGTTACCTTAGCCACTTTGCCTGCTGTATTGGGTTACGCCCCTTTTCCCTTCGCAGCTCCTTTCGAAGACATGAGCGCCTTGGTCATTTGGGCTACAGCTCCCTTTTCTTCATCCCTGCGACAGGTTGACGAAACCCCAAGCCCTATTCTAGTTCGGGCAGTATCCGCGCCGGCGACTACATCCACCTGCTTTTTTCGTTCGGCTTGTGTTCTTCATGTCACGTGAAGGGGCGCTTGGCATATCCTCCAAAGCACCCTGCCGAACAATTTGTGGACAATCTTCTCCCGAGTGTCCCCCTGATGTCCCCTGGTCCCGCAGGTGGGAGAAGCATGCTCCTCGTCAGAGAGCAGTCAGCCTCTCCAACCCCTGAGTAGCCCCGGTTTTACCACAGGAGTCACTCGACGGTCCCAGAAGACCATCCACATATAAGTCGGTCAGTACCAGTCTCCTGCTCAATTATACTCATGAACAGTCGAAAGGGTACTTTCCGACATCCCGTCCGTGACGTCCGAATGACCGTCTTCTCTTCCCTGGTCGATCGCTTCAAACTTTGGTTTTTTGTGTGTAATGAAGAGGGTTTATTGTTTGTTCCCACAAGTATGCTCGTACAGACGGACCATACAACGCAGTGACGGCGTGTGTGGACTAACATACAACAGCGCCTTGCACTGATGCTGAGGGGAGCTGTTAACGACTAGTTTCTTTTCGCACTAACTAGCCACACAGGCCTTCGGCACTGCTACCACCACCCCGTTGACCTTAAAATTGCAAATGTCGCGCACCAACCACTGTTAAAGCCCCCACCTTAAAAGAGGCGAACCGGCGCACAGTGGCGCCCGTAGAGCAAGCGAGGTTGCAAAAATCAAAATTTTCATGAGTGCCGACGAAGTTTTGAATAAACCCATGTTATAGGAAACTTTTCAACGATTTCAAATATGCCACTCTTAATAATATCACATTTTTAGTTTAGAAGATATAACCGTTCAAAGTTGACCGACTTTCGGTTTTCAAAAAAACACACAATTTTTAGTCAATTTGTTGCGATTTCAGGTGTAATATCACGAAAAATAGGTAACGAATCGCCTTATTTTTTGTTTGTATTGATTGATGTATTTATTAAATGTATAATGATAAAAAAAAAAATAACTGTTTGCTCTGTGTTTCTCCTGGTAAATCACTATTTAAAAACTATCCGTTTTTTCACTATTTTTCAACTTTGACGGAAAATAAAAAAAAACTATATTTTTCTATATTTGCCATATTTGAAAAACCTGTTCTTTGATTAGTTCTTTACATAATTCAAAATTTTTATCTGCCCGTACGTGCCCGTTTGGCTTCTAGAGGTAAAAAAGTTTAAAAAGACATGGTTGCAGAAATTGTATGGCGTCCATCCCTTATATGTTTTGACTGACAGTAGTTTGATCTAATAGTTTGAAAAAAACTACTCATTGAAATTAGCAGGTATGTACCTCACATAAACAATACTTTGGCGTACAAATGGTCAGGAACAATATTGACTTATGGTCCCTACAGGTAGGCACAAATCTTATTTGGACACGTGCATAATATCAAAATTGCATTATTCAGCCTAAATCCATATGTATGCAGGGAACAGATAAATTTTTAGGCATGGTAGCATAAGCCTATATATTGCAAAATAAGCATAATGCCTGGATTAGTCTACGCCTGAAAGTTGGCGCAACAATTACTGAAACCATTAAACAATTTAAGTACTGAAAACATGGCGTTGAACAATTTAAAATTATTTGAACTGTTTAGAAAGTCAACCACACCAAAGTTTTTCACGGAAGTGAAAATTCTTCCTGAGAAGTTGACATTGATCAGCAAATGGGGCTGCGATGGATCAAATATATATAGAAAATATATTGAATACAATTACGAGTTCCACCTGACCATGGTTGACGAAAAAGTCGTAAACGAACTGACAGGAACAACCTCAACAATGTCATGCCCGATTTGCAAAAAGAGTCAGAAGAACTTTTTTCAATTCAATTCAATTTATTTCATATATAATATGTTACATCTCAATTTTATATAATTAGTTGTAAAGAATTTAAGATAAGTATCTTTTTCTGCTTAATTATAACATATTTCAATTAGTTATCATATACATATATATAGACAGAATTATTTTGGAGGTAAAAATTTAGCAAAAACCTATTTAAACCCCTTTTTTCGTTTTATTTTTATATTTTTTTTTATCGATTTTTTACTATTATTTGTCAGAAGAACTTTGGTAATTTAAACGATTCTACAAATGAGGAGAATTACGAATATGGAATGTCACCAATGCACGCAAGGATAAGGTGTATGGAATTCTTGCTAAAACTGGCATATACCCTACCACAAGAGGAGGAAAACTTCGATGAAAATACATCAATAAAGGATAAGGAGAAGATCAGAAAGAAGCAAATACAGGAGGCTTTTTTTAAACAAGTTGGACTAAAAGTAGACTGTCCCAAGCACGGATACGGTAACTCAAACGATGGAAACACTTCTAGGAGATTTTTTGAAAATGATGAGGCAGTAACTAGAATCATTGGAATTGACAATCAAATCGTGAAAAGATTGGGAACGATCTTGGATGTTTTAAACTGCAAAGAAAATGTCAATTCTACAAAATATGGAGAATATGCGTCGAAAACTGCATCTCTTTTAGCAGAAATGTATCCACAGAAGAAGTTGACCCCGACCGTCCATAAAATATTGGCGCATGACAAAGATATAATTGAGAACCAGTCTTTGCCAATTGGAGAGCTTTCTGAAGAAGCACAGGAGTCTCTTAACAAATTTTATAAAATATATATATTGCACAACACATTCAAAGCATCAAGGGTAAGGCAAAATAAGGACCTCTTCAACATGTTGGCAGCATTTCTTGACCTCAAGAAATACGTTTAACATCAATGGTTATATACTATATGATACCAAGGACCCTCGAGATAGAGCTTGTGGTGGTTCTGCCATTTTGATAAAAAATCGAGTCAAACACTACCTAATGTGTGATCATCGTGAGGATTATCTCCAAGCAACGAACATTTGTGTTGAAGAGCTGAATCGTAGCATTGTAATCTCATCTTTATACTCTCCACCTAGATTTTCAATATCAGAAAGCCAATATTGTGAATATTATAAATCACTAGGACCCTGTTTCCTGGCCGCTGGCGATTATAACGCTAAACATACCTTCTGGGGGTCACGACTAATAACACCAAAGGGTCGTGTTTTGTTTAATACAATCTCTAAAATGAATTTAAATGTTGTCGCGAGCGGCCAACCAACATATTGGCCTGCTGACCCGCAAAAAATTCCAGATGTCATCGATTTTGGCGTGGTTAAAAACATCCCCACAGAAACGATTCACGTTGAAGCTTCCCTAGAATTATCTTCCGACCACACACCTACAATTGTTACTATAATGAACCCCAATAGAATTGTATCTCCGACTGGTTACCTAGCGACGTCAGCCACACAAATAAATTGGTTAAAATATAAAAAATATCTCAGTGCCCATTGCACAGAAAATATTCCGCTCAGTACACCGGAGTATGTAGATCGCTCTATTGATAATTTTGACAGTTTTCTGAAACTAGCAGTTCAACATTCCAATATTGCCCCCAAAAAAACAAAAACTATTAAAATATATTCCACAGATGTCGAGCGTCTCTTGTCTGAAAAAAGGAGGGCACGAAGAGAGTGGCAATTGCACAGATCTCCTCAACTTAAGAACTTGCTAAAAGAGTGTACAAAAAGATTAAGAAAGTTATTGCAGACTCAGAAAACGGCTTCTCTGGAAAAATATCTTAAGGAACTTGATGCAACTCCACAATCGGACTACTCATTATGGCGTGCAGCTAGAAACCTCAAAAGGCCAGTTGTCTCTAAACCACCATTAAGAAACTTGAATGGAAGTTGGGCAAGAAATGATGTTGAAAAAAGAAATCTGTTTGTAAGTCACTTGAAAAACGTATTTACACCTAATATATCTCACAATATTGCGGTCGATTTACCACCTGTTGCTGCTAGAGCAGTTATTCCAATAAGATTTGAGATGAGAGAAATCGAAAAGGTTATATGTGACTTAAACACTAAGAAGGCACCTGGCATTGATAAGATCAGCAATAAAATGCTATTAGAGCTACCTCGCGTAGCAAAGAAAATTATTCTTTTTATTTTTAATGCTATTTTACGCCTTGAATACTTTCCTCAAAAATGGAAGGTTTCCTTAGTTACCATGATACCAAAGCCAGGTAAAGATCATACGAAAGTTGAGTCTTATAGGCCTATTAGCTTATTATCAAATATGTCAAAGCTATTTGAGAAATTATTAGTTTCAAAGTTAACACCGATTTTAAGTGAAAATAGATGTATTCCAAACCATCAATTCGGATTTAGAAGAAAACACAGCACAATTGAACAAACTCATCGAATAGTAAATGTCATAAGAAAAACATTTGAAGAAAAAAAATATTGCTCAGCACTCTTCATCGATGTTTCGCAAGCTTTTGACAAAGTCTGGCATGAAGGCTTATTACACAAATTGAAGCAAAATTTACCAGCAAACACACACAAACTGTTAGAAAGCTACTTAGTCGGTCGTCAATTTATTATTAAAGAAGGAAATTCCTTAAGTTCACCTCAGCCGATTGGCGCTGGAGTCCCACAGGGCAGCATCCTGGGCCCTCTATTATACTTAATTTATACTTCGGACATGCCAACAAACAACTACACCCAAACTTCAACATTTGCAGACGACACAGCTTTTCTAAGCGTCCACGAAAACCGTTATGAAGCATCTCGTTACCTACAGCATCATATATTTCAACTAGAAATATGGCTAAGACAATGGAGGATAATGGTCAATGAGCAAAAATGCGTACATATAACATTCACCCTGCGCCGGGAATCTTGCCCCCCTATTACAATCAATAATCAAATTATTCCTCAACATTCGCATGTAAAATATCTCGGTATACATCTGGATCGGCGATTAACGTGGAAATGCCATATAGAGGCAAAATTAACTCAAATGAAACTAAAAGCCATCCAAATTCATTGGCTTATTGGAAGAAATTCTGTTCTTAGACTCGATTGCAAGCTTCTACTTTACAACTCTATCTTAAAGCCTATCTGGTGCTACGGTATTCAACTATGGGGCACTGCCTCGGCCTCTAATATCGAAAAAATTCAAAGGCGCCAAAATAAACTTCTTCGTATAATCACAGCCGCCCCCTGGTATGTTAAAAACTCAAACATTCATAAGGATCTCAACGTGCCATTAGTAAAAACTATGATTACAAAATATGCAGTAAAATATTTAAAAAGACTTGAACAACACCCAAATCCTTTAGCTCGAAATATTTTAAATCATGGCGGCCACACTCGCTTAAGGAGAAGAGACACTGCAGCACTTACCCAACTAGATGAGAGATAAACACCTATATAAGTGAACAGAACCCGTGATGAAGAAAATTTTTGTCTGGCACTGGCAGGACATAAATAAAGTATTAGGTTAAGATTTGATAAATTATTGTTAGTTCATATTAAATATATGAAGATTCAATAAATAAATAACCAAAAAAAAAAAAAAAAAAAAAAATCTTCCGATCCACTTATTTCTTCCCTGCGGCATGTGAAGTCACAAATAGAGTTACAAAATAATTATAGTTTAGAAATGGTTAGTCTTTTAGATATACCTTCTCTTACGAATTGTGATGAATATTTTACAGAAAATTTAAAAAATAAATTTAAAAAAAAAATAATTTTTTTTTTAATTTGTTGGGTAATAATTTAAAACATAAAACCCTTAAGAAAAAAAATAAAAACAATCTAAAAATGTAAAAATAATTTTTTTTAGTTACCATAAAATTGATTTTTCTACTAATTTTAACTTTGATAACCCATAAGTAGACCCCTACAAAGCGTAGCACCCTTTCCAAACGCTCATTTCATAGGCTGAACAGTTATCTATCATATGCTGTTTAAACTGTTCAATTATCTTATTCTGTTCAAAAGATATGATTTTTGCAACGAAAAAACTCAAATGGCGCCACTGTGCGGCGTGCAGGAGCTCAGTAAACATAGCAGTTGGAACGACGAAAAGAAATTATCGAAATAAATTCTGTTGTGATCGGGGGTTTTTAAATTTTCCAGTAGTCGCAGTACAACATCTGCGTCCAACCCGATTTGACGATCATAATTATCACTAGCCTCCTGCGTATGGTATACAGTTAAACAAATACCCATTTGAAGAGCATAGACACCACAATTTGTAACCAAAACGAATTTCTTTATTTTTTATGTACATTACATGAGTGGCGACCAAAATATGGTACCAATTGCTCATCGATCGACAAATCGGCACACCATATGCCGAACTGCATGAATTTGGAGTTTGCTATGTCTATCAATGGTATAACCTGAGAAAATTAAAAGTCGATTAAAAATCAACGTCAATCTCATAAAAATAAATTTTATTTACCTTGGTGAGCTTATCATTTAAATCCAAATTAATGTTGTTTTTAAAATGAATACATCGTTTTATGCCTTTGAACACTTTACGTGGCATACTTTGTTTAACCATAGGGTTGTCCAGGCATGGATCATTTGACCAATACTCTTCAATTGATTGCAAAGTGTTACATCCTAACATGAGAATGCCTAAGAAACGTCTTAGTCTATTTTCATTCAATGAAATTTCAATAATTTGTTGTTGTGCATAGTTATTTGATTCTTTTATGATAAAATCAAGCATTTCCATTATCAAAAAACCTCTCAAAATGCTGCAGTGGTGACAGTCCTTTAATTTCAGAGAATGGCCTTGATCGAGTTTTCAGTAACTCATTTGAATTGAGTTGTAAAACAAATTGAATATTTTCTGATCTATCAGTCCGCTGTGTCCATTTTGGATCTTTAAATGTTCGTATGACACTGTCCTTTATTTTGACACGTTTTGTTTTACTCATGGCTACTGCAGATGTTGATGGTTGATCAATAATGTGATTATCCCGCGAAGACTTCTCTTGATTTCGGCCATATATTTCGAACGGGCCAGCAACTTCTTACAAAGCAGCATTCTAAATTAAAAACGAAATAAGCCATGCATACAAACATATACATATAAGTATGAATTGGAAAAAATAACATGAAGATAAATAAACGGTATCATTTATGGGAATTTTATTTTCGTCTACGTATTCCTCATCTGTTAGTGCATCGATTATATCTGGAGGAAGTACACAAACGGTGTCCACACCATCATCCTCGTCCTCACTTATAGCCATTATTTCTTGAATGGTCAAAATTTTACGCGTAATTTTTTATTCAAAATACGATTTCAAGATTTAAAGACACTAGAAACACAACAAAATTTACAACTAGGTGACGAAAAAGTAATGAGCACAACACTTTTTCACTACACTGAATAACTTTCAACACTCTTGCTACATAGTATTGTTTAAAAAGGCTTATTTCTGGGTATTCAGTTTAGAAACAGTACCTTTACTTGTAGAAAAAAGAAACACATGCAGCCCAAAGTTTATTTTATATGTTGAATAGCGGCCAAAGTTCGCGCTTGCGAACATCAATATTTACCGATGTCTAAATCAACTTTGTTGTAGTTTTTTGTTATATGTGGTAATATATGGTGTAGAAAAATCATGTGTAGCTTGAAAAATATTTTATTAATAAAATTGTTAATTATTGTTCATTTAAACTTAGAGTACATACGATAAGTATTCTATACAAATTTAAGCCTGACAGCTTAAAAACGCAGACAAAATAAACGATCAAAATAATAAGTTTTCTGTTCGCACTTGCTTATTAGGATGAAAATGGGTTAAATGGCTGATTGGACAAACTTTTAAAGTGAATTCGTTTCTGAACCCTTTATAAACCTGATATATTTTTGTAAATAAGACCTTTGATTTTCATTTCTTTTTTATTAATCTTAGCCCATCCCACGATGTCACACGTTAACGTTCGCATAGAAAATTACATTTAAAACAAAAGCAAATTTTAGAATTTGTTCTGTGTATCAGTCTTATTGATTACCTCTTTAACAGTTACCGCGGTATTCATAACAAAAAGTTAGCCACACTTTGTACACTACGTACAACGAGCTGCTAACTAGAATGCCGATTAAGCTTAGCACATAGTTAATTCATAACAAACTTCTATCCGTCAGCTAACTTAGTAAATCAACTGCGAATTGTAATGATACCACATTATATGGCTGAAAAATGTAACACGTTTTGCATTAATCATCGCTGGTTTTGTTATTTAATTTTTTGTTTTTCCCTCCACATGTAAATATTTAAAAAAGTTTTTAAAATTAAAATAATGTTGGTCCGTGACTCAGTAACAGAAATTATATAAGGAATTCGTTACATACAACCCTATTTTAGAAATTTTAATGATGCTCATTTAAATTGAAAGAGTATTACCCCACCGGGTAATTATTCGAAAATCGATGATTTCAAATCTATCGTAGGCGACTTTTTTGGACGTGTTTGCTGTTTCTGAAACCTGGTTGAAACCTTTCATTTCAAATCGTTGTATTAACATCCCTGGCTTTAAATTTTGCAGAAATTATCGTTTGGTTTCATGAGAAGATATGTTGGCATTTGTCTCGCAGGGGTATTAAATTTAGAAAAGTATTTTAACTTTCTGAATATACACCTTAAGCAATTAACGAGAAAAATTTTTCATAACCAAATAATGCGAATGCTAAAAATTTGTAAATTTTACAGTTTCCGCTTGATGTAGCTAGTTTTTAATATTACATATGTTAATACCAATTACAAATAAAATTAATATAATTCTTTTTTTAGATTTATGTCTCAAAGAAATGGGGATTTACTAAGTACGATCGTGAACGTTACGAAGAATTGCGTAATGAAAATCGCTTAGAGCCTGATGGTTGCAATGTCAAATATAGACCAGAGCATGGCCCTATGGCAATATGGGAAAAAGTACAACGTGATGTATATGCCTAAACTTAATAATAAAGTTTTTGCAGATTTCTTGAGTTGTGTGATATATCTCAAATTTATGTAATTTTCTATCAATAAAAGTATTTAAAACATGTAATTGTGTTTATTTAATTTAATACTACAGTACTGCAAATGATTGTTTTCGATTAGTGCACTTACAAATTTCTATATAATGTATCAAGGTACTCAAACTAACTGCCTGTTTGTAGAATTTTTAAACTTTGTTTTGTAAGTTAAAATGTAAGTTAAGCGAGTCACTTTTGCACTCGCGTTCTACAAACAGGCAGTAAGAGTTTTAGACAAAATCATGCACAACTATAGTTGTCAAATTAAAATTTATAGACCAGTGGTGTCAAATATGATTGTGTTGGTGCGATTACTCTTGTCTCTTACATTCCCAGCGGGAGAAATCTGCGGTTGCGAGGCCTATTACGAGGCCTTATTAATATACATATTTTGCTATGAAGACTTTAGAGCAATTAATAATAACACAATTATCGAAAAATCTTGAGTTATTGACAGACACAATCAGTTATTATTTAAATAAATTTAATTTGGAACCTGCATTTCGCAGAAACTGCTTATTTTTTGGAAAAATTGAGCACTTGACAATATATGAAGTCTTTTTACAACCTTATACAATTCTTTCCAATATTTTTAATTTTGTGCTCAACATACCTTTGCGAATGCCAACAATGAAAATAATATTTGCACATACCAATGCAAATAATAACCCCATTAAGCTTAAAAATATTCTATAATTATTAACCGCCATTATAAAAAGAGAAGATTTTACTAGCCTATAAAAATATACTTTTATTTACCAATAATATCTTCTAAATTTAAATTGCAGTTTCGAAACATCAAAACATTTTTTAGGTTTGTGGACGTTAAACAATAAAGTTTCATTAATACATCAATAATACACATCTTCTTACCCAAAAATTTTACCTGCTGTCACATTTGCTTTTATGTGTATAGGTTTACACATAAATTGTAGGAAAACAAGACTTTTTTAACAAGTTTTTTAAATATTTTTACTTACTTAAGAAAAGTGTGTTCAAAGAAAAAAAACCCACCGACGCGATTGGTACAGAAAGAAAAATATTTTTACAAGCACAAAATACCAACAAATTCTTGTGGCTATTTTTTTCTTAATAATTTCTGCATTTTGGTACGTCTTTTTAACGAAAGAAAAAGGGACCCTTTAACAGGCATCAAAGAATTTTTTTTCACAAACAAAACACATATCGTTAGCTTAAATGCAAAACAATGTAGATATTATTTGTCAATCATTGTACAATGTTAAAAACAGAAATAAAACAAAACATAAACAAAGATAATAAATAAAAAATATATTATTTCTGTTTAGGGGCCTCAAAACAGGCCGTGTGATATAGCCCTGTGAATGAGAGTGTTTTGCAGTAAAAAATTATATTTTACGCTCGCAAAATAAAAGAGCGTAAGCGTACATGTGAGTTTTGCTGACACAATTGTGTATGACGCTGACATCCCTGTTATAGACACACAATTGTTGTGTGTTGTTTTTTCGTTCAAATCAAATTATGGATTGAGTTGGTTTATTTAAATCCAACTACTGATTTACATTGATTTGTTTGAAACGAACTACTGTTTTAACATTGATTTGGTTTTTCATAATGGATCATTCGAGCTGATTTAAAAAAAAAATACAGTAGTTGACACAACAATAATTTGCAGGGGTTTACTGCGTACATGGCTTGCGCTGCAAACAATCAACATTATGGTAGAGTTTTTTTTTTGCATTTATATTATCCCTCACAGTGTTTGCGCGCACACACACACATTCAACAACATCAAAAGGGCAATCGACGCAAAGGTAGAATTTTTTTTGCTTTGCGTATTTAAAATCAAGAAATACGCATGCAAGAGGCAGTTGATTGTGGGCAGTCAGGGAGTTGATTTTGGGATAGCGAGCGAGTTAGTTGGGTTTTTCTTTTCGGTAAGGCGTGTAAAAAGTAAAGTTCATGCGGTAAAGAGACAAAAGGTTCAAAAGTGTTTAAATATTAATATGAAAATATCTAATTTAAATATTAGTATGGAAAAGGTCTAAACAAATACTAAGATGGAAAATTAAAATATTAATGGAAAAGTGTCTAAAATAAAACATTAATAAGGAAAGTGACTAAATAAGATATTAATAAGATATAAGTGCCTAGAACACAAACAAATGCCTAATAAGAAAAAATCAATATTAAAAGTGTCTGGAACATTTAAAAAAGCTTTTCCTAAAATTCAAATACTTTAAATAAAACCCAGAAAATTTGCCAAACAAGGGAACTATTAATTGAAGTTCTTAATACTATTAATAATAAATTAATGATTTTACAAATACCATTTATTTTTGTGATGGAGCCAAGTGCTAATTAAGGCACCTAGATGTAGAGATTTATTACCTATGTATTACTTTCCTTGTTGAACTTAACTAAAATAAGACCAACAAACGTTATCTCCTGTAAACCCAAAGGAGTATTCGGCCAATGAAAAATTTTAAACGGGAACCTTCTATACAACTGGGAGTGTTTGAACAGCTTTTTCCTCAACGTATTTTGGCAAAAACAAAGCCGAGTTTACGCTAAGTAAACGACAAATTTTGATTAATGTATATTGAGCAAAAATAATAAATAAACGTCGCAAATAAGATTCTCAAAGTAATCAGGGTTCCTGTATTGAGCCCCAAAATTTTTATGTCAGGTATTAATCGCGTGTTCCACTTATAGCGTGAGTAACTGTATATTTATGTACGTACATGAATATAACTAGCTAAGTATGAACCCAAGAAATATTTTTCTTAAAAAAAATTAGACATGTTAATTTAACAAGAAAAATATCGACAAACAATGATAAACCTCAGAAAATTTACAAATCTATAACATTTATAGCAGGATTATCAGAGAGAATTAGGAAGACAAATATTTATGACAATGATAAGTATGAACTTGCTATGAAGAGTCATAACTCACTTGGAAAGTTGTTCAGTAAAACTGAAGACAAATTAAATAAGGATGACAGATCAAACCTAATATATAAGACTGTAATGGTAATGGTTAACAGTTGTGCAACAAATCATATGTGGGCACAACAAAGACTAAATTAAAGACTAGAATATCATCACACAAATCAGACCTGAAAAACAAAGACAAACCATTAGAACAAAAAACTGCACTTGCTGCCCACTGTGCAATAAGTGGTCACAAACCAGACTTTGAGAAAGTGAGAATACTGCAGGAAGAGAACAATTATAAAAAGAGATTTACGTTGGAAATGTTACATATAATAAATGTTCCAACAAACACACGACTTAATTATAAGATAGACACCGACAATTGCGCTCAATTATATCGACACATAATTAATAAACATAATAAGAAATGACAACTAGTTGATTAGTTGTGTTCAACGTTTTAGGTTTGTGAAAAAAGACGCGGTAAAAGAGATTAACCCTTTATGTACGTAATTTTTGAATTATAACTTGTATTGTTGTAAAATTCAAGAAAATTATTGTTTTTAGATTCCTTGAAAATGGTTAACGAAGTTAACCGAAATATCGGAGAAAATAAATTGTTAAAATAAAATAAAACAACAAAATTGGTTTTTATTTATATTTTATCGTCACAAGACCTTAAGCCGAAACAAATAAATAATCACACATAATAACACAGGTCAACAAAAGTAAAACACCCCACAAAAAAAAAGCCCTTAAAAAAAATTAAAACCAGAACAAGAATTTCATTTAAAAATCAGAAAATAAAAGAAGAAAAGAAGGAATTTTGTAAATCGATAACTGAAATAGAACCTCCTATAAGAAAACGAAGAATAAGTAAAAATATTATTATTATAGCTATTGGTAGTTAAATATTATAAATAAATGTGAAGTGCTTTTATAAAACTGAAGTGGACATGGAATTCTAAGTTTCTTTTATAATGGGTGCTACACCCAGAGAAAAACTATGTTTAAATATGGTCACCTCCAACAAAACTATTTTTAAAGAAAATGGTTAACAAATTACGGTTAAATTTAACCATATAATTGTCACCGACAACCATATTATGGTTAAATGTGTCCTCCATCAAGATGGCAAAACCATATTATGGTTGCCTCCGAACATGTTTTGGTCAATAATAACTAAAATATGTTTAACACTTATAATAGCATGTTTGGTTTCCAAACATAGCATGTTGCTCTTGGAGAAGAGGAATATACTATTGTTAATTTAAAATAAAATTATTGTCATATGTAACCATAACATGTTTAGAGGCAACCATAATATGGTTGTGGCTTCTTGATGGAGGACTAATTAAACAATAATATGGTTGTCAGTGACAATAATATGGTTAAATTTAAACATAATATGTTTAATTTTTTGTCTTAAAATAGTTTTGTTGGAGGTGACCATATTTAAACATGTTTTTTCTCTGCGTGTATGAAGAGCCAGGCTATGGTAAGTTGTACATAGCGTAACGATGGTTTTGTACCGGGACAGGCATAGGGATGTAGGGTATTTCACCTGTCGTAGGTTGGGGATGGGACAAATGTACCCCTATATGGCGAAACAGCGTGCCATATTGTCGCTCCGGCGGTTTTAAATATAATCCTTTCGCCGTGCTTCCTTCAGTGTGCTGTTTTTTATTTCTCCCTTGTAATTACTGATATTTTGAACATACTTCCAGGGGTGTGAAGTATGTTATATGCTTACGTGCCAAAACCCTGGTTGGGAATCACTTTGCTTACTGCACTAGCGGGTCAGCTCTATACCCCCCTTTACCGGTTTTGGGAAATGTTATCTAATTTTTTTCATTAAAGTTTTATAACGGCACGTAACACTATCATTACCCTTACAAGGCTTTTGAAACCAATCTATTAATATCATATTTCCTCTTCATATTACCAAGGTGTCCAAATATAAAAGTCTTGAATTAGATTCCCCTTTTAATTGTAAATGAAATGAGTTAAAAATATCAAACATTTCTATTCCTGATTCCGGAATTATAAAAAATAAATCATCAACATATAATAATAAATAAATGTTATTGAATTTAAATTAAGAAAAATGCATTAAAATTGGCTATGTCGAATCTTATTTACTAGGGAGATCGATTATTCGACTTTTTTCAAAAACCCGTTTTCAGCTTCTCACCATTTACATTGACTTCGCCCTTAGTGCAAATTAGAAGTATTAACCAAATTTGAACAAATTATCTACAAAATTGCAACTTGTACTTTGCGCACAAATTTAACATGGGCTGAAAACCATCCAGACGGACGGATAGACGTCGTTAGTTTACTTTTAAACAGAGTTCGAAAAATAACTGTACACTAAGGTAGTGTACCTATCTAACCGCACAAACTCTAAATCTTATTTTTTTTTTGTTTGTGAATTTGCACACAAACAAAATATTGTACATAACTATTGTGAGCTGATGACAAACACTTAGAAAACTTACCGAACTTATTTTAGAGTCCGTGTTAAGTTCTTTTGAGGTACTTATTCTGTATTTTTTAGTGAACACGTAGTTAAATTTTAGCTAACATGATATCTTTTTTAGTGTCTGCGTAGTTAACATGTATTGTTCTTACTATTTTTAAAGGAAATATTTAAAATAATAAATCCTCTGTATGTATGGGAAAGAAAATAAGAAATATAATCTTTTTAATGGTTTGTTTATTTATTGGAAAAAAACCCAAAATATATTTTGAAGTTGAGTTTTATAACAGGATTGCAAAAATATAAGAAACATGCAAAAGTATACTAATGTTTTAATAAAAAATAGTATTTATATCAAAAAATAAATCCTAATAGGTGATTATAACAGTCGCTTAAAAATAGAGTAAAAAAAGCAAGTGCGTTTGTGTTTTGAGAAATTTATTTAAAACTATCAAAGTGAATATTATAAGGGTAGACATTTTTATGCTTGGGTGTGTTGATCAAAAAAAATTTCTTACTTAAATTCATATGGCCAGAAAAAATATCATGCAAATTTGTGAAATTTACTGTTAACACTAAAACTAGTTACACTGCTGTATTGAAATTTATTCTAATTTATTTTTTGTAATACCAGAAATCAGTCTTCAGAATTTTGGGATGATTGGTCCATAATTTACCATAGGTCCAATACAAATTACCCTCCTAAAATTATCTTAGTTCGGATAAAACTTTTACGAATCATGATATTTTACTCAAGCCAGTGCAAAGTTCTAACAAGATATGCATAAAATGTTCTTATTTTCGGTCAATAATTTAATTCAGGTCTAAGCCGCAACTAATTTTAATGCTGACGTTCGTTATTGGTCGCACAAGGAAAAACATGCAATTGCATACTTATGGTTTCCCTGGTAATCAGTCTTATTAAGGTTCTCGATGTCGAAAACGACTCTGTAGTAGAGTAATGTAACACACATCCTGTGTTGTTTAATCTACTACAAAATTCGACTTACGTTTTTACCGACATCGAGAACCGTTATAAGGCTGATTTTTTCCATTTCAGAAATCGTTTTACATTTAGTAAATCTGCGACATTTGAATACCAAAATTGCACTTATTTTTCAATACATGCATAACATATTTAGTATATTAAATTGTAACGTAACTCGCTGATCGACTGATTCAACATCGCACAGCTTAAACGCCTTAAGCTGAGAAGTTGAAATTTGGACCGGACCTTGGTCTCTCACCAAATCAATCCACTAAGACGGAATTTTTGGAATTTCGAATGTAAAAAAGGGTAAAAACGTGTAAATACGCTAACTACATTTTTCTAAACTAAAAGAGTATTTAAAAGTATTTAAAAGTATTTAAAACATGTAATTGTGTTTATTTAATTTAATACTACAGTACTGCAAATGATTGTTTTCGATTTGTGCACTTACAAATTTCTATATAATGTATCAAGGTACTCAAACTAACTGCCTGTTTGTAGAATTTTTAAACTTTGTTTTGTAAGTTAAAATGTAAGTTAAGCGAGTCACTTTTGCACTCGCGTTCTACAAACAGGCAGTAAGAGTTTTAGACAAAATCATGCACAACTATAGTTGTCAAATTAAAATTTATAGACCAGTGGTGTCAAATATGATTGTGTTGGTGCGATTACTCTTGTCTCTTACATTCCCAGCGGGAGAAATCTGCGGTTGCGAGGCCTATTACGAGGCCTTATTAATATACATATTTTGCTATGAAGACTTTAGAGCAATTAATAATAACACAATTATCGAAAAATCTTGAGTTATTGACAGACACAATCAGTTATTATTTAAATAAATTTAATTTGGAACCTGCATTTCGCAGAAACTTTGCTTATTTTTTGGAAAAATTGAGCACTTGACAATATATGAAGTCTTTTTACAACCTTATACAATTCTTTCCAATATTTTTAATTTTGTGCTCAACATACCTTTGCGAATGCCAACAATGAAAATAATATTTGCACATACCAATGCAAATAATAACCCCATTAAGCTTAAAAATATTCTATAATTATTAACCGCCATTATAAAAAGAGAAGATTTTACTAGCCTATAAAAATATACTTTTATTTACCAATAATACCTTCTAAATTTAAATTGCAGTTTCGAAACATCAAAACATTTTTTAGGTTTGTGGACGTTAAACAATAAAGTTTCATTAATACATCAATAATACACATCTTCTTACCCAAAAATTTTACCTGCTGTCACATTTGCTTTTATGTGTATAGGTTTACACATAAATTGTAGGAAAACAAGACTTTTTTAACAAGTTTTTTAAATATTTTTACTTACTTAAGAAAAGTGTTTTCAAAGAAAAAAAACCCACCGACGCGATTGGTACAGAAAGAAAAATATTTTTACAAGCACAAAATACCAACAAATTCTTGTGGCTATTTTTTTCTTAATAATTTCTGCATTTTGGTACGTCTTTTTAACGAAAGAAAAAGGGACCCTTTAACAGGCATCAAAGAATTTTTTTTCACAAACAAAACACATATCGTTAGCTTAAATGCAAAACAATGTAGATATTATTTGTCAATCATTGTACAATGTTAAAAACAGAAATAAAACAAAACATAAACAAAGATAATAAATAAAAAATATATTATTTCTGTTTAGGGGCCTCAAAACAGGCCGTGTGATATAGCCCTGTGAATGAGAGTGTTTTGCAGTAAAAAATTATATTTTACGCTCGCAAAATAAAAGAGCGTAAGCGTACATGTGAGTTTTGCTGACACAATTGTGTATGACGCTGACATCCCTGTTATAGACACACAATTGTTGTGTGTTGTTTTTTCGTTCAAATCAAATTATGGATTGAGTTGGTTTATTTAAATCCAACTACTGATTTACATTGATTTGTTTGAAACGAACTACTGTTTTAACATTGATTTGGTTTTTCATAATGGATCATTCGAGCTGATTTAAAAAAAAAATTACAGTAGTTGACACAACAATAATTTGGTGTTGACAACTGTGTACAAGAAACAAACGCATTCGTGCAGGGGTTTACTGCGTACATGGCTTGCGCTGCAAACAATCAACATTATGGTAGAGTTTTTTTTTTTGCATTTATATTATCCCTCACAGTGTTTGCGCGCACACACACACATTCAACAACATCAAAAGGGCAATCGACGCAAAGGTAGAATTTTTTTTGCTTTGCGTATTTAAAATCAAGAAATACGCATGCAAGAGGCAGTTGATTGTGGGCAGTCAGGGAGTTGATTTTGGGATAGCGAGCGAGTTAGTTGGGTTTTTCTTTTCGGTAAGGCGTGTAAAAAGTAAAGTTCATGCGGTAAAGAGACAAAAGGTTCAAAAGTGTTTAAATATTAATATGAAAATATCTAATTTAAATATTAGTATGGAAAAGGTCTAAACAAATACTAAGATGGAAAATTAAAATATTAATGGAAAAGTGTCTAAAATAAAACATTAATAAGGAAAGTGACTAAATAAGATATTAATAAGATATAAGTGCCTAGAACACAAACAAATGCCTAATAAGAAAAAATCAATATTAAAAGTGTCTGGAACATTTAAAAAAGCTTTTCCTAAAATTCAAATACTTTAAATAAAACCCAGAAAATTTGCCAAACAAGGGAACTATTAATTGAAGTTCTTAATACTATTAATAATAAATTAATGATTTTACAAATACCATTTATTGTTGTGATGGAGCCAAGAGCTAATTAAGACACCTAGATGTAGAGATTTATTACCTATGTATTACTTTCCTTGTTGAACTTAACTAAAATAAGACCAACAAACGTTATCTCCTGTAAACCCAAAGGAGTATTCGGCCAATGAAAAATTTTAAACGGGAACCTTCTATACAACTGGGAGTGTTTGAACAGCTTTTTCCTCAACGTATTTTGGCAAAAACAAAGCCGAGTTTACGCTAAGTAAACGACAAATTTTGATTAATGTATATTGAGCAAAAATAATAAATAAACGTCGCAAATAAGATTCTCAAAGTAATCAGGGTTCCTGTATTGAGCCCCAAAATTTTTATGTCAGGTATTAATCGCGTGTTCCACTTATAGCGTGAGTAACTGTATATTTATGTACGTACATGAATATAACTAGCTAAGTATGAACCCAAGAAATATTTTTCTTAAAAAAAATTAGACATGTTAATTTAACAAGAAAAATATCGACAAACAATGATAAACCTCAGAAAATTTACAAATCTATAACATTTATAGCAGGATTATCAGAGAGAATTAGGAAGACAAATATTTATGACAATGATAAGTATGAACTTGCTATGAAGAGTCATAACTCACTTGGAAAGTTGTTCAGTAAAACTGAAGACAAATTAAATAAGGATGACAGATCAAACCTAATATATAAGACTGTAATGGTAATGGTTAACAGTTGTGCAACAAATCATATGTGGGCACAACAAAGACTAAATTAAAGACTAGAATATCATCACACAAATCAGACCTGAAAAACAAAGACAAACCATTAGAACAAAAAACTGCACTTGCTGCCCACTGTGCAATAAGTGGTCACAAACCAGACTTTGAGAAAGTGAGAATACTGCAGGAAGAGAACAATTATAAAAAGAGATTTACGTTGGAAATGTTACATATAATAAATGTTCCAACAAACACACGACCTAATTATAAGATAGACACCGACAATTGCGCTCAATTATATCGACACATAATTAATAAACATAATAAGAAATGACAACTAGTTGATTAGTTGTGTTCAACGTTTTAGGTTTGTGAAAAAAGACGCGGTAAAAGAGATTAACCCTTTATGTACGTAATTTTTGAATTATAACTTGTATTGATGTAAAATTCAAGAAAATTATTGTTTTTAGATTCCTTGAAAATGGTTAACGAAGTTAACCGAAATATCGGAGAAAATAAATTGTTAAAATAAAATAAAACAACAAAATTGGTTTTTATTTATATTTTATCGTCACAAGACCTTAAGCCGAAACAAATAAATAATCACACATAATAACACAGGTCAACAAAAGTAAAACACCCCACAAAAAAAAAAGCCCTTAAAAAAAATTAAAACCAGAACAAGAATTTCATTTAAAAATCAGAAAATAAAAGAAGAAAAGAAAGAATTTTGTAAATCGATAACTGAAATAGAACCTCCTATAAGAAAACGAAGAATAAGTAAAAATATTATTATTATAGCTATTGGTAGTTAAATATTATAAATAAATGTGAAGTGCTTTTATAAAACTGAAGTGGACATGGAATTCTAAGTTTCTTTTATAATGGGTGCTACACCCAGAGAAAAACTATGTTTAAATATGGTCACCTCCAACAAAACTATTTTTAAAGAAAATGGTTAACAAATTACGGTTAAATTTAACCATATAATTGTCACCGACAACCATATTATGGTTAAATGTGTCCTCCATCAAGATGGCAAAACCATATTATGGTTGCCTCCGAACATGTTTTGGTCAATAATAACTAAAATATGTTTAACACTTATAATAGCATGTTTGGTTTCCAAACATAGCATGTTGCTCTTGGAGAAGAGGAATATACTATTGTTAATTTAAAATCAAATTATTGTCATATGTAACCATAACATGTTTAGAGGCAACCATAATATGGTTGTGGCTTCTTGATGGAGGACTAATTAAACAATAATATGGTTGTCAGTGACAATAATATGGTTAAATTTAAACATAATATGTTTAATTTTTTGTCTTAAAATAGTTTTGTTGGAGGTGACCATATTTAAACATGTTTTTTCTCTGCGTGTATGAAGAGCCAGGCTATGGTAAGTTGTACATAGCGTAACGATGGTTTTGTACCGGGACAGGCATAGGGATGTAGGGTATTTCACCTGTCGTAGGTTGGGGATGGGACAAATGTACCCCTATATGGCGAAACAGCGTGCCATATTGTCGCTCCGGCGGTTTTAAATATAATCCTTTCGCCGTGCTTCCTTCAGTGTGCTGTTTTTTATTTCTCCCTTGTAATTACTGATATTTTGAACATACTTCTAGGGGTGTGAAGTATGTTATATGCTTACGTGCCAAAACCCTGGTTGGGAATCACTTTGCTTACTGCACTAGCGGGTCAGCTCTATACCCCCCTTTACCGGTTTTGGGAAATGTTATCTAATTTTTTTCATTAAAGTTTTATAACGGCACGTAACACTATCATTACCCTTACAAGGCTTTTGAAACCAATCTATTAATATCATATTTCCTCTTCATATTACCAAGGTGTCCAAATATAAAAGTCTTGAATTAGATTCCCCTTTTAATTGTAAATGAAATGAGTTAAAAATATCAAACATTTCTATTCCTGATTCCGGAATTATAAAAAATAAATCATCAACATATAATAATAAATAAATGTTATTGAATTTAAATTAAGAAAAATGCATTAAAATTGGCTATGTCGAATCTTATTTACTAGGGAGATCGATTATTCGACTTTTTTCAAAAACCCGTTTTCAGCTTCTCACCATTTACATTGACTTCGCCCTCAGTGCAAATTAGAAGTATTAACCAAATTTGAACAAATTATCTACAAAATTGCAACTTGTACTTTGCGCACAAATTTAACATGGGCTGAAAACCATCCAGACGGACGGATAGACGTCGTTAGTTTACTTTTAAGCAGAGTTCGAAAAATAACTGTACACTAAGGTAGTGTACCTATCTAACCGCACAAACTCTAAATCTTATTTTTTTTGTTTGTGAATTTGCACACAAACAAAATATTGTACATAACTATTGTGAGCTGATGACAAACACTTAGAAAACTTACCGAACTTATTTTAGAGTCCGTGTTAAGTTCTTTTGAGGTACTTATTCTGTATTTTTTAGTGAACACGTAGTTAAATTTTAGCTAACATGATATCTTTTTTTAGTGTCTGCGTAGTTAACATGTATTGTTCTTACTATTTTTAAAGGAAATATTTAAAATAATAAATCCTCTGTATGTATGGGAAAGAAAATAAGAAATATAATCTTTTTAATGGTTTGTTTATTTATTGGAAAAAAACCCAAAATATATTTTGAAGTTGAGTTTTATAACAGGATTGCAAAAATATAAGAAACATGCAAAAGTATACTAATGTTTTAATAAAAAATAGTATTTATATCAAAAAATAAATCCTAATAGGTGATTATAACAGTCGCTTTAAAATAGAGTAAAAAAAGCAAGTGCGTTTGTGTTTTGAGAAATTTATTTAAAACTATCAAAGTGAATATTATAAGGGTAGACATTTTTATGCTTGGGTGTGTTGATCAAAAAAAATTTCTTACTTAAATTCATATGGCCAGAAAAAATATCATGCAAATTTGTGAAATTTACTGTTAACACTAAAACTAGTTACACTGCTGTATTGAAATTTATTCTAATTTATTTTTTGTAATACCAGAAATCAGTCTTCAGAATTTTGGGATGATTGGTCCATAATTTACCATAGGTCCAATACAAATTACCCTCCTAAAATTATCTTAGTTCGGATAAAACTTTTACGAATCATGATATTTTACTCAAGCCAGTGCAAAGTTCTAACAAGATATGCATAAAATGTTCTTATTTTCGGTCAATAATTTAATTCAGGTCTAAGCCGCAACTAATTTTAATGCTGACGTTCGTTATTGGTCGCACAAGGAAAAACATGCAATTGCATACTTATGGTTTCCCTGGTAATCAGTCTTATTAAGGTTCTCGATGTCGAAAACGACTCTGTAGTAGAGTAATGTAACACACATCCTGTGTTGTTTAATCTACTACAAAATTCGACTTACGTTTTTACCGACATCGAGAACCGTTATAAGGCTGATTTTTTCCATTTCAGAAATCGTTTTACATTTAGTAAATCTGCGACATTTGAATACCAAAATTGCACTTATTTTTCAATACATGCATAACATATTTAGTATATTAAATTGTAACGTAACTCGCTGATCGACTGATTCATCATCGCACAGCTTAAACGCCTTAAGCTGAGAAGTTGAAATTTGGACCGGACCTTGGTCTCTCACCAAATCAATCCACTAAGACGGAATTTTTGGAATTTCGAATGTAAAAAAGGGTAAAAACGTGTAAATACGCTAACTACATTTTTCTAAACTAAAAGAGATTAAAAAAATAATAATAACTATCGTTGTACATTAAAAAAATAAGCGGTATCTCAGGTATCTGATACTTTTTAGATATACCTTTTGGGACACGTTTACCGTAAAACCTGTATTTTGAATCTTTTTTATTACCCCACCTATCTTATAAACCAATAAAATAAGAAATAAAAATTATATCACATTCGCAAAGCGAATTAATTACAGGTGATCCTAAAAGCCCTGCTGATAACTTTATTCTTTAGCTTTATAATTGTTGGATGTCAAAATTTTGTTAATTATCTTTGTTTCTGTTTTGATTTGTTTCGGTTTTTGACACTGTACAATGATTTTACAAAAAAAATTGCTTGTGGTTTTTGTAAGAGTTGTAACATGCTTTCTGAAAGACTCGTTAGATAATCTTTACATACATCGCAAACGATTCCCTCTACGATTAATATAAGCGTCCTCCGCTGTGTTGTAGAAGTATCTCACAGAGGAATGAGCTTGTGTAACAGTAACTCCCGTGCGAGGAATCTTCTACGATTAAAAAATGAGCTCGTCGACGATCAAAAACGCTCTTCGTGAGATTCCCAGGAGACTCTCATACGATTAAAAATGCTAGCTGGGTTGATATATACATTGCAAGGCACTCTTAATGGAAGAACAGATATGGGAATTCAATAGTGTCTCGTGTGCTGCTTCTTCAGCTACTAAAGTGCAAGTTAATAGTTTAATAAAACTACCGGTTCGAGTACTTGACTTCGACTGCCCAAACTTTATTTAAAATTCATAATATAAAATACAAAAATGCTTAATCGTAATAATTATATTTGCTTGTGTAAGAAATGTAATAAATTTATTTGGGAATATTACAAAACGATTCGTAGACATATCGTCAGCTATTTTGTTGTTTATGAACAGAACAATGGTAAGTAAACAAACATAAAAAATGAATTTTCATGAAAACATGAAAAAGGTATGTGCATTATCTGTATGCGCGTGGCCGGATGTGATTTTATATGGGTATTCATTCGTAAGTATCTGGGTGTGCATTTTTTATGAGATATTCACGGGTAAGTAACCAAGTATTAACTCTTCCCCTCTTAAAATCCAAGGTCCTCGTTGGAGGGGTAAATATTGTAACCATTATTAGCCTCGGTAGGCTTAACCGCATCTAATTCAATTTTGACTTGGAGAGTACTCCTTTTCTTCACCCAATTTCTAAGTCACATTCCCAGCAATATCATGCCCATCATACAAGGTATTCCTACGCTGGTTGCCAGAGTGGTCCTGTAGTTAGGGGCCAATTGTCTAATCTCAGCTGCATTATTGATGTGAAGTTCCTTTAGCATTTCCAGTGACAACATCTCCTCGTATTTAGCAACTACATTTACATTCTGTAACAGTGCAGGTAATGGCTGCATTACCATCCTCTCAGTATTATAGTATGATCGGTTATCAATTTTGACTGTAGTGTTATGGTATTTGATAAGGTAAGTTCCGTTTACCCATAGATTCTTGTTGTCCATTTCTACGGATCCATTGTATCCGTTTAGTAATATCAGACCAGGAAATAATTCGGTTATAGTGGGAAAGTGTTGGCTGTTAGTGGTTGGGCATGTTGATGGTAAACCATTCAATAAATTAGGTAGGCAACTAGATGAAATGATATTGTCTAAATTCTCATTTTTGCAGAGAGTGATGTCGTTGAACACCCTACATGGTAGTTTAATTTCCAGGACAAATTCTTCCACATAACAAAATATTCATTACTTAATTTTATTGACATATTTTTCTTTTTTACGGGCTCTACTAACAAATTTCTGCAAGTTTCCTTTTTTAATTGTGGCAAATTTACGACATAAATAAGTGTAGTCTGATTCATACCGATTTTCACCTCCCCAAATTCTAGGGCCTCAACCAAGTTCAAATACGGCATACCCTGACTTTCAAAAAATCCTCTTGTAATATTAAGCTCGAAACCAGAGAATATAAAAGAATTGACTATTCCCAATTTTGCCCATTGAATTGAATACCCGATATTAGTCAGTTCCTCCCTTATCACCCTCAGTTTTCTTTCGGTGTCCTTAACGATCCCGTTTCTCAAAGAGTCTCTAGTCCCGATGTTGTTCAATATTGTGTTTGTCACATTCGTGATCTCCTGTATCCCTAATTCCAAAGCTCTATTTATAACAATCTGTTTGTGATTGTTCCCCAACAGACCATTAACTCTATCTGAAATAATCGGGAAATCCTCGAGATCCGGGGATCCCGCTAACCATATGCATGCCGTACCGAGGACGTCTATGGATCTAGTTTTTCGTCTGGGTCCCAATTCCACCAGAATGGTGTAAAGATCCCGCACCTCATGGATGAGGAACTTGTTAATGTCATTCCTGGCGGTTATGTCACGTTTTATGGTTCCGCTTAGTCGGTCCAATATCTTCTTGTACAGTTTGAGGTCAATTACGTGAATCAGTCTGAAATTTCCTTCTGTCAGTTTCACTACACCCGTTTCTTTAGTCACAATTCGTGCGGACGTATAGTCCAATATTTGCGCTTCCGCATTCACCAGTGCAAGTATTGATCTGAAATGAAAGTATTAACCCTTTATTAGATTTTTGTGAACTATTCGTCTAGATTTTATTAATACTGTCCTCCCTTTGTCCTCCTGCACTACTTCCCTCTTGTATCGTGGTGTCAATTCGTTCCCTAGTCTTTTATTTCCTTTCACAAAAATGTCGTCTCCCTCCATGTAAGTCTTGTGTTCCGTTTTATTCCTGTTGTGGTATTCTAAATCTTTCTCTTGTTTTTCCGTCAGTCTTCTTTCTATTAGTCGTCTGTCTTCCTCAGTTCCCGTAATCCTGCCAAAAAATATTTCAATGGGTTTTCCCTGTATTGTAGAGTGAATAGTATGGTTATATTTAGTCACTGAATCGGCGAGAAGATCCTCAAAAGAATTTTGCACTTTCTCGGCGTTCATGCACCTCAATATCTCGTTAAGGGTAGAATGAAAACGCTCCACCTGGCCGTTTACAGTACTCGTATACGGGTGTGTTGTGTAAATTCTAATTCCCATTTGATCTTCCAACATAAATCTGATTGAAGATGAGTTTAAGGACTTCTCGTTATCGATAACGATGTTCTCCGGAACCCCGAAAGAGGTTAGCAAGTCGCGTAAAAGGCAGTTTATATCCTCTACAGCTCTTGACTTTACAATTCTAACCTGTGCATACTTCGAGAATTTGTATATTGCAGTTAATATAACTCTGTTGTTAGTGTGATAGACATCCAAGTGGACATATTGCCCAGGGTATTGTGGGATAGGGGTATTATTCAGAATCATCTTGTCCGGGTGACGTTCATATTTATTTTCCATGCAGATCCTACATTGCTTCACTATTCTCGCTATTTTCGCCTGCATTTGAGGAAAATAAAATTTTCTCAGAAGTTGAACTTTGCTCTCCTTAGCGTTCCGGTGTGCCCGCTTGTGCTCGTTAACAATTTCAATTTCCTGTTCGGTATCCGACGTCAGGTCCCTAACCATGGTTCTCGTGTACCTTGTTCTCTACTTCCCAGAATTAGCTGGATAAATTTTCTATATCTTTCCCAAAACTCTGTCCTCTGTTTTAATAGCGTTTGTCACGAATGGGTTCAAATATTTTCGTAATATCGATGTTAGTTTGTCACCGGTAAAGTCAGGTTCAGTTATTCTATGTCAATTGTATTTAGGGAATATGGTTTCGAGTCTGTAAGATGGAGATTTGCCAATCGATAATATCAATTGATTCTTAAAAACATTGATCGGTGCGTCCGTAAATGGAATAAGGTTCTGGGACGAACTTTCGTCACTATGTTGGGCTCGTAGTTATACTCCTCGAGTATGGCCTTCCATCTCCTCAGTTTACTGTTCGTGTTCCTGTTGCAAAGAGCGTATGTCAAAGGTTGATGGTCAGTGAAAATTTTCACTGCTGCCGAACCGTAAAGGTAACTTCTCAACGTTTTTAGGGCCCATACTATCAAAAGCATCTCCTTCTCGTTAGTTGCGTAGTGCTCCTCTGCCCTGTTAAGTGTTCTCGATATGAATACGATGGGTTTACCATCTTGTTCGAGAACTGCACCCAAAGCATAGTTTGAGGCGTCGGTAGTCAAGTGAAATTCTTTTCCGAGATCTGGGAATGCAAGCACCACTTCTCTTGAAGAAAGGGAAGTCTTTATCTTATAAAATGCGTCTAGTGCGTTGCTGTCCGAAGTAATTGAAATTATCGACGACATTCTTTTGGACATGCGTCTTTCCTCCCCTCTTTAAAGGATAGTAAGGGGTTTCGCTATCTTCGCATAGTCTCGAATGAATCGCCTATAAAAACCTGACATTCCTAAAAATGATCTGAGTTCCTTAACATTTCCCGGAGGTTTCAGATCCTTAATTGCCTGCACCTTGGCCGGATTGGTTCTTATCCCCTTAGCAGATATAATGAATCCTAAATACTCTACTTCTTTCCTTAGAAACTCGCATTTGTCCAGCTGGACTTTCATATTGGCGCTCTGTAGGGTCTTGAAAATTATCTCCACATTTCTCAGATGTGAATCTTTGTCTTGCCCTAATATAATTATATCGTTGATATACACATACAATGTGCTCCCGCAATATGTCGTCTAAAGCCCGTTGGAAGATGGCTGGAGCATTTTTCAGTCCAAAGGGTAGCCGTGTAAATTCATACTTCCCATTATTAATGGAAAATGCTGTCTTTTCAACATCTCCATTTTTTAATGGGATTTGGTGGAAACCACTTTTCAAATCTAATACAGAAAATCAATTGTTTTCGCTGGCTATCGAACATCGACTATCGAATGTTAATTTTGTATTATGAGTTGGCAGCACTGTCGAAAATTTCGCTGTGCATCGAGTTTATTAACGAAAACAAATTTGCTTTTGACGGTGTAAACATTAAAAAAAAAATTGTTAAAAAATGTAAGTTTTCATTCATTTATTAGTTTTGGTGTGCAAATTCCACTTTCTTAATTATTTTTGGTTATTTTATGTAGGTCTAAAGTCGTCAGTAGTAAGCAGCAGTTTGAAAAGCTTGTTTCCCTTATGGAACAAAATCATTTGTTGGCAAAAGGAATTTTTACAAAAGTTCAGGCTACAGAAATGTAGGATGACATCTCGCAGGAGCTAAATTGTTTGGGACCACCCGTACCATAATTCCGTCGTAGTCATGATATATATTAGTTTTATTTTTTAGATTTGTTAACAAAATTTTTTTATATAAAGTGACAGCTGATAGAAAATGTACTACTGTGAATAACTAAATCACAATAGTACTTTTTTTTATCGAATGTGTGGCATAATACCAAATGAAAATTCGTTCGATCAACTAATTCGACTGCTGTCGAAAATCGAAATAGGAACCTGTGACAAACACGTCTTAAGCAACAATATATGTTAAGACAATCTTTTTTAGCTAATTATTGTCTCAAACATATTAGGTTCAGAAGAACAACGCAAACAATCTTTCAAACCATGTTTCTATATTTTTCAACCCTATACAAAATGTCTATTTCAACATGTAATATGGTTCTCATAAACACAATAAAAAAATTAATTTAAAAATTTTCCTTATATTTTCAAAAAAATTTTCTCCTATAGTTACCTATAGACAGGCTTTCAAGGTTTTTGTTTTTATTCTTAATAAAATAAAAGACAATTTATGTCATTTTATCAATGTATTTCCTACGTTTCGTTGGGATTTTCCAACTTCCTAAGGGTTTGATTTTTATTATTGGTCTGGCAACATTAAATAAATACAAAAGAAAACCATATTCTACCCTGCAAGAAGACTACCGGTTTTTTGACCACTATATTGGATAAAGTTTCTATTAGGTTATTAAGAGTAAAATGAAAAAACTAACCGAAACTCTTGTGTACATGTGATTTTGCCTCTCTTTCTAACTAATTAATTCCACTCGACTACGGAACATATATCTGTACTGCTTACTACTATGCTTTATATTAGTTAGTAATCGCGAAAATAATGGTTAACACTAACTAGTTAGTCATAACGTAAATAGAGGTTAGCACTAACTAGTTATTCATAGCGTAAAAATTGGTTAGTACTAACCTTTATAAAATAATGTTGTTTTTTATTTTAGTTTTAAAAAAGTTTTTATTAAAAAAATATAATCAAGCAGGCTTCATTAAAGTTTATAATAGTTGTGGGTGTGGGACCACGTAACGTCACTTCTGTGGCTGCTCTATATTTGTCCCGTTTCCCTGTTCCTGTACACAAAATGCATTTCGTCCTCTATTATTATTACGATGGTTATCACTGTTGCGATATGTGTTGTTATTATTATTGCTTCTATTGTTGTCTCTGTTAATGTCTCTGTTGTTGTTATTATGTCCGCGGTTACTATTGTTCCTCATATAGTTACCTCTATCACTGTTATTTACCCCGTTACGATTTGTTCTATTATTGTAATTGTTTCTCTCCTGACTGTTATTGTTAAATCTATTGTTGTTATTATTAGGATATCTGTTTCCATTGTTACTTCTATTAAAATTGTTATAATTGTTGTTTCTGTTGTGTGAATAATTAGTATTGGTGTTATTCCTATTATTATAGAAATTCCTAACTTTGTTTCTCGGTTGACTAGTTTGAAACATTATTTGATTTTGCCTAATGTCGGCAGAGACTTCTGTTGCTATTTCTATAGCTTCATTGAGTTTCTTTACTCTGCTTGCTTCTAAAGTTCTTACAATCTCTCTACTACTGAGTCCGTTTTTAAAAGAATTAAATGTGATTGTAGCGTTTGTCTCACAAATTACACTTCCGTTTTCTTCCCCTAAGGTACTTATTTGTATCTCATTCAACTCCATCGTGAGTTGTTCTATTCTATCAGCAAATTTCTGTATTGATTCAGTTTGTGTAATTCTCGTTAGTTCATTTAGAATTACATTTGGTGATTTCTTTGGTTTATAAATTTCTTTTAATGTTGCGATTAAAGTGTCTATACAAGTTGGAACTCTTGTTTGCCTTAATCTGTTCTGCACTTTGAGTGTTAACTTTGTTTTGTATACAATGGATTTAATTCTGTCTTTGTTCCTTCAAAGGTCGCTATTAATTTCGAGATTGATGCCAATTCGGCAGCATTAAGGTTTTCCTTGATGGGATTTCTGACTATTGTCCCTAATGTCTGTGTATTACTTCCTTGTGCAAGTTTATCTTTGTGTAATTTGAGGGTTTACAATGCTTCCTCTTTAGTTTGTCTAAACTTTGCAGTCTGTCGCTGTAATTCTTCTCGAGATAATTTAGTGTCTGCCAACAATTTTATAAAATACTCTTCTAGTTCTTCTAGTTCCTTCTTCTTTGATCCTATTGTATCTAATGTATAACCCTTGCTTAGAGACTTCTTAGCGTTGGATATCAAACTGTTTAATGTTTCATATATGCTGTCCATTTAGCATTTTCATATAAATCCTGTAACGTTGGTTTGCCCTGTAGACCTATAAACCTTTAATCTATTCTCTCTTCTTATGTCAGATTACTGTCTTCTAAAAAAATTACAACTGTTAAGTACTCCTTCTCATAATTATTTTATGTAATAATTTTGAATTGTGTTATGTTTATTTATATATTTTTATTCTTAAACATTATCTATAGCAACATTATTGTTGTTGTTATACTTATGTTTCATTACATATTTTTTAAAATATTTGTTTATCTTATAGGCTATGAGTAGTATGACTGATATTATAATAATGATTTTTATGTTATCTGGAATAACGACCATCGAATTATTGGCGTTTCCATTCATAACAATGTTTTCTTGGATATCTACCTTACTTTGAATTAACAATTTTCTCTTTTTTTTTATAGTTTCAAATCTTTGGTTTCTTGTTTTGTATAAATTTTTACAAAGTTTTCTTTTATACTATATAATGTTTTATTTTATACTATACTTCTTATTATCTGACGTCTTATCTGTTTCTCTATGTATTTTTTTAAGTATTTTACTATGATTACTATTGTTGCTGCTATGCAAATCAAAATGACTACTTCCACGCTCACGCTTATGGCATTTGGAACATTAGCCGTTACAGTTGTAGTTTCAGTTATTTTTGTTGGGGTGACGCCCATTTCTTTTTTCCTTTTTATAAGTTTTTATCCCAAGTTTTGTGTCTAGAATTTTTTCTTCAATTTTTGCACTTATTTCTGGGTTGGTTGTTGTGCTTAACTCGCACTTCAAAACATTAAGTGTTTGCTTCATCCGGCTTAACCAATCACCTCGATTTTTTTTTATTTTTGGGATTTTTATGACTGGAATAAATGGCTCTTGTGTAACCAATTTTGCTTTTATTTTTATTGGTCTAGGACCAATATTAAGAATCTCCGGTTTTCTAGGCTTTCCTGTACTTTCTTGATTTTCTTTTAACAACTTCTGCCAGCGTTCTTCGGCAGCTCTCAGCTCTTTCAATATTTCTTCTAATGGTTGTTCCGTAGACATTTAAGCTCTCACGTATCAAGCCTTCACCTTGAAAAAAAAAGGACGTAAGCAACAATAGCATCACATAATTAATTGTTAAATATTTCCACGCAGAAACAGATAATGTCTGATGTATTCTTTTTTTTTATCTACTTATGCTTTTTAAAAAAAATAACTGCTGTGTATATTTGTTCTTTTGTTTTAGTCTTGGTTTAAAATTGAAAAAGTATTTATTGATTTATAAAAAAAAATTTTTTTTTTTGATATGCTAGACATGCTTTAGAGCACTTTCTGCACTTTCAAAAAAAAACAAAATTCTGTTTTTCATTTGCCAGACATGCCCATGCACTTTCTGGTCAAATAGCACAATATTATTTTTAGTTTGTATTTTATATATTTTTTTTTTTTAACTTCCTTCTCAGCAATTAACTTCTTGGCAAATACCTCCTTCAGGATCGAAACTGGCAGGATCGCCATATAATGTTTTCCCTCATCCAGTTTATCTAGCTAAGTCCATGAGAATAAAAAGAACTTCTTTCTTCTGTTTCCAGTTTATGATTAATTTTTATTTTTCAATTATATTTCTTATATCTAAAATTTTACAATTTACAAAGATTGAGTGGCTTCTCAATCCACTCAATAATTTACAACTTATTCTACTTATACAAATCTATAATTACCACTTACTTATCTACGTCACATTTTTCCTCATGCAGTCTTGTGCAGTATGTGAAAGGAGGGGCTTAATTATTTGCATGCTCCTTACTCATTGTAATGCAAAACAGTTGACCCACTTATTAGTCAACCGCTTTGTTTGATTTGAAATTCATTACGTTAGCAAAAATGCAAAGGCAATGACTCCAAATCAAACTTCGATTATTATTGGATCACTTACACAAGAATGCATGCATGGGTGGTCACTACTAGAGGTTTTGGTGTGCCAATTCTTGTGAACACTACACGTTCCTTTCTTACATGGGTCTGTAAAGAAATATTATTTTGTTAACAATTTGTGACTAAAAAGCCGAATACATACATGCATACATACTTGAAAAGTCAACAGGATTTTAAATATTTGGTATAATTTGCTCCTTAACTATCAACACCAAATCTTTAACGAATATCCCGGCCAAAGCAACCACCCGAATGACCGCTACCTGTTTGAAGACCACTTCTTTTAACACGACTGTTTCGTACATGACCTGTTATTTCCAGAAAATTTACCACCGTTTTCTGGAGCCGCCATCAGTATGTCCTCCTTTACTTTAATAAGCAACGTTGTTGCAAAGAAGATAAGCAAATTTATTTTTAAACTTAACATGGCAAATAACTTTTGTAATATTTAATTTCAACCACAGAACTAACATTTAAGCAATTACATTTTTTTACAAGAGTCGACAGGCCACGCGTGTGAAAAAATTATATTTAAAAATTGGCATTATTTAGGTTGTGTTAGAGTGGAGCAACGAATGTAAAATTGTTGCAAGTGTATTAGTAAATTGTTTTTTTTTTTGGTTTTGGTTATGCATTTCTTGTAGGGTAGTTACGTGAATACAAAAAAATCGTCAAAATAATCAAACCATATAAAAAACCAACTTACAAATTATCTTTTTTCTTTCCGTCTACATTAGGTGTGTTCATTTACTTTACTAGCAGAAACTTGCAAATAGAGAGTAAGTAGGAATTTAAAGAAATTGCTCTCAAAAATACTAAAAGGTAAATGAAAACTTTCTTAGCCAAAATTTGCAATTTAAAGTAGTGACGAATATACAGGAATATTTGAGTACCCATTAATTATTTTAGGACTTGGGAAAATTTTATACATTACGGTAAAAATAATGTGATTTTATTAATTTATATTTGTTTATGGTGAATAAAATTAATCATGAATTGAATTTTTTTTATTTAGGAGGTATAAGAAGAATTTGTGTTTCATCAATAATAAAAGATAAAAAAACCCTTTGTTAACAATCAAAGTATTTTTAAGGCAAAACAAAATATTTAATGTAACAATCTATGTATGCATAACCTTTGTATATACGGAAAACGTTACGGACTGACTGACAGATTCATCTTCGCAAAGCCTTAACGTCGTGAGTTATAAGGTTGAAATTTGAACCGGATGCTGCTCTCTCGCTAAATCGATCCACTAAAAATTGAAGCAATTGCCTAATAGTACCAAGGCGAATTCAACTAAAGGTGGTGTCGATACTACAACAATCCAAAAACAACAGAAACAACACAGGGTTTTTTGCATTGCATTGTTAGTGGTTACTGTCCAAATTGTCAACCATTCCTAACAAAACACTAACAAATCAAAACAAAGTAGCTCGAACTGTCAAAATCAGATGGCGTTTCGGCACCACCTGTAATTGAATTCGCCTTGAATAGTACGAAAATTGTGTGTGTGTTTTAGTGAACAAATTTACTGCATTGCGACACGCAAGAAACTACTTGAATGTGTAAATGCTAGGTAAGATGGAATTTTTTGAAATTCGAATGTTAAGGGTATAAATAACGTAAAAACGAGTAAATGCACTAACCTCATAACTCCTAAACTAACTGTGGATTCATTCATGCGTTCCGAACAATATTTTTGTCCGAAGAATAAGTTTTTTACTGAGAGTGTTTTCCAGAACGGTTCACCTATTTCGGAAAATTTTCCCGGAAAACAAAGCTATCACATGGTTTACAGATGTAAACAATTGTACAAACTGGCAGCACAACTAGCAAAGTACTTATATTGAATTGTTTTCTAAAAGTCTGTTAATAAAATTGAAGAAAAAGGAAAGTGATTTTATTATTTTTAATTATATTTTTTTTTTTTTAATTATTCAGCAAAAAAACAATTGTTGCACTATAGTATAGCAGCTCAATTCAACTTTTATGTACAAATAGAAAAAAAGTGGCATCGAGGTTCATTTTGTTCTGAACAAGAATTAAAACCATAAATTTTTCAATTAAAGCCAATAAACATAGAAATAAAAACTGTTTTAAATTCAAACATTTATGGGTTGAAAATTGTACCTACTTTTGGTACTTTCTCAACAAACATTTTCTCCATTCTTTGCAATATACGTTCTCAATTATGGGCTTCCACTACAATAATGAATTTTTTATATTTCAATGGGAAGAAAAAAATAAAAAAAACGGTGAAATGCCTTTGTTTTACTTTTTCGTTCTACAAGTGGTACCTTTTGAATTTCCTATAATAGATATTAGAAACATAAAATTATAGATGCAGGGTCCTGAGTGAATGAGATCCTATAACGTTGGTAATTTTTTTTTAAACTTAGAAACATAAACTTTGGCATTTAAAAATGACCACGAAAAAAAGATAACGAGGTAGCGGGTTAAATTATTGTTATTATATATGCCCTAAGTTCAACAAAAGTATGATTGCTTATCGCATAAATATTTTTAATAATTTTAAAAATCAACCTTAGCTTATATATTTTGCAAAATATCCTTATTTAAAACTTCTTTTGGAAAAGTTTGTTTTCTAAACAAAAACATGAAAGCTGTTTCAAAATTTCTTGCAGGTAAAAATTTTACCAGTAAAAATTTGCAAGAATTTTTATGTCTCAATTTTTTTCTCTCATTTGATGCTCTCAACTTGCAAATTTTTTGGGTTAATGAACACTTTCCAGTAAAAATTGTTATAAATTCGTAACAATTTTTAGTAAACGAACACAGCTTATATTCTTAAATTTATATCACAGTTTTGTATTTGTAAAGTTAAATAAATAAATTGAAACAATTGTAAACAATAATGTAATATCACAGAAGATTTTACTTGTTTTGATCACAGACTTATTGCAACTAAATTAATAATATGGTGTAATTTGCATTAGTTTCACGGACTTCTTTAGTGTTTACTTCAATTCTTGTTTTTGTTGTATCCTCAAGCTTTCTAACGTATATCTTTTGCATTCGCTCTTCTCTTTGTCCAAAATGCATACCCTCTCAAAACTAGGTATGTGTCCACTATCAGAACCAGAGTTCGAAAATAAACTGTAAAGTACAGCAAGTTAAGGTACCACACAGTTTTTTTAATTTTTGTTTGTGCACTTGTACACAAACAAAATATGGTACATAACTATTGTGAGCTGACGAACAGAAACACTTAGATAACTTACCGAACTTATTTTAGAGTCCGTGTTAAGTTCTTTAAGGTACTTATCTGTACTTTTTAGTGAACACGTAGTTAACTTTTAGCTAACATGATATGTTTTTTTTAGTGTCTGCGTAGTTTATTTATTGAGAAAATATAATCTGAAGTTAAGTTTTATAACAGGAGTGCAGAAATATAAGAAACAAATAGTGAAAAAATATATGAAAAATTTGAAAAAATTCACGTTAAAATTCAAGAAAATTATGTAGTAAAGAGGCCTAATAGAAGGCCTTTTTGCAGACTAAAGATCTCCCAGCCGCATGCTAACTTTATTACCAATTAACAAGGTGTGTCATTGGAGACCAACACCTTGCACTTTTGCATCAATTTTAAGCACTTCTGGAAGGGTTTCTAAAAAGATTTAAGAATAAAGCTTTATCCAAATTTTATTGTTGTGGCAAATAATACGAAGTAAGTCAATTAATAACTAAACTTGCAACACGTTCTAACATAACTACTAATAAAACGATTGCGACAGGCCTTATCTTAGAAAAGAAAAATTTTAATTTGTAAAATATTTAATAAAAACTTTTCTAAAAGACCTTTTCATAGAAGGCAGAGTGAAGTAAGTAAAAGTTTACTTACAATTTAATTGTGAACCTTCTTAAAGGCCTAAAAAGTGAATCGCTTGCAATTTTCACTGCTGGGCAGCACGATTAGCCTGTGTGTATTTTTTTTTTTTTTTTTTGAAAATTATTTCTTGACTGGTGAACCAAAATGTATGTGTTGTTTTTTTTTGTAGGCAAATGTTATTGAAATAAAAAAAAAACTAAGAGAACTGCACATATCGTCATCTTAAATGCAGAATATTGTAACATCAAATTTCATAAGTTTACATGAGAAGCAAAAAACCTTGTAAAATGGAAATTATATGAGATATTAGAGTATTAAATATTCAGAATAAAAATGCGAGAACCGATATATTTTTTATAAAAAAAATATTATTTTTATTATATTCAACATTTTTGATTTTTCGAATTTATTCTATGATAGTGTATAAAGTAATTCCTGAAAAATTTAAGGAATAGAACTATTACAAAAAAGCTCATAGAATAAATTCGAAAAATAAAAAATTTTGAATATAATAAAGTTGCTTATGAAAAGAAATAATTCCCAATATCTATTTATTATTTTTATTGTTATTTATTTAGTTATGTGTGTTGCGTTATTTTAAATTGAATGTGTGTTGCGTTATTTTAAATTCTCTGAAACAAAACGACAAAAATTTAAATATATTGTTAAAAATTACAGGAATAATTGAATATTAAGATAATATAATAGAATATTAAGACAATAATCGTATAATTAATATGTAGCAAGAAGTCAATTTTAATTAGTTAATTTCTGAAAAATTTAAATAAGAAGAATGAAAGTTTTTCAATTAAGAGTAGTATTGATAGCAGCCCCCGTATTCAGTGAACGAAAATGTTGTACAAAGAAGCACTTATCCTATAAAAAAAAATACTATTAGTATTTAATAAAGCCGTAAAAGGATTAACAGAAAATATAGCTAAACAATTTATATTCCAGCACTTTATAAAAAATGTTATTATGTATGTGATGTAGAAGACAAGTAATTTATTATTTAACACAAAAATCTTTATAATAGTCTTTTTGAGGATATTAATGAAGGACGATTTGGAGGAATGCAATACTAACAAAAATAACAAATTATTTTAAATAAACGTGGAAAAAATATTTCTATTGTTTTATAAACATTCTATATCAATAATGAAAAAATATTCTGGTCCAATAGTAACAGATACATTATAGGAAACTCGTCTGTATTAAAATTTATTAAAAAGTATATATGTACATACGAGTATATTAACTCATAACATTAGAAACGAAACAAATAATGGAAAAATCCTATCATAAAAATAATGGCATCCTGCTGGAAGCAAAAATCTAAGGATCTGCAGATGTTACTATTTATTCTTGGAAATTCTTAGCGTATGGGAGTGCAATGGGTTAAGCTGTGTAATTTCTAACAGTCCAATGAAGAAGAAGCTGATAGTCATACTTAATATAGGTTTTCATACATACATATATATGGATTCGGTTTATATTAATTTTACCGCACGGTTTTCCTGTTTGCTTATGCAACAATTTGCAATTTGATCACTTATTCCACTAACACGTTCAGAGTATGAAACAGAATACCCATTTTTGACGTAAAAAAATTATGTTTTCGTAAAAATATATCAAATACTCTGCTAATTTTTTTTAATTAAGATTATTCATTATGTAGTTTAAGTAAATTATATACTTAATGATATGATTTTTTTGATAATTGATTTTGTTAATAGCTTGGATATTTTTTAAGGTGGAAGTTTAAATTTTTTTTTTAAATATTTAACGTAAATCGTAATCAATAATAAAGTCTATTTCAAAATTTTCAATGATACATTGCTTTGCATCTTAGCAAACGATATGTATACTGTTGTAAAAAATTCTTTGATGCTTTTAAAAGGGACCGTTTTTTTTCTTAAGCAGACATAAGGGCAAAACTTATGGAAAAAAAAACTCCATGAACAAGTATAGAAACCTGGGCGCTGTTTCTCAAAACTACAAATTACAAATCTACAAGTAAAATACATTTGAACAAAAACCAAAGTTGTAAAATTTTTGCTTTTTTTAACGTTAATGAAGTGATTTTATGGTACCATGCAGTTTTATTATAGGGAAGTTCGATTGTACCTGTTGTCACATTTGCTTTTACGTATAAAACCTTTTTTACTTTAATTTCAAATATTTGTTACCTATTTAAGAAAAATTTTATCAGCGAAAAAAAGCCACCCTCACAATATTATTACAGTAACGGACAGTAGGTTATTCAAGAAGTATTCCGTTCAGTCATTTTTAAATAAATAAACATTTAAAATTCCAAGCAAATTAATTTTTAACTGATGTTAACATTTATTATAAAAACTAAGAGCACATTAATTAATACGGATTTTCGGTTGCATTTAATATTGTCAGTTGATTAAGTAAAAGTATTCTGTATGTAAAATTAAATGAAAATGAAATTTAAAACAACTGTAAATTTACTTAAAACCCGATCTACTTATTTTTCATTTTATTTTTATTTTAACGAAAAGTTTATTTAATTTCTACTGTCAAAAATTCAACCGCGAATTCCATAAAAAATTAACCACAAATTCCGTAAAAATAAATGAATTTTCAGTTATTTTATATAATTTAACTATCAAAAAAATAACCTACAAATTCCGTAAAAACAAATGAATTTTCATGTATTTTATATAATTTAACTACCAAATAATAAATCTATTTATAAATCTGTGTAAAAGTGAAAAACGATTTGCTTGTTTTGTGTAGAAAATTCCCATATTCTATTTGTTAAAATTATTTAGTTAAATACATGAAATTTTTATGGTAAAATAATTGCGAATGCCATATCGGGCATGCTGCTGGTGTCTTATAATTGAAAGTTCTTCTGTAAACAAAGTGTTCAGTACAACAAAACTAAAACAAACATGTAGGTATAACGGGGTAAGTAAATAAAAATAAATATTCTCTCTCTCTCATTAGAATAACAAGCGGACAGGAGTCTGGTATTTTTTAGAAATTCGAGTAAAACCTGTATTATATAAAATTACTGAATTACATAAAATAACTGAAAATTCATTTGTTTTTACGGAATTTGTCAGTTATTTTTTGATAGTTAATTTGAATAAAATAACTGAAAATTCATTTGTTTTTACGGAATTCGCAGTTGAATTTTTGACAGTAAAAATTAAATTAACGCTTCGTTAAAAATAAATGAAAAATAAGTAGATCGGTTTTTAACTGGATATTCATTTATTTTATATTACAATTTCAGTTAATTTTACGTACAGAATATTGTGAGTGCACTTTTTTGGTTGGTAAAACTGTATTACAACAACAACACGTATTGAGTACTTGGAATTTTTTTTGAATGAGTTTTGCCCTTATGTCTGCTTAAGAAAAAAAACGGTCCCTTTTAAAAGCATCAAAGAATTTTTTACAACAGTATACATATCGTTTGCTAAGATGCAAAGCAATGTATCATTGAAAATTTTGAAATAGACTTTATTATTGATTACGATTTACGTTAAATATTTAAAAAAAAAAATTAAACTTCCACCTTAAAAAATATCCAAGCTATTAACAAAATCAATTATCAAAAAAATCATATCATTAAGTATATAATTTACTTAAACTACATAATGAATAATTTTAATTAAAAAAAATTAGCAGAGTATTTGATATATTTTTACGAAAACATAATTTTTTTACGTCAAAAATGGGTATTCTGTTTCATACTCTGAACGTGTTAGTGGAATAAGTGATCAAATTGCAAATTGTTGCATAAGCAAACAGGAAAACCGTGCGGTAAAATTAATATAAACCGAATCCATATATATGTATGTATGAAAACCTATATTAAGTATGACTATCAGCTTCTTCTTCATTGGACTGTTAGAAATTACACAGCTTAACCCATTGCACTCCCATACGCTAAGAATTTCCAAGAATAAATAGTAACATCTGCAGATCCTTAGATTTTTGCTTCCAGCAGGATGCCATTATTTTTATGATAGGATTTTTCCATTATTTGTTTCGTTTCTAATGTTATGAGTTAATATACTCGTATGTACATATATACTTTTTAATAAATTTTAATACAGACGAGTTTCCTATAATGTATCTGTTACTATTGGACCAGAATATTTTTTCATTATTGATATAGAATGTTTATAAAACAATAGAAATATTTTTTCCACGTTTATTTAAAATAATTTGTTATTTTTGTTAGTATTGCATTCCTCCAAATCGTCCTTCATCAATATCCTCAAAAAGACTATTATAAAGATTTTTGTGTTAAATAATAAATTACTTGTCTTCTACATCACATACATAATAACATTTTTTATAAAGTGCTGGAATATAAATTGTTTAGCTATATTTTCTGTTAATCCTTTTACGGCTTTATTAAATACTAATAGTATTTTTTTTTTATAGGATAAGTGCTTCTTTGTACAACATTTTCGTTCACTGAATACGGGGGCTGCTATCAATACTACTCTTAATTGAAAAACTTTCATTCTTCTTATTTAAATTTTTCAGAAATTAACTAATTAAAATTTACTTCTTGCTACATATTAATTATACGATTATTGTCTTAATATTCTATTATAGTATCTTAATATTCAATTATTCCTGTAATTTTTAACAATATATTTAAATTTTTGTCGTTTTGTTTCAGAGAATTTAAAATAACGCAACACACATTCAATTTAAAATAACGCAACACACATAACTAAATAAATAACAATAAAAATAATAAATAGATATTGGGAATTATTTCTTTTCATAAGCAACTTTATTATATTCAAAATTTTTTATTTTTCGAATTTATTCTATGAGCTTTTTTGTAATAGTTCTATTCATTAAATTTTTCAGGAATTACTTTATACACTATCATAGAATAAAATCGAAAAATCAAAAATGTTGAATATAATAAAAATAATATTTTTTTTATAAAAAATATATCGGTTCTCGCATTTTTATTCTAAATATTTAATACTCTAATATCTCATATAATTTCCATTTTACAAGGTTTTTTGCTTCTCATGTAAACTTATGAAATTTGATGTTACAATATTCTGCATTTAAGATGACGATATGTGCAGTTCTCTTAGTTTTTTTTTATTTCAATAATATTTGCCTACAAAAAAAAAAACAACACATACATTTTGGTTCACCAGTCAAGAAATAATTTTACAAAAAAAAAAAAAAAAATACACACAGGCTAATCGTGCTGCCCAGCAGTGAATATTGCAAGCGATTCACTTTTTAGGACTTTAAGAAGGTTCACAATTAAATTGTAAGTAAACTTTTACTTACTTCACTCTGCCTTCTATGAAAAGGTCTTTTAGAAAAGTTTTTATTAAATATTTTACAAATTAAAATTTTTCTTTTCTAAGATAAGGCCTGTCGCAATCGTTTTATTAGTAGTTATGTTAGAACGTGTTGCAAGTTTAGTTATTAATTGACTTACTTCGTATTATTTGCCACAACAATAAAATTTGGATAAAGCTTTATTCTTAAATCTTTTTAGAAACCCTTCCAGAAGTGCTTAAAATTGATGCAAAAGTGCAAGGTGTTGGTCTCCAATGACACACCTTGTTAATTGGTAATAAAGTTAGCATGCGGCTGGGAGATCTTTAGTCTGCAAAAAGGCCTTCTATTAGGCCTCTTTACTACATAATTTTCTTGAATTTTAACGTGAATTTTTTCAAATTTTTCATATATTTTTTCACTATTTGTTTCTTATATTTCTGCACTCCTGTTATAAAACTTAACTTCAGATTATATTTTCTCAATAAATAAACTACGCAGACACTAAAAAAAACATATCATGTTAGCTAAAAGTTAACTACGTGTTCACTAAAAAGTACAGATAAGTACCTTAAAAGAACTTAACACGGACTCTAAAATAAGTTCGGTAAGTTATCTAAGTGTTTCTGTTCGTCAGCTCACAATAGTTATGTACCATATTTTGTTTGTGTACAAATGCACAAACAAAAAAATAAGATTTAGAGTTTGTATGGTAAGACAAGTACACTGCGTTAGTGTACAGTTTTTTTTCGAACTCTGATCAGAACAATGCTGTGCAGGTGCGGTTGTTTGTTTACCTTTTCGTATGTCTGTTTATCGTCAATTCCTATTCCTAAGCTTCTCTTTGTCGTCTTTGTCATCACTCTCAATTTGATTAACAACATTACCTTGCTCCCTGCTATTTATCTTTGTTTTCGTTAAAATTGGGTTTTTGTGATAGTGTTATTGTTTTGTCTTCTATTATTTCCCTAACAGCCGTACCTAAACAAGAGCGGAAGGCGGAACGTTTTCTTCAGCGTAGCTTTTTCGCTGATATACCATACCTAAATAAGAGCGTCAGCGTTGTGCCATAAGCAGTAGTGTTAACTTTCGTGCCGACTAAAACCCTCATAAGACATAAGAAATTGAATTAAAACCGCTAGTTTGACCTAACAATAGCTAATTTGCCGTGGACGAGAAGATAACAAAGTAGATAACCAAGTAAATTTTTTCACTCATAAAAGAGAGAGGAAATATTACTCAATTGTGCACAAAAGTGAGTTTTTTGTTTTAAGTGCTGCCAGACCGTAAATGTGTGTTTTTAGGGAAAAAATTGTTTTTTAGAATTGTGGTAGCACTTTTTAGAACAAAATTATTGGTTAACATGGCAATATTTTATTACGATAAAAAAGAAGAAGTAAGCAATTGTAGTGTTTTTTATTTATTATCCCCGATATTCATAAGAATTTATTTGATATTTATAAATAGTTTATTAAACAAATTTTCATTGAAAATTCGTTTCATAAACCTGCTATAAACCTAAAATATTTTTTATGAATATGGGAGTATATTTATTTCATTATATTTATTTATTTGAATATTTGTAGTTTATTAATAGCCTATTTCCAATGTGCGAAAGAATTCTTTCGTTCGCATAACTACATTGAAAACAAAAACAAAGTCTTAAAATTTGTTTTTGTTTTCAATGTAGTTATACGAAAGAAAGAATTCTTTCGCACATCGGAAATAGGCTATAAGAAGTGGGACGAGCTTGCAAAAATACAAAAGTTTTTAGTAAGCATAAAAACAAATTTATTCATTTTTTCTAATTGTTTAATGTACATATGTATATAGTACATTCTCATTTATTTAACAATTTTAATTAAAATAAAAATAAAGTCTTCTTTATGTTTATGTTATACTTATACCGGCAATGCGGTTAATTCATTTTTATCTCAAAATGTGGGTAATGAAATATATAATACCTTCAAAGCTGAGTTGGGAACTAGTAAAAATTTGTGGAAGTATAAAGAAATTACAGAAAGAGAAACACAACAAGATGGCTCAAATTGTCGAATTTTTGTTTTAATGTATGCATTAAAAAACTTCAAAATCAGTCATTAACAAATTTGTGTGAACCCGAAGAGTTTAGCAAGGAAATGAAAAGATGGTTACTAAAACATTAGGGCGATAACAACGTTTTGTTGCTATTGTGGTTGCCTTAAGATTGATGACAAATATGTTTTTGTTTGTAAAGATTGTAGTTTTTATGTTTGTAGAAATTGTACACATAAACATTGTAGAAGAAACTCTAACGTTTGTAAAATACCTAATTGAACAAAATAAATTATCATAGTAGAAATGTTATTACTTAACTTTGGATAAGATTTAAGGTCGATTCTGTGATATATGTATGCCAAAGTAAATTTAAGTTAATGTAAAAATGAAAATAATTGAAAAATAATTGGCAACGCACATAGCATAGTACCTCTTGGGTTGTGCGGAAATTTATGCAAAAATAATGATAAATTTAAATAATTATATAAACTATAAATTTATAAACCGATTATGATGTAAAAAAAACCTAACAAATTCTTTAAATGAACATATAACTATTTTATTGTAAAAAATATACAAAATTTAACATAAAGTTTTAGGTCATGAACATGTAGCTAAATCTATATAATATATGTATATATAAATATATGTATATATATATATATATATATATATATATATATATATATATATATTTCTCTATATATTTATATGTATATATGTTGCCATTATATGTATAAAGAAACAATGTTTCAATTGTAAAAACAATTTTTGTATGTTAATCCGCATTTAAACAGTTAATTAAAAATGCTAACTACCCCACAAGAAGACTACCGGTCATTTTACTAGTAAAATGACCGGTAGTTTTGACCACTATACTGGATAAAGTTTCTATTAGTTTATTAAGAGCAAAATGAAAAAACTAACCGAAACTCTTGTGTACATGTGATTTTGCATCTCTTTCTAACTAATTAATTCCACTCGACTACGGAACATATATCTGCACTGCTTACTACCCTGCTTTATATTAGTTAGTGTTCGCGTAAATAAAGGTTTACACTAACTAGTTAGTCATAACGTAAATAGAGGTTAGCACTAACTAGTTATTCATAGCGTAAAAATTGGTTAGTACTAACCTTTATAAAATGATGGTTTGCTTTTATTTTAGTTTTAAAATAAAGTTTTTATTAAAAAAATATAATCAAGCATGCTTCATTAAAGTAGATCATATAAAGAAATATTATTTTGCAAACAACTTGCGACTAAAAAGCCGAATACATACATGCATACATACTTGAAAACCCATCAGGATTTTAAATATTTTGTATAATTTGCTCCTTTATTATCACCACTAAATCTTTAACGAGTATCCCGGCCAAAGCAACCAACCGATTGACCGCTACCTGTTGGAAGACCACTTCTTTTAACACGACTGTTTCGTACATGACCTGTTATTTCCAGAAAATCTACCACCACGTTTTCTGGAGCCGCCATCAGTATGCCCTCCTTTACTTTAATATGCAACGTAGTTGCAAAGGAGATAAGCAAATTAATTTTTTAACTTAACATGGCAAATAACTTTTGTAATATTTAATTAAAACAATTCAATTGTTTTACAAGAATTGGCAGGCAAAGCGTATAAAAAAATTATATTAAAAAATTGGCATTATTTAGCAAGTGTTAGTTGTTCCACTCTAACATATGTGTTAGAGTTAATTCCGTCAGAATTGTAGTGGCAAATCGCATATTTATATGAAAACTCTAAACGTGCATAACTCGAAAACTAAGCGTTTGCGCCAATTTTTTTATTTAATTTTTTCTTCTTATTTTTCCATTTTCTATCACCCTAGGTACTTTTTTTTATTTGGAGTTGCGTTGGTAAACTAGATGTGTTCCTTAATTTTTTAATAACAAATATATAAAATAAATTTAATACTTTCATTTTTAGCTGTGGAACATTTTAGAACTATTTTAGGCGCGCTTTTATTCATTAAACCTTTGGCAACACTGATCACATCTCACACATTCTTTTTAAAAACCAAGCAAAAAATTATTTAAACTTAAAATTAAATTAATTAAATTAAAATTAATTTATTGATCGTCACATCATAGAAAATGAAACATTTCCTAAATTGATGGTGCGTTTGGAATCAATCGATTCAGTTTTCTTGTTATCCTCCAACGAAGAAATGGTCCTCAACAGTGTCCTCAGACACCTCATGGAATTTATACGGAGAAATGATGAAAACATTTCTTTGGAGAAAAATCAGTTGAAACTTCTGTTGCAACAGGAATTTTATCGTGCCAGTGCTGATACGACAATAAAAAGACTGTTTGTGGTCATAATGATGATTGAAAATATGAATGGCTTAGTAGAACTGGACAACTCGAAGTTTTGTCAAAGGCCGAGTCCCAAAACGTCGGTTGCAAAGCAACTATCTTTTTTTAGTGCATGCTGCAATGCAACCGTATAGCTTATTACAATGTTATTTGTACCAAAGTGCACCAAAAAAGTATGATGCGTTCATTATAAGAAAACTATGCATCGTTAATATTGATGATACATTTTTGATTTGCGCTGCAAAGCATGATGTTTTGGAACTCAGCCAAATTGTTAATTTGGGACAGTCGTATTACATTGTGGAAGATGATGATGTTTGCTGCGAATGTTGATTTTTGTTCTCAAAAAATGGTCGGATGATCCTCTGTATTGAAACGATGATAAAGGATATCACTCGAAGTATTTCAAATTTGTTAATAGTAAGAATTTGAACTGCAACACACTAAATTTTTAACTTTTACACAAAAAGAAAAAAAATTAGATTTATTTTTCAGATGCCATTTTGGTTACACATATATTGCGCTGCTTATGCACTTTAGTAGCTGAAGAAGCAGCACACGAGACTATTGAATTCCCATATCTGTTCTTCCATTAAGAGAGCCTTGCAATGTATATATCAACCCAGCTAGCATTTTCAATCGTATGAGAGTCCTGGGAATCTTACGTTTTTGATCGTCGACGAGCGCACTTTTTAATCGTAGAAGATTCCTCGCACGGGAGTAACTGTTACACAAGCTGATTCCTCTGTGAGATACTTCTCAACACAGCGGAGGACGCTTATATTAATCGTAGAGGGAATCGTTTGCGATGTATGTAAAGATTATCTAACGAGTCTTTCAGAAAGCATGGTATGAATTGTATGAGACTCATATAGGGATTCTCGTGCAATTCGTGAAATGCTCAGCCGCATAACAACTACCTAAATAAAACATGAAGCGCATTTTTCATGTCAACTCTTCTCGTTTTCATACAATTTTATACGAAACAAAGCCTTAGATCGCGAATTAAACTCCACCCGGTTGGAAAATCATATTCGGCAGATCCTTAGTTCCATTTGTTTTATTGAAATTGAATTGACAATAGAATTTTCATGTTTAAAAAAACGCTTTTATTTAGCTAGCTCAGTAATTGTTATATGAATCATACAGAGTCGCAAAAGGTTCATTCCAAGAAAAAAGACGCTGGTCAAAAAATTTATAAAAAAGTAAAAAAAAAGAACAATTAGATGTTTTTGGTATTGTAACTCGTAGGATAATCATCAGATGATTCTTTTAGGAGTTGTATATTAAACATAATCGTCTAAAAACAGCATATCGTCGGTCACATGTTGACAACTCTTAACATGTTTTTTTGTACTTTTCAGGAGACAAAAAAAAAACGTTATTACTCCGTTACTAAACCGTGTTGGAAGTAATTAAAAAAAACCAAAATTAGTAGGAGATATTTATTGTAAGATGTTGTAAAGAAAACAAAGGTATTGAAATAATTTCAGATTAAAAAAAATTAAAAGAAATAATACCCCCGATTCAATTTTTTTGCGAGTTAAGAGTTGTCAACCTGTGACCGACGATATGCTAGCTGGAAATGAATAAAGAAAAATATTTTTTAAAAAAAGTACCAAAAATACGTACGATTTTTACCCCTTAAACGTTCGAGTGCCGAAAAAGTAAGAAATTTATATTTGTATTGTTTAGACAACTTACGAATGTGTAAGGCGAATTCATTCCAGGTAATCTCGGTAGTACATCAAGTACAACTCGTACAAAAACCACAAGCAATTTTTTTTGTAAAATCATTGTACAATGTCAAAAACCGAAACAAATCAAAACAGAAACAAAGATAATTAACAAAATTTTGACATCCAACAATTATAAAGCTAAAGAAAAAAAGTTAGCAGGGCTTTTAGGGTCACCTGTAATGAATTCGCCTTGCGAATGTGATATAATTTTTATTTCTTATTTGATTGGTTTATAAGATAGGTGGGGTAATAAAAAAAATTCAAAATACATGTTTTACGGTAAACGGGTCCCAAAAGGGATATCAAAAAAGTATCAGATACCTGAGATACCGCTTATTTTTTTAATGTACAACGATAGTTATTATTTTTTTAATCTCTTTTAGTTTAGAAAATATGAGGTTAGCGTATTAACACGTTTTTACCACTTTTTTACATTCGAAATTCCAAAAATTCCGTCTTAGTGGATCGATTTGGTGAGAGACCAAGGTCCGTTCCAAATTTCAACTTCTCAGTTTAAGGCGTTTAAGCTGTGCGATGATGAATTAGTCGATCAGCGAGTTACGTTACAATTTAATATATCGTTAGCTAAAATTCAAAACCACGTAACTAACTTTTTTAATATTTAAAGGTAGAACAAAATATGTTATACATGTATTGAGAAATAAGTTCAATTTTGGTATTCAAATGTCGCAGATTTACTAAATGTAGAACGATTTCTGGAATGGAAAAAAATCAGCCTTATAACGGTTCTCGATGTCGGTAAAAACGTAAGTCGAATTTTGTAGTAGAATTTTGTTGTAGATTAAACAACAGGATGTGTGTTACATTACTCTACTACAGAGTCGTTTTCGACATCGAGAACCTTAATAAGGCTGATTACCAGGGAAACCATAATTATGCAATTGCATGTTTTTCCTTGTGCGACCAATAACGAACGTCAGCATTAAAATTAGTTGCGGCTTAGACCTGAATTAAATTATTGACCGAAAATAAGAACATTTTATGCATTTCTTGTTAGAACTGAACTGGGGGGCTACTCTCTATTGCGATGCGAAACTGATTTCGATGCGAAAGCTAAATGTCAACTTGGTACTATCTATCACTTTCGCAAATTTTTTTAAAATGAGGCAATATTGGTAATAAAAATTAAAGATTGCGCAGATTGACATCAATAAAATGCCAAAATATGTAAAAATATTTTAAATTGCAAAATTTAAATAAAATAAATAGTGATGGTTTGCGAAAAGAAAAATCTAAAAAGATGCGAAAGACAAATGCGCAAACGCATTAAAGAGTACCAATCGCTAGATTTGTCACCATTATCTTTCGCATCGCAATAGAGAATAGCCCCCCTGGCTTGAGTAAAATATCATGATTCGTAAAAGTTTTATCCGAACTAAAATAATTTTAGGAGGGTAATTTGTATTGGACCTATGGTAAATTATGGACCAATCATCCCAAAATTCTGAAGACTGATTTCTGGTATTACAAAAAATAAATTAGAATAAATTTCAATACAGCAGTGTAATTAGTTTTAGTGTTAACAGTAAATTTCACAAATTTGCATGATATTTTTTCTGGCCATATGAATTTAAGTAAGAAATTTTTTTGATCAACACACCCACGCATAAAAATGACTATCCTTATAATATTCAATTTGATAGTTTTAAATAAATTTCTCAAAACACAAACGCACTTGTTTTTTTTACTCTATTTTTGAGCGACTGTTATAAACACCTATTAAGATTTATTTTTTGATATAAATACTATTTTTTATTAAAACATTAGTATACTTTTGCATGTTTCATATATTTTTGCAATCCTGTTATAAAACTCAACTTCAAAATATATTTTGGGTTTTTTTTCCAATAAATAAACAAACCATTAAAAAATTATATTTCTTATTTTCTTTCCCATACATACAGAGGATTTATTATTTTAAATATTTCCTTTAAAAAAAGTAAGAACAATAAATGTTAACTACGCAGACACTAAAAAACATATCATGTTAGCTAAAAGTTAACTACGTGTTCACTTAAAAATACAGAATAAGTACCTCAAAAGAACTTAACACGGACTCTAAAATAAGTTCGGTAAGTTATCTAAGTGTTTGTCATCAGCTCACAATAGTTATGTACAATATTTTGTTTGTGTGCAAATTCACAAACAAAAAAAAATAAGATTTAGAGTTTGTGCGGTTAGATAGGTACACTACCTTAGTGTACAGTTATTTTTCGAACTCTGTTTAAAAGTAAACTAACGACGTCTATCCGTCCGTCTGGATGGTTTTCAGCCCATGTTAAATTTGTGCGCAAAGTACAAGTTGCAATTTTGTAGATAATTTGTTCAAATTTGGTTAATACTTCTAATTTGCACTGAGGACGAAGGTATGTAAATGGTGAGAAGCTGAAAACGGGTTTTTGAAAAAAGTCGAATAATCGATCTCCCTAGTAAATAAGATTCGACATAGCCAATTTTAATGCATTTTTCTTAATTTAAATTCAATAACATTTATTTATTATTATATGTTGATGATTTATTTTTTATAATTCCGGAATCAGGAATATAAATGTTTGATATTTTTAACTCATTTCATTTACAATTAAAAGGGGAGTCTAATTCAAGACTTTCATATTTGGACACATTGATAATATGAAGAGGAAATATGATATTAATAGATTGGTTTCAAAAGCCTTGTAAGGGTAATGATAGTGGACAGTGTAATAAGGTATATATAGGTACAACAAAAAATAAACTAAAAACTTAGATAGCAGGACAAGTCATATCAAAAATATAGAAATATTTCATCACAAAAAAAAGCTTTATCAACTCGTTGTGCTCATCTCAGCCATTATCCAGATTTTGAAATACAGCAGTTTTAAACACAGAAAATAATTATTAACGTACATAGATTTATGTTAGAAATGTTACAAATTATAAATTTACCGAAAATGTCAAGTATTATGTCCCAATTCTGGTAGATGATTTATATGGATTAAATCTAGTTTACCGACACAATAAAAAAATAAGTATATAGGGTGATCAAAAATTTAAACACAAGAAGAAAATATTAAGTGAAAAAAGTGGCGCTAATGCATAATCTTCGAGTTGTGGACCTCTTTAGTTTTCATATATACGTATATGCGATTTTCCACTACATTTCTTAACGTATATGACCAATATTGGTATCTTTCTTAATCTTTTGAACAGATCTTTTTTTATATACAAAATTTATTTAAAAATTCTTTACCCATTATTATTTTTTATACCATAGTGGTGAAAATTCTTGCGTCCGGCCGGAGTCTGGCTATCCAGGGATGATTTAATCAGCGAAGCCGGTGTTTTTTATTTAATTAAACTTTTTTTCATTTGTATTTGAATGAACTACATACATATTTACCTTTATTTCTCCACATGGCATTTTGTGTTTCAGGTAGCGATATGTATTAAGTTTTGTAATCGTTTAAACTTCTTACATTTTGTTAATAGTTGTAATTACATACTTTTTGAATTTGAATGAAATTTAAAACCAAATATGTAGATAGTTATTTAGTTTGTTTCGATATATATTGAATTTTTTCTAAGATATAAGTAAAAATAAAACAACTTTCCATCCCTGAAACTAAGTGCATGTAAATCTATATGGCAATATCATATGCCCGAATTCGAGAGAACTAACACTGCGGCCACACGATCAACTTTTTGTTGATGGTCTTTTACATATACTGTTTGTCAAAATTTACATTAATTGAAAGCTGTGACGTAGGCTGCACGCAATTTTTAAGCAATTTACTTTCAAGATGTCATCAAGATAACAATTTATACTGACAAACGAAAAATTAGCTCACTAAACTTCTAATCAGCTGTTAAATTGAGCGTAAAATTGCCAAACAAATGGATAGTTAAAATTGAGAGCAATCTCGTGATCAATTTAAAAAGTGTGAGTGTGTTAGTGAAAAAAATGAGAGTGAGAGCAAATTGAAAGGAATTGAAAGACAAAAATTGATCGTGTGGCCTCCAAGTAAAGTGAGTGCATGTTCTTCTTCTTTCTTTCTACATGGGAGATGATTTTCGGCTTCCAACAAACTTTTTGGAAAACCTGCACAAATTAAAAAATTCGTTACTAACTTATTTTTTTAAACTTTGTTCAAAAAAAAACTTAAGTTAAATATAAATTATATACCAAAATGTAGCTAAAGTACCCAGCTATACGCCACATATAGCCAACCTTCGGAGGATGTCCTAATTTTGGCCCCTTAGCCAAAAGAAAAAATGAGTGAAGTTTAATAGAAAGTTATTTTTTTAAACTTTGTTCAAAAAAAAACTTAAGTTAAATATAAATTATATACCAAAATGTAGCTAAAGTACCCAGCTATACGCCACATATAGCCAACCTTCGGAGGATGTCCTAATTTTGGCCCCTTAGCCAAAAGAAAAAATGAGTGAAGTTTAATAGAAAGTTTTTTTTTTAAACATTGTTCAAAAAAAAACTTAAGTTAAATATAAATTATATACCAAAATGTAGCTAAAGTACCCAGCTTTACGCCACATATAGCCAACCTTCGGAGGATGTCCTAATTTTGGCCCCTTAGCCAAAAGAAAAAATGAGTGAAGTTTAATAGAAAGTTATTTTTTTAAACTTTGTTCAAAAAAAAACTTAAGTTAAATATAAATTATATACCAAAATTTAGCTAAAGTACCCAGCTATACGCCACATATAGCCAACCTTCGGAGGATGTCCTAATTTTGGCCCCTTAGCCAAAAGAAAAAATGAGTGAAGTTTAATAGAAAGTTATTTTTTTAAATATAAATTATATACCAAAATGTAGCTAAAGTACCCAGCTTTACGCCACATATAGCCAACCTTCGGAGGATGTCCTAATTTTGGCCCCTTAGCCAAAAGAAAAAATGAGTGAAGTTTAATAGAAAGTTATTTTTTTAAACTTTGTTCAAAAAAAAACTTAAGTTAAATATAAATTATATACCAAAATGTAGCTAAAGTACCCAGCTATACGCCACATATAGCCAACCTTCGGAGGATGTCCTAATTTTGGCCCCTTAGCCAAAAGAAAAAATGAGTGAAGTTTAATAGAAAGTTATTTTTTTAAGCTTTGTTCAAAAAAAAACTTAAGTTAAATATAAATTATATACCAAAATGTAGCTAAAGTACCCAGCTTTACGCCACATATAGCCAACCTTCGGAGGATGTCCTAATTTTGGCCCCTTAGCCAAAAGAAAAAATGAGTGAAGTTTAATAGAAAGTTATTTTTTTAAACTTTGTTAAAAAAAAAACTTAAGTTAAATATAAATTATATACCAAAATTTAGCTAAAGTACCCAGCTATACGCCACATATAGCCAACCTTCGGAGGATGTCCTAATTTTGGCCCCTTAGCCAAAAGAAAAAATGAGTGAAGTTTAATAGAAAGTTATTTTTTTAAACTTTGTTCAAAAAAAAACTTTAGTTAAATATAAATTATATACCAAAATGTAGCTAAAGTACCCAGCTATACGCCACATATAGCCAACCTTCGGAGGATGTCCTAATTTTGGCCCCTTAGCCAAAAGAAAAAATGAGTGAAGTTTAATAGAAAGTTATTTTTTTAAGCTTTGTTCAAAAAAAAACTTAAGTTAAATATAAATTATATACCAAAATGTAGCTAAAGTACCCAGCTATACGCCACATATAGCCAACCTTCGGAGGATGTCCTAATTTTGGCCCCTTAGCCAAAAGAAAAATTGAGTGAAGTTTAAAAGAAAGTTATTTTTTTAAGCTTTGTTCAAAAAAAAACTTAAGCTAAATACAAATTATATACCAAAATGTAGCTAAAGTACCCAGCTATACGCCACATATAGCCAACCTTCGGAGGATGTCCTAATTTTGGCCCCTTAGCCAAAAGAAAAAATGAGTGAAGTTTAATAGAAAGTTATTTTTTTAAACATTGTTCAAAAAAAAACTTAAGTTAAATATAAATTATATACCAAAATGTAGCTAAAGTACCCAGCTATACGCCACATATAGCCAACCTTCGGAGGATGTCCTAATTTTGGCCCCTTAGCCAAAAGAAAAAATGAGTGAAGTTTAATAGAAAGTTATTTTTTTAAACTTTGTTCAAAAAAAAACTTAAGTTAAATATAAATTATATACCAAAATGTAGCTTAAGTACCCAGCTTTACGCCACATATAGCCAACCTTCGGAGGATGTCCTAATTTTGGCCCCTTAGCCAAAAGAAAAAATGAGTGAAGTTTAATAGAAAGTTATTTTTTTAAACTTTGTTCAAAAAAAAACTTAAGTTAAATATAAATTATATACCAAAATTTAGCTAAAGTACCCAGCTATACGCCACATATAGCCAACCTTCGGAGGATGTCCTAATTTTGGCCCCTTAGCCAAAAGAAAAAATGATTGAAGTTTAATAGAAAGTTATTTTTTTAAACTTTGTTCAAAAAAAAACTTAAGTTAAATATAAATTATATACCAAAATGTAGCTAAAGTACCCAGCTATACGCCACATATAGCCAACCTTCGGAGGATGTCCTAATTTTGGCCCCTTAGCCAAAAGAAAAAATGAGTGAAGTTTAATAGAAAGTTATTTTTTTAAACTTTGTTCAAAAAAAAACTTAAGTTAAATATAAATTATATACCAAAATGTAGCTAAAGTACCCAGCTATACGCCACATATAGCCAACCTTCGGAGGATGTCCTAATTTTGGCCCCTTAGCCAAAAGAAAAAATGAGTAAAGTTTAATAGAAAGTTATTTTTTTAAACATTGTTCAAAAAAAAACTTAAGTTAAATATAAATTATATACCAAAATGTAGCTAAAGTACCCAGCTTAACGCCACATATAGCCAACCTTCGGAGGATGTCCTAATTTTGGCCCCTTAGCCAAAAGAAAAAATGAGTGAAGTTTAATAGAAAGTTATTTTTTTAAACTTTGTTCAAAAAAAAACTTAAGTTAAATATAAATTATATACCAAAATTTAGCTAAAGTACCCAGCTATACGCCACATATAGCCAACCTTCGGAGGATGTCCTAATTTTGGCCCCTTAGCCAAAAGAAAAAATGAGTGAAGTTTAATAGAAAGTTATTTTTTTAAATATAAATTATATACCAAAATGTAGCTAAAGTACCCAGCTATACGCCACATATAGCCAACCTTCGGAGGATGTCCTAATTTTGGCCCCTTAGCCAAAAGAAAAATTGAGTGAAGTTTAAAAGAAAGTTATTTTTTTAAACTTTGTTCAAAAAAAAACTTAAGCTAAATACAAATTATATACCAAAATGTAGCTAAAGTAGCCAGCTATACGCCACATATAGCCAACCTTCGGAGGATGTCCTAATTTTGGCCCCTTAGCCAAAAGAAAAAATGAGTGAAGTTTAATAGAAAGTTATTTTTTTAAACTTTGTTCAAAAAAAAACTTAAGTTAAATATAAATTATATACCAAAATGTAGCTAAAGTACCCAGCTATACGCCACATATAGCCAACCTTCGGAGGATGTCCTAATTTTGGCCCCTTAGCCAAAAGAAAAAATGAGTGAAGTTTAATAGAAAGTTATTTTTTTAAACTTTGTTCAAAAAAAAACTTAAGTTAAATATAAATTATATACCAAAATGTAGCTAAAGTACCCAGCTATACGCCACATATAGCCAACCTTCGGAGGATGTCCTAATTTTGGCCCCTTAGCCAAAAGAAAAAATGATTGAAGTTTAATTGAAAGTTATTTTTTTAAACTTTGTTCAAAAAAAAACTTAAGTTAAATATAAATTATATACCAAAATGTAGCTAAAGTACCCAGCTATACGCCACATATAGCCAACCTTCGGAGGATGTCCTAATTTTGGCCCCTTAGCCAAAAGAAAAAATGAGTGAAGTTTAATAGAAAGTTATTTTTTTAAACTTTGTTCAAAAAAAAACTTAAGTTAAATATAAATTATATACCAAAATGTAGCTAAAGTACCCAGCTATACGCCACATATAGCCAACCTTCGGAGGATGTCCTAATTTTGGCCCCTTATCCAAATAAGTTGTTTATACTTTGTTCGACAAAATACGTTAGGAAATTATAAAGTTATTATATCCTATATTTTAAGGAATCCATTTAACATTAACATTTGTTAACTTATTTTTTTCTTATAGTTTGTTGTAGTATTTTAATTATTTATTATTAAACACCATTTCCGGTTTTACTTTGTTATCTTGTTAAAAGCCGAAATACTCTCCCATACACCGAAAACAAGAAGAAGATATAATTCTCTTTAAAATGGACAAAGTTACCATATTTATTCACAATAGTTCACTATTTTAACTTGGCTGCACCTATATTTAGTTCTGCTCAGCCGGAAATACTCAATTTTAATCACTATAAGAGAGACATATTTTGTTGCTCTCTTTTTTTTTGAGTGAAACGAGATTTACTTTGTTAACTACTTTGTTATTTTCACGGAGATAATTTGCCATTATTTATTATCAAACAATAAAAACAGGGTTGTCAAAACAACAAATATAGCAGCTCTGTTTATTTTAACGCGCTGTCAAAATCGCGCTGCCGTTGTGTTGCCGTCGTGTTGTTTCGGTATGCTACATACAAATTGTATGGGCATGAGGATTTTTGACAGCTTGAAAACGCGTTCCGCTCTTGTTTAGGTATGGCTGTTACTTTGTCCCCTTTTAGACAGGCAAAGTTTACTTTGACAAAGTCTGTTGAAGTTTAATTTGACAAATTTTTGTTTTCTCTTGTTTGAATATAATATATAAACAGAGTTGCCAGAATGATGATTTTATCATATTTTGGATTATTTTTTTAAACATAAATATGATTAAAGATTTTCCGATATTCGAAACAGCTGTTTTATGTTTTGGTTCATGTGTTTATAGTTTTTAATGCAATTTTTATTTGATAATTTTTTAAATTATGATTGTGCTCTAAAATATTGTTAAAACTTGTGTTTGTAATATGTAAAAGGAAAATTATAGAAAAGAAAATAAGAATGAAAACACACTAAACATATGCAATAAATGCCATCGTTGTATTAAATATTTGCATTTGTTGTTTTGTAGAATTATAAAGCAAATTAATTAAAAATAAAAAATAAATTGTTTCTTGTTAATAAATAAAATAAATAAATGTGTTGCGAACTTTCTGTACGCAGAAAAAGTGAGAATACTTTTGCAAGCTCGCAGCAGCCCGCTGCCGGAGACTACCGGAGACATGCAAAAAATACTAATTTACCAATTTTATTTATTTCCATCTATGCAAAATAACTATCTGTTGAAAAAATTAAATAAAAAATTAAACTTTAACCAACTATATTTATTTCCAATATAAAAACAAGAGCTGTAAGCTGCTTGGTTTATTTTCAATAAAAATCAGATAATATTGGTTTCTGTGACACCTAAAACCGACACTAATTTCAGTTCGAACAAAAAACCGATAAAATTGGATTTCATGACACCAATGTATTTTTTTTTGTCGGTTTCAAATCCAATACCGATAAGATTGGTTTCTATGACACCCCTGATAACCTATTTCCAATGTGCGAAAGAATTCCTTCTTTCGAACAACTACATTTAAAACAAAAACATATTCTTAAAACTTTGTTTTTGTTTTAAATGTATTTGTACGAAGTAAATAATTCTTTCGCACATCGGAAATAGGCAGTTAGAATATTGATAAAAAAATATTTGTGAAAAGAAAAAATGTATTTTTATAAAGTTTCATATACTGACGAATTATGTTTTTATGTATTTCAATTTAAATAATAAGAAGTATGTTTTTATAAAAAATTAATAAATCTTACTATTTTGCACTTGTTTTAAAAAATTTATATTAAGAAAAAAAAATTTAAGATTTTCCTTTTCAAAATATGATTTCTTTTGCCATATGACAATTTTCATTTCAAAGATTCTGGTAACGCTGTATATAAACATAAAGTTGCATCCAACTTCAGGTATAATCTACGAATGAAAAACAAAACGAATTTGTGAGTACAGTAAAGTATGTATGTACTCCCCCGCATGCTCTTATTCCTTCTCTTCTATAAACTCAAGACTTTGCAAAGTAAACTTTGCTTGTCTGAAAGAGGTCTTTGTGATTTTCTGGGTATAAACGGTAGACTATAATATTTCGAGTTGCCAGATGTGCTCTCCTTGTTACTCTTCGTTGTAGGGATTTTATTAATCACTTCATGTATTAGTGTGTTTATTAGTGTTTTGGAAGTTATTTTAGGTTAATATGACCTTGATTTTCTTAGTATTCGATGTTTTAAATTTCCTGTTACTTATTTTCAATGAAACCAGATGCCATAGGTTTCATATACCAGTTTGTTATGAAATTGCTTTTTTTCCTTGAAAATGTTCATATTATATTGAACATCCCTCTTATCATCCTTATAAATTAGATTCATACAATCTAGGAATTCACATTGATTTAGTGTTGCCTTAATATATTCCTTATAGCTCATAAGGTATATCCATTCATCCCGGTCTAATCCAATAAAGTTCCTCATAATGTAACCAAACAATAGGCTTAAAACCAAGGGATGTTGAAAACCCGCATTGAATTTTTAACTTTAAAGTTAGAACATACTCCAGTTCAAATACTATATCGTGTATTTGCGGTTTTCTCTTAAGATGAAACATTCTCGATGAATTTTAAATGTTAACTAATAATATTTTAGCTTGAAAATCTCATTTTAAAGAAATAAAATGCTTTTGGTGCCTATTATGAAATTAATTCGATTTTCGACAGCAGTCGAATTAGGTGATCGAACGAATTTTCATTTGGTATTATGGCACACATTCGATACAAAATTACTATTGTGATTTAGTTTGTTCACAGTAGAACATTTTTTATCAGCTGTCACTTTAAATAAAAAATTTTTGTTAACAAATTTAAAAAATAAAACTAATATAAATCATGACTACTACGGAATTGTGGTACGGGTGGTCCCGAACAATTAAGCTGCTGCGAGATTTCATCCCACTTTTTTGTAGCCTGAACTTTTGTAAAAATTCGTTTTGCCAACAAAGGATTTTGTTCCATAAGGGAAACAAGCTTTTGCAACTGCTGCTTAAGGCCGGTATTCACTATCCTACATAATCGTACGATTCATTCACACGAAAATCTGACGGAATTCTATCCGACATAAAAAAAAATGTCTGCAAAATCTGCTGTCAATGCCACACTATCCCACAAAAAAGATGCAAACTCAAATGACTCATCAACTTTACAAGAAAATGCAACTCTGATCGCATATAATCTATCATTTTATGAAAATTTTTAAAACATTTCCAAGTCGGACAGACTTGTCAAAAAAATCTGTCACTCAATTTATTTTTAAGCCGCACTGTCATACATTATGAGCACACACTATTTTTTTGACATATCGTGCGACTAAATAGGATAGTGAATACCGGCCTTTACTACTGACGACTTTAGACCTGCGTAAAATAACCAAAAATAATTAAGAATGTGGAATTTGCACACCAAAACTAATAAATTAACAAAAACTTATATTTTCAACAATTTTTTTTTTTAATTATTTACACCGTCGAAACCAAATTAACATTCGATAGTCTATGTTCGATAGCCAGCGAATTATGAGTATATAGTTTTTGAAAACTATATATTAACTGTAATTATTTTTGTTATAAATAACATAACTCAAAATTTGAATTGTTGACCAAGAAAATCGTGCAGTAAATTTCAGAGGCGAAGTAATAACACTTAGATTACATCTAAGACCCAGGGAAAAATTATCATTTACAATAAAACTAAGCACATTAAAGTTAAGAGAGACATTCCTACTAATCATATTATAGCAACAAGAGCATCATTAACGAAAGAAAATACAGCCTTTTTAAAATTGCTTAAGTTAAAAATATAGAAAAATGTGTGATATATTCAATGTCATTGAAAAACCATATTCTGATGAAAATATAATAAAAAAGATTATCACAGCTATGTGCCCTATATTCATTCATTTAAAAACAATGATGAAATTCAAATTACACTACAAAATCAAGACTTATATGTTCTTCCGTCTGAAATCTACTTATATATAGAAGGAAACATAAAAAACACTAAAGGTGAAGAAACATCACCAAATACTAGGTTGAGGAATAATTGTGTTGCATACTTATTTGATGAAATACGGTATGAGATTAATGGTGTTGAAATTGATCGTACTCGATACTTAGGAATATCCAGTACAATTAAGAATTATGTCTCATTAAATGAATTTGAAAGCAATATGATGAGAAATGCAGGGTGGAATATTTCTGAAGACCTGTCAATGCGAAAATTAAATTTTTATATTCCCCTTAAACTACTATTGGGATATGTTGAGGATTTCAATAAAATAATTTTTAAATAGTAAACTTAACTTTCTTCTTTTACGAAGTTCAAATGATGATAAGGCGTATTACTCTACATATGCTAATGAAAAATTGAGTTTATCGATTAAAAACATAACATGGAGAATACCACATATTCACCTATCAGATACACGAAAAATACAAATAATGAAGATTATAAAGGAGGGTGTTTCATTAGCCATAGCATTTCGCAGTTGGGAGGCAGAAATCACAACTGAAATATTAAACTATCAGTGAATAGAGAAAGGCCAAGATTTCTTTTATTCGTATTAGAAAACGATAATAAATATATACATTCAGATTTGAAAATTGTTAAAGTGCATTTAAATTCAGAATCTTATCCATATGATGATTTAAATTTGAAATTTGAGGAGAATCGATACGCTATTTTGTAAGATTTGTATGTTAAGTTTCAACAAAATTACTATATGAGAGAAGCACAACCTCTTCCTTCCTGTGAGAAATTTAAAAATATTCCAATTACAGTAGTTGATGTTAGTTATACAAATACAAATGCTTATTGTATTGTTCGAAAAGTTATATAATCTTTTTTTTAGTACATTCTAATACTTACTTTTCTTCTTCTTATTTAATTTATATAAAATAAAGAATAAAAACTTGTTTTTTTTGTTAAATAAATTTTTTGAGTTTTATTTATGTATGTATAATATGTATTTACATGTAAGTTTTGTTCTTTTTCTTTTATATTTGAATAAAAAACATTTATTTTATAAAAAAAAGGATTTTGATATTCTTTATTTATTTTTTCTTTAGTATTTTTATAAACCGTTTCGATTTGATGGTTTTCTAGAACTAAATTTTTATTCTGTTCTTTACATATTCTTAGCTTAAACTTATGAACTATTTCTGCATGATCAGCACAACGATCATGGATGATGAAATTCCATTGATCGTTGGACAATCAACAAATGTACAGAAAACGAAATCAGTACTTCTGTAAACAATTTCATGAATCATTGTTTACAAAATCATTGGTTCTTATTGTGCAATTGGTTCTTCTTGGGTGGCATATATAACTCGCCCTCCCTTAGAATTCGAGTCTCTTCGAATTAGTGTAAATAAGAAATATTTCTTATAAATCACAAGCAAGATCACAATGCAGGTATATAATATTTCGAGTTGCCAGATGTGCTCTCCTTGTTACTCTTCGTTTTAGGGATTTTATTAATCACTTCATGTATTAGTGTGTTTATTAGTGTTTTGGAAGTTATTTTAAGTTAATATGTCCTTGATTTTCTTAGTATTCGATGTTTTAAATTTCCTGTTACTTATTTTCAATGAAACCAGATGCCATAGGTTTCATATACCAGTTTGTTATGAATTTGCTTTTTTTCCTTGAAAATTTTCATATTATATTGAACATCCCTCTTATCATCCTTATAAATTAGATTCATACAATCTAGGAATTCACATTGATTTAGTGTTGCCTTAATATATTCCTTATAGCTCATAAGGTATATCCATTCATCCCGGTCTAATCCAATAAAGTTGCTCATAATGTAACCAAACAATAGGCTTAAAACCAAGGGATGTTGAAACCCGCATTGAATTTGTAACTTTAAAGTTAGAACATACTCCAGTTCAAATACTATATCGTGTATTTGCGGTTTTCTCTTTAGATGAAACATTCTCGATGAATTTTAAATGTTAACTAATAATATTTTAGCTTGAAAATCTCTTTTTAAAGAAATAAAATGCTTTTGGTGCCTATTATGAACTTAATTCGATTTTCGACAGCAGTCGAATTAGTTGATCGAACGAATTTTCATTTGGTATTATGGCACACATTCGATACAAAAGTACTATTGTGATGAATAAAACAGTAGAACATTTTTTATCAGCTGTCACTTTAAATAAAAAATTTTTGTTAACAAATTTAAAAATAAAACTAATATAAATCATGACTACTACGGAATTATGGTACGGGTGGTCCCGAACAATTAAGCTGCTGCGAGATTTCATCCCACTTTTTTGTAGCCTGAACTTTTGTAAAAATTCGTTTTGCCAACAAAGGATTTTGTTCCATAAGGGAAACAAGCTTTTGCAACTGCTGCTTACTACTGACGACTTTAGACCTGCGTAAAATAACCAAAAATAATTAAGAATGTGGAATTTGCACACCAAAACTAATAAATTAACAAAAACTTATATTTTCAACAATTTTTTTTTAAATTATTTACATCGTCGAAAGCAAATTTGTTTTCGTTGAAAAATTCGATGCACAACGAAATTTTCGACAGTGCTGCCATCTCTTAATACCAAATTAACATTCGATAGTCTATGTTCGATAGCCAGCTAATTATGAGTATATAATTTTTGAAAACTATATATTAACTGTAATTATTTTTGTTATAAATAACATAACTCAAAATTTGGATTGTTGACCAAGAAAATCGTGCAGTAAATATCAAAGGCGAAGTAATAACACTTAGATTACATCTAAGACCCAGGGAAAAATGATCATTAACAATAAAACTAAGCACATTAAAGTTAAGAGAGACATTCCTACTAATCATTCTATAGCGACAAGAGCATCATTAACGAAAGAAAATACAGCCTTTTTAAAATTGCTTAAGTTAAAAATAAAGAATAATGTGTGATATATTCAATGTCATTGAAAACCCATATTCTGATGAAAATATAATAAAAAAGATTATCACAGCTATGTGCCCTATATTCATTCATTTAAAAACAATGATGAAATTCGAATTACACTACAAAATCAAGACTTATATGTTCTTCCGTCTGAAATCTACTTATATATAGAAGGAAACATAAAAAACACTAAAGGTGAAAAAACATCACCAAATACTAGGTTGAGGAATAATTGTGTTGCATACTTATTTGATGAAATACGGTATGAGAATAATGGTGTTGAAATTGATCGTACTCGATACTTAGGAATATCCATTACAATTAAGAATTATGTCTCATTAAATGAATTTGAAAGCAATATGATGAGAAATGCAGGGTGGAATATTTCTGAAGACCTGTCAATGCGAAAATTAAATTTTTATATTCCCCTTAAACTACTATTGGGATATGTTGAGGATTTCAACATAATTACGAAGATTTCAACATTCTTTTACGAAGTTCAAATGATGATAAGGCGTATTACTCTACATATGCTAATGAAAAATTTAGTTTATCGATTAAAAACATAACATGGAGAATACCACATATTCACCTATCAGATACACGAAAAATATAAATAATGAAGATTATAAAGGAGGGTGTTTCATTATGCATAGCATTTCGGAGTTGGGACTGTTATTTTAATCCAACATTTTCCGGAGGCAGAAATCACAACTGGAATATTAAACTATCAGTGAATAGAGAAAAGCCAAGATTTCTTTTATTCGTATTAGAAAACGATAATAAATATATACATTCAGATTTGAAAATTGTTAAAGTGCATTTAAATTCAGAATCTTATCCATATGATGATTTAAATTTGAAATTTGAGGAGAATCGATACGCTATTTTGTGTGATTTGTATGCTAAGTTTCAACAAAATTACTATATGAGAGAAGCACAACCTCTTCTTTCCTGTGAGAAACTTAAAAATATTCCAATTACAGTAGTTGATGTTAGTTATACAAATACAAATGCTTATTGTATTGTTCGAAAAGTTATATAATCTTTTTTTTAGTACATTCTAATCATAGCTGTTAAGTAATGATTAGTAATCGTAATAATTACTTATTAGATTACTTTTTTCATAAGGGTAAGGTAATGATTACAATTACGATTACTTTTAGTTTTGCATGATTACTAATTGATTACGATTACAAGTAATCAAAAAATAATCAGAAGTACCGGCGATTACTAAAAAATAATCAAAAAGAATCAAAAGTAATCAAAAAGTAATCCGATTATTTTCAACGAATTTTTTTGATTCTTTTTGATTACTTTCAACAATTGTGTATTCATTTGCACTAAAAACTTTTTAGAAACAGTTGATAACCTGTTTAAAGTTTTCATTATCAATAAATTTTAATATATTTATTTTAAAAATAACATAAACAACATTAACTACAGCACGTTATTCAAAATAGCTGAAGGAAAATAGCTAAAGAAATAGTAAGTTGAAAACTTATATATTAAACAAAAAAAAAAAAAAAACAAAACAATAATTTTATAACCATTTTTGATAATAAAAAAAACAACAGACTTCGAAAAAAATTTAAGAACTGAACAGCCAATGTACATACAACATAATATGTTAATTAAATTGAGTATTATTTATCAGTTGCAAAATACCTGTCAAAATATTTTTAATTTTTTTAGACACTCGATAAATGTAACAACTTGTGGAAAAAGTGTAAGTGGCCAAAGTCTTCGGAAATAATTACGGAGCACTTGGGATCGTTGTTACTCACTGGAACTCATTATTTGACGCAGTAACAAAATTACTTACCTACAAAGAGAAGTTGAATAGTCTGTGCGATAAGCTTACTTTGTCAAATTCTTCACCATGAGACTTACAGTACCTAGAGATGTATAAGTTGGTAATGGAACCAATTGCCAAGGCGCTGGACTTCCTTCAAGGAGAAAACAATATGAATTATGGTACTATTAGACGGAGCTGGTTGTAGCGTACCAAATTTGATATATAAATTTATATTTGTGTACTATGTAAATTTCTTTTAACACAGGATTCTTAATACCGACTCTTGTGACATTGAGCAATAGGTTACATAAACTAAGTAGGAAACACGAGCTGCAACAAATATCCTCAGTTATTTTGAAAATGGAACAACGGCTAAGACAAAGGTTTCAACCATATTTCACGTTGCAGCCTGAGACAAATATCGCGATTGCGGCAACAGTATTAACACAGTATTTTTTTGATTTTAGTTTTTATGGTAAGCTAATGCGTGTATTATATTAAAGTTGGTTTGATTTTTAGCGACTTAACTTTACAGATGATGAAATTGATACAGGTCCTTCTTCACAAGACCATACAAAACCTGACCGACGATCCGCTATAAAGCATCAATTCTTCAGCTATCTAAACGATAATTCAAGCGCTGACGAAAATTGGCAAAAATATGATTTGCTAAAGGAAGCATTTATATACTTCAATACTCCCCTAACATCTTCAGCTCCAGTGGAACGACTGTTTTCTTTTGCCGGGATCGTCAACAGTCCAAGGCGACAATCATTGTCTGATTTTTCCTTTGAAAAATTAGTTTTAATGACGGCCAATTGTAAAAATATGTTATTATAAGTGTCCGACCGGTTATTCGGCCAATAATGGTTGCTCGGCATTTGTTAATAAAATGTTTTTGTTTGTTTTTTTTTTATTATCAAAAATTGTTATAAAATTATTGTTTTTTGTTTAATATATAAGTTTTCAACTTACTATTTCTTTAGCTATTTTTCTTCAGCTATTTTGAATTACTTGCTGTAGTTAATGTTGTTTATGTTATTTTTAAAATAAATATATTAAAATTTATTGATTATGAAAACTTTAAACAGTTTATCAACTGTTTCAAGAAGTTTTTAGTGCAAATGAATACACATTTGTTGAAAGTAATCAAAAAGAATCAAAAATAATCGTTGAAAATAATCGGATTACTTTTTGATTACTTTTGATTATTTTTTAGTAATCGCCGGTACTTCTGATTATATTTTGATTACTTGTAATCGTAATCAATTAGTAATCAGAAATTTTTTCTTATAGAGTTAAATAATCATTACGATTCGTTTTAAAAAGTAATCTAATTGATTACTAATCGTAATCGAAATTTAACAGGTATGATTCTAATACTTACTTTTCTTCTTCTTATTTAATTTATGTAAAATAAAGAATAAAAACTTGTTTTTTTTTTGTTAAATGTGAATGTATACATACATGCCCCTACTGATTGCTTATTAAATAAGATGTTTATAATGATCTATAGTAAAATTGTTTACCACGCACTTTTTAATCTCTTTATCATTTTCAATTGTGAAAAAATAAACTTTGGGTCCTAAGCGTACATATTCAGTGATGAATTTACATTCAGTTTTATCTTTCATCATTCCAAGTACTCTTTTATTTAATTGAGGAAAGTTAAATGGATTATTTTGTGAATATGTGTCAAAGAGTGTTTTTAAATCTCCTCTTATATCATTATAGAAATCATCAGTTTTAATTAAGTGAATGAAAGAGTCAGTGTCCATATAATTGAGATTTATATTATCTCCGAATTGAGGTTTCATATACTCATAATGGAAATCATACATTTTCCATTTTGATAGATCAAGTACACAAAAGCCTAAATAAATTGGTTTATTGCAATATATCAAAGTTTTGTTCATTTGTACAGCCCATAATTTATCAGTAAACTGTGAAATACTGTGAAAATTTGGTACGTCCCCACTCACTAACCATCCGAACTTCTTTTCTCTAATCGACATTTTCCATGGTTGTACCATACACAGCATTATTGAGCAATTTATAGAAATCTTTTCCAAATTGATTATTAGCTTCTGTTCTATGTGTCGTATTTAAATCTATGTATGTATGTCTTTAACCACGGTTTTTGATTAAATTTCATAATTCGGTGAACTTTTTCCAAACCCAATCCATTATTTAAACATTGCTCTAATGATTTATAATGTATGACATATTTCTTTTTGTCAGATAGATCGGCAATTAATTTTTCATATTTACTCCCGCCAATTATTTTTTCCACACAGAATGGCAGGTCATTATGATTATCATGACAGCTAGACGGGTATGATAAATCCACATCATAAATATAACCATAACCAACATCTGAGCTATTTGAAATATTTTTGGGGCGAATGAAGTCGTTTGTTCAACTGAAGCCTCCATATGGTAGTTATTCTGACATTGCCCAACTATAAAGATTATTGGCGTCTAAATATAAAATGTATTCGGATGGTTTTGTAATCGTTAAGATATTTATGATTCGCGTTACTATACCTCTTACTACATTGTGAAAGACCACCACGAATTCCTCGTTTAATAAAATTATAAATTTCTAGATTTGTTAATAATTCTAGCTCAATTCTTGTATATTTTAACATTGCATCCCAAGAAAGGCCTGGGATGGTATAATAATGTGGAGGATCTAGGTTATAAATCTTCTTACAGAGCTTTCTGAAGTTTTCAAATATATCTGTAAGTAATAACACGTCAGTTTTTAAATACAGCTCTTTGAAATCCCTAATAGTCTCACAATCAAATTTTGTCCATATATTTTGTGCTAGCAAATACTCTTCTTCTGAACATTTTTTATCATTTAACCTACTATAAAATGCTTCAATTGGGAGTTTCTTTTAATTTAATTTTTGAAGTGAATTTAAATATTCATAAGGAAAAACACCCTTTCGCTTCATAAGAGAAAACTTCTCCGCATCTGGAAAATATTTTCTAACTGCATTTAAATTTTGATCATTTAGGTAACTAGCTAATGATTCCAAACCAGATGCCATAAATCTTCAAGAGTCAAAATTTAAGCTCAATTTTTTTTGAAATAATATGCTGAGGAATATTTTGCTTCACTTTTCTTACATACAACTCATTTATATAATCCCCAATTTCTTCATCAGTATATACCCGAACAGTATGCGACAAAGAAATATATAATTCTTTATTTATTGGAATTACATTTGTCTCCACTTTAATACTAAGTAATTCTTTATTAATACTAAGTAATTCTTTATTACTTAGTCCACAATCGGCAGAATTTCAGCAAATCGGGTGTGTAGGAAATGTGAAAACACCTATGCATGCTTAGGGACTAGCGGCGTCATCGGGCGATGTTAATTAGCCGCCACGATCATGTGATTTGATATTTAAAGAAAATTTCATTTCAAAGAAAAAGTGTACGTCAATAAGCCAAGACCAATGCATGAGCTAACGAATGAAATACTTCGGCACATTAATGACATTGAACCTTTATTATAGTTCTCTGAAAACTTTTGCTTTAATTTACAATTAACATCGTGCGGCTTGGTTGGACCACCCTTTACAAACATGTTTTAATCGTTTGTCAAATACAACGCAAAAGGATTACAATTTTGACATGTTTGCTAACCCGTTTGAGTATTTTATTTCGCCTTTCCTTTTGAAAGTCCCTGTTAACATTTTGTGATCTTTGTTGTTTTGGCTTTACATTGTAAAATATTTGTTGCTGCAAATTTTCATGTATGTACACTTAACAAAAAGAAAACCTGCGCCTAAACTAAAATCAATTTTGTATCAAATGAAGAAACAAAAAAAATCGCAAGACTACATAAGCTTGTGTACTCCTAATTCCACTCTCTTTTATCTGGCCTACAAAGTAACGATATTCGTTAATAAGAGTTTTCATGATATCGCTCAAAAGCCTCGCAATCTGTGCATTTTTACGCCCTCGCAAATGAACTATCAAAAATTGCATGAGAATGCATTTACACAAACTTAGTAATCTTGCCCAACAATTTTACCTCCTACACTTGCGCTGTTCATTTGTGCATTTCTACAAGCAGATTTTTAAATGCTTACAATCGTTTTCAATAAAAAATTCAAGTGTTTATAAATCACAAACAACAAATTTTGATAAAGTTTGAGCAAATTAGTCTTTTGGTGTTCTTAATGTATTTTTAAAAACAAATTTAAAATTGCAATCACAAATTTCAACTTTTATTTTTATAATATTTTTTCTTTTTCTTTTTGTCCTACAAACTAACATTAATTGTTTATATAACACAAACATTAAAAAGGGTCTTCAGGAAACAAGTGTTGGAATTTTGCCCATTTTACACCCTTTATATAATATTGAATTTGTTTCTGTACATATATGTATGTTGAAAAAACTAAGTAAATAACATATTTTTTGGGTATTTTTATGTGCAGTTTTTTTTAAGGTAATGTTGGAGAAATGGCAACCTTGATATAGAGATGACATTTTATATTTATTATTTCTGTTGTTGTAGTAGCAAGACAAGCAGAACAGGTTATTTATTTGATTGTATTTGTTACTTTATGTACGCTATATACTTTAAAGAAAAAGGCTAACGGATCTTTACAAGTGTCTTGGTAGCGTTTAGAAAATCTAGAAGCAGTAAAAAGTATTTTAAATCACTTAGCGCCAAGACTCTTAGCAAGATACCACGTAAGTTAAGTTTTTAATTCTACTTATATTTTATTAATATTCAATTGTCATTTAGAGAATAAACATCACCACAATAAATATCAAAGACACAACACCGCCCTACGTGTTTATTAAAGGCAACAATTGTGACCATAGGTAAAATCAATTTTTTTTTCTTAACGTCGGCCAAGATAACAACGAAAGTTAGCAACGGCGGAAATTAAAAATCAAGGGATTTAGTGGCAACATCGGAATTGAAAATGAAGGTATTTTTTGAATATAATGATTTTAAAAAAATATAGTGAAAAAGGGTTAAAAAACATCAACCTTCCAACCTTCCATTCCTAAAAAAAGTCGGTTCATCCAAAATGGTCAGTAAAAATATTTGCTGATTTATGCCAGCCAAACTAGGAAGTGTCAGGGCATAAACTCAACGGAATATGGTAGAATACCACCTAAAGATTGAATGACACCAATTTTGGAAAAATTTCCCGAGCCGTTCCAGAGAAAAGTGGGTTCATCCAAAATGGTCAGTAAAAATCGTCAGCGCATAAACTCAACGGAATATGGTAAAATACCACCTAAAGATTTAATGACGGCAATTTTGGAAACATTTCCCGAGCCGTTCAAGAGAAAAGTGGGTTCATCCAAAATGGTCAGTAAAAATAGTTGCTGATTTATGCCAGCCAAACTAGGAAGTGTCATGGTAGAATACCACCTAAAGATTAAATGACACCAATTTTGGAAACATTTCCCGAGCCGTTCCAGAGAAAAGTGGGTTCATCCAAAATGGTCACTAAAAATTGTTGCTAATTTATGCCAGCCAAACTAGGAAGTGTCATGGCATAAACTCAACGGAATAAGGTAAAATACCACCTAAAGATTTAATAACGTCAATTTTGGAAACATTTCCCGAGCCGTTCCAGAGAAAAGTGGGTTCATCCAAAATGGTCAGTAAAAATCGTTGCTGATTTATGCCAGCCAAACTAGGAAGTGTCAGGGCATAAACTCAACGGAATATGGTAAAATACCACCTAAAGATTTAATGACGTCAATTTTGGAAACATTTCCTGAGCCGTTCCAGAGAAAAGTGGGTTCATCCAAAATGGTCAGTAAAAATCGTTGCTGATTTATGCCAGCCAAACTAGGAAGTGTCAGGGCATAAACTCAACGGAATATGGGTTCATCCAAAATGGTGAGTAAAAATTGTCTGTAAAGCTTAGTCTAGACGATATGTTGAATCAGCAAATGTATGCTTACACTCATATGCTTAAAAATAATAACAAATGACTCTTTTAGCATATTCAATATGATAGGCGTCTACACGATATCCTGAAAACACCAAATTTTTCAAATTCAACATATGCCAGCAAATGATATTTCAACATATAAGTTAGCATACAATTTTTGTGTCTACACGATATGTTGAATTTCGTATGATGATAAGTATGTTGAGTCGTATGAACATTTGTTTAAAAATATCAAATACATTTGACAATTCTCTTATTTTTTAACTTATTTCAAACAACTATTGGTTTTAGTGCAAAAAATAATAAAAATAAAAGTGTGTAAAAATATAAAACAAAAATATAAAAAAAGAGTAAAAAATTAAACATAATGTCATCAAAGGATGTATCATTAGCCATTGCTCTGACTGCATTTGTATTAAATGGTAATGAGGAATCAAAAGCAAAAACGGCACAGAATTTGGCAAAAAAAATGGGTAGAGAGAAGAGAGGAGGAGGGCTTCTGTGCAAAATTATACAAGGAATTGAAAGAAGACCCATTTTTATACAAAAATTTTCTGCGTATGGATATTCAACAGTTTAACAATTTGCTCTGTTTGGTGTCTCCATTAATTACAAAAAAGGACCTGCTATTTACCTTTTTTTTCGTTAAAATTGGGTTTTTGTGATAGTGTTATTGTTTTGTCTTCTATTATTTCCCTAACAGCCGTACCTAAACAAGAGCGGAAGGCGGAACGTTTTCTTCAGCGTAGCTTTTACGCTGATATACCATACCTAAATAAGAGCGTCAGCGTTGTGCCATAAGCAGTAGTGTTAACTTTCGTGCCGACTAAAACCCTCATAAGACATAAGAAATTGAATTAAAACCGCTAGTTTGACCTAACAATAGCTAATTTGCCATTATTTATTATCAAACAATAAAAACAGGGTTGTCAAAACAACAAATATAGCAGCTCTGTTTATTTTAACGCGCTGTCAAAATCGGATTTTCCAATTGCAAAGCGCTGCCGTTGCGTTGCCTTCGTGTTGTTTCGGTATGCTACATACAAATTGTATGGGCATGAGGATTTTTGACAGCTAGAAAACGCGTTCCGCTCTTGTTTAGGTATGGCTGTTACTTTGTCCCCTTTTAGACAGGCAAAGTTTACTTTGACAAAGTCTGTTGAATTGTCTTTTAAACTTTGTTTGGTGCTCATACACACAAAGTTTAATTTGACAAATTTTTGTTTTCTCTTGTTTGAATATAATTTATAAACAGCGTTGCCAGAATGATGATTTTATCATATTTTGGATTATTGTTTTAAACAAAAATATGATGAAAGATTTTTTTCTCAAATGATGATTTTTTATTTTTACAAATTCTGATTTTTACTTTAATTTTGCTTATACAAAATACACGATTATTTAAATAGGTACTTTTTAAAACAATGAAGTTTTGCATCAGCTTGATGCGCATTGGTGCTGCACACTTTTGTACCCAGTATCTAGAATACACAAAATTGCATCATTATTTCTGGGCATAAAAATATTAAAAAAGGCATATTATAACCTATTTCCAATGTGCGAAAGAATTCCTTCTTTCGAACAACTACATTTAAAACAAAAACAAATTCTTAAAACTTTGTTTTTGTTTTAAATGTATTTGTACGAAGTAAATAATTCTTTCGCATATCGGAAATAGGCAGTTAGAATATTGATAAAAAAATATTTGTGAAAAGAAAAAATGTATTTTTATAAAGTTTCATATACTGACGAATTATGTTTTTATGTATTTCAATTTAAATAATAAGAAGTATGTTTTTATAAAAAATTAATAATTCTTACTATTTTGCCCTTGTTTTAAAAAATTTAAATTAAGAAAAAAAAATTTAAGATTTTCCTCTTCAAAATATGATTTCTTTCGCCATATGACAATTTTCATTTCAAAGATTCTGGTAACGCTGTATATAAACATAAAGTTGCATCCAACTTCAGGTATAATCTACGAATGAAAAACAAAACGAATTTGTGAGTACAGCAAAGTATGTATGTACTCCCCCGCATGCTCTTATTCCTTCTCTTCTATAAACTCAAGACTTTGCAAAGTAAACTTTGCTTGTCTGAAAAGGGTCTTTGTGATTTTCAGTAAGTCTGGGTATAAACGGTAGACTATAATATTTCGAGTTGCCAGATGTGCTCTCCTTGTTACTCTTCGTTGTAGGGATTTTATTAATCACTTCATGTATTAGTGTGTTTATTAGTGTTTTGGAAGTTATTTTAAGTTAATATGTCCTTGATTTTCTTAGTATTCGATGTTTTAAATTTCCTGTTACTTATTTTCAATGAAACCAGATGCCATAGGTTTCATATACCAGTTTGTTATGAATTTGCTTTTTTTCCTTGAAAATTTTCATATTATATTGAACATCCCTCTTATCATCCTTATAAATTAGATTCATACAATCTAGGAATTCACATTGATTTAGTGTTGCCTTAATATATTCCTTATAGCTCATAATGTATATCCATTCATCCCGGTCTAATCCAATAAAGTTCCTCATAATGTAACCAAACAATAGGCTTAAAACCAAGGGATGTTGAAACCCGCATTGAATTTTTAACTTTAAAGTTAGAACATACTCCAGTTCAAATACTATATCGTGTATTTGCGGTTTTCTCTTAAGATGAAACATTCTCGATGAATTTTAAATGTTAACTAATAATATTTTAGCTTGAAAATCTCTTTTTAAAGAAATAAAATGCTTTTGGTGCCTATTATGAACTTAATTCGATTTTTGACAGCAGTCGAATTAGTTGATCGAACGAATTTTCATTTGGTATTATGGCACACATTCGATACAAAAGTACTATTGTGATGAATAAAACAGTAGAACATTTTTTATCAGCTGTCACTTTAAATAAAAAATTTTTGTTAACAAATTTAAAAAATAAAACTAATATAAATCATGACTACTACGGAATTATGGTACGGGTGGTCCCGAACAATTAAGCTGCTGCGAGATTTCATCCCACTTTTTTGTAGCCTGAACTTTTGTAAAAATTCGTTTTGCCAACAAAGGATTTTGTTCCATAAGGGAAACAAGCTTTTGCAACTGCTGCTTACTACTGACGACTTTAGACCTGCGTAAAATAACCAAAAATAATTAAGAATGTGGAATTTGCACACCAAAACTAATAAATTAACAAAAACTTATATTTTCAACAATTTTTTTTTAATTATTTACACCGTCGAAAGCAAATTTGTTTTCGTTGAAAAATTCGATGCACAACGAAATTTTCGACAGTGCTGCCATCTCATAATACCAAATTAACATTCGATAGTCTATGTTCGATAGCCAGCTAATTATGAATATATAGTTTTTGAAAACTATATATTAACTGCAATTATTTTTGTTATAAATAACATAACTTAAAATTTGGATTGTTGACCAAGAAAATCGTGCAGTAAATTTCAGAGGCGAAGTAATAACACTTAGATTACATCTAAGACCCAGGGAAAAATGATCATTTACAATAAAACTAAGCACATTAAAGTTAAGAGAGACATTCCTACTAATCATATTATAGCAACAAGAGCATCATTAACGAAAGAAAATACAGCCTTTTTAAAATTGCTTAAGTTAAAAATAAAGAAAAATGTGTGATATATTCAATGTTATTGAAAAACCATATTCTGATGAAAATATACGGCCCTGTTCTGTAAACCGAATCGTTTTTAAAAACGAGAAATTTCTAAAACCGAATAAATCGCTTTTTGGTGTTCTGCAAATTACTCGTTTTGATATGATTCGAAATTAGGTTCGAATTTTAAGTTAAACGTCAAAGTCAGCTGTTGATTAAAAAGGTCATAATTTTTAAATAAAAAGAAAGATATAAAAATGCCAGGAGCGTTTGTGTTAAGCTACAATTCCATAAAAAAACGTAAAATACGCCAATTAAACATACAAAGAAGACAATTACGGGATGATTCCAATCCAATGAGTGTAACGGATGAAAGGTAGGCAAAAGCAAAATTTGTTGAGATGATTTAATTAAAAAAAACTTGATTACAGATTTATTGAACTTTACCGCGTCAATAAAGAAGCTTTTTCAATGATTTTGGACAGTATTGCTATTTTAATACAAAAAGGATCTATTCCGGAAAAAGTTAAGCTGGCAGCCACACTTCGCTTTTTAGCAGTGGGATCATTTCAAGGCGCACTTGCAAATGAGACTCATGTTAGTGTTGGGCGTAGTACCATTTCAAAGGTATTATGGGAAACAATAAATGCTTTAGAAAACATTTTATGTCCATTATGAATTTCTTTAAATCTCACAAGAGAGGAAATAAAAGAATCTAAAGTGCATTTTTTTACAAAATTTGGATTGCCGGGCGTAATAGGTTGCATCGATGGAACTCATGTGAGGCTTATTAAACCAACAATTGACGAATCGTTGTTTTATAACCGAAAAGGATATTTTAGCATAAACGTAATGATTGTAAGTATACTTATGTATGTATGTATGTGCATATTGCATATGTATTAACAGATTTAATTGTTTCTAATACATACATGCTTGTATATACTCTCTTTGAAGATTTGCGATTTTAAAATGAGGATTCGCGCTGTTGATGCACTTAGACCAGGATCTACACATGACTCCTTTATTTGGCGAATGTCCGATGCAAGGAACTATATTAAAGACAAGTATGAAACAGGCGAAAAAAACTCATGGCTTCTAGGAGATTCGGGTTATCCTGCTGAACCATTTCTTTTAACCCCATACAGAAATCCACAACATGGCTCTAAAGAACATATTTTTAACAAAAAACATTGCTCGGCTAGAAATGTCATTGAAAGAACCATCGGTAATCTTAAAAGTCGTTTCCGAAGTCTTCAATGTACAACCCTTCACTATACGCCACAAAAAGTTGTAAAAATTGTAAATGTTTGTTCAGCAATTCACAACATTTGCAAAAGCTTTAACATCGGAATAGATGATTCTTTAATAGAATGTGATAACGATAATGACGAATACAGTGGAGATGTTGTTAATGCAGAAGATCAACATTCCACGAGCGAGGGTATACGTATAAGAAATGTCATTGCGGACTCTCTTGTTCAATAAAAAATAAGCAAATATATTTTTAAAGTTTCATAAATCAATGTACATATGTATTAAATCATATTTTTTTCAGAATTTTAATAATAAACATACATATCGACGCCTTACTTTCTCAACCTCATAACTTAAAAAAATACGGTTTCGATTTTTTTATATTTAACGATTGCTATTTTTGTGTTCTATTACTGCAACAACTTATTATTTCAATACTTTGTCTCAATTCTGTAAATATTAATAAATTATTGAAATAATAAGTTGTTGCAGTAATAGAACACAAAAATATCAATCGTTAAATATAAAAAAATCGAAACCGTATTCAACCGTAAATCATCATATGGAAAAGATTCTGAATTTAAATGCACTTTAACAATTTTCAAATCTGAATGTATATATTTATTATCGTTTTCTAATATGAATAAAAGAAATCTTGGGCTTTCTCTATTCACTGATAGTTTAATATTCCAGTTGTGATTTCTGCCTCCGGAAAATGTTGGATTAAAATAACAGTCCCAACTGCGAAATGCTATGGCTAATGAAACACCCTCCTTTATAATCTTCATTATTTGTATTTTTCGTTTAACTGATAGGTGAATATGTGGTATTCTCCATGTTATGTTTTTAATCGATAAACTCAATTTTTCATTAGCATATGTAGAGTAATACGCCTTATCATCATTTGAACTTCGTAAAAGAATGTTGAAATCTTCGTAATTATGTTGAAATCCTCAACATATCCCAATAGTAGTTTAAGGGGAATATAATAATTTAATTTTCGCATTGACAGGTCTTCAGAAATATTCCACCCTGCATTTCTCATCATATTGCTTTCAAATTCATTTAATGAGACATAATTCTTAATTTTACTGGATATTCCTAAGTATCGAGTACGATCAATTTCAACACCATTAATTTCATACCGTATTTAATCAAATATGTATGCAACACAATTATTCCTCAACCTAGTATTTGGTGATGTTTCTTCATCTTTAGTGTTTTTTATGTTTCCTTCTATATATAAGTAGATTTCAGACGGAAGAACATATAAGTCTTGATTTTGTAGTGTAATTCGAATTTCATCATTGTTTTTAAATGAATGAATATAGGGCACATAGCTGTGATAATCTTTTTTATTATCGGCCCTGTTCTGTAAACCGAATCCGAGTAAATTTCTCGTTTTAAAACGAATTCACATTTTTTGGTGTTCTGTAAACCGAATTCACATAATTTTTCTCGTTTTGAAACCGAGTAAACGAACCTAGTCGAAAGGAAATCGAATGTGTAATTTTTTTAATAAATGACTACAAAAATAACAAAAAAACCATTGCAATGTATAATATGCAGTCTTTTTTTATTTATTCTATTAAAATTACATGCATTTTAATATATTTGAATTTGAAAAAAATATATTTTAAAAGCACCCTAAAACTTCTACATATTTTTTGCTTTAACAGTGACAAAACAAGTTTAATGAACAAAACTCTCTTTTTATAGAGAATATAAAAGGCATTTGAATAAGCATTACTCTTGTAATAATAGTAAACATTATACATTAAATATTTATGACAAACACTTTATAACTAAATTAAATTTTAATTCAAAAAAACTTATTTAAAATAAATTAATTGCGTATATCACAAGTATTTTGCAAAAACACAATTTATTTTTAACATGGCGCTCACCATTTTTTTCTTATTTTCGAAAAAGTAGAGTCGCCACTGTTTGTGAATATGTAGCTGTCAAAGTTTGTCTAGTACAAACGCTGTATTTGTATATTTAAAAAAATTAATTTTAAAATATTTGCGATAAAAATAAAGACCAAATATATATCTGAAGGTTCAATTACCTTAAATGTTTTTTTATTACTCACCATTATTTAGCAATAAAATACAATAATTTATCTGGCAACTCTAGAATTGTATAACATATGTTTTTGCAAAATAAGCCACAAACAATTTTTGAACGCGGCAAAATTAAACAGAAGCAAAAATAAAGATGTAAGTAATTTTGTCAAACAACTTTAGAAAGACTACCATAAAATATTTTTTTGTTAGGAGAAAGCATAGAAATCAAAAACAAGAAGAAATATTTTTGCAATTTATGACCGCGCATCCGAGTATAGCGAAAGGATTTACAAAAGGAGATAAGGTGGAAGTAGAAAATTTATGGTCTAACCTGGAGGTTGAACTAAACGCTGCTGGACCTCCAATTAAGGATGTAGCGTCCTGGAAAAAGGTAATACGTGTGTACATAAAAATGCATAAGTATGTACTATGTTCAAATCAATATGAACATATTTATGTATGTATATAAGTACGTAATTAAAGGACAATTTAAAAACTTGAACTTATTTAGGTCTGGATTGATTGGAAGGCAAACATAAAGAAAAAACTTAGCCACAATAAAAACGAGGTCAGGGCAACAGGAGGCGGACAATTTAACCAATTCGTATTGACTCCAGCTGACCAGGATGTTGCAAACTTATGCAGATTACATACTTTTGTGCAGGGGTTTGAAAACTCTAAAAACTACGGTGTTAATAAAAATAAAGCAAATGCGGAAATCCCAATTGTGTTATCGCCCCCTTCACCAACGCCATCAACATCATCTTTGCGATCATCACCAGCGTTACCCAATTCAACTTTAAGCGGAATAAAAAAAAGAAAATTATCTTTAAATGATTTGATGGAAAAAGAAAATGTCTGCTTAGAAGAAATTGGGAAAGAGTTTACAAAGCTCAATAATACGAAAGATATTATAGGAGACGCGGTACATAATATTAATGAGAAACTGGATAAACTAGTTGACTACCATAAAGAAGTTTTGAATATAAAAAAACAGAAATTAGAAGAATTTAAAAAACAGAGACAAGAAGTAAAGCGTCATTATAGAGAACTAGAAAAACACAACATTGCAATAAGGAAAGACAAAGCTCGAAAGATTGAAGTAAAACTAAAAACCCTTGAGCTAAAGCGGGAAAAATTTGAGGCTATGCTAAAACAGTAGTATTTGAAATCAATTTTACCATACTTGTTTATTTTTTTTTTTTTTTTTTTTTGTTAAATGAAGTGCATTATTTTCTTTTAATTATTTTTAGACATTGTTACTTAAATAGCTTTATTTTGCTTTATAATATTTTCTTTTTTTATATAGATATCGACGCCTTACTTTCTCAACCTCATAACTTAAAAAAATACGGTTTCGATTTTTTTATATTTAACGATTGATATTTTTGTGTTCTATTACTGCAACAACTTATTATTTCAATAATTTATTAATATTTACAGAATTGAGACAAAGTATTGAAATAATAAGTTGTTGCAGTAATAGAACACAAAAATATCAATCGTTAAATATAAAAAAATCGAAACCGTATTTTTTTAAGTTATGAGGTTGAGAAAGTAAGGCGTCGATATGTATATAAAAAAAGAAAATATTATAAAGCAAAATAAAGCTATTTCAGTAACAATGTCTAAAAATAATTAAAAGAAAATAATGCACTTCATTTAACAAAAAAAAAAAAAAAAAAAAATAAACAAGTATGGTAAAATTGATTTCAAATACTACTGTTTTAGCATAGCCTCAAATTTTTCCCGCTTTAGCTCAAGGGTTTTTAGTTTTACTTCAATCTTTCGAGCTTTGTCTTTCCTTATTGCAATGTTGTGTTTTTCTAGTTCTCTATAATGGCGCTTTACTTCTTGTCTCTGTTTTTTAAATTCTTCTAATTTCTGTTTTTTTATATTCAAAACTTCTTTATGGTAGTCAACTAGTTTATCCAGTTTCTCATTAATATTATGTACCGCGTCTCCTATAATATCTTTCGTATTATTGAGCTTTGTAAACGCTTTCCCAATTTCTTCTAAGCAGACATTTTCTTTTTCCATCAAATCATTTAAAGATAATTTTCTTTTTTTTATTCCGCTTAAAGTTGAATTGGGTAACGCTGGTGATGATCGCAAAGATGATGTTGAAGGCGTTGGTGAAGGGGGCGATAACACAATTGGGATTTCCGCATTTGCTTTATTTTTATTAACACCGTAGTTTTTAGAGTTTTCAAACCCCTGCACAAAAGTATGTAATCTGCATAAGTTTGCAACATCCTGGTCAGCTGGAGTCAATACGAATTGGTTAAATTGTCCGCCTCCTGTTGCCCTGACCTCGTTTTTATTGTGGCTAAGTTTTTTCTTTATGTTTGCCTTCCAATCAATCCAGACCTAAATTAGTTCAAGTTTTTAAATTGTCCTTTAATTACGTACTTATATACATACATAAATATGTTCATATTGATTTGAACATAGTACATACTTATGCATTTTTATGTACACACGTATTACCTTTTTCCAGGACGCTACATCCTTAATTGGAGGTCCAGCAGCGTTTAGTTCAACCTCCAGGTTAGACCATAAATTTTCTACTTCCACCTTATCTCCTTTTGTAAATCCTTTCGCTATACTCGGATGCGCGGTCATAAATTGCAAAAATATTTCTTCTTGTTTTTGATTTCTATGCTTTCTCCTAACAAAAAAATATTTTATGGTAGTCTTTCTAAAGTTGTTTGACAAAATTACTTACATCTTTATTTTTGCTTCTGTTTAATTTTGCCGCGTTCAAAAATTGTTTGTGGCTTATTTTGCAAAAACATATGTTATACAATTACAGAGTTGCCAGATAAATTATTGTATTTTATTGCTAAATAATGGTGAGTAATAAAAAAACATTTAAGGTAATTGAACCTTCAGATATATATTTGGTCTTTATTTTTATCGCAAATATTTTAAAATTAATTTTTTAAAATATACAAATACAGCGTTTGTACTAGACAAACTTTGACAGCTACATATTCACAAACAGTGGCGACTCTACTTTTTCGAAAATAAGAAAAAAATGGTGAGCGCCATGTTAAAAATAAATTGTGTTTTTGCAAAATACTTGTGATATACGCAATTAATTTATTTTAAATAAGTTTTTTTGAATTAAAATTTAATTTAGTTATAAAGTGTTTGTCATAAATATTTAATGTATAATGTTTACTATTATTACAAGAGTAATGCTTATTCAAATGCCTTTTATATTCTCTATAAAAAGAGAGTTTTGTTCATTAAACTTGTTTTGTCACTGTTAAAGCAAAAAATATGTAGAAGTTTTAGGGTGCTTTTAAAATATATTTTTTTCAAATTCAAATATATTAAAATGCATGTAATTTTAATAGAATAAATAAAAAAAGACTGCATATTTTACATTGCAATGGTTTTTTTGTTATTTTTGTAGTCATTTATTAAAAAAATTACACATTCGATTTCCTTTCGACTAGGTTTGTTTACTCGGTTTCAAAACGAGAAAAATTATGTGAATTCGGTTTACAGAACACCAAAAAATGTGAATTCGTTTTAAAACGAGAAATTTACTCGGATTCGGTTTACCGAACAGGGCCGATAATAAAAAAGATTATCACAGCTATGTGCCCTATATTCATTCATTTAAAAACAATGATGAAATTCGAATTACACTACAAAATCAAGACTTATATGTTCTTCCGTCTGAAATCTACTTATATATAGAAGGAAACATAAAAAACACTAAAGATGAAGAAACATCACCAAATACTAGGTTGAGGAATAATTGTGTTGCATACATATTTGATTAAATACGGTATGAGATTAATGGTGTTGAAATTGATCGTACTCGATACTTAGGAATATCCAGTAAAATTAAGAATTATGTCTCATTAAATGAATTTGAAAGCAATATGATGAGAAATGCAGGGTGGAATATTTCTGAAGACCTGTCAATGCGAAAATCAAATTTTTATATTCCCCTTAAACTACTATTGGGATATGTTGAGGATTTCAACATAATTACGAAGATTTCAACATTCTTTTACGAAGTTCAAATGATGATAAGGCGTATTACTCTACATATGCTAATGAAAAATTGAGTTTATCGATTAAAAACATAACATGGAGAATACCACATATTCACCTATCAGTTAAACGAAAAATACAAATAATGAAGATTATAAAGGAGGGTGTTTCATTAGCCTATTTTAATCCAACATTTTCCGGAGGCAGAAATCACAACTGGAATATTAAACTATCAGTGAATAGAGAAAGCCCAAGATTTCTTTTATTCATATTAGAAAACGATAATAAATATATACATTCAGATTTGAAAATTGTTAAAGTGCATTTAAATTCAGAATCTTATCCATTTGATGATTTAAATTTGAAATTTGAGGAGAATCGATACGCTAAATTGTAAGATTTGTATGCTAAGTTTCAACAAAATTACTATATGAGAGAAGCACAACCTCTTCTTTCCTGCGAGAAATTTAAAAATATTCCAATTACAGTAGTGGTGGATGTTAGTTATACAAATACAAATGCTTATTGTATTGTTCGAAAAGTTATATAATCTTTTTTTTTAGTACATTCTAATACTTACTTTTCTTCTTCTTATTTAATTTATGTAAAATAAAGAATAAAAACTTGTTTTTTTTTGTTAAATAAACTTTTTGAGTTTTATTTATGTATGTATATATGTATTTACATGTATTATATATAATGTAAGATAATATATAAATATTCTATACTAATTATTTAGTGACTCAATATCACTAATCAACCTACTTAATTATAAATCACCATTATGAGTATCTAACTGATAATGGTGCCATGCAAATGTATTAATCTCATCATTTCTTATTTTCCGTTTACTATCAATAAAATTTAAAGCTATTTTATTAACTTTATTTGTTAGTATTGTGTGTAACTTAGATGTGAATGTATACATACATGTCCCTACTGATTGCTTATTAAATAAGACATGTTTATAATTATCTATAGTAAAATTGTATACCACGCACTTTTTAACCTCTTTGAACATCTTTATCATTTTCAATTGTGAAAAAATAAACTTTGGGTCCTAAGCGTACATATTCAGTGATGAATTTACATTCAGTTTCATCTTTCATCATTCCAGGTACTCTTTTATTTAATTGAGGAAAGTTAAATGGATTATTTTGTGAATATGTGTCAAAGAGTGTTTTTAAATCTCCTCTTATATCATTATAGAAATCATCAGTTTTAATTAAGTGAATGAAAGAGTCAGTGTCCATATAATTGAGATTTATATTATCTCCGAATTGAGGTTTCATATACTCATAATGGAAATCATACATTTTCCATTTTGATAGATTAAGTACACAAAAGCCTAAATAAATTGGTTTATTGCAATATATCAAAGTTTTGTTCATTTGTACAGCCCATAATTTATCAGTAAACTGTGAAATACTGTGAAAATTTGGTACGTCCCCACTCACTAACCATCCGAACTTCTTTTCTCTAATCGACATTTTCCATGGTTGTACCATACACAGCATTATTGAGCAATTTATAGAAATCTTTTCCAAATTGATTATTAGCTTCTGTTCTATGTGTCGTATTTAAATCTATGTATGTATGTCTTTAACCACGGTTTTTGATTAAATTTCATAATTCGGTGAACTTTTTCCAAACCCAATCCATTATTTAAACATTGCTCTTATGATTTATAATGTATGACATATTTCTTTTTGTCAGATAGATCGGCAATTAATTTTTCATATTTACTCCCGCCAATTATTTTTTCCACACAGAATGGCAGGTCATTATGATTATCATGACAGCTAGACGGGTATGATAAATCCACATCATAAATATAACCATAACCAACATCTGAGCTATTTGAAATATTTTTGGGGCGAATGAAGTCGTTTGTTCAACTGAAGCCTCCATATGGTAGTTATTCTGACATTGCCCAACTATAAAGATTATTGGCGTCTAAATATAAAATGTATTCGGATGGTTTTGTAATCGTTAAGATATTTATGATTCGCGTTACTATACCTCTTACTACATTGTGAAAGACCACCACGAATTCCTCGTTTAATAAAATTATAAATTTCTAGATTTGTTAATAATTCTAGCTCAATTCTTGTATATTTTAACATTGCATCCCAAGAAAGGCCTGGGATGGTATAATAATGTGGAGGACCTAGGTTATAAATCTTCTTACAGAGCTTTCTGAAGTTTTCAAATATATCTGTAAGTAATAACACGTCAGTTTTTAAATACAGCTCTTTGAAATCCCTAATAGTCTCACAATCAAATTTTGTCCATATATTTTGTGCTAGCAAATACTCTTCTTCTGAACATTTTTTATCATTTAACCTACTATAAAATGCTTCAATTGGGAGTTTCTTTTAATTTAATTTTTCAAGTGAATTTAAATATTCATAAGGAAAAACACCCTTTCGCTTCATAAGAGAAAACTTCTCCGCATCTGGAAAATATTTTCTAACTGCATTTAAATTTTGATCATTTAGGTAACTAGCTAATGATTCCAAACCAGATGCCATAAATCTTCAAGAGTCAAAATTTAAGCTCAATTTTTTTTGAAATAATATGCTGAGGAATATTTTGCTTCACTTTTCTTACATACAACTCATTTATATAATCCCCAATTTCTTCATCAGTATATACCCGAACAGTATGCGACAAAGAAATATATAATTCTTTATTTATTGGAATTACATTTGTCTCCACTTTAATACTAAGTAATTCTTTATTAATACTAAGTAATTCTTTATTACTTAGTCCACAATCGGGAGAATTTCAGCAAATCGGGTGTGTAGGAAATGTGAAAACACCTATGCATGCTTAGGGACTAGCGGCGTCATCGGGCGATGTTAATTAGCCGCCACGATCATGTGATTTGATATTTAAAGAAAATTTCATTTCAAAGAAAAAGTATACGTCAATAAGCCAAGACCAATGCATGAGCTAACGAATGAAATACTTCGGCACATTAATGACATTGAACCTTTATTATAGTTCTCTGAAAACTTTGCTTTAATTTACAATTAACATCGTGCGGCTTGGTTGGACCACCCTTTACAAACATGTTTTAATCGTTTGTCAAATACAACGCAAAAGGATTACAATTTTGACATGTTTGCTAACCCGTTTGAGTATTTTATTTCGCCTTTCCTTTTGAAAGTCCCTGTTAACAGTTTGTGATCTTTGTTGTTTTGGCTTTACATTGTAAAATATTTGTTGCTGCAAATTTTCATGTATGTACACTTAACAAAAAGAAAACCTGCGCCTAAACTAAAATCAATTTTGTATCAAATGAAGAAACCAAAAAAATCGCAAGACTATATAAGCTTGTGTACTCCTAATTCCACTCTCTTTTATCTGGCCTACAAAGTAACGATATTCGTTAATAAGAGTTTTCATGATATCGCTCAAAAGCCTCGCAATCTGTGCATTTTTACGCCCTCGCAAATGAACTATCAAAAATTGTATGAGAATGCATTTACACAAACTTAGTAATCTTGCCCAACAATTTTACCTCCTACACTTGCGCTGTTCAATTGTGCATTTCTACAAGCAGATTTTTAAATGCTTACAATCGTTTTCAATAAAAAATTCAAGTGCTTATAAATCACAAACAACAAATTTTGATAAAGTTTGAGCAAATTAGTCTTTTGGTGTTCTTTTTTTTTTTTTAAACAAATTTAAAATTTTAATCACAAATTTCAACTTTTATTTTTATAATATTTTTTCTTTTTCTTTTTGTCCTACAAACTGACATTAATTGATTATATAACACAAACATTAAAAAGGGTCTTCAGGAAACAAGTCTTGGAATTTTGCCAATTTTACATCCTTTATATAATATTGAATTTGTTTCTGTACATATATGTATGTATGTTGCAAAAACTAAGTAAATAACATATTTTTTGGGTATTTTTATGTGCAGTTTTTTTTAAGGTAATGTTGGAGAAATGGCAACCTTGATATAGAGATGACATTTTATATTTATTATTTCTGTTGTTGTAGTAGCAAGACAAGCAGAACAGGTTATTTATTTGATTGTATTTGTTACTTTATGTACGCTATATACTTTAAAGAAAAAGGCTAACGGATCTTTACAAGTGTCTTGGTAGCGTTTAGAAAATCTAGAAGCAGTAAAAAGTATTTTAAATCACTTAGCGCCAAGACTCTTAGCAAGATACCACGTAAGTTAAGTTTTTAATTCTACTTATATTTTATTAATATTCAATTGTCATTTAGAGAATAAACATCACCACAATAAATATCAAAGACACAACACCGCCCTACGTGTTTATTAAAGGCAACAATTGTGACCATAGGTAAAATCAATTTTTTTTTCTTAACGTCGGCCAAGATAACAACGAAAGTTAGCAACGGCGGAAATTAAAAATCAAGGGATTTAGTGGCAACATCGGAATTGAAAAGGTATTTTTTGAATATAATGATTTTAGAAATATAGTGGAAAAGGGTTAAAAAACATCAACCTTTCAACCTTCCATTCCTAAAAAAAGTCGGTTCATCCAAAATGGTCAGTAAAAATCGTTGCTGATTTATGCCAGCCAAAGTAGGAAGTGTCAGGACATAAACTCAACGGAATATGGTAGAATACCACCTAAAGATTGAATGACACCAATTTTGGAAAAATTTCCCGAGCCGTTCCAGAGAAAAATGGGTTCATCCAAAATGGTCAGTAAAAATCGTCAGCGCATAAACTCAATGGAATATGGTAAAATACCACCTAAAGATTAAATGACGGCAATTTTGGAAACATTTCCCGAGCCGTTCCAGAGAAAAGTGGGTTCATCCAAAATGGTCAGTAAAAATAGTTGCTGATTTATGCCAGCCAAACTAGGAAATGTCATGGTAGAATACCACCTAAAGATTAAATGACACCAATTTTGGAAACATTTCCCGAGCCGTTCCAGAGAAAAGTGGGTTCATCCAAAATGGTCATTAAAAATTGTTGCTGATTTATGCCAGCCAAACTAGGAAGTGTCAGGGCATAAACTCAACGGAATAAGGTAAAATACCACCTAAAGATTTAATAACGTAAATTTTGGAAACATTTTCCGAGCCGTTCCAGAGGAAAGTGGGTTCATCCAAAATGGTCAGTAAAAATTGTTGCTGATTTATGCCAGAAAAACTAGGAAGTGTCAGGGCATAAACTCAACGGAATATGGCAAAATACCACCTAAAGATTAAATGACGTCAATTTTGGAAACATTTCCCGAGCCGTTCCAGAGAAAAGTGGGCTCATCCAAAATGGTCAGTAAAAATCGTTGCTGTTTCATGCCAGCCAAACTAGGAAGAGTCAGGGCATAAGCTCAACGGAATATGGGTTCATCCAAAATGGTGAGTAAAAATTGTCTGTAAAGCTTAGTCTAGACGATATGTTGAATCAGCAAATGTATGCTTACACTCATATGCTTAAAAATAATAACAAATGTCTCTTTTAGCATATTCAATATGATAGGCGTCTACACGATATCCTGAAAACACCAAATTTTTCAAATTCAACATATGCCAGCAAATGATATTTCAACATATAAGTTAGCATACAATTTTTTTGTCTACACGATATGTTGAATTTCGTATGATGATAAGTATGTTGAGTCGTATGAACATTTGTTTAAAAATATCAAATACATTTGACAATTCTCTTATTTTTTAACTTATTTCAAACAACTATTGGCTTTAGTGCAAAAAATAATAAAAATAAAAGTGTGTAAAAATATAAAACAAAAATATAAAAAAGAGTAAAAAATTAAACATAATGTCATCAAAGGATGTATCACTAGCCATTGCTCTGACTGCATTTGTATTTGATGGTAAGGAGGAATCAAAAGCAAAAACGACACAGAATTTGGCAAAAAAAAAAAAATAGGTAGAGAGAAGAGAGGAGGAGGGGTTCTGTGCAAAATTATACAAGGAATTGAAAGAAGACCCATTTTTATACAAAAATTTTCTGCGTATGGATATTCAACAGTTTAACAATTTGCTCTGTTTGGTGTCTCCATTAATTACAAAAAAGGACACTGTAATGCGTAAAAGTATAACAGCAAGGGATCGACTTATTTTGACACTTCGTTTCCTAGGTAGTGGTAATTCGTTCTCTTCGCTGCAGTAACTTTTTCGTATTCCTAAGCAAACTATAATTCCAGAAGTGTTGGATGCTATTTATGCAGTGCTTTTAGACAAATATATGAAGGTAAGAGGATTTTATCATTGCTTTTGTGATTGCACATTACTACTTCTATTTTCTCACACATATATCTAGATGCCAGCAACCGCAACAGAATGGAAAGCTGTAGCAGATTAATTCGATGAGCGATGGCAATTTCCAAATTGCATTGGTTGTAACGATTCTTATTAAAAAATTCATATTCAGCAGAACATACGCTACCTATAATACCGGCTAAGCTCTTCGGAAATTGGGGAGATTCTTTTAATTCTTTCGAATATGAACACCTCGTCACAATTAAATAAAAAATTAGGTAGCTTTCAATACTATAGATACAAATTTTTAATTAGTTGAAATGTAAAGAAAAGTTTTATCAAAAGGAACATTTGAGGTGTTGCTTATTTCCTTTCTCTGTACCCGCCCAAGTCCTATGCTATTCATTATAATATCGTGAATAGCCCACTTACATCCTAACTTCTGGTAGCTAAATGTTTCGTGAAATGTTAAAACAAATATAATTACAAATGCATTTTCTATTCACAAAGTATTTATTTTATATATGTACAAAGAATAAGGTTTTCATTTTTGTTATTAATATGAAATAATTGACAATTATTAAAAAAAAAAAAAAAACAAAATTGTTAAACAAAACAAAACAAAGTTAATGTGAGTCAAATGACTGTTTATTAATGTTGTTGTTATTTTTTTTTTTTTTTTAAATTTTAACACAATTATGGTACATTATATTTGAAATCACAATCAATTCATCCCTTAATAAAGTGTATTTTATTAATACATATTGAGATTATAAACAAAGTAAAAGAATAATTTAATTAAAACTTCAAATCAATGCACTTGTACTTTTTTTAAGCCAATAAAAAAAAAAATATATATATATTAACTATCTTTTGACTCACCACTATACTCGTTCCGGCGATCACAGATCTGTTGTCATGTATTTGTCTGTATATGTGTAGATAATGTTGCATTGTAATAATGTACATGTTTTACATTATAAGTTAAAAAGGTTTTGTATTAGTTATAAATTTAAATTTTAAATTAAATAATAATAATTACTTCGGGTTTTTAAATTAAATAGCGGAAATTTAACGGAGAGGGGATTTTTCTGGAAAACGATTTTTCCCTTCCTCAATCAAGCACTTAAATTTTGGTTTTCTCGAATTCCAAAAAAAAATATATAATAATTGTTCAGTATATTATACAGCTTTCAAATAATAACAGCAATTGGAATTTTGCTGCGTTTTCGCCAAATAAAACTTAGAATTTTGCTGTGGTTTTAATCCAATTAAAATTAAACCGTTTATAGCATTCACAATAATTAATATTATTTTCCGCCTCTTAAATATTATTTGCACTTCAATGAAATCCGGTTATTTATAAAATCTCTCGTTTATTTCAATATATAAAAATTCTTCGTTTATTTCAATATTTAAAATTCTTTAGCACAAAATTATATTTGTTATCTTCTATGGTTTAAAAATCATTTTTCAAATCAAAAATTTTTCAGCATATTTGAAATATAAACCAAAAGTATATTTCAAAACCTTCTCAATTATAAAAAAAAAAATCTTAAATATTAAAGTGTTTACACATCAGGAAATTAGAATAATTGTCGGTCCTCACAAAACAGAAACAGCTTGAGATTTATTAAATCGACAACTGGCTCTGTAAAGGACAATGATATTCATTTATCTCAATCAACATACATTTTAATAACAACCTCTAAATTATAGTCTAATATATCAAGTCCAAATATCCTTTGCGTGATATACGCCAATACAGTCACTGTCTATGTCTTGTAATTCATAATTTACCTGTCCAATTTTCCGAAAGACTATGGCTTTTACACCAACTGGTGCTAGTTTCGAGTTATAAAAATTTATTTTCGAACTGTGTTTAAAATTTCGTCTTATAACTTCCTGTCCAACCGAATATTCTTTTGTACGCGTCCGTAAATTATATAAACGAGCATTCTGCTCGTAAGCCTTGTTCATTGCATTTCCTATCGATTGTCGTATTAAAGAAAATTCATCTTGGCGTTCAATTTGTAGGTCTGTTTCTGCCAAAAGGTTTAGCTTTTCTAATAGTTTATAATCCTGACCGTGCGTTATCATGCTCTGTCCAAAAACGATTTGATATGGCGATTTCCCTACAGTCTGATGAAGGTTATTACGAAGAGCACAGTTTATACTGCTTATATACGCATCCCAGTTTCTTTGATCATTTCTCACATATGATCTTAAAGCCTCATTTATTGATCTGTTTACACGTTCACTTGCATTGGCTTGTGGACTGTACACTGCTGTACATATATGCTGGACACCAAATTTATTTAGAAATTTTTGAAAATCTTTGCTCTTGAACTGTGTACCATTATCTGAAACAATAACCTCGGGTACTCCATAACAATCAAAAATGTATAATAACCCTAGAAATTGGTTTCCTTAATGGTTCTAAAAATGTGAATTTTGAAAAATGGTCAAGTATCAAAATGTTAGTAGAACCGGTCTTTGTTCTAGGTAAAGGTCCTATTAAATCAATGTACAGTCGTTGGAAAGGTCGTTCTGTCTTTACCATTTGGCCAAGTGGTGGTTTCAAAGTAGTGGTAGGCGTCTTAGAAGTTCTGCATAAGTCACAATTTAAAATATAGTCTTTAACTTCGGTAAAAAGTTTTGGCCAATAAAAGTAACGTCTAATTTTCTCAAGTATCTTACTTATTCCACTGTGGGATGACTTTGGTGTATCATGAGCCGAATAAATAACATCATTCCGTAGTCCAGTTGGTACAAATAACTTCCATGAATAAGATTCGTCCGTATTGCCTAGAGAAAAATCTGTCCGCTTATAAATATATTTCCCAATAATCTTAAAATCAGGCATTCCAGAGTTCTGTAAATCTTCACAAAGTTTACGGTATTCAATAGAATCAAATGATTCAGAATTAAGATCTATAGCTGGAAGTGTTTCCAATTCAATTCCCTCTATAAAATCTTCACCTTCATGTACTCTTGATAATGTGTCTGGGACAACATTTTGCCTTCCACACCGGTGCTCAATTTTGAAATTAAAACCTTGAAGTTTTAATGACCATCTGGCCAAACGTCCCGAAAGATCTCTCTGACCCATCAGCCATTTCAAGCTTGCATGGTCAGTAACAACTTTAAATTCATGGCCCTCTACATATGGTCGAAATTTCCTGATAGCTAACACAACGGCAAGACATTCAAGTTCGGTTATTGTGTAGTTCCTTTGAGCCTTGTTTAATTTTTGCGACATAAAGGCAATCGGTCGCTCTGCTCCATCTTCATCCTCTTGTGCCAATACCGCACCTACACCATATGTACTAGCATCACATTGTAAAATGAAACCTTTCGCATAATTCGGATGCACCAGAACTGGTGCAGTTGTCAATTTGTCCTTAAGTTTGTCAAATGCATTCTGCGCCACCTTAGTCCAATTAAATGTCTTTTTCTTACATAGAAGTTCAGTTAGTGGAAAAGTCGAGTCCGAATAATTATGTATAAAGCGTCGGTACCAACCTGTCATACCCAAGAACCTTCTTAACTGTTTAATTGATTTTGGTTCGGGGAAATCCCGTATAGCTCGTACTAGGTTAGGTTAGGTTCCATTGGCAGCCGTGATCAAGCACAGCTCACGTGGGTCCATTACTTAGTTCCCGTTGTGTTACCATATCACGCCGTCTCCCATGGGTCCTATGAAATCTGGCTGCTAGTATTCCCATGCAGCCAACCGGTCGATTCAATAAAGGAGTGGATCCTGTTTAAATCAACATCAGAGAGACAAGTTTTGTCCCCAAGGGTTCTTCGACCAAACATTTTGAGTCTTAAGTCTCCGAAAGCCGGGCAGTTACAGAGAAGATGTTCCGTTGACTCTTCCTCCTCCTCATCGCCGCAACTTCTGCACATTGGTGTCCGGGGACCCAATTAAGGGTGACCAGTGAATGTCTCGCTATCTCCGGCATTCTCGGACAATTCTCGATGTGATGAACACATTCTCCAGGGATCTTATGGCCGCCTTGCTATCGGTAATAATGTGAATATCCCTTCCAGATATTTCACCGTACCGGATGCGTTTCGCGGCTGTGTGGATGGCCATTATCTCGGCCTGGATGACACTGCAGTGGTCCGGCAGCCTTATAGGAATGCTCCAGTTTAGCTGCTCGGAGTATATGCCAGAACCGACACCATACAGTGTTTTAGACCCGTCCGTGAAGATTCGAATCGCATTCGCGGGGATTTGCAGGTCATCATAGTGGACCACGTTATCCACAATGCTTACCGTGAAGCCAGGATCAAAGATTGGCTCGGGTGTGACATAATCAACATCCATGTTCCAATTGATATCATTCAGAATGTTAGCATGTCCGATATTATAATCTCTCCATGCTCCGGTGGCCCTTAGACTTACCGCCGCGTTCGCAGCTAACCTTTTCGCCAAAATGTCTGGTGGTAACCAGTTTAGAATCGTAAACAATGCCTTAGAGGGGGTTGTTCTAATGGCACCTGTTACCGCTATCGCCACCATTCTCATTGTACGTTCAAACCTGGTTTGATGACTCTTCGCCTTGAGCGCCGGCCACCAAACAGCTGCCCCGTAGAAGAGAATGGGTTTAATGACACATTCGTATAGCCAGTATACATTCCTCGGGTTAATTCCCCAGTTTAGGCCAATGGCCCTTTTGCACCAATATAATGCAGTAGCCGCTTTATTAGTCCTGGAGCTGGTGTTCATCCTCCAGTCCAGTTTACTGTCCAATATTAGCCCAAGATACTTGGCGCTGTCAGACAGTTCCAGTGACACCCCTTTTATCCTCGGGGTATTAAATTTGGGAATTTTGTATCTCCTTGTGAAAAGTACCAGTTCTGTTTTGGCGGGATTTACATCCAGTCCACATCCCTGGCACCATTTTGTTAGGACGTCCAATGCGGACTCCATTAGTTCAGACAAAAGTCTGGGATCTTTACCCATAGCCACAACTGCAACGTCATCCGCATATGCAACTGCTCTGCAGCACGTCCTTTCCATGGCTCTGAGTAGGGTATTTATATTCAGATTCCAAAGTAAAGGTGACAGTACACACCCTTGATGATCTGATGTGAATATCCAAAATCCTCTCCAGTGTTTTCAGTAGAAAGGAGGATAGACTAATTGGTCTAAAGTCTTTAGACATAGTGTGAGATGTCTTCCCACTCTTGGGGATGAAGACGATCTTATATGATGTCCACGTTGCTGGGACATGTGAGAGACTCAGGCAGGCTCTAAATATTGCCAAGAGCCATGGCATCAATATTCCCAGGTTTTTTTGTAGGTCCGCTGGGATAATGCCATCCGGGCCTGGAGATTTAAAGGGATGGAAGCTTTTGACAGCCCATTCCACACGATGGCGAGTTATCGGAATATTAGAGATATCCCGAGCGCCACTAAAAGTTTCCTCCCTAGGCACATCAACGAAGCCGACTTGTCTCCGAGGAGTTTTCCACGTCACTGCAGAATTTCCTCCATGACTGTCTCTTGGCCTTCCTAATAAGATTCTTGAATCCATTAACTGAGGACTTGTAATTGTTCCAAACACCATTACGTTTTGCTTCATTAAAGAGCTTCCTGCTTTCCTTGCGTTTTTCAGCAATTTCCGCATTCCACCATATGGGCTTAGCTTTGCCCCTCCTGTCAATTATTTTACAGGCTTCATTTGTTGCCTCCATTAAGGCACCGGTCAATGACTCCACTGCGGAGTCGAGCATGGACACACTGTCTATGAGAACTGGGCACATAGGCAGCTTGTCCCCGAGTACACTCGCATAGATAGACCAGTTGGTCCTTCTTCTGTTCGTGTAGGGTTTAACTGAATCAACTCTAAAGGAAAAATTGAAATCAACATACATGTGGTCAGAGAAGGAACAGTCCTTAGACACGTTCCAATCGCTAATCATATCCGCGAACTTATCACTAATAAGCGTAATATCAAGAACCTCCCTTCTGTTAGTCACAATAAAGGTGGGCTCACTACCCCTATTAACTACTGTTAGTTCGTTTTCTACTATGAAGTCCAAAAGCGACTCACCTCGTGGATTGACATCCGAGCTACCCCAGACGGTATGGTGTGCATTCGCATCCGCACATATTACTAGGGGGATGTTGTGCCTTTTAGCGTAAGACATCACCTTCCTGGTTGTGGAGTTTGGAGGATTAGCACCCTGGTCGTGTGCCATGTAGCAGCTCATAAACCAGACTGTACTGGTTTTGCATTCTACTGCGACAGTGCATGTGTCCTTATCGCTAAAATCAGAAAGAATGAAAGCTTTAAGGATGTTTTTGACCATAACACAAGCCCTGGTCTTACCTTGATCGGCTGCGTACAGAGTACTGTAACCGTCTAATCTGAGTCCGCAAACCCTGTCTCTATACAACAATGGTTCTTGGATGCATATAAGCTCCTCCGTGCCTGAAGCTAATCGGAGGAGAAGGGCAGCTGACGCCGCTTTGGAATGATGAAGGTTGATTTGTGTGACCTTCATCATAGCTCATCACCATGGACGACTGTGACGTTGGCATCCTCTGGATCGTCGTCCGATTCCAAAAGGATGTCCTCATCATCCGCCACTCCCATCTTACCAAAGAAGTCACCCACAAGTCCACTGACCGATTGGGTGTCTTCATTTGCCGATGACGTAGCAGAATCGTCTTCCATCCGTTTCGTACTATATATCCAAGATATTTTACTCTACTTAAGGCAAAACTACTTTTTCCCACATTTATAGTAAGACCTGATTTCCGAAGTCGAGACGCTACTTCCAATAAATGTGTCAAGTGTTCGTCAAATATCTGAGAAACTATCAATAAGTCATCTAAATATACAAAAACTCGTGATTTCAAATTAAACGGAATGACCATGTCCATGAGTCGGCACAACGTTTGCGGTGCATTGCATAGTCCAAACGGCATTCTTGTAAATTGATACAAGGGCCGATTAGGGACCGTAAGGGCTGTCTTGGGTCTCGAACTTTCCTCCACTTTAATTTGCCAAAAGGCATCTTTCAAATCAATTTTTGATATAAAATAAACCGGAAGAAGTCTTGCAATCAGTCCGTCAATATTAGGTATCGGGTACGCGTCTTTCACTGTCACAGAGTTTAATTTTCGGCTGTCCACACACATTCTTATTTTTCCCGGTTTTATCACTACCACTGTAGGAGAAGACCAAGGTGAACTAGGAGCTTCTTCAATTACACCCATAGATAACATTCTATCTATTTCACCGCTTAATTGCCTTTTAACAGCTGGGGAAATAGGATAGTAACGCTGTTTTATGGGTTTCGTATTACCGGTATCTATATAATGTTCTAAAAGTGAAGTGCATCCTAAGCCTTCTACCTCCGAATTAGGAAACGCTGCTACAACTCTGTCTAATTTTAGTTGTTGTTCGTAAGTAAGTTCTAATTTATTCGGATCCCCATCTGTAAAATCAATTTCCTCAATGTTCGGCACAAAAATTTTAAGTCCAAATATGGTCCAAAAGTCAAATCCACAGATCAAATCCTGTTTTATTGTCGGTACCACAAGAAATTCCACTAATTTTGTCTCTCCTTGATATGTTATTTTCAGTGAAACAGTTCCTAGTACTATTTGTTTTTGTCCGTCTGCTGTTCGTACGCTGCCTTTACACCGCCGAAAATTGTCCCTATCCTGAACCCGAATTGCCAAATTACCACAAATAACAAATTTGTTTGCTCCACTATCCAAAAGAGCAAAATACTCATTATCATCAATTTTCAAATTTATGTAGGGCCTACTATCCATGTTTTTATTAAGTATCGAAGAAATAACACAAACTTTAAAAAATTTTATTTTCCGATAAAAATCACGAATTCTTTTAGATTTTCTTCCTAATGTTTTTGACTGACCAAAAATTTGACTACGAATTTTCTCATATTCTCTTAAACGTACATGATATGGTCTCATCAGCGGATGAACTTTTCCGTTTGTCTCCACTATATCTTCATCCGTTTTCGTCCGCACTACTTTCGACGAACATCCTTTTGAGAGTTTTCCGATTTTTTACTACAATTGGGACATGAGGGTCTGTAAATATCCTTTGCCCCACAACCGTAACAAAAAACCCGTCGGTTATCGTCCAAACAATCAAAATACGTATGTCCAAGTTTGTCACAATTCCAACACCTCAAATTCTGAATGCCACAAATTTCACTATCGTTGCCTATTAGTGTACAGCCCTTCTCGCCCTGTTCCGTCAATTCCGAAACGTGTGCTTTTGTCGTCCTACGAGAATTCATAGCATGCACATCCTTCATAAATTTTTCGTGTTTTCTCACCTCTCTACGTAGTTGAGAAACACTAGTAATTTCTAAATGAAGAAGCTCATGTCTTATTTCACTCTTCAAATTACGAACCAAAATTTCACATAAGTTTTGGTCAGAAATAAATGTCCGTAAGTTATCAGTCATTGCCGATATAACGTCCAAATAATCGTCAAAGTTTTCGTTTGGTTTCTGTTTTCTTCGTCGTATATCCTCTACAATGTCTAAGTCGTTGTAATCTACCTTGTATTGTCTCTTCAAAGCATCTGATAAACTCTTCCAGTCTATATCATCATCGTGATGACGGTGAAATCGCCAAAACCATGCCAATGCCTTGCCCTCAAACAAACTATGGGCATGTTTGCACAATAGCTGGAAATCTCCTTTCAAGTTATTTGTTGTCAATATATTAACACGATAAATAAATTCGTCTACTGTCATGTCATTGTCATGTCCACTAAATTTCAAACGCCAATTTCGGATGATATTTAGAACCTTTTCTGCAAAGAACGGTTCTCGTGCGGAATCTGAATTAGTTTCAATAGGTGAATTCGGAAAAGGTCTGGTACTATGAAGTGGTGAACCCAAGTTCAGATTATTTCTAATCAAAGAACTAGGAATGTGAGAATTCGATTGAATATTCAAATTCTGAAACATCGTTCCAATTTCGTTTGTCATTATATCTGTCATTTCACTGCGAAAGCCACTTAAGGTTTCTGAAATTATTACCCTTACACGATCACTATCATCTTGTGTATTTTCTGATGGGTTCATATCCTGGGATCTAGATCTCCTTCCAGCACGGCCTGTCCGATTTGTTTGTGCTCAGCCCTTCCCCAGTGTACAGCCCTTCTCGCCCTGTTCCGTCAATTCCGAAACGTGTGCTTTTGTCGTCCTACGAGAATTCATAGCATGCACATCCTTCATAAATTTTTCGTGTTTTCTCACCTCTCTACGTAGTTGAGAAACACTAGTAATTTCTAAATGAAGAAGCTCATGTCTTATTTCACTCTTCAAATTACGAACCAAAATTTCACATAAGTTTTGGTCAGAAATAAATGTCCGTAAGTTATCAGTCATTGCCGATATAACGTCCAAATAATCGTCAAAGTTTTCGTTTGGTTTCTGTTTTCTTCGTCGTATATCCTCTACAATGTCTAAGTCGTTGTAATCTACCTTGTATTGTCTCTTCAAAGCATCTGATAAACTCTTCCAGTCTATATCATCATCGTGATGACGGTGAAATCGCCAAAACCATGCCAATGCCTTGCCCTCAAACAAACTATGGGCATGTTTGCACAATAGCTGGAAATCTCCTTTCAAGTTATTTGTTGTCAATATATTAACACGATAAATAAATTCGTCTACTGTCATGTCATTGTCATGTCCACTAAATTTCAAACGCCAATTTCGGATGATATTTAGAACCTTTTCTGCAAAGAACGGTTCTCGTGCGGAATCTGAATTAGTTTCAATAGGTGAATTCGGAAAAGGTCTGGTACTATGAAGTGGTGAACCCAAGTTCAGATTATTTCTAATCAAAGAACTAGGAATGTGAGAATTCGATTGAATATTCAAATTCTGAAACATCGTTCCAATTTCGTTTGTCATTATATCTGTCATTTCACTGCGAAAGCCACTTAAGGTTTCTGAAATTATTACCCTTACACGATCACTATCATCTTGTGTATTTTCTGATGGGTTCATATCCTGGGATCTAGATCTCCTTCCAGCACGGCCTGTCCGATTTGTTTGTGCTCTGTCAGTATTATTTTGATCTAAATTTACAGCAAAGCTAACGCTACCTGTACGATCTAAATTCGCTAAATTTTCTTGACTTCTTGTCAAAACCATGTTTCCTATAATGTTAAATTATTTAAACAAATTAAATGATTAGTAAAAAAAAAATAAATAGACCTTTACATCACAAAAATAAAAATTAAATTAAAACCCGAATATATAATAATTTGAAATGTTATACGAGTTTACCATTCACAAATGCAATATGATAAAATCTCAAATAAAACAATTTCAAATAAAAAAAAAAAAAATATGGGCATTAATCCGAGTTTCTTATGAGAGTAAGTATCCAAATTTAAATTCAGAAACAGAAATCTCAATCATAATTGACTACAAATATTAATTTAAAACAAAATAAACGTTCTAATGAGTGTGTAAAATAATTGTGAGTATAATTTGAAGCTAACAACTCCAAAATATAAATCTCAAACAAATTTATTCACTAATGTGAATTGATAATATATTATACAACATTTGGTTGAGGTATACCAAAATATTAGTATATAATAGAAAATTTTGGCTAAACATAAATAAAAAAAAATTAAACAAAAGTGTCTATGTATGTAAATTGTTTTTATTTTGAAGCAACAGCAAGTTGAAATTAATATTATTTAGATGTATTAAAAGATGTAAACCTTTTGAATGTTATATTTGCTGTGCCCCACGTTGGGCGCCATTTTATTTTATGTAACGATTCTTATTAAAAAATTCATATTCAGCAGAACATACGCTACCTATAATACCGGCTAAACTCTTCGGAAATTGGGGAGATTCTTTTAATTCTTTCGAATATGAACACCTCGTCACAATTAAATAAAAAATTAGGTAGTTTTCAATACTATAGATACAAATTTTTAATTAGTTGAAATGTAAAGGAAAGTTTTATCAAAAGGAACATATGAGGTGTTGCTTATTTCCTTTCTCTGTACCCGCCCAAGTCCTATGCTATTCATTATAATATCGTGAATAGCCCACTTACATCCTAATTTCTGGTAGCTAAATGTTTCGTGAAATGTTAAAACAAATATATTTACAAATGCATTTTCTATTCACAAAGTATTTATTTTATATATGTACAAAGAATAAGGTTTTCATTTTTGTTATTAATATGAAATAATTGACAATTATTGAAAAAAAAAAAAAAAAAAAAATTGTTAAACAAAACAAAACAAAGCTAATGTGAGTCAAATGACTGTTTATTAATGTTGTTGTTTTTTTTTTTTTTTATTTTTTTTTTTTTAAATTTTAACACAATTATGGTACATTATATTTAAAATCACAATCAATTCATCCCTTAATAATTGAGATTATAAACAAAGTAAAAGAATAATTTAATTAAAACTTCAATTCAATGCACTTGTACTTTTTTTTAAGCCAACAAAAAAAAATATATATTAACTATCTTTTGACTCACGACTATACTCGTTCCGGCGACCACAGATCTGTTGTCAAAGGAGCTTGAGTGATTTCTCTTCAACGGTTTTAAATTGATTCCATTTTTTTTTATAATAATTATAGTTAAAACTTAAAAAAAATAAAATATGTATTTGTGTTTAAATGTGTTTATGTAAGTATGTGTCAGTATTTTGTTTTAATGTGTGAATGTATTTGTCTGTATATGTGTAGATAATGTTACATTGTAATAATGTACATGTTTTACATTATAAGTTAAAAAGGTTTTGTATTAGTTATAAATTTAAATTTTAAATTAAATAATAATAATTACTTCGGGTTTTTAAATTAAATAGCGGAAATTTAACGGAGAGGGGATTTTTCTGGAAAAAGATTTTTCCCTTCCTCAATCAAGCACTTAAATTTTGGTTTTCTCGAATTCCAAAAAAAAATTTATAATAATTGTTCAGTATATTATACAGCTTCCAAATAATAACAGCAATTGGAATTTTGCTGCGTTTTCGCCAAATAAAACTTAGAATTTTGCTGTGGTTTTAATCCAATTAAAATTAAACCGTTTATAGCATTCACAATAATTAATATTATTTTCCGCCTCTTAAATATTATTTGCACTTCAATGAAATCCGGTTATTTATAAAATCTCTCGTTTATTTCAATATTTAAAAATTCTTCGTTTATTTCAATATTTAAAATTCTTTAGCACAAAATTATATTTGTTATCTTCTATGGTTTAAAAATCATTTTTCAAATCAAAAATTTTTCAGCATATTTGAAATATAAACCAAAAGTATATTTCAAAACCTTCTCAATTATAAAAAAAAAAATCTTAAATATTAAAGTGTTTACACATCAGAAAATTAGAATAATTGTCGGTCCTCACATGGTGCAGTGATGGTAAACACGTTGTAATGGTAGCACCACCCAATTCTGGAAGCATTTATTATAATTATAAAGGTACGCACAGCATTGTTTTAATGGGAGTCGCAGATGCTGATTACAAATTCATATATATTGATGTTGGTCATAATGGACGGTTTTCGGATGGTGGATTATTTAATCGCTGCAGCTTTGCAAATGCAATGGACAACAACCAATTGAACTTACCAGATTCAACTGTATTGTCTGGACGAGAATAACGTGTTCCGTATTTACTTGTTGCAGATGATGCTTTTGCTATGCGACCAAACCTTTTGAAACTGTATGCTCAGTGGGGTTTGACAATGGTGCAAAGAGTGTATAATTATCGCTTAAACCGTGCACGGCGCGTTATTGAAAACGTGTTTGGTATAATGTCGGGACGTTTTCGAGTATTACGATCACCTATTAATTTAGACCCAGAAAAAACCAAAAAAGTAGTTTTAGCATGCTGCATACTTCACAATTATATGATCACAACAAATAAAAATTTATACACACCATTTCGGTTAACCGATCAATATGATGATAATGGAGTGTTAATTGAAGGTACTTGGCGAAATGAATGCAGTACAAACTCAACATTTTTTCCACTTCAAATTGCTACAAATTCTGACGTTCAATCAAACATAAGTGCAAAGGAAATACAAAAGGAATTAACGATGTATTTTGTGGAAGAAGGTGAACAAGATTGGCAGTATAAACAAATCTAATATTTTATGCTTATTAACAAAAATTTTGTTTATTTATACAATGAATATAATAACTACATATGTAATTACTAATAACAAATTAATTTTTCATTTACACAATTCAAATACATAAGTTCATAAGTAAGTACATATACATATATGTAATTTTTAAGCCATTATTAAAATTTGATTAAATAGAATTTTCAGCATCATCCATTATATCCATTAGAGCACGATTCAATTTTCTTTTAGCAAGCATTTTGTAGTGGAAGACTGCGCAATTCAGCATCAACAAAAGCACCAAAAGCGTCAAATTGATCTTTTGTATCCGTTTTTTCTGCTATTGTACAGGTTGCCTTCGCTGCCATTTCTTTAAATATATCAGAATTAGACGATGATGATGATTGTGATAGCGGCATTGGTGAAACCGATGGTATTTTCCTAGCACGTTTTGGTAATGTTGGTTCACATTCTGTTACTGACGAATTAGAGTTTTCCACAGGTTGTAATAAAAATAAAACAAATTGAGTTAAAAAGTCTCATAAAGTAAAAAACGTTAGCTTACTAGTGTCATTGATGAAATTGATTCGCTTGTTTGAGATGTTTCATTCACTTCTAGAAACATCATTGACTTAAAATATTTCCAAACAATGGATCCTCCAGAAGCTGAACCGGATTTTTGCCTTTTGCTTTTGCTTAAGTTAGTTTTAAATGTAACTCGCAGATTTGACCATTTTGTTTTGCATTCATCTGCTGTACGTTCTTCTATAAAATCAGCAATTTCTTGCCAAGTTGGTGTTTTTGGCAATTTATATTGTGGAGAACTAATGTCCCAAAGTGTTGGGCGTTCTTCAACAGCAGTTATAAGTTTAATAATGTCATCGTGAGACCATTCAGTATTGACTTTTGGTCTTATTTGTTTGTATACCTTTCGGATTTTGTTAGATGGCTGCACCTTTTCAGGTGTCCCGCATTCGAAACCATGTGCATCAACACTAAATATGTCGAATTAGGCAACACTGCTCTTACATAATATGTTAAAATATCAATTCTATATGCTATCAAATTTGCCGTATGTTGAAAAGCTTGCATAAGACTTTCAACAAATAACATATTTGTCAACATACGTAAAAAATTTGTTGAAAAGTTAAAAATATGTTGTCTAGACCATGGTGAAATTACCAAAAGGTGGCAGCACTACGGCATCTGGTTATTTTTTGCTTGAACTGTGGTGAGAACCACAGTCTGTCATTTTGCTTTGTTTATGTTTACATTCTTTAAAAAAATTATTGTACGTTAAAAAAATAATCATTTTTGTGCGGTTTTTAAATGAAAATTGTATAAAAAAATTGCAAAAAATAAATCGTAATTGGTTTTTATATGTGCGTCTTTAGTTGTGCTAATGTATTTTTTTATATAATAAATAATAACAAAAATAATTTTGTCTGTGAACACGTTGTGCGTACGTTTTAAAAATTTGTTAATGTTTGATATGCACTTGTACGCCTGTTTCTTTAAACCTCCAAAGGACTTGCAGTGAAGAAAAAGGGGAAAAATAATGGCTTTTAATTCTTGTAACATTAAAATTTTAATTATGAATTTTTTTAGTAAGTTTTTCATAATATTTTAGTTTTATTTGTTGCAGATCAGCGTTGCCACTGCAAATTTTCTATTCGACCAAACTTTTTTACCAAAATCCCTCGGAACCGGTGATGTCATTTAATCGTTAGGTGGTATTCTACCATATTCCGTTGAGTTTATGCCCTGACACTTCCTAGTTTGGCTGGCATAATTTAGCAACGATTTTTACTGACCATTTTGGATGAACCCACTTTTCTCTGAAACGGCTCGGGAAATGTTTCCAAAATTGACGTCATTTAATCTTTAGGTGGTATTTTACCATATTCCGTTGAGTTTATGCCCTGACAGTTCCTAGTTTGGCTGGCATAAATCAGCAACGATTTTTACTGACCAAGAGTACGGAACACAAGAGAGTACAAATTTTTTTGACGCGTTTTGACGACAGGACTTATGTTCTATAAAGTAGGAACTTTCCGAGAAATTTTGACATTTAAAAAATAAATTTTATATTTCTACAGGTCGTAGAGTTTAATGCTCGAAACCACGTATAGTAAATAAGATAAACTAAAACACAAATCTTATTCTGTCAAAAAATCATGAAAAACAAAAAAGTTATGAGCATACAATACTGAGAAAGTATTGTACCACCCTGTTCTCAATGGAATAGTTTAAATAGGGTTGACATTTGTTGGCTCCCGAGTTTCACTAGTATTTACTTTTACAAAACTTCAAAATCGGAGAACATAAAAAAATGGTTTTGGCCGGCTTCTCAAAATATGAACAAGTGTGCGCCTGCTACGGCAAATCATCTTTCAGACCAACGTGTAGAAAACTCTTTGAACCGTACTGCAGTCACTAGGAGAATGTCAACACATGGATTAAATTTGCAACCTAATCGGAATGCAAGTACAATGTTTGTCCAGAGGGATGAACAACAATTGAGTTTGGCTACTGCTTTAGTCCAAATAAGGGACAAATACGGAATAAACCGGCTCGTGCACTGTTAGATTCCGATTCCCTGATTAATTTAATTACTGAGGAAGTATCCCAACGACTTTTAATTAAATTATTTAATACAAGTTTATATATATTAGGCATTGCGGATGAGAATCGGGAAATAAAACATGGAATAAATTTTTACATTAAGTAATGTGTAAATGAGTTTGAAATTTCCACGGATTTTTATATTATTAGATCAATATCTGTACCCGTGTTCTGTAACTTTGGTGAGAACTTCTCGCATCGAAAACATGTGAACAAAAATATTAGATCGTTTCTCTAAAAGTGAGCAAAAAGTGTGTCTGTAACTCATATCGAACACTATCAAAAGGGATTACGTCGTTATTTAATAAATTCCATAATATTCCAATCGAAGCCGATTAGAAACGGCAGATGTTGAGAACGCCAGTCAAACATATTGTTGACGGCGAAAAATTTTACTAAAATTGAAAAATTTTCAACGACGGCGGCGAAAAAACAGCCAGCGGATATATCAAAAAATGTAAAGTGCGACTTTAATGTTTATTGATGAACAAATTGCTTTGAAAACATTAGTATATTTTTCAAAAATTTTAAAAGCAAAATAATTAAACAATGAAAAAATCTGCCAACAACATAATACTTATACTTACTTAATACTATTCCGTGTTAATATTCATTGCATTCTTAATTTATTTTTTAATGTTAAAAATTTTTGTCACCCCGTTTTTACGAGCGACTTTATTTGACAGTTCAAAGCGGGAACTTGCTCACAAAAATTGTATACACACTTTTTCAGTATATTGGCGAGAAATTTCCTTACGTAATAGTTATTACTCGCCAAGAATGTTACAGACGCAGTTAAGTGAGAAAAATAGCTATTTGTTTCAAGTTATGGCATTTTTGTTTCATTTCTCACATTTCAATCGAAAAGTTTCTCGCCGCGGGTGTTACAGAACATGGGCACTGGTAAGCAACCAAACTACCAAATAGAGAAAAAAAGTTTTGGGAATTCCTTCAAATTTAACGTTAGCTGATCCGAATTTCGAAAGACCTTGTAAAATAGATATTTTGTTGGGTGCAGATTTATTGTACTGCTTTTTATCAATAGGTCAAATTAAATTGGGTCATACATTACCTATTCTCCAAAAGACAATTTTGAGATGGATTTTTTCAGGCAAATGTGATGTCAATACTAGGTCGAAAGTAAATGTGTATAAAATTGTAATTAGTAGTGATGATCAGAATTTAGATTCTTTAAACAGATTAGTATGTGTGAAAATCACTTCGAGGCGAATACTCGGCGTGTCAAAGATGGTAGATTTGAGGTTGTTTTACCTTTTAAGATAGATCCAAACAGTTAAAAACAATCATACGAAGTTAATAAGCGCCGCAGACTATCAAAAAATTGTAAAATAAAGGAAATGTATGTACATTTTATGAAAGAGTACCTTACTCTCGGTTATATGTCACCCGTGAGTAATATTGATCCAAATATACCTCATTACTATATTCCGCATCAATGCATTCTCAGAGCTCACAGTACCACTACTAAACTAAGTGTAGTATTTCATGCTTCTAGGAAGTCATCAACTCAAAAATCTCTAAATGATACTTTAATGGTTGGACCTACGATACAAGATGACTTGTTTTCTATATTGCTAAAATTTCGGATGAATAAATTTGCATTGACAAGTTAGAGTCTATAAGGACGAACGTAGATTTCACTTGATATTATGGCGAGAAAGTCCTAATTTGCCTATTCAAACATATGTATTGAACACTGTTACTTATGAAACTGCTCCCGCGCTATTACTAGCGATACAATGTCTGAAAGAAATAAGAAATATATTCTCTATGTTCGAATATTATAGCCAAAGATTTTTATGTTAATGATTTGATTACGGGGGCAGATAATGAAACTACATTACAACAAATTTGAAATGAAATTACACAAATTTAAAGTTCTTGTTTCATCTCGACTTTTTGATCCCCTTGGGCTACTTGCTCCAATTGTTATAAAAGCAAAAATTTTATTACAAGATATATGGGAGAGCAATTTGGATTGGGATTAATCAATTCCTCAAAATTTAGATACTTCATGGCGACCTTTACAGGAATTCTCTCAGAAGTACGCTCGATTGTTATACCTAGATTTGTAGGTACTATGCTGGAGGACAGTATTCAGGACCAACAAAATCACAAAGTTCAATTTGATTTGAACGCCCATTTTCGTAAAAGGCTTCAACAAACTAAACGTTAAATTAAGTTGGACAAAAAACTTGACGTTAAGGTGTGACCCACAATAAACATCGTTTTGGTTGGACCACCCTTTAGAAAAGTTGAAATGTTGAATATTTTACAAATTTCAAAGAAGGAAGAGACGAAACATAAAAAAAATTAAAAGGATAAGTTTTTTATTAGAATCTATTGAAAAATGATTAGTTATGTTTGGGTCTTTTATTTGTTAACGAAAAATGTGTGTATTCCAAGCCGTTTGTGCGGTTTGTTTAGCTGTTGCCATTATTACACGAGTGTATACTAAGCAAATTAGGCAATTTTTTTGCTTAAGAAATAAAAAATAATATGTATAACAAAATTGAAAGTAAAAAAATTAATGTAAAAACTGCGAAATCTGCACAATATACAAAAAAACTTATTATTTTAACAAAAAACTTCAAAACTGCTCAATGCTTAGAAAAACTGCAAATTGCAGATAAATCTGCACATTAGAATTTATGTATATATAAATAAAATATTGTATTAAAATTATGAATTTTTTTTCGATTTGGTTTTCAACAGACTGACAGACAGACTAGGGTTAATTATGGACCGACCTTCACGAAATTTAGCTTTGTGATGTCTTGTCCTACAAAACTGTCCGTACCGAATTTAATTATGATAGCGTTATTTCTTACGGTTTTAGCTGCTAAGAACCCTTTTTTAAATACAAATTTAATCTTTTATTTGCATTACTTTGAAACATAAAAAACCCGTTTTCACACTTTTTAAAAGGATAACATACCGGCAATGAATTAACAGGTAACATGTAGACGATTTTCACGTAAAATAAAACTGCGTGCTAGTTTTTTTTACCATTTACATGCTCTTCCATTTTTATACCCTCCATCACCACTTGTGGTGAATGAGCGTATACTAAGTTTGTCATTCCGTGTGAAACTTTTTTATTATACATCTAAGAACCCAGAAAGTATATAGATTCTACCTCCTTGAATAATTCTATGTCGATTTAGCCATGTCCGTCTGTATGTCCGTCTATTGAAAACACGCTCACTTTCCAAAAACTTAAAATTAAAGAACAAACTTGGTCTTAAATTGCTATGAATCAAAATGTGTTTTGATACAAAAACTAACATAAATGGTGGAATAATGCACGGAATGATATAAAATTTTGCAGGAATTTGGTTTTGCTACTGCAAATCATACTGTTAAATTTCGTGAAGATCGGTCCATAATTGACCATATGCCCCATATAAACCCTACTCGCGGAAAACAGTTTAGTACGCCTAAAACGTAACAAATAACACTATCATACTAAAATTTGGTGCGTCACAGTGTTATAGGACCAGAAATCACACTGTAAAATTTTTTGAAGATCGGTGCATCATTTACACTAGGCCCCATATAAAACCTACCCCGGGAAAACAATTTGGCACCTATAAGGGGCCAAATGTTGGTATTTTATGTTAGGATCTAAGGTCGAGATTAAAAAAGAAGTAATAGTTGTAAAATACAAGAAAAATAATGATAAATCATAAAAAAATTATATTTGAAGTATTCAACTTTTACACCAAAACTCAGCAAAAAAATTAAAATGAATTTTGAACTCCCCATAACTTTAGTTCCTATCAGTCGAATTTTACGTTTTATAGCCCAAATTAAAGCCTAACATCGCACCTATCGCATAAAAAATAGCGATCCGGTCAAAAGTTATGGAACTTTGACCGCCTTCTTGTAAAATTTCCCACTGTGAGGCGGTTGAATGCGTTGTGCTGGATTGCAATTATCTTTATAAGTATTATTGTGTCTAACTAAATCTTCATTGTGTAAGAGAACGTGATGAGGACATTGGCAAATATTGCAGCGGAACGATAGACAATTCTTAACTGAATGATACATTTTCAACCAGTTAATACACCAAAAATTTTTGTTTGAAAATCTTTGGGTTACATTTGATTTTAAATACTGGACAATTATTAATTACATGATCATTACCACAACAAAACAAGTTTCAACACAAGAAAATTAGTTTGTAATTTTTCCCTTTTCTTTACAATGGTTTCCATTATTCACATGAGATTTAATATGTTTATTACAATTCTGCTCAAACGTTGTGCTATCATTATTAACCTCAAGAATCTGGAAACGCCTTATCAAAACTGCAACGCAGTCACTCCAATGTTGTGTATTCCAAATGCTCATCCCACTAAGCCATTGATTAAGGGTCTAGTTTCGATAACACTAAATGGATGACTATCGAATGCGTTATATTTTTATCAGATCCGATGTGAGAAAGATAATCTAAAACAGCTGACACAGTGTCGACAATATGCCTCAAATCGGAAGCATTAGGCTTATTTATTTTCCTTATATTAAATAAGGAATCTACATGGTCTTAAAATATGAGACACTTGTTGTTATATCTCTCGGCCAACCCATTTAACGCACTAGTGTAATCACTTCATTTACTTGAAATGCCCTAACAGTTCGTAATGCATCATCCTGCATACTATTAATTAGATGATTAAATTTCTCAATTACCGAAATTTGCTAAATTGTTGAAACAGGTTATGAAATTCTTATATTCTGAATATTTACCAATTTTAGAATTTTCCGGTTGGGAAGACCATTTCCCGAAATAACTGGAGCTCTCAAAGTATAAACATGTGCCACACTGACACGGCGACTATTATTGAGTTTTGAAAGTAAAATTGATTTGGCTCCTATACATATATCCTCAAGCTCACCTCATTTATTGTCATCCGGATTTAACTTCTCTATTTCGTTCTGAAAATCCATTAACTGCTTTATATACGTATCTACCATTTGCAATATGAATTGCATATGGATTTGATCAGTCGACCCAGTACCATCTTGGTCAATTTTTGTAATACGGTAAATATTCCCTCGAGTTTTAGATCTTTGTTTCTGCAAACTTGCAAGTGTCTCGGCTTCAGACGTGTTGAATTAAAATGATATTAACTGAATCTAAAATTTCCTAACTTCACTTGCCCACAATATTTCACAACTTATTTTCCACAAAAATTTAAGTAAAATTTATTCGTAATAACACCTAATATTTTTTTTTATTTATTTACAAATAAGTGTATATACATAAACATATATTTAACGTTATCAGTTTTTTTATTTCGTGTGGTGTCCAATTCCCTTGTAAAAAATGTTCAAATACCCGATTTCTCTTAATGCAGCCACTATTTAATAAATATTTGCCTTCTGCAACAACGTAAAATGCTGTAAAGAATTTATTGCAGATAGAAATCTGTATAAAGCTTATTGAAAATTAATTTTTTTTGTTAGGACCAGCACTCAGGGGATGACCCCTACTAATGCACTGCATTGTGTTGGAACTAGGAAAATAGGTTATGGGATGGAGGAAAGAGTTAGTAGTACTTGTAAACATTATTCATGTTGAAAGTGAGAAGGAAGACAGCAGGAAGGTTATTCCACATTGAGAATTAAATATTGTGAGTCACCCTCGTATATTATAAGTTTTATTTTATTTAGAATTAAGCAATCAAAAATAGTGCTGACTCAATTATGCGAGTCAGCACTTTAGATCAACTCACTGACTTTATTTTTATTTAGAATTAAACAATCAAAAATTATGCTGACTCAATTATGCGAGTCAGCACTTTAGGAACATACTGACTTTAGTGCAGTCAGCATTTTAATTTTAAGAACTAGGTATAAATAGTGGATAAGAATAGTTTTAAAGAGAGTTGTAATTAGTAAAGACAAAACCATATACCTTGAAAGAATAAAATAAAATAATATAACTCAAAAAAAAAATCAACCAAACGGTCTTTCAATTTTTTACAACCCCAACAATTGGCGCAGCTAGTAATTAAATAAAGATCCTGCGATTCCCAAGGGACCCTCCAGGAATAAAATTTATTTATTACACGAAATTTTTGCCGGATTTAGATCCCTGCCTGGTATGGTGACTGATTTCGAGAGCAACGAAAGTAATAGAAACCAGTAAACACGGATGCGAAGTGCTAAAAGTCTTAAGCAGCCACATTCTGGTACGCCTTTAGTGTCTTTGAAGAAGTGCGAATTGGTGGAATTGCAAGTAACTTGCCACGGACTTTTCACCGCATTAGGAGGCGATTTATTTCGGTTGGTTTTTTCCTCAAAACAAAACAAAATCGGTGAAGACGGTGGCGAGGAAAAACGTTGAGGAAACCACTGAGTATAGAAGCAAAGTGCTGAAGGTCTTAAGCAGCCACATTCTGGTACGCCCTTAGTATCTTTGCGAAAATATAAAGTGGTGGAGGTACAAGTAGTTGCCACTGCCACCAGCCGCATTTAGGAAGTTTTGAGGAAGACTCACTTCAACGCGGAAGTATTAGTTCTTAGTTAAGAATTGAGTTTTTTTCCCAAAGTTTAATGATGGCACAAGTCGTTTTAATACTGGTAAGTATTATTTTAAAATTTTCGTGGTTATAAATGGACAACCCGCAGTCAAGGACGGACAAACTCTTAACCAAGCTTAACAAATATAACTATTCGGTGGACAGTCTACAGGTGCTCGCGTGGACAGAATTGAACGAGCTAAGACTAGGCAAAGAATTTACGGAACAACATAGGGAGATTATAAGGCACCAGAGATTGACCAAGTTAGAAGAGGTTGGTTATGTTTTACAATTGTTAGGTGACCTGAACAAGGACCAATCCGCGGACTTAATTAAAAGGATAGAAGACTTAGAGGGAACAAAAATACTGTTGGAAAAGTAAAGTCCATGGACACTATGACACTGGACGTTATGACATGCCACCGCAAAGTCGTAAGCTTAGGGAACAAATTAAATATACGGACAATTTGTTGGAACAGGTAGTGCAGGAAAACGTGGCGTTGGGCGAAAAATTGAGACAAAAGGGGTTTAGTGAGAAGGAATTCAGGAAACAACTAAAACAACATCAGCAGCATCTACCAAAAACGCATCAACACCAGACGAAAGACCGCATTTTTTCATAAAGGGGGGAGGGATGTTGAGAGTCACCCTCGTATATTATAAGTTTTATTTTATTTAGTATTAAGCAATCAAAAATAGTGCTGACTCAATTATGCGAGTCAGCACTTTAGATCAACTCACTGACTTTAGTTTTATTTAGAATTAAACAATCAAAAATTATGCTGACTCAATTATGTGAGTCAGCACTTTAGGAACATACTGACTTTAGTGCAGTCAGCATTTTAATTTTAAGAACTAGGTATAAATAGTGGATAAGAATAGTTTTAAAGAGAGTTGTAATTAGTAAAGAAAAAACCATATACCTTGGAAGAATAAAATAAAATAATATAACTCAAAAAAAAAATCTACCAAACGGTCTTTGAATTTTTTACAACCCCAACAACGAACAGTTCGGCCAAAAAACGAATTTTCCCTGTAATGCGTTGTACGATTCACCGGCCAATCGACCACAATAGGATGGGCTCTTGAGGAAAAACGTGTATTACGAACAAAGGTATGGGTTTCGGGAACCAAATCCCTAATTTCATCAGAACACATCCCGTTGTAGAAACGATAAAATAGGCAAATACAACCCACATTGCGACGGTGCTCAAGGGAGTCAATAGAATTGGATACCCAACTGTCGCCAATGAGAACCTTGGACCTCTCCTGCACGTGGTCGAGAAGCTCCAAAATAGACTTTGAAGCACCGGCCCACACATGAGAGTTGTATTCCATTCGCGGTCGGATATAGGTGGTATTAATAGTAAGGAGATCAGATGGAGTGAAGTATATCTTACACCGTTTCAAAAAACCGAGGCACTTGAATGCTTCTTTCGACACCTTGAATATATGTTCTGTCCATCGGATATCACAATGTATCCTCATACCCAGAACATAAAGGGATTCTGTTTCCTCAATATTTATACCACCCATATATACAGATGAGGAACCTTGATCCGTCGCGCGTTTACGCGTCAGCACGCAACATTGGGTCTTTCGGGCATTAAATTCTGAGATTATGTCTAGGACGCGGCCAAGCTTATTATTCATGTTCTGTCTCATAGCACAAACATCGGACACGCTTGGTCTGTAATCAAATGAATACGAATAGCAAAGGTTGTTGTCATCTGCAAAAGAATAGATAGGGTTGGAAGTTAGACATAAGAGGTCATTTAGAAAAATAAGAAATAGAGTAGGAGAAAGAAGGGAGCCTTGCGATACCCCTGAAAGAATCTTGAACTCGTGTGATGAAACCCCATCTATAACAACCCGTATAGTGCGATCTCTGAGAAAGCTCGATATAAATCGAGAGAAATTATCACCGACACCAAATGCAACAAGTTTAGACAAGAGTGCACCATGCCAGACTCTGTCAAACGTCTTGGAAATACCTAAAGCAATTACCTTACTTTCGCCAAAATGGGGTATGGAACGACATCATTTTTCGGATAACAGGGCCAGTAGGTCTCCAGTAGAACGGCCTCTACGATAGCCATACTGGCGGTCGCTTAGTAGGTAATTTGACTCTAAAAATTTTAAAAGATTGTGATTCACCATACTCTCCATAACTTTGGAAAGTGCCGAACAAATTTCAATTGGGCGGTAATTTTCAGGGTTATTAGCCACTCCTTTTTAAGGAATTGGCGTTACATTAGCAACTTTCCAGCAGACGGGAAATTCACCGGCTTGATATAAAGTGCTGAAAAGATTTGCTAAGGGACGAGCTAGCGTCGAAGAGCACTGCTTCAATACCAGTGCATGTAAACCATCCGGCCCAGGAGACTTGTTCATGTCAAGATCCGCAAGAACAGCTCGAGCCCGAAAAAATATTTTAGGCATAGTTACGGATACTTTTTCGAGTTCAGTTAGTGGTTGATTGCGATCTGGTTAGTTAGAATTATTTGCAAAAATGTTTGGCCATCCTTTAAAAGAGTTGGTATTGAAGAACTAGCATTAACCCTTACTCTTTTAACGAATGACCAGAAGCTTTTACTGCCCCGGGGAGCAGTAAGAACTTCAGCACGAAGACGTTGCTTGCGAAGAATTTTTTCCCGTCTTAGCACTTTGGCACACGACGACCGTGCCATTTTGCGTAGCAATTCAGTATCAGCGGTTTTATTGTCTCGCCAATTTCTGAATGCCTCCTCTCTGGATCTGACTGCTGATTTGCACGTCTGATTAAACCAAGATTTAGACCTAGGTTTATTCGAAGCATTTTTAGCTGGAATGAACATTTTAATTCCTAGCATAATAACATTTTCAACCATTTTCGCCATGAAAAAAGTCGTTGAGTTCAACCCAACGTGCTTTTCCGTAAACAAATTTTGATCGTTTCATAGCCTGTGTCGTGAAACGTTCCGAAGTTCGGAGAACGGAAAAGATGCAGAAATAGTGCAATGATCCGAGTTACCGAGAGGTGCTAGAACTTCAACTTCGTACTTTTGAGGGTGCGAAGAGAGGAAGAGGTCAAGGGTATTGTGTTGGTGCCCATCAACACATGGAATATGTGTTGGTTCATTCACCTCGTGCAACTGGTGAATGAACCAGCAAATAGCTCAACATATTGACCTTCATAGGTTGTGCGGCCCGAGTGGTGAAGCCAAGAAGAATTGAGGACATTGAAATCACCAGCAACAACGATTTCACTGTCCGGAAAATTCTCAAGAATCTTCGATATTGAGTCGAAAAGGGAGTCGAAGCGCGATAAAGTGAAATCCCTTCCCGCGTTTGTACTTCTGTAAAGAAACCCGAAATGCAAAAAGTGCGTAGTGATTTTGAATTTAACCCAAAGGCAGTTAAATATACCCAGGAATCTGAAAATCCAGTGGATCAGAATTTTCCGATACCTGTGTTTCACATAAGGCGAAAACATCCGGCCGATAGAGACAAACGTAAGCGTATACAGAAAAAAAAAATTCGTTCTCAGCCCACGTATGTTACAGAAGTCGATTCGAAACCGACCTCTCATCACAACACAAAAAAATTCAAATGAAACGCAAAGTACGGATATCTCATGTTGACATTGGACCTGGTCTGGATTGCCATAAGTGGTGGTGATGTAGGGCATCAGAAATACTGGGCTATGGAAAAAAACAAAAAAAAAAAAAAACTAAACAAGAAAAAATAAAACCATTGGGTGATTTTAGTTCTTAGATTTTTCTCACCTTGTGGTTGTTGTTGTCCGGGGGCGTGGTTGTTAGGTATTTCTCTTCGTTGGTTCGGTTTAATTGTTGTTTTTTTTTTATGTTGTAGCTTTTTATGTTTTATTTAATTAAATTATTTTAATAATTTTAGTATATTGTTGCATGTTAATGGTTGTCAAAGGTATTGTTTATTTTGTTTATGTCATCGTACGATAAAATGATGGGAAAATAACGGTTGCTTATTAGGGTAGTATACCCGGTAGCTACTAACACAGGGCGTTAACTATATGCATAATTCCTAGGTGGGGTGAGTTTCTCCTTGTATATAAAAAGGTTGAAAAGCACAGGAAACGTTCATTGACCTCTTAGGAAAATTATTGCTGTATATAGTGTTAAAGTTCTGTAGTTGTGGTTGTTTTTTTATATATACATTTGTTCGTGTATTATGTCCGTTAAGTGTAGCTTAGCCAAAACTGACCTTAAGTTAGGTAGAAGTTAATTTGTTAAGGTCATTAGCAAAATATAAGTGGTTCAATTAAGAAGTGCAAAGTAATTGTTTAAAAGAAAAAGTAAAAAATAACAAAGGATAAAAGTGAAAAGTGTAAAAAAAAACTTAGTGAGAAGTTTAGACAGGAAAGTCTTAAGTTTCTGGTTAAGGAAAATAAAGTGAGTTATAGTTTAAAATAATTAAAAATTGACACTTAAGTCCTGAATCATAATCGTTATTTTAGGAAGTCACCAGGGGAAAAGGTTATAGAGAACCAGGGAATTAAAATTCAGCCATCAGATATATTAATAGAACATCATTTGCTCCAAAACCAAGTAAGTAAAAGAAATGAAAATTAAGTATTATAGTTCAATCTCCGCAGGATGCATAATTAAAAGTTGTTAAAATAATGAAGCTTGATCACAATGATAGCAACAATTTCTATTGTTGTTGTGAATTGAATGTACTTTATTTGGTGGAAGGCGTTATTTTGAATTTTATTTATGGAACTTATTTATATGGCAACTCCTTTTATTTTGTTTAATTGGATACTCGGTAATTAAATTTAACTTAATACTCGGTACAGGATGGTGATCGCTTTAAAATTTGAATATAACAATTAATTCTGTAATGAACGCCGAGGAGAATAGAATTAAGTGAGTTTCTTTATTTTTTATTTATACCGAAATTGTATACATATACTGTAATTTTTAGATAATAAAACCAAACTCCATCGTATTGGACTTTATTTCAAATACAATAAAGTTGCGTTTTTATTATTGTTCTCGAACCAGTTTTTGCTGTGACGAATTGAATTTTAAGTTGCTGCCGCAACATTTTTTATTATTTAATTTCTGGGGAATTTTATGCTACGCCGTAGTCAACGTGTGAAGAACAGGAACATGTCTGAAAGTAAGGAAAAGACCGATGCCTCAGCCAGTGAGGGTGATCATGAGGAAACAATCATCGAACGAGATTCCGTCGCCGCCCTAAGGGAAGAAATTAAAGGCCTTAAAATATCAATGAACATGCTTTTGGAGAAAGCTAACACATCATCATCATCATCTGAAGCCTTATTACCGACACTGCCCGTTGTTTCAACATTCCCACCCCCACAAATATCAACAATAACATTAAATACAACAAACAGTTCTGCTCTGCCGCTGTATATGGGAAATCCGCAAATGTTACATCGGCCAATACAACAAAAGCTAAGTACCAATCAATTTTCTTTGCCGCCTTCTTTTTATACAAATTTAGATATGCCTCATTGTACTACCTCTCATGTGCCGCTACCGCCGGTACAAACACCAAATTATATGCAGCAGTCTTCTTTGCAAAGTTACCACTCTTTTCCCACTTTCTCAACGCAGCGAACTGCGCAGTCAACATATACCGCACCCTCAACATTTTCGCCAATAAGCACCACAGGTGCACCCGCGTCAACGCACCACACTCCACAACATGTGTTTGATCATCGACCTATTCGTAAATTACACGATTTGCCAGAATTTAGTGGCCAGCCGGAACAATGGCCGATGTTTTCCGTTTCATATAGAGAAACAAACGAATACTATGGTTACACAAAGCTGGAAAATCTGTCTCGATTGCAAAAGGCACTAAAAGGAGAAGCAAAGGGAAAAGTCGAGGCTTATTTGATTCACCCAGACGGCGTGGATCAGGTGATGAGCACGCTAGAGTTCCATTATGGACGCCCTCAGATAATGATACGCAGCCAGATTTCAAAAGTTCGTGCCTTTCCGGCAATATCTGGTAGGAAAATATATGACATTAAATTTTAGTACAATGGTGGCGAATCTTACTGTTTTCTTGGAAAACGCCGGGGCAATACCGCATCTAAATAATCCTAGTCTATTGGATGAATTGGTTAGTAAACGGCCACTTACCAAACGGGAAGAGTGGATGAAATACTCCTTTAACAATTTAAGCCAGTACCCGAGTGTACGTGAGTTTAGTGTGTGGTTGCAAGATGTTGCAAATTATATTTCTATGGCAAAAGAAACAGAATCCAATCAGAATGAAGAGATGAATAACAGAAGAGATAAAGTTAAGCAATCCTTTGCAATTATACCAGATGAACGTCGACAACTACATTGTCTTATGTGTGAGCAAAATCATCAATTATACCAGTGTGCCAAATTTAAGAATATTTCCTCGGCTGAAAAATGGAAATTTGTAAAGGATAATTATTTATGTTTTGGTTGTTTACGTACCGGCCACAATTCGTTGAAATGTAACAATCGTCGTCAATGTGGATTGTCTGAATGTATAAAATTCCATAATCGTTTGCTGCATGAGGATGTAAATTCTATTGAAATTGCAGATTGTACAAAATGTAATCGGTGTGAACAAAACATACTTTTTTAACATACTTTTTTTCAGAGTTGTAAAAAAAGGCATTTGGGATTTAGTGTCAAATTTAGTAAAAAAAAAAGTACGTAATTTTATTTCCATGGCGTATCTTCGTAACAAAAGTTCAATACATGAACACATGGCTGCCAGATCTGACGATTTATCGCCACTTTGACGATTTTTTCAGAAATTAGCCAAGTGCAGATTTGCTGATTTTTTTTTTGTAAAAAGTGACGATTTGTTTCAATATAAGACAATTTTAAATCTCTTTAAATGTTTGCAGAAAAAAGCCATTTTGTAAACATGATAGCCAAATTGTTAAATTTTTATAAAATATGTTTCGAAATTTGTTCTCTTTTCCCTAAAAATGAACGGGCAAAAGAAAATTCGACAGAAAATACTTTTCACTTTTTATTCATTATATTGAATTTCCATATGTGATCAAAACATTAAACTATTACCTCATTATTCTGCCAATCTTGAGAGATTTTAAGTCACGTCAATTTAAAGTGCTATATTTGGATGTGCCGAATTCTATATATCTTCACAATTGTATTAAAAATCGTACGAAAACATTGATCCTTGTATGAGGACCAGTTAAAGTTATGGACCGGTTTGGGTAATTTTTGACGTTTAATACTCTATATATATAAAAAATTAATTAATTAAAATGACTAAAAACGGTTAACTTTTATTAGAAAAAATTAGAAGTTGATAGGTGCAAATTACAGGCGATAATGAATCTTAACTATTTGTAGGCCTATCTGGCTAAATTTTAATAGAAAACTATTCCGAACTATATGTAATACATAAAAATATAAAAATTTAAATTCAAAACGTGCCGCTGAATGTAATGAAATAAATAAATTTATGTCCAATTTTTATTTAATTATGGTCAATATCTTATTTATTTTTAATTAAAATGATCAAACAAAATACACTAATCACAACACGAAACTTAAACAGAACTTTGACATAAGATTGGACAAAATATGCAAGAGCAAAAATCGTCATCTGACGTAGTATTACTACCTATTTATTTCATCATAGTTTATTCACAAGTACACAAGACTTTAGGCCAGTTTTGTTATTTTGCTCTTAATAAACTAATATAAACTTTACCCAATATATCGGTCAGCACTACCAGCTATCTAGCTAAATGGCAAAATAAACCACACAAATGGCTTGGCAAACACACACTTCGTTTCGGTTTTATTTTCGCCAATAAACAACACAATCATATCTAGTACAAACATTTATATCTCATTTTTGTTTTGTTGCGACGCATGCAGGCGACGATAGTGTTACGGCAGTTTTGCTCACTATTTTTTTTAAACGGAGGAGAAATATAAAATAAAGGAAAATAATTTAGAGTAAAGAGTGGTTTAAGCAAAGAGCTATTTTGTGGTAAATAATGATGCTTAAAAAATTAGAATTGATGCCTGAAAGTTATATTAATCTTTCTTCTGCAACGTCTTCACTCTGCAAATGTTTCGGTAAAATTATTTAATTTAGCAATTGTTTCGCCAGAACAGTTTTTTGAATTTTATTTTTTTATTTTTTTTCTTCTTTGAATTTTGTTTAATATAATTTTGAATTTTTTAATGAATTAATCATTTTAAATAACTTGTAACTTTAATTCTAAATTTTAACACGTCAAACAGCTTGGGAAATTATTTCCCAACTGTTATATTGGCAAATTGTGAAGAACCATTTTTAAAATAAAGTTTAATTCTGTATTAATATTGAAAGCCACCGGTAGTGTATTATTTGTCGAGTGCGATTTTACGTTTTTAAAAGAATTTTATAAAAACAACCCCAAAAACAATTGTGAAATTTTTAATTTAACACTCCTTAAAAAATATTAAGGAAAAACATTTTGGCGCCCGAGCAGGGACTGTTTTTAAAAAATTAAAAAATTAAAATCCACGGTTTTACCATTACCGTAATTTCGGTTTCGGTTTGTGTAAAAAGTTTTAATTTCGTGCGTCGTTATTGCAACAACCCGGAAAATAAATAACCAACATCACCACAAACCAATAAACATTAAAACATTCAACAAATTAAAAAAAAATAATCAACCTAACCACAGCAGAAGGAAGTCATCCAGATGCCTAATTGCAACTGCATTTTGTGCCAAAAGGAAAGTGCCGAACGTCAACAAACTTCTAACCAGGTATTAAAGAACAAATAATTGTGTGAGACTTGGTCGCAATTTTGCTTTAAAAATTAATTACTAATATTAATTTGCGAAAGTTTATTTTCCACACCAAAATTATTCGTTCTTTTAATGAGATTTTTATTACTAACAATCGCCTAAGTAGTGAAACACACAAACATATTGAAATAAAAGTGCTTTTTATTGTTCGCAAGTTAATTATCATTAACAGAAAATTAATAAAACATAATTATCTAGTGAAAGTGTTTAAAAAACCGCCACATACGGGAAAAATACGCCTCCTCGCTGCAATTTTGCCATCACTTACTGTTCGTTCTCTTTATTTTCATATTCCTGAGGTTTCTCTTAAAACAAAATTAAAATTTTATTAAATTATAACTATTTACATTTTTCCAATAAATATTTACCTTTTTCTTGCATTTACATTTCTTCTTAAACTCGCTCGTTATATTATTTGACGTTTGCTTTGTTTTATTTTCTTTGAACTCGTTACTAACAAATTAATAAGTTTACCAACACTGTGTGTACTGATCTGAATGGCAACATCATTGATCATATGGTAAACAACAAATAAAATAAAAACAAACATAAACAAAACAAACAAGAAGAAGAAAATAATAAATTGCATAAATTAAAAACAATTTTAAAATTTATTACTGAAAAATAATTAATTAAATAAAGGTAAATAATAAATAATTGAGAAATTTTAAGCAAAGAGAACCGTGTATGAAACAAAATATACATACGTTAAAGATTGTGAAAATAAATCGAGGAAAAATAATTATTATCGGAAGGACATTTATCAAAGTGATCGCGAGTGAATTTAAGATTCAAGAGGCTGTGGTAAGCTAGTGAAAAAAAAGAAAGACAAAGATAAATTATAAAATTCTATTTGCTTGTATTTACAACCAACAACAATACATAAATATATCTGTGTCTTTGTTTGTAACTTTTTCTTTTTTTTGTCTGCGGTGCAACCCAGCAAACATTTTGGTGATAATTTTAACGCCAGTAACAAAATATATATTTAACAAAAATTTCTAAAACTTGTTGTGAATCGAGAAAAATTATTAAAATCACTCTTCACAACCCAGCGAACAATTTTTTTTTTTAAAATAATTGGAAAGTTTCCCTATAATTATTGCAGTTTAACCGCAAAAAATTTATAAATTAAAAATAGTTAAAACCTAAAAATTTCTGAACTATTAAAAAGTTGTTTCTGCAATAGCATTGAGACAGTAAGTTGATCTCGGAAAGTTTTTTATTAATTTATCGTGTCAATACGACAATACGCCTAAAGTTCCTTGAGATCCTACCAGAAATTTTTAGAAAAAAGTTTATTAAAGTTTAACTTTGTTTCCTATTTATTCTGTTGTTGATCAAATAATTCTCGACTACATTATGGCAGGCGGTAAGAAGCAAAAAGGTTCCGCTCGTAGTCTTGAGAGTTTATACCAACAGAAAAACACAATATTAGGCAACGTGGCAAGAATAAGGTGTTCGATTAAAGACAAAACGATTTCGTTTAATCAGAATGAGTTGCAGTGTAGGTTAGAAATTTTAAATTCATATATTAAGGACGCTATGGATATCCAGTCAGAGATGGATATTTTAGATCCATCAAATGATGAAAGGTCCGATCTGGAAAACTTATGCGTTTCCACTAAGAGTATGCTTTTGGGGTATTTAACGCCAAGGCAAAACAGTTTTGCAGAAACCACTTTAGGTTTCCAGCCTCATCATAACCGACTTCCAAATATGAAGTTGCCGAAATTCAGCGGAAAATATTCCGAATATAAAAACTTTATAAGTTTATTCGAGAGTTTGGTTGATAGTGATACCACTCTGACTGAAATTGAAAAATTCAACCATTTGATATCATGTTTGTCAGATGAAGCTCTAGGCACAGTTAAAGCCTATCAAATAAGTGAGCAAAATTATTCCAAGGCTTTGCAAAGTTTAAAAAGAGTTTATGACAATCCCTGTCTGATATTTTTCGATAATATCACTAAATTATTTGACTTACCGCAAATGTCTAAACCATCGGCAACAGCCTTGAGGTGCATGATCGATACGGTTTCGGCCATATATGGGTCACTTTTGTCAATTGGCGACGACAAAGCAATTACTAACGCGATAATAATTCACTTAGTAATGACAAAAGTAGATCCGATCACTAGATCAAAATGGGAAGAGCAACTTGATTACGAAAAGTTGCCCCTATGGAGTGATTGCGAAGCAGCTTTAAACAAAAGGTTTCAGGGAATCTTCAGAATCTTCAGGCGGGTGACACTGTGAAGTCTGATTTTTGATTTTTGGTCTGGGGGCGGAGGGGCGTGGCAAAATCCATAACTTGAGAACGGCTTGACCGATTTAGACGATTTTTTCTTTAAAATTATCGCCATGGTCCAACTTAGGTTTTTACGGAAAGAAAATTTTGCCCCGCCCACTTTTACTCCCACTTTTTTCGATTTACCTAAAATCAGAAAACGGCTCCATCGAGTTGACTAATTTTTCTTTCAAATGTTCGTTTTAATCAACTTTAAGTTTTCATCGAAAGAAAAATTTACCACGCCTACTTTTACGCCCACTTTTTCTATTAAGCGCATAACTGGAGAACGGCTTGACCGATTTTTTCTTTAAAATGATCGCCATGGTCTAACTTAGGTTTTTCGGAAAGAAAATTTTGCCCCGCCCACTTTTACGCCCACTTTTTCGATTTTTCCTAAAATCAGAAAACGGCTCCATCGAGTTGACATATTTTTCTTTCAAATGTTCGTATTAATCAACTTTAAGTTTTCATCGAAAGAAAATTTACCACGCCTACTTTTACGCCCACTTTTTCTATTAGGCGCATAACTGGGGAACGGCTTGACCGATTTGGACGATTTTTTCTTTAAAATGATTGCCATGGTCCAACTTAGGTTTTTACGGAAAGAAAATTTTGCCCCGCCCACTTTTACGCCCACTTTTTTCGATTTACCTAAAATCAGAAAACGGCTCCATCGAGTTGACTAATTTTTCTTTCAAATGTTCGTATTAATCAACTTTAAGTTTTCATCGAAAGAAAAATTTACCACGCCTACTTTTACGCCCACTTTTTCTATTAAGCGCATAACTGGAGAGCGGCTTGACCGATTTTTTCTTTAAAATGATCGCCATGGTCTAACTTAGGTTTTTCGGAAAGAAAATTTTGCCCCGCCCACTTTTACGCCCACTTTTTCGATTTTTCCTAAAATCAGAAAACGGCTCCATCGAGTTGACATATTTTTCTTTCAAATGTTCGTATTAATCAACTTTAAGTTTTCATCGAAAGAAAATTTACCACGCCTACTTTTACGCCCACTTTTTCTATTAAGCGCATAACTGGAGAACGGCTTGACCGATTTGGACGATTTTTTCTTTAAAATGATTGCCATGGTCCAACTTAGGTTTTTACGGAAAGCAAATTTTGCCCCGCCTACTTTTACGCCCACTTTTCTCGATTTACCTAAAATCAGAAAACGGCTCCATCGAGTTGACTAATTTTTCTTTCAAATCTTCGTATTAATCAACTTTAAGTTTTCATCGAAAGAAAAATTTACCACGCCTACTTTAACGCCCACTTTTTCTATTAAGCGCATAACTGGAGAACGGCTTGACCGATTTGGACGATTGTTTCTTTAAAATTATCGCCATGGTCTAACTTAGGTTTTGCGGAATATAAATGTTGCCCCGCCCACTTTTACGCTCATTTTTTTCGTAAGATTCACAGCATATATATACATACATACAACCATATGTATTTTCAAATCAAATGTAAATCAAACATATGTAAATCAAACATATGTATGTGAACAACATTTTAATTTATAATATTATAATGATGAAACAGAACTGGGGATATTTAAAGGCCGTAAATTTCGTTTAAAGATCAATTTAAATCGTCTGGTAATACAACGCTAATATTTGCTTAGGGCCAGCAACGCGAAGGTTCTTCTGCAAGAACTATGGCTAATAAAGCTAGATTGGGATGAATCAATCCCTACACGTCTGGATACTTCTTGGTTGAATTTCAAGTCCAATTTATTAAAAATTGATACTTTAGAGATCCCGAGATATGTTTTAACAAATACTAAAAATAAATGTCAAATTCATGGGTTTTCTGATGCTTCTATGCGTGCGTATGGCTGCTGCATATATATCCGGAGTAGAGCTTCTGCTAAAATTTCATGCCGATTACTAACGGCTAAATCGAAAGTTGCTCCTCTGAAGACAAAGTCACTTCCCAGACTTGAGTTATGTGCAGCGCATTTGCTAGCCAAATTATGGTCTAAGCTAAAACCTATGATTTCGTTTGAGATAAAAAATATAACATTTTGGACGGATTCAGAAATAACATTGCACTGGATTCAAACTCATCCATCGACTCTAGCGACATTCGTATCAAATCGAGTTTCGGAAATTCAAGATCTATACACAAATATCACTTGGCGTCATGTTCCAACTAAGGAAAATCCAGCTGATATTGTTTCTAGAGGATGTAATGTTGATGAGTTAGTTGATTCTATTTGGTTCGACGGCCCAAGATTTTTACTTAATGAAAGTGACAAGTGGCCCGTTAACAAACACGTAGAATTGTCAGTCGAACAAGAATCGCTTGAGAAGAGGAAAACTAACGTGTTTTTTGCTGTAGAGGAAAATGAAAACAACTATATATTAAAAGTAGTTGAAAAATATTCATCATATACTAAAATGATTCGAGTATTCACTTATGTTTTTCGTTTTCTCGATATCGCTCGTAAAAATAAATGCCGCAATTTGGGTATACCTACAGCGAAAGAAATTAATTGGACTTTTCTTCAGCTTATTGAATTTAACCAAAAATTGGAATACACCGAAGAGTTGAGAAAGTTAAGCAAATCACAAGTTTTGCCTTCTAATTTACAAAAATTAAATCCATTTGTCCATCAATTTAAAGACGAACATCGCTCATTTTCATTATTTAGGGTCGGCGGCAGATTGCTAAATGCACCAATTGCATATGACGCAAAATTTCCTCTTTTAATGAAAAGAAAATCTCATTTTATGGCACTTTATTTGCGACACCTACATTTAGAAAACTGTCATGCTGGAGCTAAGGCGCTAGTAGCCATTTTGCGAGACAAAATTTGGCTAATAAATGCTCGCGAAGAATGTTCAAAAGTAGTTCGCAAGTGCCCTCATTGCTTTCTGTATAAACCAAAGTTAATGAATCAGATAATGGGGAATTTGCATGCCGATAGGGTGAGAGCTCTACGCCCATTTAAAGTGTGTGGTGTAGATTTTTGCGGCCCAGTTAATATAACGCTGAAAATTCGTGGCCGTCCACCTGTTAAAATGTATATAGCTATATTTGTGTGTTTTACTTCAAAGGCTGTACATATTGAACTGGTTTCTGATCTCTCTTCCAATTCTTTTATTCTCTGTCTTCAAAGGTTCATCGGCAGACGTGGGCTCCCAGAGCGTGTTTACTGCGACAACGCAACCAATTTTGTCGGTGCCAGCCGAGAGCTGCAGCAGCTACGAGAAGCGATGGACACCAATGCCGGAGAGCTAGAGACGTATGCTGCCAACAGAGGGGTCAAGTTCGTGTTCATTCCGCCGCGGGCTCCACATTTCGGCGGCCTGTGGGAAGCAGCCGTCAAATCTGCCAAGGGACTGCTCGTCAAAACCGTGGGCACGGTGGTACTGAGCCAAGAGGAGATGCAGACGGTCCTGGTACAAGTAGAAGCAGTATTGAACTCCAGGCCAATCGCTACACTCAGCAACGACCCGAACGACGGCGAAGCGTTAACTCCAGGGCATCTGCTAATCGGCGAGAACTTACTAGCGCTGCCGCTAGAATTGCCTCGAGAAGAAGTGGACAGGCTGAGGTTCTGCAAGAGATGGCGGCTTACCTGCGCTCTCAAGCAGACGTTTTGGCAGTCTTGGGAGAGAGACTACGTCCGCAGCCTCCAAGCCAAAACCAAATGGGCAGAAGAAGAGCCAGATCTCGCCGTCGGCAAGCTCGTCGTCGTTCACGAGGACAACATGCCACCCATGCAGTGGCTGACCGGCCGAGTTCAGGAGGTAACCCCAGGCGCAGACGGCAAAGTGAGAGTGGCGTTAGTGAAGACTAAAAACGGGCTTTTGAAGAGGGCGATTCACAAATTGGCGCTGCTTCCAATTCATTGAAAACTGCAGGTCCTTCAATGGGGCCGGTGTTTCGCCAGAACAGCTTGTTGAATTTTATTTTTTTATGTTTTTTCTGCTTTGAATTTTGTTTAATATAATTTTGAATTTTTTAATGAATTAATCATTTTAAATAACTTGTAACTTTAATTCTAAGTTTTAACACGTCAAACAGCTTAGGAAATTATTTCCCAACTGTTATATTGGCAAATTGTGAAGAACCATTTTTAAAATAAAGTTTAATTCTGTATTAATATTGAAAGCCACCGGTAGTGTATTATTTGTCGAGTGCGATTTTACGTTTTTAAAATAATTTTATAAAAACAACCCCAAAAACAATTGTGAAATTTTTAATTTAACACTCCTTAAAAAATATTAAGGAAAAACAGCAATAGACATCACAAAAAGTTTGGCAATTATCCAACGTGTCTGCCAAATATTAACATGTTTTAATATTTCTACAAACATGCTTCAAATGTTTGTCCAAACAACAAACACCCTAATTAACAACACAAAATATTTGTAACGTAAAATATTGGCATGTTTGGCAAGCAATTTGTGTGGTTTACTTTGCCCTTAACTTAACAAAAAATACCCTTTTTACAGTGTACAATATGTTGTTTCATTCCATTCGTTTTTAGCATTATTGCATCTGGCAGCACGTGCAGAAAAATAAAAATATTATAATTTTTATAATTTCTTTACCTGCATTATTTATTTAACCACGGATTAGCAATTAAGATGAACAGAAAAATGTGACAAACGGAAAATGTACGTATAAACTGTATATTTAACAGATATTTATATAACATATATTTTAATTAATAGAAAAAATGCTTCAATCATGAACAAACCATTCAACCAACAGTTGCCTCTTTATTGGGTGATTCATCAAGCAGCTGCAACAGCAAACTGAATCGGAATTGTTGACTAGACTGCTAGGAGGTAGAACAAGTTCCTCTACAGAAACTTCACCAACGCAAAAGTCTTCTACCAGTGAAGATGAAATAACTGTACAATAAGTGAACTTATTGTAGGCATGAAAATTGATAATCGCCAACACCAAAAGGAAAATATTACTACACGCAGTGAATATGTTAGACGTAGTTTAGCAGCTAGAGGCAAACAACGACAAAATAAATTACAACGCAAACGTGAAGCAGAACTTTTCACAGGCAGTGTAAATCTATTTGGTAGTGAACCTTTAGGCATTTTTATAGATCCATCTAACTTGAAAGATACCTTTGTTTTGTTGCCAACATGGACTTTCCTGCAAGAACAAGCTCTTAAAGTACAAGTTTCTCATCCACCGTCAAACTATTTCGAAAAGTTGGTTAACTGAACGGAGCAGGGTAAAGTTTGGCGTTTTCCCATTGACAACGACCAAGATTGGTTAGATAAAACAAAAGTTGTTGACTTCTCAGACCACATATTTTTGGAACAAAATTTAGAAGGCTGGTGCCCTGATCGTGGTCCTGTGCGTCATTTTATGGAATTGGTATGTGTAGGCTTATCAAAGAATCCCTATTAAAAAAATATAATTAATAGTTATTAATTTTTGTTTATAAGCAAAAAAAAAAAATTAATATAGCTAATGTTACTACACATCTTAATTTAATTACCTAAGATAATTTATAAAACAAAAATATTACAACAAACTATATCAACCCAATAATAAATAAAAAGTCACCTTAAACTTATTTGAAATCTCTAAATGGGCTAAAAAAAAAAACAATATATCGGAAAATATCAAGTATTTTTGCAAAAATAGCCAAAATTCGCGAAAATTTTTAATATTACAAACAAGCCATAAAATTGATTCAAAGTCCCTAAAACCATAAGTAATGGCAAAAATTCGGTAAAAATTGCTAAATTAGTGGAAATTTGCAAAAATTTGCTAACAGCGGCAAGATAGCAGAGTCTTCTTTTTAGTATAAATCTTTAAAGCTGTAAAGAATCAGAAAACCTACAGGAACAAATCTTACTTACGGGAACAAATTCAAATTTGGTTTTCCACGTGCAATCTCTGGGGTTTTTTCCATTAGATTAACAAGCCTCTCAAATTGTACTTTAGTTGTAATTTTCAAAGATCTACGAATGTATTAAATGCTGCAAAATTCTAATATACAGTATAACGGTTTTTCCATTGTTATTTTTTTTTTGCTTTTAAAAATGAAAGTCAACTGAAACTGAAAACAACTCAACTACTAATAAACAGTTGTGTATTTATAACGTTTCTGTCGACCAAACTTTTACAAAGTTGAAAACGGCAATACCACGAAAAAAACAGATACACAACTGAAAAGCCAACTGCTAGTCGAGTTGAGAATGGCAATGCAAATTTACCAAAGACAACCAAACTTGTACAAAAGAGGAGAATGACCTACGTCAAATTTAGTTTACGGACGCAGCCAAGTTAAAGAAGAGTACATAAGGTGATAGAAAATTTTAAAATAAGAGGAAAATGTGGTAAAAGCGGCGCAAACGCATACTTTTTGAGTTGTGAACCTCTGAAAATCGCATTTTAAACTATATTGTTAAGCTCTTTTTTTAAAGATGTTAAGCTCTTTATGAATATACACAACTTATTTAAAAATGTTTATATCTAGCTCCCATTTAAGTTTTTACAAAATTTTACATCAACATATTTACATTGGAATTATCATTTTACAGTTTTTAATCCGTTTAATAAAGGTTTACAAAACAAATTTACAAATTAAAAATGCATTTTTTTACTATGAACCTTTTTGCCTGACGATAAAGATCTATTAGATTCAAATTAATTTGTCTCTGCGTATTAATAAAAATATTTTTATTAATTATTTGCAATTTACGTAAAATTGAACGGGTTCCATTCGTTCCAGATATATAAAAACGAGTGGCAGCACTGCATAGAAGTCTTAAAAAATATATATGGCAACGCTGCTTAATACACATATTTTAATTTTGCCCGTTCCTACATTTCTTAGAACTAAGAATCGATATAATCGAAAATAAATTATTTAAAATTAATTTTATTATAAAGAAATTATAAGTTAAAAATTTCTAGTGCACTGCAAAATTCAAAATCATCTGCTGCTAAGCAGGTTTTATATAGTAAAAAAACAATATATATATGGATTTTCGTATTTTACACATTTTTGGGTATACCCTATAAACGGCTAATTTCTCCAAAGTGACAACCCCATTTTTGGATTCCTACGGTCTTTTTACATAGAAAAAAGTTTTTCAATTTTTCTCATACCGATATTTGTCGGTTTTATATAGTAAAAAAACAATATATATATGGATTTTCGTATTTTACACATTTTTGGGTATACCCTGTAAACGGCTAATTTTCCGAAAGTGACAACCCCATTTTTGGATTCCTACGGTCTTTTTACATAGAAAAAAGTTTTTCAATTTTTCTCATACCGATATTTGTCGGTTTTATATAGTAAAAAAACAATATATATATGGATTTTCGTATTTTACACATTTTTGGGTATACCCTGTAAACGGCTAATTTCCCGAAAGTGACAACCCCATTTTTGGATTCCTACGGTCTTTTTACATAGAAAAAAGTTTTTCAATTTTTCTCATACCGATATTTGTCGGTTTTATATAGTAAAAAAACAATATATATATGGATTTTCGTATTTTACACATTTTTGGGTATACCCTATAAACGGCTAATTTCCCGAAAGTGACAATCCCATTTTTGGATTCCTACAGTCTTTTTACATAGAAAAAAGTTTTACAATTTTTCTCATACCGATATTTGTCGGTTTTATATAGTAAATAAACAATATATATATGGATTTTCGTATTTTACACATTTTTGGGTATACCCTATAAACGGCTAATTTCCCGAAAGTGACAACCCCATTTTTGGATTCCTACGGTCTTTTTACATAGAAAAAAGTTTTTCAATTTTTCTCATACCGATATTTGTCGGTTTTATATAGTAAAAAAACAATATATATATGGATTTTTGTATTTTACACATTTTTGGGTATACCCTGTAAACGGGTAATTTCCCGAAAGTGACAACCCCATTTTTGGATTCCTACGGTCTTTTTACATAGAAAAAAGTTTTTCAATTTTTCTCATACCGATATTTGTCGGTTTTATATAGTAAAAAAACAATATATATATGGATTTTCGTATTTTACACATTTTTGGGTATACCCTATAAATGGCTAATTTCCCGAAAGTGACAACCCTATTTTTGGATTCCTACGGTCTTTTTACATAGAAAAAAGTTTTTCAATTTTTCTCATACCGATATTTGTCGGTTTTATATAGTAAAAAAACAATATATATATGGATTTTCGTATTTTACACATTTTTGGGTATACCCTATAAACGGCTAATTTCCCGAAAGTGACAACCCCATTTTTGGATTCCTACGGTCTTTTTACATAGAAAAAAGTTTTTCAATTTTTCTCATACCGATATTTGTCGGTTTTATATAGTAAAAAAACAATATATATATGGATTTTCGTATTTTACACATTTTTGGGTATACCCTATAAACGGCTAATTTCCCGAAAGTGACAACCCCATTTTTGGATTCCTACGGTCTTTTTACATAGAAAAAAGATTTTCAATTTTTCTCATACCGATATTTGTCGGTTTTATATAGTAAAAAAACAATATATATATGGATTTTCGAATTTTACACATTTTTGGGTATACCCTATAAACGGCTAATTTCCCGAAAGTGACTACCCTATTTTTGGATTCCTACGGTCTTTTTACATAGAAAAAAGTTTTTCAATTTTTCTATATATGATTTATCAAATTAATTTTTATTCTTGTTGACATATTATTACTTAGGTACATCATGGACATGAAATAACATACTTTTTTTGTTGTTAAAATTTGTTGCCAAAACACGTGATACTACATTTACACCTAAACAAAATCTAGTACTTAAGGGATTTTGAGCGAAATCTTTTTCATTTCTACTAGATTTCCCATACAATACAAAATCTAGTTCGTCACTAGATTTTGGCGAAATCTCACGAAATCTTGCAATACTCAACGATACAACTATGAATTTCATACTAATGTACTTAAAAATACAGCTCTGAACTAGAAAAATCTGACAGTTTGACAAAAAAAAAATATTTTTTTTTTAAAATATATAAAAAGTGCGGCGAAATAAATTTGCAGTAAATTAATTATTTACAATAATAAGCATTTGTGAAAATGGATAAGCCAATAATAAATAAACGTAAATTATATTAATATAAACAGTGTAGCATTATAAAGACCTTAATTTACAGAAAACGTACCTACATAAAGGAGAAGCAGTAGAATTCCAATGAAGAGGCGCTACTAATATTTTAATTATGTTTTTTTAGTTTTTATTAGTTTTTTTTGCAATAAAATTGTTCCAATTATGTCTCTTAAACTCCTCGCCATTTGGCTGCTCTTTTTATTGAGGCTAGTACACATAACCTAGTGCTGGTGGTTTTTTACGCAATTGTATTGTATTTTTTTTAATAAATTAAAATTAGTTTTTGGCTTTCCATTTTTTCTAATAAAAGTTTACAATACAATTTCTTTCCTTTTTCAACAATCAGCTGTTTTTATTATGAAAATGAAATCCGACAATATGTCAAAAAGCACTGGTGTAAACGCCAAAAAAATTCTTTAAGATTTTAACTAAAACCTACTAGATTTTGTGTAGGTGTAAATGCATTATTAAATTAAAATAGCATACTTTTTTTTTATTGAAATTGGTTGTAAATACACGTACTTTAGTACTTTTTTACTTTTATACTATTTTTATCAACTATGCAAAAAAGTATGTTTTCTTCGGTATGATTTGTTCACGCACGTCAAAATGTAGACAAATAAAAACGATTAGTGATGGTAATACCCCGATAACTACTTCGTGTGTAGATGACAACAAAACGCCTGTAACAACGATTTCTGACAATTCTTTGAATAAAAGAACTTTATTTAAATATCTCCCAGTTGAATTGAAAGGCCCAAAGGGACGTGTGAAAGTTATCGCATTTATCGACGACGGTTCAAAGATGTCGCTTTTGGAGGAAAATATTGCAAAACAAATTGGGTTAAACGGTCCAACAAGTAATTTGTCACTCGGGTGGATAAAGGGGAAATCAACGAACGAAATGTCGAAGAAAATAAATCTTGAAATTTCAAATGTTAATGATCATACTTACAGCTTTGCTATGAATAGTGTAAGGACAACTGGTAATTTAAAACTGGAGCAACAAAGTCTTCATTTGAAAAAATTTATAGAGAGGTTTCCTTAATTGTCTGACATAACTATTATTGATTATGTCGATGCCACGCCGAAGTTATTAATTGGCCTCCCTCATATTAGACTTGTTCGTCCGAATGGTGTCATCAATTTGGATGAAAGTTTCTCCTTGCATTATACAAATCTGGGAAATGTCTTATTTGGTTCAGGTGAAACATCGACAGGATCTACAGTTTGTGTAATAGAAGTACACAATTTTGATGAAATACAAAAACAAGTTGCCGAGTATTTTACTTTGAAAAGTTTTGGTATGAAGGTTGTTAGTCCGGTTATTTCGGACGATGACAAAAGAGCCGAGGAAATACTCAAAGACACCACAGTGAAAAATGGCCATCAATATGAAACTGGTCTTTTGTGGAAGAAAAACGTTTTTGATTTTAAGGATAGTTTTTCGGCGGCATTGAAACGCCTTCATGGTGTGGAGTCCAAAATGAAAAAGGATAAAGATTTTGCCAATTGGTATAAAAATAAAATAGATGAATACGTTTTGAAAAACTACGCCAGGAAGTTATCACCTCAGGAGGCTTCAATTGAAAACGATCGTACCTGGTACCTACCACATTTTGTTGTGACAAATATAAACAAAGGCAATAAAAGACGTTTAGTTTTTGACGCAGCCGCTCCTGTTCATGGTGAATCATTCAACTGCAGATAAATGAAGGGTCCATGTAAGTATCGGCCAAAGCCTCTATTGTCAATTTTATTTAAATTTCGCCAGAAGCAAGTTGGAGTGTGTGCAGACATCCGAGAAATGTTCCACCGTGTAAAAATACGGGAACAGGATCAACATGCTCAAAGATTTTTATGGAGAGAGGGTCGGGGTGATAGACCCCCCGATATATACGTAATGCAAGCAATGATTTTTGGCTCGGCAAGTTCACCGTGCTCAGCCCTGTATGTGAAAAACTTGAATGCTGGGTTTTATGAGAAAACACACCCACGTGCCTATAAGGCTATTGTAAACTGTCACTACGTTGATGACTACGTAGACAGTTTTAATACTACTGATGGGGCAATTGCTGTAACTAAGGACGTGATAAGTATACATGGACAAGCTGGTTTTGAATTGACTGGCTTTGTATCAAATTCATTGGAATTTTGTGGAACATTTGCAGCCAAAAAACATGATGATAATGGAAATTTGACGGATCTTTGTAGGGGTGAAACAACAACTGAAAAGGTTTTGGGTTTGTTTTGGTCACCCACTGACGATACCTTTTGTTTTGTATTAAAGTTTGCGAGAGTTCCTGAGGCAGTTTTAAACGGTAGTCGGAAACCCACAAAGAGCGAAGTGCTCAGTCTAACAATGTCAATATTCGATCCTTTTGGGTTTTTAGCGAATATGGTAATAAAGTCTAAGATTCTGCTCCAGGAGCTATGGAGATATGATATTGATTGGAACTCATCAATTCCTGACGAGGTATACAATAAATGGTACGACTGGTACAAGGAACTTAAGAACGTGCAGTACGTGAAGGTCGCCAGGTGTTATGGGGGGAATTTTTGTAAATCTTCGACATGTATTGAACTACACATCTTTGTTGACGCTAGTGAGGTGGCATTCGCTGCGGCCAGTTACTGGAGAATCTGTTCTGAAGGTGAGGTGAAAATAGTTTTTGTCGCCGGCAAGTCAAAATGTGCTCCAATTAAGCCACTTTCTATACCAAGACTCGAGCTACAGGCTGCTTTGCTGGACATAAGACTGAAGGAGGCTATTATTTCCAGTCATGATGTCACTCCGCATAAGATAGTGTTCTGGTCCGATTCTAAGACGGTGATAAAATGGATTCAATCCGACTGTCGAATTTATAAACAGTTCGTTTCTCTTCGTATTGCAGAAATATTGGAGAACTCGGAGGTGAAGTAATGGAGATGGGTCCCTGGCTCACAAAACCCCGCTGATGATGCAACACGACCTCAGTGCTTTTTACGAAATTCAACAGAGTCTCGATGGTTAAATGGTCCCCAATTTTTAAGATCCGATGAAGACCACTGGCCAAAATTGCCGAATGATGCAGATAAAAGGGAATGTGAATCCGAAGTTCGATCGAAATTTTTATTGACAGTAGCGGAAAATGTATCCCTAATCCCTTATGATGAAAAATCAAAATATTATAAATTACTAAGAATAAGATGTTCGTGCAATAAGAACTTTTAAATGTTGTGCTTTGGGTCAAAAGAATTCAGATTTAAAGTTTCAAAAACATTTGACGGCTAAGGAGTTGGTGGAAGCCGAAAATTTTTGGTGTCAACTTGCCCAACGGGAAGAATTTGGTGATGAATACAATTTACTAAAAACAAAGAGAATTGTCTCTAGGAAAAGCAGTATTTTTAAATTGACTCCATTTTTGGCAGATGATGGATTGATACGTATATCCGGTCGTATTAATAATGCCGAATGTGTTAACTACCAGACAAAACAACCTATTATTATGCCTCGGAATCACATTATCACGCAGTTAATTGTAAAGCAATACCATGAGGAATTCAAACACCAGAATCAAGAATCGATTTGTGCTGCAGTTCGTACCAAATTTTGGATACCATGTTTACGGCAGTTGGTAAGATCTGTAAAAAATAAGTGCCAAGTCTGTAAAAATCTGAATGCTTCTCCAAGGACACCCTTAATGGGACAACTTCCTGTGGACCGACTCACCCCATTTGTGAGACCGTTTTCGTATACGGGGCTTGATTACCTTGGCCCATATTGTGTGTCTGTTGGACGACGGTGTGAAAAGAGATGGGTGGCTCTCTTCACATGCATGACAGTTAGGGCCATCCACGTAGAAATCGCAAAGGACCTTTCAGCTGACGCAGTCATATTGTGCATCCGCAATTTTGTTAATCGAAGGGGACTGCCATTTCGCTTAAGAAGTGATAGGGGAACTAACTTTGTGGGCGCCAGTAAAGAAGAATTTGATAAATTCTCGTCCTCTTACACATTTACCGATTGAGAGTTTGGATGATGAGCCTTTAACACCCAATCATTTTTTACTTGGATGCCCGAATATTATTCAGACTCCGGCTGGTAATGATAAGATCTGCCTTAGGAAACAATGGCATATTTTACAACAAATGAAACAAACGTTTTGGAAAAGGTGGGTACTAGAGTACCTCCCAGACTTAACCTGACGTACTAAGTGGTACGAACCAGTGAAACCACTGAAAGTTGGCGATGTCGTTATCATATGTGACGACAATGAGGCTCGAGGCGACTGGAAGAAAGGCATTATCTTGAAAGTTTTTACTGCAGCTGATGGTCAAGTTCGTGGTGAAGACTTCAGTTGGAAAACTTCGACTACCTGCATCTAAGTTGGCAGTCCTTGATGTTAGTAGTGAGTCTCCTTGATCGACTCACGGGTGGTGGGATGTTGTGAATTGAATGTACTTTATTTGGTGGAAGGCGTTATTTTGAATTTTATTTATGGAACTTATTTATATGGCAACTACTTTTATTTTGTTTTATTGGATACTCGGTAATTAAATTTAACTTAATACTCGGTACAGGATGGTAATCGCTTTAAAATTTGAATATAACAATTAATTCTGTAATGAACGCCGAGGAGAATAGAATTAAGTGAGTTTTTTTATTTTTTATTTATACCGAATTTGTATACATATACTGTAATTTTTAGATAATAAAACCAAACTCCATCGTATTGGACTTTATTTCAAATACAATAAAGTTGCGTTTTTATTATTGTTCTCGAACCAGTTTTTGCTGTGACGAATTGAATTTTAAGTTGCTGCCGCAACAATTGTCGTCCATCTTGTTCTTCAAAGTGTTCATATAGTGTCATTTTATCTTTCGAACAAGAAAAGAACTAAAGTTTTTTTAAGATGGAGGGGTTTTTTAATAAGCAACAATTGGTATAAAAACATTTTTAAATGACTTGTGTGATAAATTTTATTTATTTTGAGTGGGATGAAAATTTGTACGTTATTGTGCACGCCAAGGGTGAATGTTTTAGAGATTATCTTAGTTAATAGTTCTTAAATTGTTCCTAGATCGAACTTGAAAGGAAAGGTTTTGGAGCCGTGGGGAAGAACTAAGAGGAAACGTTCTGTAAAATTTGTCCCTGGTCTTACCAAGTAAGAGAAAAACGAGTTAAAGTAACGAAGATTTTATTTTATTGCAAATACATAATAAAAGAAACAAAAAATTAAAAGTGGGGTTATTGTTCTGATAATTAAAAGCGGGGCTAACAACCCAATGAAATACCAAGTGTGGTAGAATTAGTCTAGCCGCATACCCACACATGATTTTAATTAATATCGTAAATGAAACGGGCAGTACCCAGAGAAAAAGTAGTTTCCGTAAATAAATTGGGAAAAGAAATTTTATTATTTTTTAGTATTGTTTAGTGTTAAGTAAAAATATAATATTTTGTCAAATTAGATTTAAGTTTTGTTAATTTATGTTCGATTAGTGTTACATAGTTTTGTTTATTAGGAATCTTAAATTAAGAACCATACTTTTTTTTTAGGAATTAACTATTTATCGGGTTATTTAGTAAGACCGCGAACTCAGAAACAAAGAAAACAAATGTTTCTGCAATTAGACACTTAAAGAGAGCAGTTATCGTTATTATTTTATTTTTGTGTTTAAATATTAAATTATTTAAAAATATGTTAGGAATAAGTTAAGTTTTATTAAATTTTATTTGATTATATTAGCTTAGTATTTTTATATTGTAATAAATGTCTTGAGTATTGTATTATAAATATGTTTTGGTAATTGTCTTTTTAAAGGGTTTCAGATTGTGATTTTGGATGGCCGGGTAATTTGTTGGTGTGTACACTAATGGGATCATCTAGGATCTGATTAGATGATATAGGTTGGGTAAGGGCGGCCTGACAGGAAGTGAAAACCTTTTCCTGTAGTTTTTTTTTATATTGTGGTTTGAGATGGGGTTAGTTTATATATTTTATTTTTGTTTGAAAGTAGATTTAGTTTTTTTTTTGTACATTTTTTTTATTGTGAGAAACCGGAAAGGTGAAGAAGGGTTGAGAAGACATGCCCGGTATCTTGAGCTAGTTGGGGCTTGTTCACATTTCCTAAGTGAGGTTTCGTAACACTCTATTCTAAAAGCCGTTTAGAAACTGTTTGGTGACCAGTGTTATACCTTCATTACCAAAACAGTTGAACAACGATTAACTCAAATACATCCGTACTAACACGAATATGATAGACGGTTATAGGGGGTACACAATGGACAATGCCATAAAAGGACCATAAAAGCCCTGATCTGGTCAACGCCGAAAATACCATCACTGGCAGATTGTTATTATTGTTGGTTGATTATTTTGTTATTTCTTTCGGTTTCTTTATGTTGTTATTGTTTTTCCTTTTCTGTATGTTGCAAACGGTAGTTTGTTTTTTTTTTTTTTTATATATATTTTTTTATTTAATTTGTATTGTTTGTTATTTTGGTTGTCTTATTTAATGCTTTTGTTTATTGTTTGTTTAGTAAATTATTTTTCCTTATTGTTATTTAGATTCTGATTTTCGTTTTTATTTATTTGTATTTGGTTGCGGTTTGTTTTAAGGTTATAAAACCGAAAATGGATATCAAATATTGTTAATGCATGTGTTTATGAAATTGAGGTTAGAATTCTAAAATGGAAGAATAATATGGCGGACTGCATAACATGTGTAAAATGTGTGGGGATGTATTGGGATTGTTTACTGGATTTAAGTGTACTAGTATTGTTAAAATTGTTAACTTTATATTAATTAAAATTCGGTATTTAATTTTTATTAAAAAAATATCTTTTCAAATATTAAAATTACTGTTTGATACAACCTAAAGGAATCCATTAGGTATTACAAAATCACTCAAAGATGCCGCAACAGATCAGTCCTTCTTCAGCAACAACCAACGAACTCTTTTAACAAATTTAAATTGTGTTACTCGATCACAAAAGGAGTTATTTCAAAGGATTAATCACACGTGACGTCTTTTGGTTGCTTTAGACAATTAATTGTGCTTTTAACACAGCTTGCTCACTGGCCCCACGTTGGGCGTCAAATGTTAATACAAGATTTTTCGTTTTTAAAATACCATATTTTTATTAAGAATCCAAGCTTTTATTATTTTTACAATTTTACTTATAATTGCTAAATTTTCGAAAATTGTTTTATTTTTCTGAATCATTTTCGACTATACTCAACGATGTCTTCTTCAGCAATGCCACTATCGCTCCCGCTTTCCAATCATTCCTCATTATTCTTTTCGTTGACCAATCAGAATCCATCTTTTATTTATTTCCATTAGGTCTGTCTGCGTACTTTTCCAGTAGCAAATACTCAGTAAATTTTTTTGGGAGAGTAAGACAAATTTTACTCTTTCGGCTGAGAATATCTCAAAAAGTACGCAGACAGTATCCAGTGAAATCTTGCAAGAAAACAGCTGATCGGTGTGTAAACAATTGAAATAACAAACGTGAGCCAAGATAGCGTTGAAGAAATAGCGTCCAATTTGGGAATTTAAAAACCGGGAAACCAAAATACCCAAATAATGGGTATTTGCAGTATAAACAAAAAGTTAACGTCGAATTTAGGAATTTAAAATAGGGAAGTACAAATATAGGAACAAATCTAGTTAACCGACGCAGCTCCAAATAAAAAAAAATACACAGGGTGATGGAAAATGAAAAAATAAGAAGAAAAAATTAAATAAAAAAGTTTGCGCAAACGCTTAGTTTTCGAGTTATGGACGTTTAAAGTTTTCACATAAATATGTGATTTTCCGCTACAGTTCTAAGCGTATATGGCCAATATTGGTATCATTTTAAAGCTCTTGAACAGATTTTTCTGGATATACATAATTTATTTCAAAATATTAAACTCTTTAGATCACATTACAGTTTTTTTCATTTTACGTCGAAATGTTACGGAAGTGCACTAGGAAAGAATGTAGTTTATTTAAATAAAAGTGTAATACAAATTTTATAAAATAACAAACACTAGCATCGCAAAAAAAAATTCTTTGCATAGCCAGCCTTTGGCCGGACGCAAGGATGTTCTTCTCTGTGGTATAATAAACACCGGTTTCGCTTACTGAAGCTTCCTTGCATAGCCGGCCTTCGGCCGGGCGCAAATATTTTCTCCCCTATGGTATAACTTATACCGGCTTCGCTAACTAAAGATTCTCTGCATAGACGGCCTTTGCCCATGGGCAAGGATTCTCTCCTCATTAGTATAACATAAACATAAAGAAGGTTTTACTTGTATTTTAATTAAAATTCTTAAGTAAATTAGTATGTAGTATATACATACATTAAAGAATTAGAAAAAATTAATAAATTTGTTTTTAGGCTTACTAAAAAACTTTTGTATTTTGCAAACTCGTCCCACTTCTTAATAAACTAAAAATATTAAAATAAATTCTGTATGTCCAGAAAGATCTAGTGAAACGCTTTGCAATGATACCAATATTAGCCATATACATTTGGAAATGTACTGCAAAATCACATGTTTATATAAAAACTTAAAACGCCCATAACTCGAAAACTAAGCGTTTGCGCCAACTTTCTTATTATAATTTTTTCTTCTTATTTTTCCATTTTCTATCACCCTAGGTACTTTTTTTTCATTTGGAGCTGCGTCGGTAAACTAGATTTAAGCCCAAATATATTTATATTTTTTTTACCACAGGCTTTTGCAGGGTAGAAACTATATATTTTCTGAAAGTAAATAGTTTTCTGGACAAAATGAGCGATGCGTGCAAAAAATCGTCGGACAGTTTCCGAGAAATCTGGGTTCATCCAAAATGATCAGTAAAAATCTTTACTGATTTATGCAATGAACCACAGGCTTTTGCACGGTATAAACTATATACTTTTTGCACGCATCGCTCATTTTGTCCAGAAAACTATTTACTTTCAGAAAATATACAGTTTATACCGTGCAAAAGCCTGTTGTAAATATTTTTAGTATTTTTATTAAAAATATAAATATATTTTTACTTCCCCTTTTTATTAAATTCCTAAATTCGACGCTAACTTTTTGTTCATATACTGTAAATCCCCATTATTTGGGTATTTTGGTTTCCCGGTTTTTAAATTCCCAAATTCGATGCTATTTCGTCGACGCTATCTTGGCACACGTAAACTCTTTCATTCAAACAGTATATAAAAACAGCTGTTCAAACTAGTTGCAAAATCTTACCAGAGGCAATTTCTCCAGTAACATTTTGCAAGTTCTCTAATTTCCAACTGTCAAAAAATTCTCTTTTTGGCTCTCTCGCTGTAAGAGATTTGGAGTACGCAGACAACATTTTGCAAGATTTTGCGACATTTTGTACAAAATTATGCAAAATATGTGTACGCAGACAGACCTATTATGTTGCCATACTAAACAATAACTACCTATGTCACTGCTCATAACAAACTTAATTGATGTTGCATTACTTATTCGATTGAGTTCTATTTTGTAAAACAGAAATTCATTTGAGTGAGTTAATTTATTAGGAGTTCAGGTTTTATTTATTATTAGCCAAAACACTGTCGGAGGAATTAAGTTCCACACGATTTGTAACGCTTATTTTAGTTGATTTAAGTTCTTGTAAGTGTTTATGTACACTACGGCCTAATTCGTCCCACAGATGTTCGATTACATTTAAGTCAGGGGACTGTGGGGGAGCACTCAACAGTTTAGGGTAGGAATGAATCAACCGAAGCTTTCAAACTGCACTGGTCTGTTTTGGGTATTATCTTGATAAAAGGTAAATTTATTTAATATTCCCAATTTTTGTGCACTCTGCTTCACGTTTCGCTTCAAAATGTCTAACAGCCATAATGAAAAGTTGGCACAAAGATTATTTATATTACAGTTACCAAACACAGGCTAACATTTTGCTACGCTCTTGTTTACGTGCTGCCAAACGTTTGCCAACTTGTGAAAACAAAAACACTAATATACAGCAACACATCGTAATAGTAGTTTTAAACATAGGGTTGTATTATTGATTCCGTTCCACGATTGCAGAAATCAATTTTTGTGCGGAAGCAAAATTTGCAATTATTCATTCCGCTTGTGCGGCATCTTTCCGTTGTTGCGGTATCATTTCTACAATTGCGGCATTGCCATATTATTGATACCGCAATATAGATGATTTTCGCCATTTTCTTAAGTTAAAACAAGAAGCTAACAGAAGGAATGAAAAATGTAAGAAGAAATATGAAACTTTGAAAAAAAGAAATTTAGTTTCGTTATTTAAAAAAATTATGAAAGGAATAAAAGAGATAAATAAACAAATTGCAATTAGAATAAAATTAAATCAAGATTTTGCTTGTTTGGTACTGGGTCGACTGATCAAATCTATATGCAATTGATATTGCAAATGGTAGACACGTATATAAAGCAGTTAATGGATTTTCAGAACGAAAACAAGCAAAACAGCCATAATGAAAAGTTGGCACAAAGATTATTTATATTACAGTTACCAAGCTCAGGCTAACATTTTGCTACGCTCTTGTTTACGTGCTGCCAAACGTTTGCCAACTTGTGAAAACAAAAACACTAATATACAGCAACACATCCTAATAGTATTTCTAAACATAGGGTGGTATTATTGATTCCGTTCTACGATTGCAAAAATCAATTTCTGTGCGGAAGCAAAATTTGCAATTATTCATTCAGCTTGTGCGGTATCTTTCCGTTGTTGCGGTATCATTTCTACCATGTTGGCATTGCCATATTTTGATACCGCAATATAGATGTTTTTCGCCATTTTCTTACGTTACAACAAGAAGCTAACAGAAGGAATGAAAAATGTAAGAAGAAATATGAAACTTTGAAAAAAGGAAATTTAGTTTAGTTACTTAAAAAAAATTATGGAGGGAATAAAAGAGATAAATAAACAAATTGCAATTAGAATAATATTAAATCAAGATTTTGCTTGTAGTTTAATAAACAAAAGAAACAAAGATTTGCCATAGACTATAAAAGGTTTCGGCTCACCCTTTAAATATGCCAGTGTTTAACGCTGTTTTTTAGTAAAATTTTGATAACGCAAGTATGAAGTTTTCTTGTATTGTATTTTGGTAACTCCCATCTGCAAAAAATCTCACACAAGCAGAAAGTAGAAAGGCCTCTTTGTCGAAGAAAGGAATTTTACAACATGAAATGAATTAAAATTTATTGATAATTTTTCATTCTTGACTGAGCTGGGATTTGAACACAGGTTTTCACGGACAGGTTGCCCTGACAAGTTTCGATTGTAACCACACAATCTCTTCAGAGTGGTTTGCCGTTTAACACTCACCGCCATTGACGACGATTGACGTCAATAGTCAAACATCAATCTTTAAACCAAATGGTATTTAACCTTGGTTGATAGAAATTTCCTTTGAATGAATGATTACCTTTTTCAATTGACTTACATGTTCTTCCTTACTTCTGTTTTTCGTACTTTTTGTCAAGAATTCTTCTTGAAATCCAAAGTACATTTTTTTGTTTTTCATGGTTTTGTCTTTCTTTTTCAGCACAACTTGAAGAACAAATGTAAACATATAGCTCGTGTCTTAGCTGTTAACAATAACACTGTGCAAGAAATTGACACTTTTTTTCGTGACAAGCTAGGCACCTGGCGTTTTAACATAATTCGGGTATGCTGAATCCAGTGGTGCCCGCGGTTTTTTAAGATTGGCTCTGGTTTTCGTGATATACCGTTATTTCGAAAATGGAGGAGGTTGCACAACATATGTTCGCGTAACTCAAAAACGCTTTAGCTTCCCAGCAAAAACTTTACTTACCTGGTAAGTTAGCAAGTAATGTTGGAGAAATATAAACACTACTTATTTTTCGGCTGAATAACTACTTATTTTTGTTCGAGTTGTCCACAGAATTCAGTAGTTACAATGCACTTACTTGAAGTCACAAAATATCTATTTATTATTTAACTACCGGTAAGTTGAATTGTAAGTACTTACAATATACTTACTAGAAGCTAAAAAACTACTAGTTTTTATTTAATTGGCGCTAGTAAATAGCCCTAATAAGTAGTTATGGAGCTAGTTACCAGTAAGTAAATATTCAGTTCTGAAAACAACACAACTAATATGTAGTTGTTTAGCTGATTATTAGTAAGCAAATATTCATAACTGAAAATAATAGTAGTGAAAAGTACTACTTACCAGGTAACGTATGAAATAACTACGACCTATTACCAAAATTCAAAAAGTTTTTCCTGGGTTATTGAAAAAAACTTAAAAAACCGAAATTCCGCAAGAAAAGTAAAACTTCTTTCTAATATCCGCAGTCGTTTAAGAAACATAATTTTTTTAACAAATTTCGAAATTTTTGTTTTTTAAAAATTCATAAAAAATTGGAAAATTCAGCTATGCTTCGAACGAGATTCCAAACAAAACAAGCCATAAATAATTAAAATCTGTTTGCAACTTTTTATTCACAAAAGTCGACAAATTTTTAATATACTTAAGAATTTCATAAAACGCAATATTTGTATGGGAGCACCCCTAAGGGATGGAGATAAAGGGAAAGTATAATTTGAGTAAATATTAAGAACAAAAAACTAATGGAGGTCAGTCATACAGTTTACCCCCCTAGGGGCGACTCCTGGACATTTATGGGACTTTTTCTTCAATATATTTCTAGTCTGCATTGAACATTTTGTATGGAAGCCCCCGTAAGGAATGGAGATAGCGGGTGGGTATGCTAGAAACAAATGATTGAGATGAAAAATAAAGTGGGGTTTGTCATACATTTGACCCATCTAGGGGCATCCTAGGCTCTGCAGGGGCCAAATCTAAGAATTTCATTAAACGCCCCATATTTCTGTGGGAGCCCCCCTAAGGGGTGGAGATATATGGCAAATATGTTTTAAGAAAATGTTAAGAAAAATAACCATTGGAGGTCAGTCATACATTTTATCCCCCTAGGAGTGAATCCAAGGCCTTAGAAACAAATGATGCGAATGAAAAATAAAGTTGCGCTGGTCATACATTTGGCCCGTCTAGCGGTATCTCAGGCGCTGCAGGTGCAAAATTTAAGGCTAGGGTTCTTCGCGTGATGCGTGACAGTTGATACATTTAAGTAGCTGGTCCACCCGCTTCAACAGAATAAATTATTGAGGGAATATGTTCTGTTGGTATTTGGCTATCCGGAACAGGAATTTCATGAGAATGTGGCAACGGAAATCGAGCATATGCTGTTTCAGTATAATATATATAAGTCATACCCGCTGTATAATTTATGCACGCATAACACTCATCTGCAACATGAACTATGGGATCTCTTCAAATCATTGGAACACCAAATGGCATGGCGTCTCCATTTTTTCCCCACTTATTTAAAAGGTAAATGTAGTGTGTACACACTATTGATGGTACTTGTTTCAATAGTGATTTTACGGCGACATGGCATCTTTTTATATTTCCCACACACATAACAAAAGTAATTAAACTTTTTATACGCCTCCATCTTAGATATTTCAATATAACTGATTAGATACAAGACTGTCAAAGGCTTTAAACTTCGCTAACCACTTTCGCAAGCACTTCCCATATGACAGTGAAGGGGTTGAGGAACTCTTATTTATACTGTAATTGTTTTAATCAAAGAACCTGTCGAGACCTTCATGACCATGTTTTGTAAAAAGAAAACAAAGCCAGGACGATTAATATGTATACCTGTTCCAGGTATAACAATAGAATATGTTATTTAAGTTTTTTGCAAGACTGATTAGTGCGGTTTTGACTGCACAATAAAAGACCGATTTGTGTGGTTCTGTAAGCAGTATAAAATACAAAGATGTAAGCATTTATTACTTTATTTCATAACTCTAAGAATTTTTTAATCGGTAACTCTGAATTTTCCAAAATTCCTACCGCAAAGTGAAAGTGTGGTAATAATGCATGCATATTTCTTCGGAATAGCATAAATTTTAATATTTGTTCTTTTATTTTGTATTGAAAATGGCACAAAAAACGCATTTAAAAAATTTTGCGTCATAATGTCATTGAAAATAAATTTTCTGCATTGGCACATATTTCATATATAAATAATGTTTTTTTTTTTTTTTTTTTCTCATTATTTATTTATTGATTCTTCATATATTAAATATGAACTAACAATAATTAATCAAATCTTATACTAATACTTTATTTTTGTCCTGCCAATGCTAGACGAAAATTTTTCTCTTCACGGTTTCTGTTCACATATGTAGATGTTTAGCGCTTTTCTTGTCTGATGAGTCCTGCTGTATCTCTTCTCCTTAATCTAGAGTGGCCGCTGTAATTTAAAATATTTCGAGCTAGTGGATTTGGGTACGACTCAAGTCTTTTTAAATATTTTACTGCATACTTCGTAATAATAGTTTTTACTAACGGCACATTGAGATCCTTGTGAATATTTGAGTTTTTAACATACCAGGGAGCGGCTGTGATTATTCGAAAAAGTTTATTTTGTCGCCTTTGAATTTTTTCGATATTAGAAGCCGAGGCAGTGCCCCATAACTGAATACCGTAGCACCAAATTGGTTTTAAGATAGAGTTGTAAAGTAGAAGTTTACAATCGAGACTAAGAACAGAGTTTCTTCCAATAAGCCAATTAAGTTGAATTGCTTTTAGTTTCGTTTGTGCTAGTTTTGCTTCTATATGGCATTTCCATGTTAAACGCCGATCAAGATTAATTCCGAGATATTTTACATGCGATTGTTGGAGCACTAATTGATTATTGATTTTAATAGGGGGACATGACTCCCGACGCAAGGTGAATGTTATATGTACGCATTTTTGCTCATTAACCTTTATTCTCCATTGCTTTAACCACTTTTTCAGTTCAAATATATGATCCTGCAAGTAGCGAGAAGCTTCATGACAGTTTTCGTGTACGCTAAAAAAAGCTGTATTATAAGCAAATGTTGAAGTTAGGGTGTGGTTGTTTGTTGGCATGTCTGAGGTATATATTAGGTATAACAGTGGGCCCATGATGCTTCCCTGAGGGACTCCAGCGTCAATTGGCTGAGGAGAACTTATAAAAACACCTTCTTTAATAATAAACTTTCGACCGACTAAGTAGTTTTCTAACAGCTTGTGTGTGTTTACTGGTAAATTTAGCTTCAATTTATGTAATAAGCCTTCATGCCAGACTTTATCAAAAGCTTGAGAAACATCGATGAAGAGGGCGGAACAATATTATCTTTCTTCAAAGGTTTTTCTTATGGCGTTTACTATACGATGGGTTTGTTCAATTGTGCTATGTTCTCTTCTAAAGCCGAATTGATGGTTTGGAATACTTACATTTAAAATTGGGGTTAATTTTGACACTAACAGCTTCTCAAACAGCTTTGATATATTAGACAATAAGCTTATAGGTCTATATGACTCAACTTTTGTAGGATCCTTTCCTGATTTAGGTATCATGGTAACTAGGGATACTTTCCATTCCTCAGGGTAGTATTCAAGGCGTAAAATAGCAATAAAAATAAAGAGAATAATTTTCTTTGCTATGCTGGGTAGCTCCAAAAGCATTTTGTTACTGATCTTATCAAAACCAGGGGCTTTCTTCGGGTTTAAATCACGAATAGCCTTTTCGATTTCTCTTACCTCAAATCTTAGTGGAACAGCTGCTCTAACAGCAACAGGTGGTAACTCGACCGCCATATCGAGAGATGTGTGAGCGGTAAATACGGTTTTCAAATGATTAACAAAAATATTTCCTTTTTCTATATCATTTCTTGCCCAACTTCCGTTTAAATTTCTTAATGGTGGTTTAGTGATAACTGGTCTTTTAAGATTTCTAGCTGCACGCCATAATGAGTAGTCTGATTGTGGAGTTGCATCAAGTTCCTTAAGATATTTTTCAAAGGATGCAGTTTTTTGGGACTGCAGTAACTTTCTTAGCCTTTTTGTGCACTCTTTTAATAAAGTCTTAAGTTGGGGGGATCTGTGCAATTGCCACTCTCTTCGAACTCTCCTTTTTTCAGTCAATAGACGCTCGACATCTATAGAATATATGATATTGTTTTTGGTTTTTTTGAGGGTTGTGCTGGAATGTTGAACAGCTAGTTTGAGATATCTGTCAAAATTTACAATAGCGAGATCCACGCTCTCCGGTGTGCTTAGCGGAATATTTTCTGTGCAATGGGCACTAAGATATTTTTTATATTTTAACCAATTTATTTGTGAGGCTGATTTCGGTAAGTACCCAGTCGGAGATACGATTCTATTTGGAATCATTATAGTAACAATTGTAGGTGTGTAATCGGAAGATAATTCTAAGGAAGCTTCAACATAAATCGTTTCTGCGCGGATATTTTTAACCACTCCAAAATCTATGGCATCTGGAACCCTTTGCTGATCAGTAGGCCAATATGTTGGTTTACCGCTCGCGACCACATTTAGATCCATTTTACGAATTGTGTTAAACAAAACACGACCCTTAGGCGTAATAAGTCGTGACCCCCAGAAAGTATGTTTAGCGTTATAATCGCCAGCAGCCAGGAAGCAGGGTCTTAATGATTTGAAATATTTATTATATTGGCTTTCTGATATTGAAAATCTAGGTGGTGAATATATTGATGAAATAACTAGGTTTCGATTTAATTCCTCAACGCAAATGCTCGTTGCTTGGAGATAATCTTCACGATGATCGCACATTAAGTAGTGTTTTACTCGGTTTTTTATCCAAATGGCAGAACCTCCACAAGCTCTACCTCGAGGGTCCTTGGTATCATATAATATATAACCTTGATTTTAAACGTATTTCTCGAGGTCAGATGAGTTTCAGAAACCATCATAACATCGATTTGTTTATTTTTGAGGAAGTATTCTAGTTCATTTTTATGTTGGCGGATGCCATTTGCGTCCCAAAAGCAAATTTTTAAACAGTTCATGGCTTATTTAGTACAGCTTGCAATAACATCGATTGCATTCTTAACATTTCTTGCATCATGTTACCCATTGTGTTGGTAAAATTGTTAACGGTTTGCACTAATGTTTCCAAGGTTTTTTCTAGCCGAGTTAAATTAGAAATGGGAATTTCGTCATTATTTGGTAAATCACCTTGCAATGGCATATGATTATATTTAAAGACATTAGCGTACGAGGTTCTGTTATTATTTGGCTGCGGTATCTGAACGCCGTTAGTGTTTTCTTGATAAGTTGCCTGCGTTTGAGGGGGATTAAGTTTCTGTCCAACAGAACGCTTGACAATCGAATATACCGGACATCCTCTATAGTTGGCAGTGTGATTACCACCACAGTTGCTACATTTTTTTACATTAGGGTAATTTTTTGACTTATCACACTGGACGGTACCATGTAGTTCTCCACATACGACACAAACAGGGGGTAAATAGCAGTATGCCCTAGTATGACCAAATTCTTGGCAGTTTAAACACTGAACGGGCCCATTTCTTTTGTGCGGCTCTTCTATCGTTATTTTTCTGTACAGGATGTATTTTAAACTGTAAATGGGATGCGTTTCATTTTTTTAGCTTAACGTCGCCGGGCTCTAACTCCACTCGAAATAGTGGTTGGGGATTTTTTTCCCTATTTTTAATATTTGTAACATTTTTAATTTTTAAACCCTTTTCTTCAAATAATGTTTTTATTTCGTCTGGGTCCACGCATGAGTCAATGCCCTTTATCACAACCTGCAGACCTTTGCTGCTTTTCAGCATAATGTTGAACAAAGAATTTACACTCCGGGAAAAAAACAGCCTATATTTAAGCTAAACAGGCTTAAAACAAGCCGAAAACGTCATAAAAGTCCTTTTATATGGAAAATGCTAAAATCAAGAGGAAAATCTTAATTTAAGAACGATAATTATAAAATTGATTCGTACTATTTTTGAGAATAAAAATTTGATTTTAATATTTTTGCAATCTTGAAATAAGCTCAATGTAAACTTATTTTAAGTCTAATACATGATTGATTTAAGAATACTAAATCTTATTTTAAGAGTATTTCCTATTAATTTTGCACTTTTTAAGATTATAATGCTTTAGCCCACAACCCAGCAAACAAAATGAAAAATTAATATTATTTTGAGTTTATTAAAGTTTTATTATAAAAAAAAATTAAATAAGCAATATGTACATTTTTATAATATCATATAAAAATAATTAAAAATAAACAAAATTTCATTTTTAAATTTATTATCTATCTATCTATTTACATATATAAAATAGGATGTGTGTATGTATGTATGTGTGTATGTAACGTATGGACTCCAAAACGGCTGGACTGATTTTGATGAAATTTTCAGGGAATCTTCAGAATATTCAGGCGGGTGACACTGTGAAGTCTGATTTCTGAATTTCGGTTTGGGGGTGGAGAGCGTGGCAAAATCCATAACTTGAGAACGACTTGACCGATTTGAACGATTTTTTCTATAAAATGATCGCCATGGTCCAACTTAGGTTTTACGGAAAGAAAATTTTGCCCCGCCCTCTTTTACGCCCATTTTTTTCGATTTACCTAAAATCAGAAAACGGCTCCATCGAGTTGACTAATTTTTCTTTCACATGTTCGTATTAATCAACTTTAAGTTTTCATCGAAAGAAAATTTTGCCCCGCCCACTTTTACGCCCACTTTTTTCGATTTACCTAAAATCAGAAAACGGTTGCATCGAGTTGACTAATTTTTCTTTCAAATGTTCGTATTAATCAACTTTATTATCATCATATTACTATTACCATCAACAAAGCACAAGGCCAATCATTGACTATTGCTGGCTTAATTTTGGAAAATTCATTTTTTTCACACGGCCAGTTGTATGTGGCTTGCTCCCGAGTTGGCACCCCAAAAAATTTATACGTTTTTACACCAAATAAAAAAACAATAAACATTGTCTATCCGCTAGCCTTAAGATGAAGTAATCAATAAATATAATTTCCTATTTGCCTTAAATACATGTGTTTCTTTTTTCATTGAACCCATATCTACACCATACCCAGTAAAAAATGTGCTCCAAAAGGAGCAGGTTTTATATATGAATTCATACCTCAAATCGCTTCAAACCTGCTGATGGGATGCCTGATTTTTGTATGGAGTGTTTCCGGTTTGGAGGACTATTTTCTGCTGACAATAAGCGCTCCTTTTAACATAATAAAACACGCAAACAAAGCACTCCTAAAGCGCTTTTTTAAGGGCGAACTATATTAAAATATTCATTTTTGTTTTGCTTTTACTTGTTTAAATGCCTTTTTTAAGCATTTTCGTAAGCCATAACATATTTTTATTTTGTTATCGCTTTAAAACCTTCTTCGTTGCAGCACTAAAATAGCAGCTATTTTTGTATATTTTATTCATTATCATTTACTGCTTAAGTGCTTCAAAAAACACAATTTTTTTTTACTGGGTATGTAAGTTATTCTGTAAAAAAACTTTATGATAGGTATTTCATGGATTTTTATTTAAAGGCCGTAAATTTCATTTAAAGATCAATTTAAATCGTCTGGTAATACAACACTAATGTTTGCTAAGGGCCAGCAACGCGGACCGGGTCAGCTAGTAATAAAAAAAAAATTTAAATAAAATCAAATGCCGCAACAGCGCCCCGACTTTATGGACTGCCAAAAATCCATAAACCTAGTAATCCACTTCGCCCAATTTCATCATCGGTAGGAGTTCCCTGCTATGGGTTATCAAAATATATTGGAAATATATTGAATAACATCATACTTGACAAATTTAATATAAGCAACTCGTTAGAATTAAAGACAAAACTGGATACACTTACATTGGACGAAGATGAAATTCTTGTATCATTAGACGTGGTATCGCTATTTACGAACATACCTATACACCTAGCGATAAGTAATATTATGACCAAATGGAGTGTGCTACAAAATCACACTAAAATACCGAGAACACAATTTTTGAAAATTCTTCAATTTTGCTTAAATGAAAATAATTATTTTATGCATGATGGCAAATTATACCAACAGACATACGGGATGCCAATGGGCAACCCATTGTCACCGACTGTAGCCGACATTAATGGAACAATGTATCGAAGAACTACAAATGAACAATATACAAATAAAACTAATCACAAAATATGTAGATGATTTATTTGCCATAATAAAATATAAAGACGAAGACAAAATATTGAAAACATTTAACTCATATCATAACAAATTGAAATTTACTCTAGAGAGGGAGAAGGACAATGCAATACCATATCTGGATATGAAGATACTCCGACAAAATAACAAAAAAATAACAGATTGGTATATGAACCCAATTGCTTCTGGACGCTTAGTGAATTTTCACTCGACACAACCCATGAAACAGAAGATAAATACGGCAATGAATTTAATTGACAAAGTTATAAAAATAAACAACATAAATTTCAATCTAAGAATATGACAAGAGTAAAGGATATCTTAATGAAAAACAATTTTCCAAAGGGGTTGATTAATTCATTACTGGCCAGAGTTAAAAATAAAAATAATATTTCTTCAGGGGGAAAAAACAGAAATGACACATCTGGTAACGCCAAATACTATAGTCTACCGTTTATTCCAAGACTTACGGAGAACAACAAACTGAGAGAGATAATAAAAGACCAACAAATAATATTCGCGCATAAATCAAACAAGACAATACATAATTTATTTACACAAACAAAAACAAAGATTGAGTGCAGAGATCAAAGTGATGTTGTTTATCATATTGAATGTGATGGCGGTGATAATGAGGAGTGTGGAAAAATCTACATTGGTACATTGAAAATAAATTTAGGCGTGAGAAAAGACGAACATAAAGCTGACATAAAAAGAGGAAAACATTCAACTGTACTTACACAACACTGCATTGAAAACGGACACAAGCCAAACTTTGAAAGAGTGAAATTTTTAGATAAAGAGAAAAGGGAAAATAAGAGATACACGTTGAAGAGCTTAAGAATACAACAAAAATCGACAAGTGCAATAAACACAAAAGAAGCCAAAGACAATACAAATGCAAACTACACCATTGCAATACTTTAGTAATAATAACAACTGCGATCTAAAAAAAAGGACAAATTTTCTGTGATAATTTTTAAATTTACATATATTTATTTTAATATTTTAAGTTTTGTGTTGTGTTGTCCACCTATACAAAATACTGTGATATATTTTATGAATGATGTAAACTGACGAAAAAAGATTATTGTAAGTTAATTTGTCAAAAATTAAGATTATAATTATTGTTATTATTAACTACTTTTTTCACTTTGTATTTTTTCAATGTTGCCAGATTTTAATAAAACTCAATCCCTGAAGAAGTTGGAAAGAATACCAACGAAACGTCGGATTTTATTGAAAATGAAATAAATATTCTTTTATTTACATTAAATTAATGACCTTGAAAGCCTGTATATAGAAAACTATAACAACTATTTAAATAAATGAAATTCACATTTTTATATTTAGTCCTTATTATATATTCTTAAATCTAATAAAGGCTTTGCTATTATTTATATAATATACATGTAAAGGTGGGGTAGTTAAGTAACAAATATTTATAATGTGTACATTTTCAGTTTCTGAACTTAGTCCAGTTTCAATTTCATATGACTGAAAATTATTGTTAAAACCTTTTACATAACTTCGATAGAACATAATATAAATATTTTCATTTTGATACTAAAAAGCTTTTATATTAAAGAGATGAAGTGTGTTTTCCTTAATAGGTAAGAAATAATTAGTTTTGTAAAGTGTACTCTTATAAGTTAATTCTTCAATCATTTTCACACTGGTAAAATCTATATCTGATGTACCAATTATTCTAGTAAAAAAATCATATTGACTTAAAGTAACAATTTTTAAAGATTTATAACTTAAAACAGGTTCTAATGAGTTTTCATGGTCTTACAAAAAACTTGAAAATTTTATTGCTGATTTTATTTTTATTGCTAACGAGCGAGGAGGATTTGCTCTGGAGGTAATATTATTAAAATAGATCTTCACTTCTTTATGCTTCACCTCAAAACGCATGCTCCATACATATTTCAATGGACCACATTTCTTTATTGCCGTAGCATAATGAACGAGAAAATGGTGGTTTGGCTTGAGTGGCCCATAAAGCTCCGTATAAATTGTGTGATGTTTTTTTAACTTAATGTTGAAAATGATTTAATTCTTCATAGTGATATGTTGATTTTAACAAAAAATCAATAATTACTTATAAGATTATAAAAAGTTCCCAATTTTTGTTACCAATAGGAATAAGATCGCCTATTATCAGTGGCAGAAAATTAATAAAACATCCAATTTCGCTAGCAGTCATTCTTAAGTTAAATGTCTTTAGTCTCGCAATATATAAAGGTACGGAAATATTTCCGATTTCAGTTTCACCAAGTTGAAACCGTTTATTTCTGTTATTTATCTCATTTATGGTTAGAACTTGCTCATTTATTAATGCTACTAGTATATTGCACACATCGTATATGCAAACGCCTTCATATATATCTTGCATTTAATCAAAACAAAAATTTTCTGTTAAATCCCTGCAGATAACGAGACTTGTCTATACATGCTTGTAAAGAGTAGTCCATAAAGGAGTAGCAGTACTCCAAAACTAGTCCAATTATATGGTTAAAAGGTGGTCTATTTAATATTACGATGTCCTAGGAGTGGACCATATAACCCACCGAAGTAGTCCCTAAACTAACCCCAGGGAGTACTCAAGTAAGTTAGTTTCAAAAGTGCTCCATGTTACTACTTTTTCACTAATCTCCTTTTATGGCGTGCACTGTAATCCATTATTGCTATTATTATATATATTTACTTGGTATTTTTAATTTGTTTTATTTTTTTCACAAATCTTAAAAAACTTTCCTGATACACTTTTAAATATTTATATAAACAATTAGTAATGGACAGCATCAGGGCTACCAATGTGTAATACTGTAAACTATAGTATAGTATACCTATACATCATGCAGTTGTTGGCAGCACTGCATGTTTATTTGTCTAATATGGTCCATACTACAGTACATTGGACCATGTTGTAAGTAGTCCATTTAAGCAACAATGGACCACCTAGTTCAATATTATCTGCAGGGATGGAAACTACTTAATTCATTAAAAATGCAAGAACTCTTTAAGCCTGTTTCGTGAAAGTTATTTTTCAACAAATCATCCTCGTAGTTTTTCAAAGTCCTTAAGTGATCAATATTTTCAAAAAAATCGCATTTCTGGGTTCGTTCTTGTACAGTCGCGGCAATATTTCATAAAATGGAAAGATTGCACAAAATCCAAAATACCATTTACATCTAAGGTATCGCCAACAATTGAACCAAGAGTGAAACTGACTTTAAATATTTTACTATCTGTGACGATTTCCAGACCTTTCTCAAGCGATTTCAGTTCAACTTTAGTTTCAACACAAGAAAATTAGTTTGTAATTTTTCCGTTTTCTTTACAATGGTTTCCATTATTCACATGAGATTTAATATGTTTATTACAATTCTGCTCAAACGTTCCCAGTAAAAAAAAATTTGTGTTTTTTTAAGCACTTAAGAGAAAAAGCGCATAATCGAGCGCTTTAATAAGAGAGCTATTATACAGCAGTTAATGATAATGAATAATATATACAAAAAAAGCTGCTATTTTAGTGCAGATAACGAGGGAAGCGAAAAAAATAAAAATATATTATGATTTTCAAAAATGCTTGAAAAAGGCATTTAAACCAGTAAAAGCAAAAAATTAATAAATATGTTAATATACACCCAGAAAAAACTATGTTTAAATATGGTCACCTCCAACAAAACTATTTTTAAAGAAAATTGTAAACATAATATGGTTAATTTAACCATATTATTATCACCGACAACCATATTTTGGTTAAATGTGTCCTCCATCAAGAAGGCACAACCATATTATGGTTGCCTCCGAACATGTTTTAGTCAAAAATAACTAAAATATGTTTAAAACTTATAATAGCATGGTTGTTTTTCAACAATAGAATGTTGCTCTTGGAAAGGACGAATATACTATTGTTAATTTAAAAACAATTTATTGTCATATTTAACCATAACATGCTTAGAGGCAACAATAATATGGTTGTGGCTTCTTGTTGGAGGACTAATTAAACAATAATATGGTTAAATTTAAACATAATATGTTTAAAATGTTGTCTAAAAATAGTTTTGTTGGAGGTGACCATATTTAAACATGTTTTTTCTCTGCGTGTAGTTATCACCCAAGCAGTGCTTTATTTCCATGTTTTATTATGTTAAAAGAAGCGCTTATTCTCAGCAGAAAATAGTCCTCCAAACCGGGAACACCCCATACAAAAATCAGGCATCCCATCAGCAGCTATGAAGCGATTTGAGGTATGCATTCATATATAAAACCTGCTCCTTTTAGATCACATTTTTTACTGGGTTGTACTATCATTATTAACCTCTGGAAACGCCTTATCAAAACTGCAACGCAGTCACACCGTTTGGGCAATGTTGTGTATTCCAAATGCTCATCCTACTTAGCCATTGAATCAGAATCTAGTTTCAATAACACTAAATGGATGACTATCGAATGCGTTATATTTTTATCAGATCCGATGTGAGAAAGATAATCTAAAACAGCTGACACAGTGTCGACAATATGCCTCAAATCGAAAGTATTAGGCTTATTTATTTTCCTTATATTAAATAAGGAAGCTACATGTTCTTAAAATATGAGACACTTGTTGTTATATCTCTCGGCCAACCCATTTAACGCACTAGTGTAATCACTTCATTTACTTGAAATGCCCTAAAAGTTCGTAATGCATCATCCTGCATACTATTAATTAGATGATTAAATTTCTCAATAACCGAAATTTGCTAAATTGTTAAAACAGGTTATGAAATTCTTATATTCTGAATATTTACCAATTTTAGAATTTTCTGGGTGGGAAGACCATTTCCCGAAAAAACTGGAGCTCTCAAAGTATAAACATGTGCCACACTGACACGGCGACTATTATTGAGTTTTGAAAGTAAAATTGTTTATTGTCATCAGGATTTAACTTCTCTATTTCGTTCTGAAAATCCATTAACTGCTTTATATACGTATCTACCATTTGCAATATCAATTGCGTGTAGATTTGATCAGTCGACCTAGTACCATCTTGGTACATTTTTCTATTACGGTAAATATTCCCTCGAGTTTTAGATCTTTGTTTCTGCAAACTTGCAAGTGTCTCGGCTTCAGACATGTTGAATTAAAATGAGACTAACTGAATTTAAAATTTCCTAACTTCACTTGCCCACAACATTTCACAACTTATTTTCCACCAAAATTTAAGTAAAATTTATTCGTAATAACACCTAATATATTTTTTTTATTTATTTACAAATAAGTGTATACACATAAACATATATTTAACGTTATCAGTTTTCTTATTTCGTGTGGTGTCCAATTCCCTTGTAAAAAATCTTCAAATATCCGATTTCTCTTAATGCAGCTACTATTTAATAAATATTTGCCTTCTGCAACAACGTACAATGCTGTAAAGAATTTATTGCAGATAAAAATCTGTATAAAGATTAAATAATGAAATAAATTTATATTGAAAATTAATTTTTTTTTTGTTAGGACCAGCACTCAGGGGATGACCCCTATTAATGCATTGCATTGTGTTGGAACAAGGAAAATAGGTTATGGGAAGGAGGAAAGAGGGAGTAATGCTTGTGAACATTCGACTTGAACTTATTCATGTTGAAAGTGAGGGGGAAGACTTCAGCAGGAAGGTTATTCCACATACGAACAGTCCGGCCAAAAAACGAATTTTCCCTGTAAGGCGTTGTACGATTCACCGGCCAATCGACCACAAAAGGATGGGCTCTTGAGGAAAAACGTGTATTACGAACAAAGGTACGGGTTTCGGGAACCAAATCCCTTATTTCATCAGAACACATCCCGTTGTAGTAACGATAAAATAGGCAAATGCAACCCACATTACGACGGTGCTCAAGGGAGTCAATAGAATTGGATACCCTACTGTCGCCAATGAGAACCTTGGCCAACTCCTGCACGCGGTCGAGAAGCTCCAAAATAGACTTTGAAGCACCGGCCCACACATGAGAGTTGTATTCTATTTGCGGTCGGATGTAGGTGGTATAAATAGTAAGGAGATCAGATGGAGTGAAGTATATCTTACACCGTTTCAAAAAACCGAGGCACTTGAATGCTTCTTTCGACACCTTAAATATATGTTCATTCCATCGGACATCACATTGTATCCTCATGCCCAGAACATCAAGGGATTCTGTTTCCTCAATATTTATACCACCCATATATACAGATGAGGCACCTTGATCCGTCGCGCGTTTATGCATCAGCTGGCAACATTGGGTCTTTCGGGCATTAAATTCTGAGATTATGTTTAGGTCGCGGCCAAGCTTATCATTCATGTTCTGTCTCATAGCACAAATATCGGACACGCTTGGTCTGTAATCAAATGAATACGAATGGCAAAGGTTGCTGTCATCTGCAAAAGAATATATAGGGTTGGAAGTTTGACATAAGAGGTCATTTAGAAAAATAAGAAATAGAGTAGGAGAAAGAACGGAGGCTTGCGATACCCCTGAATGAATCTTGAACTCGTTTGATGAAACCCCATCTATAACAACCCGTATAGTGCGATCTCTGAGAATGCTCGATATAAATCGAGAGAATTATCACCGACACCAAATGCAACAAGTTTAGACAAGAGTGCACCATGCCAGACTCTGTCAAACGCCTTGGAAATATCTAAAGCAATTACCTTACTTTCGCCAAAATGGTGTATGGAACGACATAATTTTTCTGATAACTTGGCCAGTAGGTCTCCAGTAGAACGGCCTCTACGAAAGCCATACTGGCGGTCTCTTAGTAGGTAATTTGACTCTAAAAATTTTACAAGATGGTGATTCACCATACTCTCCATAACTTTTGAAAGTGCCGAGCAAATTGCAATTGGGCGGTAATTTTCAGGGTTATTAGCCACTCCTTTTTTTAGGCATAGTTACGGATACTTTTTCGAGTTCGGGTAGTGGTTGATTGCTATCTGGTAAGTTATAATTATTTGCAAATAACTCGGCAAAACAATTAGCCTTATCAACCAGGTTCGTGAATGCTTGGCCATTCTTTAAAAGAGTTGGTATTGAAGAACTAGCATTTACCCTTACTCTTTTAACGAATGACCAGAAGCTTTTACTGCCCCGGGGAGCTGTAAGAACTTCAGCACGAAGACGTTGCTCGTGAAGAGTTTTTTCTCGTCTTAGCACTTTGGCACACGACGACCGTGCCATTTTGCGTAGCAATTCAGTATCAGCGGTTTTATTGTCACGCCAATTTCTGAATGCCTCCTCTCTGGATCTGGCTGCTGATTTGCACGTCTGATTAAACCAAGATTTTGACCTAGGTTTATTCGAAGCATTTTTACCTGGAATGAACATTTTCATTCCTAGCATAATAAAATTGTCAACCATTTTTGCCATGGCATTGACGTCATTGTCAAGGAAACAAAATTTCCAATTAAAATGCCGAAAAAAGTCGTTGAGTTCAACCCAACGTGCTTTTCCGTAAACAAATTTTGATCGTTTCATAGCATGTCGTGAAACGTTCCGAAGTTCGGTAACGGAAAAGAGGCAGAAATGGTGCAATAATCCGAGTTACCGAGAGGTGCTAGATTTTCAACTTCGTACTTTTGAGGGTGCGAAGAGAGGAAAAGGTCAAGGGTATTGTGTTGGTGCCCATCACCACATGGAATATGTGTTGGTTCATTCACCAGTTGCACGAGGTGATTATGTGCAGCAAATAGCTCAACATATTGACCTTCATAGGTTATGCGGCCCGAGTGGTGAAGCCAATAAGAATTGTGGACATTGAAATCACCAGCAACAACGATTTCACTTTTCGGACAATTCTCAAGAACCTTCGATATTGAGTCGGAAAGGGAGTCGAAGCGCGATAAAGTGATATCAATTCCCGCGTTTGGACTTCTGTAAAGAAACCCGAAATGCAAAAAGTGCGTATTGATTTTGAATTTAACCCAATGGCAGTTAAATTCCGCATCAAACATGCCCACTGGTTGCTGGCATTGATACACAACTTCATTGCGTATATATAGAGCAAGACCCCGATGAAGATAAAATAGGGATAGAAAGTGATACCCAGGAATCTGAAAATCCAGTGGATCAGAATTTTCAGATACCTGTGTTGCACATAAGGCCAAAACATCCGGCCGATGGAGACAAACGTGAGCGTATACAGAAAAAAAATTCGTTCTCAGCCCACGTATGTTACAGAAGTCGATTCGAAACCGACCTCTCATCACAACACAAAAAAATTCAAATAAAACGCAAAGTACGGATATCTCTATTCTAAAAGCCGTTTAGAAACTGTTTGGTGATCAGTGTTATACCTTCATCACCAAAACAGTTCAACAACGATTAACACAAATACATGCGTACTAACACGAATATGATAGACGGTTATAGGGGGTACACAATGGAAAATGCCATAAAAGGACCATAAAAGCCCTGATCTGGTCAACGCCGAAAATACCATCAGTGGCAGATTGTTATTATTAGGTCTGTCTGCGTACACATATATTGCATAATTTTGTACAAAATGTCGCAAAATCTTGCAAAATGTTGTCTGCGTACTCCAAATCTCTTACAGCGTGAGAGCCAAAAAGAGAATTTTTTGACAGTTGAAAGTTAGAGAACTTGCAAAATGTTACTGGAGAAATTTCCTCTGGTAAGATTTTGCAACTAGTTTGAACAGCTGTTTTTATATACTGTTTGAATGAAAGAGTTTACGTGTGCCAAGATAGCGTCGACGAAATAGCGTCGAATGTGGGAATTTAAAAACCGGGAAACCAAAATATCCAAATAATGGGGATTTACAGTATATGAACAAAAAGTTAGCGTCGAATTTAGGAATTTAAAAAGGGGAAGTAAAAATATTTTTATATTTTAATAAAAATACTAAAAATATTTACCACAGGCTTTTGCATGGTATAAACTGTACATTTTCTGAAAGTAAATAGTTTTCTGGACAAAATGAGCGATGCGTGCAAAAAATATATAGTTTATACCGTGCAAAAGCCTGTGGTTCATTGCATAAATCAGTAAAGATTTTTACTGACCATTTTGGATGAACCCAGATTTCTCGGAAACTGTCTGAACGATTTATTGCACGCATCGCTCATTTTGTCCAGAAAACTATTTACTTTCAGAAAATATATAAGCGGAATTCACCCTTGATAGTAAAGTCCCTTGTAGACCTTGTTAATCTTATAATTTTAGTAAAAATACTAACATTTACAACACTGCAACAACAAAATGTATTAGACTAAAATATACTACGCTGTGGTTGAAAAATCCCGCAAAAAGCAGTAGTAAGCAAAGTGTGTGAATTTACCAGAATAAAACAGTTGAAGAAACTTTATCTGTCTCTTTCTCTCACTCAGCAAATTCATTAATTTACAATGCAGACGAAAAAGATACTCACCCTTTGAAGTATAAAATCGTATTAAATATAACAAAGTTGTACTATTAATACAAAGGGTGAAAACCCCTATAGTTTATACCCTGCAAAAGCCTGTGGTAAATATTTTTTGTATTTTTATTAAAAATATAAATATATTTGGGCTTAAATCTAGTTTACCGACGCAGCTCCAAATAAAAAAAAATTAGCTAGGGTGATAGAAAATGGAAAAATAAGAAAGTTGGCGCAAACGCTTAGTTTTGGAGTTATGGGCGTTTTAAGTTTTTATATAAATATGTAATTTTGCAGTACATTTCCAAATGTATATGGCTAATTTTGGTATCATTGCAAAGCGTTTCACTAGATCTTTCTGGACATACAGAATTTATTTTAGTATTTTTAGTTTATTAAGAAGTGGGACGAGTTTGCAAAATACAAAAGTTTTTTAGTAAGCATAAAAACAAATTTATTAATTTTTTCTAATTCTTTAATGTATGTATATACTACATACTAATTTACTTAAGAATTTTAATTAAAATACAAGTAAAACCTTCTTTATGTTTATGTTATACTAATGAGGAGCGAATCCTTGCCCATGGGCAAAGGCTGTCTATGCAGAGAATCTTTAGTTAGCGAAGCCAGTATTAGTTATACCATAGGGGAGAAAATATTTGCGCCCGGCCGATGGCCGGTTATGCAAGGAAGCTTTAGTAAGTGAAACCAGTGTTTATTATACCATAGAGAAGAACATCCTTGCGTCCGGCCAAAGGCTAGCTATGCAAAGAATTTTTTTTTGTGATGCTAGTGTTTGTTATTTTATAAAATTTTTATTACACTTTTTTTAAATAAACTACATTCTTTCCTAGTGCACTTCCGTAACATTTCGACGTAAAATGAAAAAAACTGTAAAGTGATCTAAAGAGTTTAATATTTTGAAATAAATTATGTATATCCAGAAAAATCTGTTCAAGAGCTTTAAAATGATACCAATATTGGCCATATACGTTTAGAATTGTAGTGGAAAATCACATATTTATATGAAAACTTTAAACGTCCATAACTCGAAAACTAAGCGTTTGCGCCAAATTTTTATTTAATTTTTTCTTCTTATTTTTCCATTTTCCATCACCCTGGGTACTTTTTTTTTATTTGGAGCTGCGTCGGTAAACTAGATTTGTTCCTATATTTGTACTTCCCAATTTTAAATTCCTAAATTCGACGCTAACTTTTTGTTTATACTGTAAATACCCATTATTTGGGTATTTTGGTTTCCCGGTTCTTAAATTCCCAAATTAGACGCTATTTCTTCAACGCTATCTTGGCTCACGTTTGTTATTTCAATTGTTTACACACCGATCAGCTGTTTTCTTGCAAGATTTCACTGGATACTGTCTGCGTACTTTTTGAGATATTCTCAGCCGAAAGAGTAAAATTTGTCTTACTGTCCCAAAAAAATTTACTGAGTATTTGCTACTGGAAAAGTACCCATACAGACCTATTGTTGGTTGATTATTTTGTTATTTCTTTCGTTTTCTTTATGTTGTTATTGTTTTTCCTTTTCTGTATGTTGCAAATGGTAGTTTGTTTTTTTTTTATATATATTTTTTTATTTAATTAGTATTGTTTGTTATTTTGGTTGTCTTATTTAATGCTTTTGTTTATTGTTTGTTTAGTAAATTATTTTACCTTATTGTTATTTAGATCCTGATTTTCGTTTTTATTTATTTGTATTTGGTTGCGGTTTTTTTTAGGTTATAAAACCGAAAATGGATAGCTAATATGGCGTATTGTTAATGCATGTGTTTATGAAATTGAGTTTAGAACTTTATACATAAGGCATTTGAGACATAACCTCAAATATTAAAATTACTGTTTGATACAACCTTAAGGAATCCAATAGGTATTACAAACCACTCAAAGGTGCCGCAACATATCAGTCCTTCTTCACCAACAACCAACGAACTCTTTTAACAAATTTAAATTGTGTTAGTCGATCACATCAAAGGAGTTATTTCAAAGGATTAATCACACGTGACGTCTTTTGGTTGCTTTAGACAATTAATTGTGCTTTTAACACAGCTTGGTCACTGGCACCAAGTTGGGCGTTATATGTTAATACAAGATTTTTCGTTTTTAAAATACTATATTTTTATTAAGAATCCAAGCTTTTATTTTTTACAATTTTACTTATAATTTCTTAATTTTCGAAATTTGTTTTATTTTTCTGAACAATTTTCGACTATACTCTACGATGTCTTCTTTAGCAATGCCACTATCGCTCCCGCTTTCCAATCATTCCTCATTATTCTTTTCGTTGACCAATCAGAATCAATCTTTTATTTATTTCCATTATGTTGCCATACTAAACAATAATTACCTATGTCACTGCTCGTAACAAACTTACTTGATGTTGCATTACTTATTCGATTGAGTTCAATTTTGTAAAACAGAAATTCATTTGAGTGAGTTAATTTATTAGGAGTTCAGGTTTTATTTATTATTAGCCAAAACACTGTCGGAGGCATTTAGTTCCATACGTTTTGTAACGCTTATTTTAGTTGATTTAAGTTGTTGTAAGTGTTTATGTACACTACGGCCTAATTCGTCCCACAGATGTTCGATTACATTTAAGTCAGGGGACTGTGGGGGAGCAGTCAACAGTTTAGGGTAGGAATGAATCAATCGAAGCTTTCAAACTGCATTGGTCTGTTTTGGGTATTATCTTGATAAAAAGAAAATTTATTTAATATTCCCAATTTTTGTGCACTCTGCTTCACGTTTCGCTTCAAAATGTCTAACAGCCATAATGAAAAGTTGTCACAAAGATTATTTATATTACAGTTACCAAACACACCTTGGATAACGATCTTGCAGCGATGTGGTGGCTGAGTCTAGGCTGTGGTTTGTATTTCAAGTACAGGTAACGTCACAAGCGGCGCCTGGGCTTGAGATACGGAACCTAAAAGCCTTGACGACGAAAGGTTATCCACCCCTAAACCTAGCTGTCATGCGACCCGTGCCTATCGGTCTGGTTTGCAGCCAGGGGTTACCGACTGTATTATCACGGAGCTTTGCTGATACCTGGGCACCTCAGCAAATAGACCACGCCCTTACCACGTTATTGGGGGCTATGAGGTGTCGGACCTTTCAACTCCCCTACACTCGTGGGACCAAAATTTGCAATGAACAATTCAAAAGACAACAAACAACAACAAAAACAATCAACGGAAAATGATGACGGACAGGCGAGAACGAGGACAACGATAGACAGAAATACGGCAAAGCCAGGGACTGTAACAGTCCCGGCGAACAAAGAAGATCGGCCTAGGCTGATTGGAAGTGGTAAGGCAGCTCGACCAGAAGGCGACTGCTCTAAAAATTGCGGCGGGGTGCCTCTGTGCTTCAATCCAAGCACCTCCAAAACCGCTTCAGCCCTTTCCGTCATTGGAACGGATAAAACCCCTGCTAAGTTGGGAATGACAAAGTCGTCCAACATTGCAGTTTCCCATGTGCCCATTGTGCAAGGAGGGATGGCGATGAAAACATCCAATCCCAAGGTTGCACCACCCCACGCCAAATTCGGCGGCCATAAAAAGTCTCCAAGGCACAAAAACCCTACAAAGAGCGCATCCAACACGTTTCATTGAGCTTCTAGGCTCCAAAAAAGCTGAAGAGCTTTCCAGTGAACAAAAAGCTTCACTGGCATGGGCATGAGCCCACATAGCTGGGCTGCCAAGTGCGACTCTTTCAGTCCCTGCGAAGGTGACAATGCCTAAACGGCAACGTTCGGAGGAGGAAGCTGCAGCCGTGAAACAGCAACCAGGGACGAAACGTCGTAAGATTGCGCCGAAATCGATGAATAAGTCTTTCAGCGAGGTGGCCAAAGGTCACCTTGTACGGGCTGTTATCGATAGAGTTGTGGAAAATGGTGCCATCTCCCATACCAAGTGGGACCTGGTTAAACAAAAATTAATGGGAGTGTTCTGGTCGATCCTTAGGGAGAATCCAGGGCCACCTCCTCAACGCGATGATGCTGGCTGGTTCCAGGGTCACGTGAAGTTGATGGCTTGTGCAGATGAGCGCTCAGCGCTGCTTCTGAAGCGGGCCATCCAAATGCTAGGAGAGGTCTGGGAAGGTACTAGGCTCGATGTGATATTAGTTGATGAGATACCACGGAGACCTAGATCGATTGTCATCATCCCTGCCGAACCATCGGAACCTGAGGAGATCTTGAAGATCATTCAGTGCTGCAACCCTCAACTTCCCACACAGGATTGGAACGTTGTGAAGGTTTCGTCTGCTGAAGGGTCCTCGAGGACGGCGATTGTGGGGCTAAACCAGCAATCCTTGGAACCACTGAGGGAGAGACAGGGCAAGATCTACTATGGTTTTAGTACGGTCTTGCTCCGTGTCTACCGAAGTGATAACAAGGGCAATCCGGCTCCTTCGGTTAGTGAGGCCAAGCAGCCTGAAGAAGGCTTGTCTGGTGACGATGCCGTAAGTTCAGGTGACAAAGAGGACACCCAGCCTATCTCCGGATTGGTGTCTCTCTTTGGGCACCTGGGTGATATGGTTGATGAGGACGTACTTCTGGAATCAGACCAGGAGGACGTCAACATCACAGTGGTCGCCAATATGGATAATGGTGAAGGTCCTGCAAATCAACCTCCACCACTCTAAAGCAGCATCTGCTGCATTGCTTCTCCGTGTGGTAGAAAAAGGGGAGGAGCTCGTGATGGTCCAAGAACCCTGGATTCATAAGGATCGGGTTTGCGGACTTAATCTCAAAGGCTACAAGCTACTGTTTGCGAAAGGTACAGGTAACATAAGATCTTGTGTCTTAGCTAAAAATTCGTTGAATATCTTCATTCTCTCTGATTACAGTGATGAAGACACCACAACAGTTGCTCTCGAGACACAGGACGGTATAATCTGGATGGTCTCGGGATATATGGCGCATGATCACGGACAGGGGCCACCCAATCGGCTCCTCCGAGATGCAGTAACGAAGGCAGCAGGCACTGGAACACCTATTATAATCTGTGCCGATGCTAATGCGCACCACACTATATGGGGTAGCACGAACACGAATGTTAGAGGTGAGTCACTATTCTCCTTTATTATTAATTATAATTTAGGAATAGTAAATAGGGGCCGTGAGCCAACGTTTGTTGTAGCAAATAGGTGTGAAGTTCTTGATGTCACGCTGGTTAGCATTGACCACATTGACATGATCGAAAACTGGATGGTTTCTAATGATTGTTCACTTTCTGATCATAGATATGTGGAATTTAGTCTGGTACTTAGATCTGTAGGATCGAGTGTTATGTTGAATAGGAAACGAACGAATTGGGGGATTCATTCCTCCTCTCTGGTTCGGTCTCTATCTGATCCTCCCCGGGTTGATGATATAGGGGGGATCGATGCGGCAGTGGGTCTGCTTACAGACTCACTGCAGTTAGCGACTTCCTTGGCGTGCAAGCCAATGGTGCATAGGGGCAGGGATCGTCCACCGTGGTGGGATCCTGATATTGCGCAGGCAAGAAGAGACTGTCGTAGGTTGTTCAATATGGCTAAGCGTCATGGTAATTGGGCGGAGTACAAGTCTTCACTGAATAGATTCAGAAACTTGGTTATATCGGCGAAAAGGAGTGCTTGGAGGAACTTCTGTAGCGGCGTGGAAGGATCCTCTGAGACAAACCGTTTACGTAAGATAATGGCCTCGAGCCCTGTTGTCCCGACCTATATCCGTAAATCGGATGGTTGCTGGACTACGACAAGTCAGGAAACACTAGAGGTGTTAATTGACACTCACTTTCCTGGAAACTCCCAAGGGAGCTTGCGGGATCAGGTTTATGAGTCGATGTCCGGTCCTTTGTCAATCCCAATGGACTACGACAGGATTAAGTGGGCTGTCGACAGCTTTGACCCGTACAAATCTCCGGGTATGGATGGTATAATTCCGGCGGACTTGCAGAGGAATTCGACTGTGATTATACCCTGGCTGATGGTTATATATAGGGGATGCGTTAGACTTTCGTATGTACCTATGAGCTGGACCTTGTGTAGAGTGGTCTTCATCCCCAAGGGAGGGAAGACTTCTCACACCGAAGCGAAGGATTACAGACCGATTAGTCTTGCATCCTTTCTTCTCAAGACTCTTGAAAGAGTTATCGACATTCACTTGAGGATGACCATCCCCAAGTGTTTACTCTCGACCTCTCAGCATGCCTACACGGCTCTTCACTCATTAGTTGGAACTATTGAGAGATCACTCGAATTTAAGGAGTGTGCTCTGGTGGCCTTTCTCGACATTGAAGGGGCCTTTAACAATGTCAACCCGGATTCTATTGTTGCATCTATGAGGAGTCTGGAGGTTGATGACGGCATATGTAGATTTGTGGATAATCTACTCAGGAATAGGGTCATCTGTTCCACGATAGGTGCGACCAGCGTTCAGAGACTGGTTAACAGGGGTACTTCCCAAGGAGGAGTACTATCCCCACTATTGTGGAACCTGACTATGAACACCATGTTGACGAAAATGGATGACATGAGGATTAAAACTGTGGCGTACGCTGACGATGTTGCAGTGGCCATCACGGGGAAACATTTGAACATAATGTCTCAGTGTATGGAGGCTGAATTAAGGGTACTTAGCACCTGGAGTGTATCATGCGGCTTGGGTGTTAATCCGTCTAAGACGAAACTGGTACTCTTCACGAGGAAGTATAGGACTGAGGTCATGAGACTTCCGAGGCTAAATGGGACTGAACTTAAGTTCTCTTACAGCGCCAAGTATCTGGGCGTAATCCTGGACAGTAAACTGTAGTGGGGGCTGAACATCCAGACGAGGATGGAAAAGGCAATTGTTGCTATATATGCGTGCAGAGGTGCAATCGGCAAGAACTGGGGCATGGGCCCGAGGTGTGTCAATTGGATCTTTGAGGCTGTAGTAAAGCCGACTCTTTATTACGGTGTTGTCGTATGGTGGACTGCGCTGGACAAGGGCAGGTACCGTGCGATGCTTGAGAAGGTTCACAGACTGGTCGAATTGATGATCATAGGATCAATGCGCTCCACTCTTACCAGGGCGCTGTTTACTATGCTAAACTGGCTGCCGATGGAAATCACGGCCAGACATATGGCTCTTTGTTCGGCGATACGGTTGAACGCGGCACACAGCTGGTCGAACCGTGACTATGGACACTCCAGTATAATGGGATACTCGATTGTCCCTGAAGGAGTGGACTACTGCACTCCGGAGCCTTTCTTTGGCGCGAGGTATGCGACACATAGCGCACGAAAGTGCGCTGTCGGTTATGGGCACCTTCGATGAACCAGCCCTGGGGGTATACACTGATGGTTCAAGGAAGGGGGAAAGAGTTGGCGGAGGTTTCTACATAGAGGAACTGGGCGTTAAAGTTTCCTTTCGTCTGCCGGATGGATGTAGTGTCCTGCAGGCGGAAATCTCGGAAAGCGGTGTTTTCCTGTTTGGAGGATCTATCAAAAATACAACTAAGATTGCTTCTTCTCTTCATTAGGAAGACGAATTGGCTCAACGTTGCAGTGACGCCATCTGAATAACTGCTCTTCGGAATGGGCATTGGCGCTGGTTATCACAAAGGGACCGCTAAAGGACCCAAGTGAGCTGTCTCTCGATGGCTGCCCATGGAACCTAACCTAACCTACCAAACACAGGCTAACATTTTGCTACGCTCCTGTTTACGTGCTGCCAAACGCTTGCCAACTTGTGAAAACAAAAACACTAATATACAGCAACACATCCTAAGAGTAGTTTTAAACATAGGGTTGTATTATTGATTCCGTTCCACGATTGCAGAAATCAATTTTTGTGCGGAAGCAAAATTTGCAATTATTCATTCCGCTTGTGCGGCATCTTTCCGTTGTTGCGGTATCATTTCTACAATTGCGGCATTGCCATATTATTGATACCGCAATATAGATGATTTTCGCCATTTTCTTAAGTTAAAACAAGAAGCTAACAGAAGGAATGAAAAATGTAAGAAGAAATATGAAACTTTGAAAAAAAGAAATTTAGTTTCGTTATTTAAAAAAATTATGAAAGGAATAAAAGAGATAAATAAACAAATTGCAATTAGAATAAAATTAAATCAAGATTTTGCTTGTTTGGTACTGGGTCGACTGATCAAATCTATATGCAATTGATATTGCAAATGGTAGACACGTATATAAAGCAGTTAATGGATTTTCAGAACGAAAACAAGCAAAACAGCTATAATGAAAAGTTGGCACAAAAATTATTTATATTACAGTTACCAAGCTCAGGCTAACATTTTGCTACGCTCTTGTTTACGTGCCGCCAAGCGTTTGCCAACTTGTGAAAACAAAAACACTAATATACAGCAACACATCCTAATAGTATTTTTAAACATAGGGTGGTATTATTGATTCCGTTCTACGATTGCAAAAATCAATTTTTGTGCGGAAGCAAAATTTGCAATTATTCATTCCGCTTGTGCGGTATCTTTCCGTTGTTGCGGTATCATTTCTACCATGTTGGCATTGCCATATTTTGATACCGCAATATAGATGGTTTTCGCCATTTTCTTAAGTTACAACAAGAAGCTAACAGAAGGAATGAAAAATGTAAGAAGAAATATGAAACTTTGAAAAAAGGAAATTTAGTTTAGTTACTTAAAAAAAATTATGGAGGGAATAAAAGAGATAAATAAACAAATTGCAATTAGAATAATATTAAATCAAGATTTTGCTTGTAGTTTAATAAACAAAAGAAACAAAGATTTGCCATAGACTATAAAAGGTTTCGGCTCACCCTTTAAATATGCCAGTGTTTAACGCTGTTTTTTAGTAAAATTTTGATAACGCAAGTATGAAGCTTTCTTGTATTGTCTTTTGGTAACTCCCATCTGCAAAAAATCTCACACAAGCAGAAAGTAGAAGGGCCTCGTTGTCGACAACTTCCTGAACTTGCATTCTCTAGGTCAGAAAAAATATATTTAAATTCTGCCTTATTTTTATGAAGAAAGGAATTTTACAACATGAAATGAATTAAAATTTATCGATAATTTTTCATTCTGGACTGAGCTGGGATTTGAACACAGGTTTTCACGGACAGGTTGCCCTGACAAGTTTCGATTGTAACCACACAATCTCTTCAGAGTGGTTTGCCGTTTAACACTCGCCGCCATTGACGACGGATGACGTCAATAGTCAAACATCAATCTTTAAACAAAATGGTATTTAACCTTGGTTGATAGAAATTTGCTTTGAATGAATGATTACCTTTTTTAATTGACTTACATGTTCTTCCTTACTTCTGTTTTTCGTACTTTTTGTCAAGAATTCTTCTTGACATCCAAAGTACATTTTTTTGTTTTTCATGGTTTTGTCTTTCTTTTTCTTGTTGACCTTTTTCAGCACAACTTAAAGAACAAATGTAAACATATAGCTCGTGTCTTAGCTGTTAACAATAACACTGTGCAAGAAATTGACACTTTTTTTCATGACAAGCTAGGCACCTGGCGTTTTAACATAATTTGGGTACGCTGAATCAAGTGGTGCCCGCGGTTTTTTAAGATTGGCTCTGGTTTTCGCGATATACTGTTATTTCGAAAATGGAGGAGGTTGCACAACATATGTTCGCGTAACTCAAAAACGCTTTAGCTTATTGAAAAAAATTAAAAAACCGAAATTCCCCAAGAAAAGTAAAACTTCTTTCTAATATCCGCAGTCGTTTTAGAAACATAATTTTTTTAACAAAATTTCGAAATTTTTGTTTTTTAAAAATTCATAAAAAATTGGAAAATGCAGCAATGCTTCTAACGAGATTCCAAACAAAACAAGCCATAAATAATTAAAATCTGTTTGCAACTTTTGATTTTATTCACAAAAGTCGACATATTTTTAATTAACTTAAGAATTTCATAAAACGCAATATTTGTATGGGAGCACCCTAAGGGATGGAGATAAAGGCAAAGTATAATTTGAGTAAATATTAAGAACAAAAAACTAATGGAGGTCAGTCATACAGTTTACCCCCTAGGGGCGACTCCTGGACATTTATGGGACTTTTTCTTCAATATATTTCTAGTCTGCATTGAACATTTTGTATGGAAGCCCCCGTAAGGAATGGAGATAGCGGGTGGGTATGCTAGAAATAAATGATTGAGATGAAAAATAAAGTGGGGTTGGTCATACATTTGACCCATCTAGGGGCATCCTAGGCGCTGCAGGGGCCAAATCTAAGAATTTCATTAAACGCCCCATATTTCTGTGGGAGCCCCCCTAAGGGGTGGAGATATATGGCAAATATGTTTTAAGAAAATGTTAAGAAAAATAACCATTGGAGGTCGGTCATACATTTTATCCCCCTAGGAGTGAATCCTAGGCCTTAGAAACAAATGATTGGAATGAAAAATAAAGTTGCGCTGGTCATACATTTGGCCCGTCTAGCGGTATCTCAGGCGCTGCAGGTGCAAAATTTAAGGCTAGGGTTCTACGCTTGATGCGTGACGGTAGATACATTTAAGTAGCTGGTCAACCCGCTTCAACAGAATGAATTATTGAGGGAATATGTTCTGTTGGTATTTGGCTATCCGGAACAGGAATTTCATGAGAATGTGGCAACGGAAATCGAGCATATGCTGTTTCAGTATAATATATATAAGTCATTTTTCTCCTGTTCATACCCGCTGTATAATTTATGCACGCATAACACTCATCTGCAACATGAACTATGGGATCTCTCCAAATCATTGGAACACCAAATGGCATGGCGTCTCCATTTTTTCCCCACTTATTTAAAAGGTAAATGTAGTGTGTACACACTATTGATGGTACTTGTTTCAATAGTGATTTTACGGCGACATGGCATATTTTTATATTTCCCACACACATAACAAAAGTAATTAAACTTTTTATACGCCTCCATCTTAGATATTTCAATATAACTGATTAGATACAAGACTGTCAAAGGCTTTAAACTTCGCTAACCACTTTCGCAAGCACTTTCCATATGACAGTGAAGGGGTTGAGGAACTCTTATTTATACTGTAATTGATTTAATCAAAGAACCTGTCTAGACCTTCATGACCATGTTTTGTAAAAAAAACAAAACCAGGACGATTAATATGTATACCTGTTCCAGGTATAACAATAGAATATGTTGTTTAAGTTTTTTACAAGACTGATTAGTGCGGTTTTGACTGCACAATAAAAGACCGATTTGTGTGGTTTTGTAAGCACAATAAAATACAAAGATGTAAGCATTTATTACTTTATTTCATAACTCTAAGAATTTTTTAATCGGTAACTCTGGATTATCCAAAATTCCTACCGCAAAGTGAAAGTGTGGTAATAATACATGCATATTTCTTCGAAATAGCATACATTTGAATATTTGTTCTTTTATTTTATATTGTAAATGGCACAAAAAACGCATTTAAAAAATTTTACGTCAAAATGTCATTAAAAATAAATTTTCTGCATTGGCACATTCTTCATATATATGTACATAATGTTGAACAAAGAATTTACACTCAGGGGAAAAACAGGCTATATTTAAGCTAAACAGGCTTAAAACAAGCCGAAAACGTCATGAAAGTCTGTTTATATGGAAAATGCTAAAATCAAGATGAAAATCTTAATTTAAGAACGATAACTATAAAATTGATTCGTTCTATTTTTAAGAATAAAAATTTGATTTTAATATTTTTGCAATCTTGAAATAAGCTCAATGTAAACTTATTTTAAGTCTAATAGAAGATTGATTTAAGAATGCTAAATCTTATTTTAAGAGTGTTTCCTATTAATTTTGCACTTTTTAAGATTATAATGCTTTAGCCCACAACCCAGCAAACAAAATGAAAAATTAATATTATTTTGAGTTTATTAAAGTTTTATTATAAAAAAATTAAATAAGCAATTTGTACATTTTTATAATATCATATAAAAATAATTAAAAATAAACAAAATTTCATTTTTAAATTTATTATCTATCTATCTATGTACATATTTATATAAAATAGGATGTGTGTATGTATGTATGTAACGTATGGACTCCGAAACGGCTGGGCCGATTTTTATGAAATTTTCAGGGAATCTTCAGAATATTCAGGCGGGTGACACTGTGAAGTCTGATTTCTGATTTTCGGTCTGGGGGCGGAGGGGCGTGGCAAAATCCATAACTTGAGATCGGCTTGACCGATTTGAACGATTTTTTCTTTAAAATGATCGCCATGGTCCAACTTAGGTTTTTACGGAAAGAAAATTTTGCCCCGCCCACTTTTTTCTATTTACCTTAAATCAGAAAACGGCTCCATCGAGTTGACTAATTTTTCTTTCAAATGTTCGTATTAATCAACTTTAAGTTTTCATCGAAAGAAAATTTTGCCCCACCCACTTTTACGCCCACTTTTTTCGATTTACCAAAAATCAGAAAACGGTTGCATCGAGTTGACTAATTTTTCTTTCAAATGTTCGTATTAATCAACTTTAAGTTTTCATCGAAAGAAAAATTTACCACGCCTACTTTTACGTCCACTTTTTCTATTAAGCGCATAACTGGAGAACGGCTTGACCGATTTGGACGATTTTAGTTATGCAACGGAACCAGATTGACCATCAAAAACTGTTCACCAAATTTAATCGAGGCAACAATCATCGGTGACAGATTCAAAGGCGAAGACGTACTTATTCCACGAATTCCGATGATTTCCAATGATTTACCATTTGAATTCAAGCGGCTCCAATTCCCTTTGCGTGTTGCCTTTACTATTACCATCAACAAAGCACAAGGCCAATCATTGACTACTGCTGGCTTAATTTTGGAAAATTCATGTTTTTCACACGGCCAGTTGTATGTGGCTTGCTCCCGAGTTGGCACCCCAAACAATTTATACGTTTTTACACCAAATAAAAAAACAAAAACATTGTCTATCCGCTAGCCTTAAGATTAAGTAATCAATAAATATAATTTCCAATTTGCCTTAAATACATGTGTTTCTTTTTTCATTGAACCCATATCTACACCATATGTAAGTTATTCTGTAAAAAAACTTTATGATAGGTATTTCATGGATTTATATTTAAAGGCCGTAAATTTCGTATAAAGATCAATTTAAATCGTCTGGTAATACAACACTAATGTCAGCTAATAATATAAAAAAAATTTAAATAAATGAAATTCACATTTTTATATTTAGTCCTTATTATATATTCTTAAGTCTAATAAAGGCTTTGCTATTATTTATATAATATACATGTAAAGATGGGCTAGTAAAGTTACAAATATTTATAATGTGTACATATTCAGTTTCTGAACTTAGTCCAGTAGCCCGTTTCTGTATTTCTCGCATCGTAAAATTTCCCGCATGAAACAAGTGAATTATGACAAAAACAGTGCAACATGAAACAAAAAATGATTTTTCTCACATAAGTGTTTCTGTACTTTTACTTTGCGAGAATTATCTGTCATTTAAATAATTTTCCAGCAATTATTGGAAGGATGTGAGAACAAGTGTTTCTGTAACAATATTTTGCAAAAAGTTTCTCACAAGAACAGTCAAAATAAGTCATATTTGAAATTGATGCGAGAAAAAAAAATTTAAAAAAATGGAGCCCAAATTATGTATGTATGTACACAAGAATGTGTATTATTTTATTTTATTTTAAAAAAAAGAATTTAAATGATGAAAATAAGTATATAAAACACAATTGTTATAAGTATATTGTTATTAAAATTTTTTTAGCCCTTCATTGTTTGTTTTATGCAGGGCTGCCAGATAAATTTGTGAAAAAACGTCATTATCCTAAGAAAAAATAAAAAAATCGTCTATTTTTTTCGGAAAATTTAAAATTAATTTTGACGAATTTTGTTCGATTTTTATCATATAATCATAAATTTTTATCATATAAACACATAATCAAAAAAAAAACATTAAGTTCATGGGTAAAATACATATTTTATACATACATAAGCTTGAGGTCTATTAAAATAAAATTATTTATTTTATTTTCCTTTATCCGATAAGAGTTTAAAATTTCAGATTGTTATTTTTCCCTGCAGAAATCACACAAAGGAGTGACAAAATATCATATTGAAATAAAATAAACACTTTTGGACAAAGTAAAAGGCAAAAATTTCCTAAAGTGCATTGACTGAAAAATGGGGTAATAGTTTAATCTTTTGATCACACAAACAAATGTATTAAATAATCCAAGCAAATAAAAATTAAACAGTTTCCGTTCGAAATTTTGCTTTTGCCGATACATTTTTTAATCTGCCTTGTTTTTAAAGATATCGGTTTTCTGTGGTGCCTAATACACAAACATATAAAACTATTTAAAATTGTTTTATTTCAAAGACTGTATCGTCACTAGAAAAAAATCAGCAAATTTTCACTTTGCCAATTTTGGAAAAAAAATCGTCTAAATGTCGATAAATCTTTAAATCTGGCAGCCTTATTTTTATTATATATATTTCTTACGTTGACGTTTCGCTTGCATTTGACACTTAATTACTGGAAGTATTCCAGTTAAAACAGAATCTGTGTTGTCTGTTCTCGCATTTAAACCCAGAAACACTTTTTTCTCACAAATCGAGAAACGATGAAATTTTTTGTTTCACACTTAATATGAGAAAATTTGCTATGCGAGAAATACAGAAACGAGCTACAGTTTCAATTTCATATGACTGAAAATTATTGTTAAAACCTTTTACATAACTTCGATAGAACATAATATAAATATTTTCATTTTTGTCGAGGATCGATCGTCTGACGATCTCGATGACCATTTGATCGACCTCGATTAAGCAGCATCGGCCTCGGATAAGCTCCGTGTAAAAACGGCCTAGGCCGTACTGGCATGGCGCCAGGTTTTTCTCGGCAGTCATCGACTACATAAAACCCGAGCAGCAGCTTAAAATCCTAAAACCAACATATAAACAACAAAATTAAAACAAAAGAATAAATAGTGAACTAAAGTTTATTAAATTTTATAAGTTAAATAAATAAGAACAATTAAAACAAACACAAAGTGTAAACAAACAAGAACAATTTAAACAGACAGATCAATATAAACAAACAAGAACAATCACACGAACACAAGGTGAAACAAGCAAAATCAAACCAAACAAAAAAACACAATCTCTAAAACCAAACCGAAATACAAACACTGAATTAAAACTTAGCCGATCGTTGGCATTAATAAACTCTCTTTAATTAAACTCAATTGCATCGTCTGCTTCTTTACAAGAAACCTAATGCAAGTAAGTACATTCAATCCCTTTGAATTTAATTAATTGTCGCTGATATAAGACACCCCCCCCACTATTGTACCATCCACATATTTATTACATTTCGTGATAAATAATTTGAGTTGTCTACTTCGGTCACGCCAAGTAGATACAACAATTTTCCAATTTACGATTGGGAATGTTTATGGTCCTTTTGAATCCGTCAAGGAATCAGTTAATAAACTTATTTTAATTTCATTAAAATAACTTTATTAAGTTCAAATTTGTTTTCAACAAAGAAAAAAAATCATACAGTGTTAATATCTGCTACATATTGATTGACATACATACATACATATTTTATCAGTTTGAAATATTGTGTTGTTATTGGTATTAAATTTGGTGGTGGTTTTTTCTTTTACATTTGCTTTAAATCTCATTGGAATATCTCTTTATTATTCGCGCTGCTGCATTGCTATATAATTGTATGTGCCTACACACGTACATAAATAAAGAGAATTAAGCGTAAGAGAAAATAAAAATACCTTTGTACTTATTGTTGCACTGTGGTGTGGGTACCCTACACGTAATAAGTTAGTAATTTTAGTACTACGTTCTGTTTGTACGGGAGCGTATTTAAAGATACAAGGAAATAACAGATATCAGATTACCTTATTCTTTGATTTATCATTCCGTGCACCCTACACTTTAGAAGTTATTATTGGTACAACGTACGACTTGGTTATTATTTAAAAATAATTTACATAACAATCCATATTGTGTAATTGCTTTTTTGGGTAGTTGCTTACCGACGTAAACTATACACTTTATACATAATATTATCAGTTCGAGATCCTATTATTAAAGTAGGGAAGACGTGGAAAAATTTTAAACGAACGGTCAATTGTGAAGAATTGTTGATTTTGTAGAACAGTTTTATCGGCCAAATCAATTGCAGAAATGGGTTCTCAAATTTGTTCAAGATTCGTTCACGAATCGGATAATTTAATGGGGGTTTGCAGTAAATTTTCAAGTCTAGGCTGCGATGACTTAACGGAATCTCTTCTCGAGATAAAAATGCAAACCCTGGAAGAGGATTGGCAATCGCTTAAGCGGACATATGAGGGAGTGTATTTAGCCGATGATGGAGCTGTTGATAAAGACTTCAAGGAAAAGGCAAAGGCTAAATTTGAGCAATGTAGGGATAGCTATCAGCAAACAAAGGCTGAAATGACAGACTTTATTAAAGCTGCTAGGGCTGCTGATGAAAATGCTCAACGAGGATGTGGTCCGGCTCATTCCTCTGCAATTGATCCGTCTAGTTACTATCCCATGAACATTACATATGAAGCGCCAGATATGGGAGTTAGTGTTCCACCATGCGATGCACCAGATTTTCATGGGTCGTATGAGGAATGGCCTTCATTTAGGGACATGTTTAATGCTGTTTACATCAGCAAAGTTAGAATGCCAGATGTTCAAAAACTGCTATATCTAAGGAAAAAGGTAAAAGGTGAAGCAAGTTCGATAGTCAATAAATACCCATTGACTAATGATGGGTTTTCACTTGCTTGGGGAGCTTAACTAGCTCGCTATGAGAATAAACGGATCCTGGTTGATGTACAATTAAAATCCCTTTTCAACATTCCAGCCGCCAGAACGGAATCCGCTGAGGCGATTCATAAAATACAGACAACAATAAGTGATTGTCTAGCAATGTTAACGTCTCATGGCATAAAGGTTGATGACTGGGATCCGATTCTCATATACCTTTGCTCTTCTAAGTTACCTAGTGAAACATTGTCTCTTTGGGAGCAATCTCTTGCTTCAAACTCCATTTTGCCTTCATGGTCACAAATGGAGCAATTTTTGATTAAACGACATAGGGTTGTAGAGAGGGTAGTTGGTATCACCAAAGATGTTAGTAGATTAGCCTTTGATGATAACACAACATCTAGACCAAGAAATATGAATAAAAACCTACAGGCACAACAGTGCAAGTTGTGTGAGAAAAATCATTATTTAAGATTTTGTCAAAAATTCTCTAGTTTTTCTCCCAAGCAACGAAATGATTTTGTCTCGCAAAATCAAATATGCTCTAATTGTTTGTCGCCAGCTCACAAAGTCACTGAATGCACAAGCAATAATAGGTGTAATCAGTGTGGTAATAAGCATCATAGTATGCTTCATTTAAATAAAAATGTAAACACTACTGGTCAAAAGAAATCAAATAAGGATTCATTAATAAAGTCTTTTCATGCTGAGCCAATAAGTATTGAAAGTGAACAAGGGGTGGAAGATTCTGATCTCTCAGATACACCGTGTTGTTCCCAATCGCTTAAAAAGTCATTTAATACGCAAACACATTTGACGATTAATCAGGACGAAATTTTACTACCAACAGCTCTTGTTCAAATTCTGCATTGTGGTGAGCCATTCACTGTTAGAGCCCTAATAGATTCTGGATCAAAAAGATCATTCTTAACTAGTAGAATTAGTAAAAGATTGGGTTTAAAGACTGAGGATGCGAATTTTGAAATTTGCGGTTTAGGTGGTACAGTTGTTGCAAATTCAAATCAGGTGAGCACAGTCACTTTATATAACAAAAGGCACAATTTTAAGCTGGACACATGTGTCATAATAGTGCCCAATTTGACAAACTTAATGCCAAACTCCTCAATAACCGTTTCTAGTCTGTCCGAGATAGATAACCTAAATTTGGCAGATCCTAATTTCTTAGTATCGGCTCAAATTGATATGCTCTTAGGTAGCGATATAATTCCTCATATCGCAATGGATGGGTTGAAGAAGAATATTTTAGGGAATTTGATAGCTCAGAATTCTATTTATGGCTGGTATATTTATGGCCCATTAAAATTGCATACCATTTCGCTGACGGCTAGTTTGAGCAGTGAGAAGGAATCGGAGGATATGTGCTCGATTCTAAGAAAATTTTGGGAAATGGAGGAAGTCCCTCAACCGAATGCTCATTCGGAAGCAGATTTCTTCTGTGAGGAACTTTATAGGAAAACCACGTATCGTGAGGATGATGGAAGATATGTTGTTAAACTTCCGTTTAAGGCCGAATTTCCAGGCTCGATGTATTTACAATCGTCACGATATATTGCTCAGCAACAGTATCTACATACTGAGAAAAGGCTTAAAACCCATAATATGCTTCTGACCATGTATAATAATGTCTTAGATGAATATATTGATCTTGGTCACATGAAAAGATCTAGTCATAGAGAAATTTGTTCGGATGGAAAGTACTTTTCGTATTATCTACCACATCATGCTGTTTTTCGGCCGGAAAGTGCTTCAACAAAAATTCGTGTTGTATTTAATGGTTCACGAAAAACCAAAAGTTCCTTTTCGTTAAACGACGTGCTCCACGTCGGGCCCACGTTGCAATCCGATTTAATGACAATAATTTTAAACTGGCGATTTTACAAATACGTATTCAATGGAGACATTGAGAAAATGTATCGTCAAATATTGGTACATGAATCTGATCGCCAATATCAGAGAATTCTATATCGAAAAAATCCTTCAGGTCCAATTGAAGATTTTGAGTTGGCAACTGTTACCTTTGGTATTGGATGTGCACCTTATTTAGCAATAAGAACCCTTCTACAATTAGCATCTGAATCTGAAAAAGATAGCCCTATATCTTCTCGAATTCTTAGAAAGGAAACTTATGTTGATGATGTATTGACGGGGGGTCATTCCCTATCTTCTGCGGTTGAGTCACAACAACAACTTATTAAGACTTTAAAGTCTGCGGGGTTCCCGCTGAAAAAAATCACGGCAAACCATCCCGACTTGTTGTCTCAGATTACGTCTGAAGACCTTCTAAATTCTGAATTCTTGAAATTTTATGATTCAAGCTCAACAAAAACTTTGGGAATAAAATGGAATGCCATAAGCGATTCCTTTTCTTATAAAGTACAACCATTCCAAAGGAATTCAATAGTAACAAAGAGGCAGATTCTTTCTACTGTTGCGAAACTTTTTGACCCCGCAGGATGGCTTACGCCAGTTATAATTCAAGCTAAAATCCTTTTACAGGAATTGTGGCAAGACGGGGTAGGATGGGATGAAAAGGTTAAACCACAGTTTCTTTTAAAGTGGAATAATTTCATTGAAGGTTTCCCGGATATTGAAACTATTAATATCCCTCGATGGATTAATTATCATCCACAGAATAAAATTGAAATACATGGATTTTGTGACGCATCTGAACAGGCTTATTGCGCCACCTTATATGTTGTATCAGACACTACTGGTGGCAGGAAGTCCCATTTGTTGGTCGCTAAAAGTAAAGTTGCTCCGCTGCAACGTATCAGTCTACCTCGCCTTGAATTATGTGGAGCGCTCTTGCTTTCTAAACTGATAAGCCATACTCTTGCCAAGTTACCTATATCGAATAATTCATTGCATTTATGGTCTGATTCAACAATTGTAATTGCATGGTTACTTAAGCCTCCATCTGTCTGGAAAACTTATGTGGCCAACCGAACGGCTCAAATCATTGAAAATGTTGGTAACACTAAGTGGAATCACGTTCCGACCAGTCAGAATCCCGCTGATCTGGGCACACGGGGTTGTAAGCCACAGGATCTGATTAAAAACCCTCTATGGTGGCATGGGCCAATGTGGCTCTTGAGCTCTCAGGACCATTGGCCAAAAAGTATGCCTACCGTAGATGTTCTTCCCGAACAAAGAAAAGTAGAAAACTGTTTTTCGATAGCAGTTGACCAAAGCTTTGTCGATAGATTCTCATCTTATCCTCGGGCGTTAGCTGTTACAGCATATATTTTACGGTTCTTAAATGCTGCTAGAAAACCACACTTAAGGGGCAAGCCATTCAATCCAAGTTTAAGTTACACTGAACTTGACGATGCGAAAATTCGTCTTATTAAAATAACTCAACAGAGTTACTATTCTAATGAGTATGATGACCTATCTGACTCAAGAGCGATTTCAAAAAAGAGTTCTCTTCTAACCTTAAATCCATTCCTGGATTCTAACGGAGTATTACGAGTTAACGGTCGACTCGCAAACTCACCTTTACCATACGATGAAAGGTTTCCTATCATACTACCACACTCATCACAGCTTTGTAAAATATTCCTAGATTTTACTCACAGCACACTACTGCATGCAGATATTGCTTTAATGATGAATGCTGTTCGTAGTACCTTTTATATCCCTGGGCTGAAAAGGGCAGTCAAAAGGTGTGTTCATCACTGCTTAACTTGTACACGATACAAACAGCAAGTCAAGTCTCAAATAATGGCCGCATTGCCTAAGGAAAGATCATCATTTTCATTACCCTTTACATATACTGGTCTCGATTTTGCTGGTCCATTTCAGATAAAATCTGGAAACTTGCGAAACTCTCCATATATGAAAGGATATGTCTGTGTGTTTGTATGTTTTTGCACAAAATCGATACACCTGGAAGCCTGTTCCAGTTTATCCACAGACGCATTCCTGGCAGCATTTGCAAGATTTATCGGAAGAAGAGGCCTTCCGAAGCGAGTTATGTCCGATAACGGTACAAATTTCCTTGGGGCTAGCCGGTCCTTTTTAAAAGAGTATTCCTTGTTCTTAAAGCGATCAGAGCAGGAAGTTTCTAAAAAATATGCGATTCATGGCTTTGAATGGAGATTCATACCGCCCAGTGCTCCCCACATGGGTGGTCTCTGGGAAGCTGGAGTTAAAAGTTTTAAATTACATTTCCGAAAAATGGCTGGAAATCAGAAATTTACGTTTGAAGAGTTTTCAACTCTTTTAGCTCGCATCGAGAGTGTTCTTAACTCCAGGCCAATTTCTCCAATGTCTGAAGACCCAGAAGATTTACAATCTTTGACCCCAGGACACTTCCTGCGGGGAGGGCCCCTACTGTTCGCTCCGGAACTTCCAGCAGGTAACATATCCCTGATTAACCGATGGGAGCGCCTAAAGGTTTTCCACCATCGTTTCAGTCAACGATGGAAGACTGAGTACCTTCACGAGCTTCACAAGCGTTATAAGTGGAAACACCCTAAACGGGATTTACAAATTGGTGATTTCGTCATCGTTAAAGACGAACTTCTTCCGCCATGTGAATGGAAAATGGGTAGAGTTGAAGCGGTTCACACGGGAGCCGATAAGCATGTTCGCGTAGCTAATGTGCGAACAGCCTCTGGCACTATTACCAGGCCAATAGTTAAACTGTGCATACTTCCGGTGTGTGAGGTGTCGGTAGATTGACTACAGTTATGTTCGTTATACGTGCTGTTTAAACCGTTCAAATATCTGTTTGAGTGCCCAATTCTGCTGTTCTGTTTTTCTTTTATCTCCTTCTTACAGATGGACCCCATGCAATCATCCGAATTGTGTCTGGTATGCTTCCGCTATCACCCCCTTCGCTATTGCAAGCAGTTTAAGCGAATGACGATTAAACAGCGACAATATATCGTTCGAGTACATCGTTACTGTGGTAATTGCTTTGCTCGAACGCATCTACTTGGAGGATGTACTTCGATGGGGGCGTGCCAATACTGTGGCGATCTTCATCACTCCATGCTGCACCCAGAGCAAGCAGTACGACCACGTGTGGAAAACCGACCCCAAGTTCAACGGAGTAGCCCACCATCACTACCTCCACGTCGGCATACCACCCAACCAACCCGTCAGCGTCGTGACCCACAAGCGCTACCACCACGTCAGCGGCGTTCAGTAAAACAAACGTCACAGCAACCAACGCGTCAGAGACGCCAGCAGCAACCTCAACGACGCCCGCAACAACAACGCCAACGTCAGCAACACCAGCAACGGCAACAACAACAACCATCTGCACAAATTAGCCGACGACGTCGTCAGAATAATGGAGCCGATGCTGCACCAGATGCACAAAGATTGGTCCGACAAATACGAACCGCCCTAAACCAGCTGACTAGCACTTTCAACATTGCACCAGTGCAAGAGGGGCGCCATGTCGAGGATCGATCGTCTGACGATCTCGATGACCATTTGATCGACCTCGATTAAGCAGCATCGGCCTCGGATAAGCTCCGTGTAAAAACGGCCTAGGCCGTACTGGCATGGCGCACAGTGGGATTTTTTGTGCAATAAGTCATTTTTTCGACACATAAAATTTAAAAATGTAATGATGCAGTTTTGTAGAAAATTGATTCAGTATGAAGAATCCATAAACAGTATTCCAAAAAAACGTTTATTTGTCTTTGAAATAATGAAGTAAAGTCACATGTAAATTTTGGTCCAAAATATTGAAAACTGTTTACGCACTTCTAAAGTGTTTGTACGTAAGATAATTTTATTGCTCTGATTTAAATAGTAATTTTCTTCAAATATAGCCTTTTCTGCGTATTTAAAAAAAAAAATTATAAAATTCGCTCATATGGTTTAAAAGATATGATAGAATAAAATTTGTTCTATAATGTGCCGTGATTTCAAACTTCCTTGGAAAAAAAAAAGGTTGCTCGGTCGTGCTCGGTGCTCTCGCTATAATAAAATGAAAGGTAAGACTCCATACTATCATTTAAAGAAAAAAAAAATTTAAATAATTAATAATCTTTTATAAAATCATAAAATTGGTTTCCGATTTCATTAAATTTTTAATTTTAAAAAATTACAAAAATATATTGCATAATTTTAGGCACGTGCGTTATAATGACATTAAGTTACAACAATAACTTATTTAGAATAGATTAAAAACAAAACCATATGATTTAACAACAATAAAAATAAAACAATTTGTGAAAATATCGAAGTGGAAAAGATATTATTAAAATGAGTTTATTTTCTGTGTTATATAGTGAACTGAGTTACGAACTCATTAATTGCAATGCAAGTTTGGAATTAATAACCGATTTCATTACATCAAAAAATGCAATGCTTCAGGATGAAGAAATCGGTATAGTGAAAATTCAATTCAAAATAGGTTTCTTGGTCATTTCAAAAAACGGTGGCAAGAATCGTATAAACTAAAATCCCATTTTTTTTAAAAAAATGAAGATTGGTTAAAAAGTACGTTTAAAGAGTTATACAAATTTATATGTGTAAATGATTTTTCCTATTGTGTTTTTAGATGTATTTGAAGTATCACTTAATAGCGAGCCTAGTTGTTCAACTAAACTAGGAAGGCCAGCAAAAGATTTCGAAGATTGTCAAGTTCGCACAAAGAGGTTCAAGGCAGCTGAATTAGCTTCAAAATATTCACAAGAACATTTGAATATGGCAAGTAAAGTGATAGGTGGAAATATACCAACTCGGTATGTCTTAGCAATGATGATGGGTGCAGAGCTTACAAAGAGTCAGTATGAAGCCATCAAAAGTTTTCTCAAAAATGAAGGACACGATATTTTGCCACCATATGCAAACGTAAGAGAAGAAAAAAGGCATTGCTATCCAGATGAAATTGAAATATCTGAAAAAGCTGCGTCTGTTTCCTTGCAAAGTTTAATGGATCATACGTTAAGCCGATTATTTCAAACTTTTCCGGATGAAGAATTAAATGGTATGACGGATAAATTAGAGTTTACATGTAAGTGGGGTTGCGATGGTTCCTCTGGACATGTTGAGTATAATCAGAGTTTAGCAGCTGATGTAAGCGATAAAACTTTGTTACTGGCATGTATGGTTCCGTTAAGTCTACAGACAATTTCTCAAGACGAATGTTGGCGAAATAAAAGTCCGTCATCAACAAGATTCTGCCGTCCTATCTCCTTTGAATTTACCAAAGAAACAAAAGAAAAAGTGCTAAGCCTTGTTGAAAAAATTAATTTAGAAATTTCTGCTTTGAAAAATACCGAAGTTGTAGTATGCGGAAAGCAATTTTCGATCAAGCATAATTTCGTGTTTACAATGTTAGATGGCAAGACAGCTCAAACTGTTACAGGTACATCTTCAGCAGCTGTTTGTTACATTTGCAAAGCAAAACCAACTGAAATGAATAATCTTAAATTAGTTTCAAGCAAAGCTATTGATAGTGAAGCAATCAAAATGGGCGTTTCCTCCTTACATGCTCGCATAAAATTTATGGAGTGCATACTTCATATCGCCTACAACAAACCATTTGAAAAATGGTCCGCGCTCAAGGACGAACACAAAAGTCTTAAACTGGAAAACAAACTTCGAATTCAGAAGGCCTTAAAGGAACAGATGGGTATACGAGTGGATGTAGTTCAACAAGGAACTGGGTCTACTAACGATGGAAATACGTCCAGGCGTTTCTTTTCTAATCCCGCACTTGTTGCCGATGTGACTGGTGTAGAGCAGCAACTAATTGATCGATTTCGCATTATACTACAAATTATAACTTGTGGCAAAAAAGTTAATTCCTTGAAGTTCAAGAATTTTGCTCAAGATACAGCAAAACTTTTTGTTGAAAAATATAGTTGGTATTATATGCCAGTAACAGTACACAAAATACTAATACACGGAAAGGATATCATGGATGCGGCAATACTTCCTATTGGCATGCTTTCTGAAGAAGCCGAAGAAGCCAGAAATAAAGATTATAGAAATTATAGATTAAGGTTCTCCAGAAAATGTGATAGAGTTGCAACAAATACAGATGTTTTTCATCGACTTCTAGTATCGTCAGATCCTTTTATAAGTAGCATTAGATGTCAACCCCGTAAACAGGTTATGTAACTTGATGATATAGTTACAGAAATGATAGATGATGAATAAAAGTCTATATTTAAATGCATGTATTGAAATTTATTTATAAAATAATTAGTTTTGGTAATGAAACAAAAAGTTGTGGGAAAAAATATAATATGGATTATATGGGCGGTGGGTAGTGGGCGTGGCCAATTTTGATGAAACTTTATTTTTTTCTTAATTAAGCTAACCAAAGGCTCTGTGCCAAATTTCAAAAACTTTGGGCCAAAAATTAATTTTAGGTTCTATGGGCGGTGAATAGTGGGCGTGGCCAATTTTGATGAAACTTTATTTTTTTCTTAATTAAGCTAACCAAAGGCTATGTGCCAAATTTCAAAAACTTTGGGCCAAAAATTAATTTTGGGTTCTATGGGCGATGGGTAGTGGGCGTGGCCAATTTTGATGAAACTTTATTTTTTTCTTAATTAAGCTAACCAAAGGCTCTGTGCCAAATTTCAAAAACTTTGGGACAAAAATTAATTTTAGGTTCTATGGGCGGTGAATAGTGGGCGTGGCCAATTTTGATGAAACTTTATTTTTTTCTTAATTAAGCTAACCAAAGGCTCTGTGCCAAATTTCAAAAACTTTGGGCCAAAAATTAATTTTGGGTTCTATGGGCGGTGGGTAGTGGGCGTGGCCAATTTTGATGAAACTTTATTTTTTTCTTAATTAAGCTAACCAAAGGCTCTGTGCCAAATTTCAACATTCTACGAGCACTCCTTATATTTTATGCCAAACATTGTATGAACAAATCCCTCTGTGTGGCGCCAGGTTTTTCTCGGCAGTCATCGACTACATAAAACCCGAGCAGCAGCTTAAAATCCTAAAACCAACATATAAACAACAAAATTAAAACAAAAGAATAAATAGTGAACTAAAGTTTATTAAATTTTATAAGTTAAATAAATAAGAACAATTAAAACAAACACAAAGTGTAAACAAACAAGAACAATTTAAACAGACAGATCAATATAAACAAACAAGAACAATCACACGAACACAAGGTGAAACAAGCAAAATCAAACCAAACAAAAAAACACAATCTCTAAAACCAAACCGAAATACAAACACTGAATTAAAACTTAGCCGATCGTTGGCATTAATAAACTCTCTTTAATTAAACTCAATTGCATCGTCTGCTTCTTTACAAGAAACCTAATGCAAGTAAGTACATTCAATCCCTTTGAATTTAATTAATTGTCGCTGATATAAGACACCCCCCCCACTATTGTACCATCCACATATTTATTACATTTCGTGATAAATAATTTGAGTTGTCTACTTCGGTCACGCCAAGTAGATACAACAATTTTCCAATTTACGAAAAAAAAAACATTAAGTTCATGGGTAAAATACATATTTTATACATACATAAGCTTGAGGTCTATTAAAATAAAATTATTTATTTTATTTTCCTTTATCCGATAAGAGTTTAAAATTTCAGATTGTTATTTTTCCCTGCAGAAATCACACAAAGGTGTGACAAAATATCATATTGAAATAAAATAAACACTTTTGGACAAAGTAAAAGGCAAAAATTTCCTAAAGTGCATTGACTGAAAAATGGGGTAATAGTTTAATCTTTTGATCACACAAACAAATGTATTAAATAATCCAAGCAAATAAAAATTAAACAGTTTCCGTTCGAAATTTTGCTTTTGCCGATACATTTTTTAATCTGCCTTGTTTTTAAAGATATCGGTTTTCTGTGGTGCCTAATACACAAACATATAAAACTATTTAAAATTGTTTTATTTCAAAGACTGTATCGTCACTAGAAAAAAATCAGCAAATTTTCACTTTGCCAATTTTGGAAAAAAAATCGTCTAAATGTCGATAAATCTTTAAATCTGGCAGCCTTATTTTTATTATATATATTTCTTACGTTGACGTTTCGCTTGCATTTGACACTTAATTACTGGAAGTATTCCAGTTAAAACAGAATCTGTGTTGTCTGTTCTCGCATTTAAACCCAGAAACACTTTTTTCTCACAAATCGAGAAACGATGAAATTTTTTGTTTCACACTTAATATGAGAAAATTTGCTATGCGAGAAATACAGAAACGAGCTACAGTTTCAATTTCATATGACTGAAAATTATTGTTAAAACCTTTTACATAACTTCGATAGAACATAATATAAATATTTTCATTTTGATACAAAAAAGCTTTTATTTTAAAGAGTTGAAGTGTGTTTTCCTTAATAGGTAAGAAATAATTAGTTTTGTAAAGTGTACTCTTATAAGTTAATTCTTCAATCATTTTCACACTGGTAAATCTATACCTGATGTACCAATTATTCTAGTAAAAAAATCATATTGACTTAAATTAACAATTTTTAAAGATTTATAACTTAAAACAGGTTCTAATGAGTTCTCATGGTCTAACAAAAAACTTGAAAATTTTATTGCTGATTTTATTTTTATTGCTAACGAGCGAGGAGGATTTACTCTGGAGGTAATATTATTAAAATAGATCTTTACTTCTTTATGCTTCACCTCAAAACGCATGCTCCATACATATTTCAATGGACCACATTTCTTTATTGCCGTAGCATAGTGAACGAGAAAATGGTGGTTTGGCTTGAGTGGCCCATAAAGCTCCGTATAAATTGTGTGATGTTTTTTTAACTAAATGTTGAAAATGATTTAATTCTTCATAGTGATATGTTGATTTTAACAAAAAATCAATAATTTCTAATAAGATTATAAAAAGTTCCCAATTTTTGTTACCAATAGGAATAAGATCGCCTATTATCAGTGGCAGAAAATTAATAAAACATTCAATTTCGCTAGCAGTCATTCTTAAGTTAAATGTCTTTAGTCTCGCAATATATAAAGGTCCGTTACTATTATGATAATTTCCTTTAATTGGATGCTGTTTTTCCAAATGTATTCGAAAGTAGGTATGTAAAATTAGTAAAAGTTTGATTGCATTGATTTTGTATACATTTAAGTTTTAAAAGCTTTGTGCATTTAAGTGGTCATCTTTGAAATGACGAAAAATTTTCGTAAGCACTCAAAGCAAATATACATTTTAAAATAAATAATTAGTTGTTAATGATGAAGTTAAAAAGACAGGTTATATTTGCAGATTTAATATCAAATGAAGTATTAATTGCAAAAAGAAAATTGTTGTATAAAAAGCCATAGCAACTGGCACGCATCAGGATATTTTAAATTAAACACTTGGAACATTTTAAGGCACACGTCTAAACTTTCGAGATATGAATTAAATTTATATAGTCTTGTCAAAATATACATAGAAACCCTTGATGTTGGTATCCGATAACCCTTCTAATAAAATGAAGTGATGTACCGTCATTCTAGCTGAATAGTATTTGGTGAGTATTTCATCGATTTTTTGTTGGTAATTATTAATGGATGTTAGTCTCAAAGAAAAACTTTCTTCTGCAACCACTAAAGTTGCCTGTTTGTTAAGTTTCCCTGAGTCATTCTTTAATCGAGTTGGAGAAGGAAGCACTGCGTTAAGGAGTATGGTTAGTATATAATCCTGAGCATCGAAACAAACAAATTATTATTAATACATATAATATACATACATGTACTCATATGTCGATTGATCATCTAAAATAATACTTCAATACTAACATGAGTAAAGTCTTACCTCTGTTAGCAGTTAACTTAGCGTTAGAAAATTGTTGCCTACGAATCTTAAAAGTTGATTTCCATTTATCACGGACTTCATTCCAATCAGAGCAATCCCTGCTGAAATATGTTTTCTGTCAGTTTAATGAAAGCGTCCACTGTTATTACGTAATGTTTCAGTGGAAGAAGCTGTATCAGTATAACTTTCCATAGATTTGAGTTTATGTTTTTTAGATCTTCTATTTTTGTATTTAGCGTAAAGTTTACCGCTTGGATTTTTGCGTTCATGTCTAGGTATAAAATAGTACTCCTTTTGGAAAGTAAAGAACAATTTTACGATGCATTTAGTGTACGAATTTAAAATATGAGTTACCTCAACAAATTTTTCATTTGGGAAAATATTCACAATGTCCTTAATTAGCACACTATGATGTTTATCAAATCATTCCTGTATTCGTTTGTCAAGTTTTGGTTTTGCTTGTAAAACTCTTGGATATTTTTTTCACTTTATGTTTTATTTAGATGAACACTTAAATCTTAATTCAGCTACTTTCCACACATTGATAAATTTGTGGATGAAAAGTTTAAGGAAGTGTTTTTTGGACGTTGCACAGTTTTTAGCCAGACCTCCACTTTCGATGGCATGGATAGAGTTTCATCATCTGTTCCAAACTATTAAAAAAAAACATTAAACATTTTTATGTTTAAATTTGTGTTACGCTTTTGGATGTTTGATGATAATCTAACTCAATCTCTAGAACGATAAGACATTTTATGCGAAGCCACCATAAGCCAACGCACTAACACACGCACACAAATGGTCATTACTAGCAGTAAATAAACGGATGTTTATACAGTATCTCAAGTAACGAAGTATGGGATGATAGAAGGTTCTTTACTTAAAAGAATTCTTTGTTTATATTAACTATAAACAAAGACGGTCTTAAACTTATTCATTGAATAAGTTGCCTTTATAGTCTTTTAGTTACTTACGATTTATGGATACGTAAGCAGAATATGTTTATAAGCACATGCAGAATAAGTACTTTTGAGATGGTACGATATTCGTCTCATATTCCATAAAATGACAATTCTATTGTAAACATACATACTTTAGAACTGGTATGTACATTCTGGGAATCATGTGATTAATACAATACACACATACTGTTAGTAGAACATGTATGTTTGTGAGATATATTTATGTATATAAATATAAATAAAACATAAATAAGCTTTTGGCTTAACACTTCCAACCCCAAGAGGAATGATACCTCGTGTGTCATTCATATGTGTGCATCATGCAGTTATACTTTAATAATCATATACACATGTAAATATATATATATATGCTCATTAGGTTTTGGCTTCGAAGAAAATGTTACCAGGAAGAGTGAATTTTAATTTTTATTGATAAAAAATATATGTTTCAATTATAATGTGCTTAAATTAAAAATATTATGAAATTACATAAGTGGCTTAAGATTACAAGTGGATAATAAAAATCTTACAAATTTTCTCTTATTTCTAAAAATCATATTTATATTTACTGAACCTTTTAGAAGGTTGTTCTTCAACTTTTTCCCTTTTTATTTCAATATGTTTATTTTCTATTGGATTTGTTAGTTGTTGTTCTTTTTTATAATAAACCACATGTCTGGTTATATTTTCTGAATTCTTATTAAAACAATTTTTAAAGATACTTAAGTTCAAGTTCCCTTTAACAATTTTTATAAATTCAACATTTTTCATTTTTCGAATTTATTCTATGAGTTAAATTTCAGTTATGTATTTTATAAAGCTTTTTGTAATAGCTCTATTCCTTAAATTTTTATTTTTAGAAATTACTTTATAAATTCGAAAAATGAAAAATGTTGAATATAATAAAGTTGCTTATGAAAAAGAAATAATTCCCAATATCTAATTTTTATAAATATTACAATTACAAAGATGCTTACAAATACTCCTAATATGCTCCATATAGTTTTATCGTTTTTTAGAGGCAATTTTTCCAAAGTTTTTTCTAAATAAGTTTTTTCGTTATTAATTTCAATACTAATGTCTTCGATTTCTTTCATGTTATTACTACGTAGTTTATACATTGGTTCTATATATTCAATATCATTTAATTTTACATTTATGCAACAATCATCAATATAAGGGTGATAAACGTCGTTATTTTTCTTTTCAGTTAAGTTATTATTTATTGTTATTTTGAAGTCTAACGTAGAAAATGTACAGTTATTCTCCACGTTAAACATTCCAACACCTTTCAGTGAATCCTTTTCGATTAACTTATTTTTACAATTATAAGAATATTTTGTATTATCAGATATGGCAAATAAATATCTGTTATCATATAATTTTATATACATTTCAAGATAATATGGAATATGTTTAGCTTTACAAATTTTATTCCCTCTTTTCATGAAGGTATTTAGAATACAATTATTCAGAGTAACCGTTGATTCCAGAATCATATCAGTCACAATATAAAAATTCTCAATTTTAATTAAACTTTCTTCTTTTACATTTAAATCAGAGAAATATTCTTTATCTTCCGATATAGTGAAATATTCACTTTCTTTTTCAAAAATAATTTGTTTTTTGTCATCTAAAATAGGTATTGGTATTACCCTGAAAGTGTCATAGGTTTCATTTTTAACAAATGGAATTGATATTATTACAATTAAATTTTTATTTTTCTCATAGCATTTTACATTTATATTCTTAATTATCTGATTATATGTATCAATTCTAGGTACATAAATTAAATTATTTTCGTATTTACTTGATTGTAGGATACTTATAAATTTCTCTGGTGCAATTATCATTGGATGTATTTGGTTAATTTTCAAAAACAAAATTGCATCAATTATTTTATCTAGTTCTCCTTCGAGTTCTATACAACTAGCTATTATTTTTAATTCAATTTCCTCTAGATGTTCCAGAGTTACTTCTTTTTTATTCAAATCATTAATAATATATATCATAGTATTCAATTTTTCACCGAAAGCAATTGTTTTATTATTCAAATTTTCAAAATTCGTTTTCATATTAATATTTTGGTCATTTAATGTTTTAATTAATTTTATTTCTTCTTTCAACCCGTTCTTTATAAATTCTTCATTATTTTTCATTACTGTGAATGCTTTATCATAGAATTCAGCATCTTCATTATCCATAATACCGAATAGTGCTTTTAAACCCGATCCTACTACATTAATAAGACCTCTTTTATTTCTTGTATTCTCGTATGTTTTTATACCCAACATATTATGTATAATCTTCAGCTTTTCCTTTCCATTTTCGTGATATCTTTTACCTAAGTGGAAGATATTTTCGCAATTGGAAAATAAGTTTTTACATTCGAATTCGATCTCTTTAGTTTTCTTTTCAATTAAATTTACTTTTACTTCAAGTGTTGTCAGATTTATATTCGTCATGATATTAACATATCCATCTATAATTTTAGTTTTACCCAAATGGTAGAAATAGAATCCACCGTATCCATTCATCTCTTCGATATTCATTCCCAGCACCAATGGTACCAAAAGACTATAAGAAATACAACGTTTTATTAGTGTAGTTCAAATCAAACACTGTAACATTAAGACTATTCTAATTTTTTAAGCAATATTAATTTTAAGTTTTATTTGGAATTTTCGTAAAACTTTTTAACGAGATTTCTTGGCACTCTCCTTAATCTATTCTTATTTTTTATTGTCACGTTAGTTTTTGAACTCTTTATTACTCTAAATGGTCCTAGGTAGGTATTTTGCAATTTTTTATTTACTGACAAATTTTTTATTAATATTTTATCCCCTACTTTTATTTCGATATCCTCCCCTCTTACCCCTTTTCTGTCATATATTTCTTTAGATTTTTCTTTAGCTTTCATTAAATTTTTAGTAACTTGCTCTTCTATGTTTCTGATATTATTCGATATTCTTTTTGCGTAATCATGTACTGTTTCTTTTTTTTTTTCTTTCATTATTTATTTATTGAATCTTCATATATTAAATATGAACTAACAATAATTAATCAAATCTTATCCTAATATTTGCTTTATGTCCTGCCAGTGCCAAACACAAAAGATTTAGTCATCACGGTTTCTGTTTACATATATAGGTGTTTATCGCTCATCTGATTGGGTGAGTGCTGCAGTGTCTCTTCTTCTTAAGCGAGTGTGGCCGCCATAATTTAAAATATTTCTAGCTAATGGATTTGGGTGCAGTTCCAGCCTTTTTAAATATTTTACTGCATATTTCGTTATCATAGTTTTTACTAATGGCACATTGAGATCCTTGTGGATATTTGAGTTTTTGACGTACCAGGGAGCGGCTGTGATTATTCGAAGAAGTTTATTTTGGCGCCTTTGAATTTTTTCGATGTTAGAAGCCGAGGCAGTGCCCCATAACTGAATACCGTAGCACCAAATTGGCTTTAAGATAGAGTTGTAGAGTAGAAGTTTGCAATCGAGACTAAGAACAGAATTTCTTCCAATGAGCCAATTAATTTGAATTGCTTTTAGTTTCATTTGAGTTAATTTCGCTTCTATATGCCATTTCCACGTTAAACGCCGATCTAGATGTATACCGAGGTATTTTACATGCGAGTGTTGGGGTATTATTTGATTATTTATTTTAATAGGGGGGCATGTTTCCCGACGCAATGTGAATGTTATATGTGCGCATTTTTGCTCATTGATCTTTATCCTCCATTTTTTTAACCACCTTTCTAGTTCAAATATATGATTCTGTAGATAACGAGATGCTTCTTGACAGTTTGCGTGTACGCTTAGAAAAGCTGTGTCGTCCGCAAATGTTGAGGTATGGGTGTAGCTGTTTGTTGGCAAGTCCGAAGTATAAATTAAGTATAATAGAGGGCCCAGGATGCTGCCTTGTGGGACTCCAGCGCTAATTGGCTGTGGAGGACTTAAAAATTCGCCTTCTTTTATAATAAATTGACGACCGACTAAGTAGCTTTGTAACAGCTTGTGTATATTTGCTGGTAAGTTTTGCTGCAATTTCAGTAGTAAACCTTCATGCCAGACTTTATCAAAAGCTTGAGACACATCGATGAAGAGTGCTGAGCAATATTTTTTTTCTTCAAAGGCTTTTCTTATGACATTTACTATTCGATGAGTTTGTTCAATTGTGCTGTGTTTTCTTCTAAAACCGAATTGATGATTGGGAATACATCTGTTACCATTTAAAATCGGCGTTAATTTAGACACTAGAAGTTTCTCAAAAAGCTTTGATATATTAGACAATAAGCTTATAGGTCTATATGACTCAACTTTTGTGGGATCCTTTCCTGGTTTAGGTATCATGGTAACTAAGGATACTTTCCACTCTTGTGGGTAGTATTCAAGGCGTAAAATAGCATTAAAAATTAGTAGAATAATTTTCTTTGCTATGCTGGGTAGCTCCAAAAGCATTTTGTTACTGATCTTATCAAAACCAGGGGCTTTCTTGCGGTTTAAATCATGAATAGCCTTCTCGATTTCTCTTACTTCAAACCTTAGTGGAACAGCTGATCTAACAGCAACAGGTGGTAACTCGACCGCAGTATCGAAAGATGTATGAGGGGTAAATACGGTTTTCAAATGATTAACGAAAATATTACCTTTTTCTATGTCATTTCGTGCCCAACGTCCATTTAAGTTTCTTAATGGTGGTTTAGTGATAACTGGTCTTTTAAGATTTCTAGCTGCACGCCATAATGAGTAATCAGATTGAGGAGTTGCATCAAGTTCCTTAAGATATTTTTCCAGAGAAGCCGTTTTTTGAGACTGCAGTAAGTTTCTTAGCCTTTTTGTGCACTCTTTTAGTAAATTTTTAAGTTGAGGGGATCTGTGCAATTGCCACTCTCTTCGAACTCTCCTTTTTTCAGTCAAGAGACGCTCGACATCAGTAGAATATATTTTACTATTTTTGATATTTTTGCGGGCTATGCTAGAATGTTGAACAGCTAGTTTGAGATAATTGTCAAAATTTACAATAAAAAGATTCACATTCTCCGGTGTTCTAAGCGGAATATTTTCAGTGCAGTGGGTACTGAGATATTTTTTATATTTTAACCAATTTATTTGTGTGGCTGACGTCACTAAGTAACCAGACGGAGATACAATTCTATAAGGGTTTGATATGGTAAGAATTGTAGGTGTGTGATCAGAAGATAATTCTAAAGAAGCTTCAACGTGAATCGTTTCTGCGGGGATGTTTTTAACCACGCCAAAATCGATGACATCTGGAATTTTTTGCTGATCAGTAGGCCAATAAGTTGGTTGTCCACTCGCGACCACATTTAAATCCATTTTAGACATTGTCTTATACAAAACACGACCCTTTGGTGTAATGAGCCGTGAACCCCAGAAGGTATGTTTAGCGTTGTAATCGCCAGCGGCTAGGAAACAGGGTCCTAATGATTTAAAATATTTATAATATTGGCTTTCTGATATTGAAAATCTAGGTGGAGAGTATAAAGATGAAAGTACAACGTTTCGATTTAGCTCTTCAACACAAATATTCGTTGCTTGCAGATAATCTTCACGATGATCACACATTAAGTAGTGTTTGATTCGGGTTTTTATCAAAATAGCAGAACCTCCACAAGCTCTATCTCGAGGGTCCTTGGTATCATATAATATATAACCATTAATTTTAAACGTATTTCTTGAGGTCAAATGAGTTTCAGAAACCATCATTACATCAATTTGTTTACTTTTAAGAAAATATTCTAGTTCATTTTTATGTTGGCGAATGCCGTTTGCGTTCCAAAAACAAATTTTTAAACAATTCATGGCTTGTTAAGTACAGCTTGCAATAACATCGATTGCATTCTTAACATTTCCTGCATCATATTACCCATTGTATTCGTAAAGTTTGTTACTGTTTGTACTAGTGTTTCCATGGTTTTTTCTAGACGACTTAAATTAGAAACTGGGGTCTCATCATTATTTGGCAAATCACCTTGCATTGGCATATGGTTTGATTTTAGGACGTTAGCGTAGGATGTTCTGTTATTACTAGGCTGCGGTACATGAATGTCATTAGTATTATTTTGATGTGTTTCCTGAATTTGAGGTGGATTAGGTTTCGGTCCAACCGAGCGCTTGACGATAGAGTATACAGGGCATCCTCTATAGTTGGCAGTGTGATTACCACCACAGTTGCTGCATTTTTTTACATTGGGGTCGTTTTTAGACTTATCGCAGAGAGCTGTACCATGCAATTCTCCACATACAACGCAAACAGGTGTTAAATGGCAGTATGCCTTAGTGTGACCAAATTCTTGGCAGTTTAAACATTGCACGGGACCGTTCCTTTTATGCGGCTCCTCTATCGTTATTTTCCTATACAGGATATATCTCAGACTGTAAATGGGATGAGTTTCATTTTTTTTAAGCTTAACGTCGCCGGGTTCTAACTCCACACGAAATAGTGGCTGGGAATTTTTTTCTCTATTTTTAATATTAACTACATTTTTAATTTTAAAGCCCTTCTCTTCTAAAAACGTTTTTATTTCACCTGGGTCTACGCATGAATCAATGCCCTTTATCACTACCTGAAGACCTTTACTGCTCTTCAGTTGGTATGTATAAAAGTTTTTTTTTAGTGCTTCTAATTTAGTTATTACTTTACGAAAATCATCTTCACGATTAACTTGTATTTTAGTTTCATTTATACTACCACGTTTTATTGCAGCTACATAAAAAGAATTTTCACCTATTACCGAGATCAAATTCTTTATTAAATCACTTGAGTTTTGCTCTCTAAGATATATCGGGGGTGGCTTAGAAGATTTTGTAACGTTTTGTGCTTCCGAGGATTCCTCTTCCAAAATTGCAAACCGATTTTGAGAACTTATTCTATCAGCTGTACCCTCTTTTAAAACTTTTGGGACAGAAGCAACTGCAGAAGAAGTTGGGCTGCGACCCCGTTTTAGCACTGTTATGTACCTATCCATTCCAACTTGTACTTGAGGCTTTTGACCGCTTTTCACCTGTGATACTGAGTTTTCCATCATGCCTGATTTGGGGGTAATCTTTTCATCACTTGCTAAAATCGTTTCTGCCACTGAGGCACCGCTTGCAGGTTTTATATTTTTTATTGTATTCGAATCAACCGTATTATTAGACACCGAAGGTGATACAGAGTTTTCTATTGTGCCTGATTGAGGGTTAATATTTTTATCACTTATTAAAATTGTTTTTGCCGTTGAGGCAATGCTTGAAGGTTTTATATTTGTTAGTGTATCAACCGTATTATTAAAAACAGATGGTGAGAGGGATCGCGTACGAGTAATAGGTTTAGCCGTTAGGTATTTGCTATCATCGACTCTTTTTTTTATTTCTGCATTTGTTTCGTTAACACTCACTGTGATATATGCATTTCTATCATTATGCTTAATTGTTTTTGCACTGTTTGCACTCATAAGAGTTTTTTTTTTTTTACTGTTTACAGTTGTGCTCTTCTTATTTGTTATTGTTTATCAACACCGAGAATAAAAAATGTGTATGTTTATGTATGTATGTACATACATGTATTTTTTTCTTTTCTTTTATTTACTTTTTTTTTTTTATACTTTATTTGTTCACGTAAAAAAATAAACCGTATGCCGAGCTTATAAAACACGTCTATCTTCAACGAGCGCGACAGACAGAACTTGATGTACTGTTTCTAATTCAATATTATTAATACCGCTCGGCTTATTAGCACTTCTTCCAAACAAAATTTCATGAGGGGTAAATCCCGTTGCAGAGTGAATCGTGGTATTATAGCAAAAACCTGCAAATTTTAGGGCTTCATCCCAATCTTCTTTATTGAAATCAACTGTATTAAGGTACTCTTTTAATCTGCCATGGATTTTTTCTATTGATCCATTGGCTTGGGGATGTGCTACACTTGTAGTTATGTGATTAATTTTAAACATTTTTGCTAAATTTTTGAACAGTTCATTACAGAATTCCGTTCCATTATCGGTTAATATAATTTTAGGAATACCAAAAAAAGATATCCAATCCTCTACAAATTTCTTTGCAACCGACTCTGCCATTTTATCTTTAATCGCAATAAATCGCACGTACTTGAATAAATTATCTTGTACACTAAGAGAATAGTAATTACCTCCATTAGATATTGGATAAGGACCAGTCAGATCCATACTAACTTGTTCTAGTCCATGTGAAGCGTTCGAAACTATTTGCATTGGTAATCTCGTTGGTAGTCTATTTATTTTCCCTAATTGACAATTTTTACAATTTTTTACATATTCACCAACCATTTTATTTAAGTTTTTCCAAGTGTATCTCTCTCTAATTTTGTCAATAGTGGCTTTCTGACCAACATGTCTCCCAACTAGACTGTCATGATTTTCTTTTATTATACTCCATTTTTGTTTTTCATTTATAATTTCAATTTTATATCCATTATTTTTAATGTTGTCATTATTATACTGTTCATCTAATTCATCTTGAATATTTTCATTTTCAGTTTGGTAATTTTCTTCTTGATCATTTTCAATTTGTTCATTTCCTTCTTCAACATTCTTATTTTCAATTTGGTCATTTTCTTTTATTACTAAATTATCTTCATGCATTTTTGGGTTTTTATTACTATGTGTATGATCGGTATCATTTTCACAATTACAAGAGCATTTCTTTTTCTTTTTAATTTTTCTTGTCGTTATATACACTTGACGACTCAATTGATCTGCAACAACATTTTCTAAACCCTTTTTATATTCAATTTCATACGTATGTTCTTCTAATTTTAGCCTCCAGCGTATTAGTCTAGAACCAGGATCTTTGACATTAAACAACCAAATCAATGGTCTATGATCGGTTCTTATTTTAAATTTCGTTCCATACAAATATGGTCTAAAAACTTTAACAGCCCAGATTATGGCTAAGCATTCTTTCTCCGTTGTGCTGTAGTTAGACTCTGCTGAATTGAGCCCTCTACTAATATATTGTATGGGTAAATCTTTACCATCAATTTCCTGCGACAATACAGCGCCTAAACCTAAATTTGAAGCGTCCGTTGTCACAATGAATTGTTTCTTAAAATTCGGGTACTGTAGTATAGGTTCCTTAGTTAACAAATTCTTTAGTTCTAAGAAACTCCTCTCTTGTTCTTTCCCCCAGAAGAAGTCAATATTTTTTCTTGTTAATTTCTGTATCGGCTCTGCAATTTGATTATAATTTTTTATAAATTTTCGGTAATAGTTTGTCATTCCCAAAAATGACTGAATACCTTTAATGTTAGTAGGAGCTTTAATTTCTTTTATTGATTTAACTTTTTCAGGGTTTGGTTTCACTCCATCTTTTCCAATAATATGTCCCAAGTAAGCTACTTCTTTTCTTAAAAATTCACTTTTGTCTGCTTGCAATTTTAAATTGGCTTTACGCAATTGTTCAAAAACTTCTTTTAATTTATTATTATGGTCCTTCAAATCGGTGCCATAAATTACAATATCGTCCATATAAACGAAACATGTTATGCCTTTTAAACCACTCAGAACAATATCCATCGTTCTTTGAAAAATGCTCGGTGCATTTTTCAACCCAAATGGCATTCTGTTAAACTCAAAATGACCCTGAGGAGTGGTAAAAGCAGTTTTTTCTTTATCATTTTTATCCATCAATATTTGATGAAACCCAGATGTTAAGTCTAATGTTGTAAAGTACTTCGCAGTACCCAACTGAAATATTCGGTATTGGATAGGAATCTGATATTGTACAATCATTTAACTTCCTAAAGTCAATAAATATTCTCCATTTTACTTTACCTGAAGCGTCTGACTTTTTTGGAACTATCCACACAGGAGAATTCCAAGGAGACACGGAATTATTTATTATTCCTTCTTGAGACAACCTTTTAATTTCTTTTTTAACTTCTTTTTCATGAATTTTAGGGTATCTATACGATTTTGTGTAAATCGGTTTACAATTTTCTTTCGTTCTTATCTGACATTTTAATACTTCCGTTGAAGTCAACTTTTCCCCTTGAACGATGAACAAATCAATATACGAAGTAATTAATTTTCTTATAGAACTCTGTTCTTCATCATTCAAGTGTTCAAGTCTCAAAGAAGCTTGAACCAAATCAACTTTCTGCTTTAGTCTTGAATCAGATTCGAAAATATTAATAACATTAATAGTTTTATTCTTTCTCTGGATCAGGGAATCGCTATGAATCTCACTGCCATTTTTATTTTTAATATCATTTTCATATTTAATCTCTGTATCGTTAATAGTTTTATTCTTTCTCTGGGTCAGGGAATCGCTATGAAACTCACTGCCATTTTTATTTTTAATCTTTGTAGCATTTTCTTTCGATTTCTTTTCGAAACTTTCCGATTCTTCTAATGTGAAATTTTTTAATAGATCGACCTTTAGTATGTCAACTTCACTTAATTTTAATTCAGTATTACTTTTGTTCACAATGCTAACTAGCATTGATTTTTAACAATTTTACTTAAGCAGTTTGGTATAATGTATTTTTCAGATTCAGTTTTTTCAATTACCAAGTCCGTACCATCTTCATAAGTTCCATTTACATTGATAAAACGAAAACATTCGCTCCTTGGTGGAATGCTCAAATTATCAAAATTTCTTAAGCGGTATTCTTTATTTTTTATTTTAAAAATGTTCCTCTCATAGTCAATTAGACAATTATATGCTTTCAAAAAATCTATTCCTAAAATACCATCAATATTTTTTAACATGTCGTTTGAAACGACATGGAAAGCCCATTCCAAATTTTCGTAACAACATTTATTTTCAATAAGATTTTCGACAATACAAAATCTCATTGAAGAAAGCCCTATACTTCGGACTTCTTTGTTTCCTATCCCTATAATGTTAATATATATGCTTTTATCAACTTCATTTTCATAGACACATCGTGATTTTATAATGCTTGCTGTAGCGCCAGAGTCTACAATCATATTATAAAAAGCATTTTTAAAATTTATTACTACATGAGGACTTTGATGAACTATGGAATTCGCTACCTCTGTGGCGATTCCTACTGTCGAAAATTTTTGTTTTCTGTATTATTGCAGTTTTTCGCAATATGTCCCGTTTTTTTACATTTAAAACAGGTAATCACATTATCTTTTTCTTCATTATTATTATGGTTAACTCTATTTTTCTTTTCATTTTTATTTCTAAAGTAGCATTGGCTGTCGGTATGCCCGACCCTTTTACATATATTACATTTTACTTGTCCTGTATTTATGCTCATCAGATTTCAATTTGAAAAATCTGACCGATTATACTTCTTTAGATTTAGCAATCTTGCTTCTTCGTGTTGGGCAAAGTTCGCTGCTTCACTAAGGGTTTTTGGGTGACAATTGTTCACGTATGAACAGAGTTCTGGGTTTAGCCCATTTATGAAAATATTCAAAATAACTTTATTTTCAATATAATCATGTATGAATTGAAGTTGTTCAGGAGTTTGTGTACTATCTTAAGCATCACTTCCCAATTTTCTCGATAGAGTTTCCATATATTGTTCATACTGTCTAACAGTATATTTATTTTGTTTGGCATTTATCAAGGCTCTATAAAGTCCTAAAGTATTATTGGATTCCTTATATAAGGAAAGTAAGTGGGTTTTTAATTCCGACCAATTCTCTACTATTTTGTTTTCCAGAATTTTCCTAGCGTTCCCTGTTATCTGCACTTTAATATACTTAAAAATATACCCTTTCTGGTCTTCAGCGGCCAGGCCTAAAGCATCTTCGCATCCTGTCAGGAAACTATATAATTCCCTACTCTCACTATTAAATTTTGGAATTAGTCTTATTAATGCATTGAATTCTAACTTAAGATTGTTTGCGTTTCCTTCATTAGAAGTAGAAGGACTTACGATTTCATTTACCGTCGTCATCTCTTACTTTATATATTTTTATTTGAATAAAAAGGAAAGTATTTTCTTACAACTAATTCAACTAAAAAATGTTTTCTTTTTCTCACGCCAAAATCGCTGTGTTCATTGTTAATGGATCCCCCTAATTCCGGTGTCTTTTGGTCTTCCTTCTGATTTAAGTATATTCCGGTCTTCCTTCTAATTTCTTGGATTTCTTATTTTTCACCGCTACTGTTTTAATTTAATTTTTATTTTTTACTGCTACCGTTTTAATTTTTTATTTTTCACTGATTTTTTAATTTTACCGCTTCTTTTTTTAGTTTTTAATTTTTTTATATTCCACTGCTACTGTTTTAGTTTTTTAATTTTAATTTTTACTGCTACTGTTTTTAATTTCTTATTTTTTACTGCTACTGTTTTAATTTTAATTTTTTATTTCCCACTGCTACTGTTTTAGTTTTTTAATTTTAATTTTTACTGCTACTGTTTTTTAATTTCTTATTTTTTACTGCTACTGTTTTAATTTAACTTTTTATTTTTCACTCATTTTTTAATTTTACCGCTTCCTTTTTTAGTTTTTTAATTTTTTATTTTCCACGGATTTTTTAATTTTACCGCTTCCTTTTTTAGTTTTTTATTTTTTAATTTTATATTTTCCACGGATTTTTTAATTTTACCGCTTCCTTTTTTAGTTTTTTATTTTTTAATTTTTTATTTTCCACGGATTTTTTAATTTTACCGCTTCCTTTTTTAGTTTTTTATTTTTTAATTTTTTATTTTCCACTGATTTTTTTAATTTTACCGCTTCCTTTTTTAGTTTTTTTAATTTTTTATTTTCCACGGATTTTTTAATTTTACCGCTTCCTTTTTTAGTTTTTTATTTTCCACGGATTTTTTAATTTTACCGCTTCCTTTTTTAGTTTTTTATTTTTTAATTTTTTATTTTCCACTGATTTTTTAATTTTACCGCTGCCACCAATTTTATGTGTTACGCTTTTGGATGTTTGATGATAATCTAACTCAATCTCTAGAACGATAAGACATTTTATGCGAAGCCACCATAAGCCAACGCACTAACACACGCACACAAATGGTCATTACTAGCAGTAAATAAACGGATGTTTATACAGTATCTCAAGTAACGAAGTATGGGATGATAGAAGGTTCTTTACTTAAAAGAATTCTTTGTTTATATTAACTATAAACAAAGACGGTCTTAAACTTATTCATTGAATAAGTTGCCTTTATAGTCTTTTAGTTACTTACGATTTATGGATACGTAAGCAGAATATGTTTATAAGCACATGCAGAATAAGTACTTTTGAGATGGTACGATATTCGTCTCATATTCCATAAAATGACAATTCTATTGTAAACATACATACTTTAGAACTGGTATGTACATTCTGGGAATCATGTGATTAATACAATACACACATACTGTTAGTAGAACATGTATGTTTGTGAGATATATTTATGTATATAAATATAAATAAAACATAAATAAGCTTTTGGCTTAACATTTGTATCAAAACAAGAATTTTTACCCGCTTTTTTCCAAGCGAATAACTTTTCGCGAAACTCCATGCATAGCCCTAATGGGGGAATAGCTTCCTGCACGTCCTCTCTTTGCATAAACCTTAAGCTTTTATAAGTCACTTAAATATATCCCAATGTTGAAAAATACTGTGCACATATCTAGTACAAAATACTTTAAATACTCAAAAACAGATTCCATATTGAATTCCTTCAATAGTTTTTTTAAAATCTTCCTTGTCCTGGTTCTTGGCAGCATCTAAAAGACCATCATCATTCGAACATTCTAATGGAACACCACAGATTTCCTTTTGGTAAGTTTGCAGTCCAAAGCACGATTCGATTTCAATTGTTTTTTCTTCGGGAACATGTAAACTTTTTTCATTGGTCGGAAAATTTTCTTCAATTGCTACAGTCATCCAATTATCTGCTGCGCTTTCATCAATATTAACTATTTCAGAGTTTTCCATTGCTCTCAATAAACATTTTTAATTTTTATTTTTAATGTTTGTAAATACTTTTCACTAAACTATGTGAACACGTTTAAGATAATACAAATACTAAAAGAAATAATCGTATTCGGATTAATTTAGGTACTTCAGACTTGTTTTAAGAACTGCCAGTTTAAAAGTAAGAATTATATTCTTGATATAATTATAAATCAAGAATTTTATTCTTAGTTTAAGAACGTTAGATTTCTTTGAAGAATTAAAAATTTAAAAAAAAGAATTGCACTCTTGAAATAATCTAAAATCAAGAATGTTATTCTTAATTCAAAACTTTTTTTCTTGATTTAAGATTTTAATTTTGTTTTAGGGTTGTCGTTCTTATTGTAATTATACAGTTCTAAAATCAAGTACGACACAGCTTAATTTTAGATCGCAGTTTTTTTCTTAGTGTAATAATTAAAAAAAATCCTATGAAATGCTCCATATGAATTATATTCTTCATATATATTGAAGAAAAAGTCCCATAAATTCCCAGAAGTCGCCCCTAGTGGTATATAATGTATGACCGACCTCAATTAATTTTTTGTCCATTTTCTCGAGACATACTTGCCCCTTATCTCCACTTCTTAGGGGGGCTCCCATACAAATATTGCGTGTTATGAAATTCTTAAATTAATTAAAATTTGTCGACTTTTGTGAATAAAATCAAAAGTTGCTAACCGATTTTAATCATTTATGGCTTGTTTTGTTTGCAGCTTCTTTTTTTATACGTCTGCAAAAAATTAAAAAAAATTTCGAAATATTGATAAAAAAAATTGAATTTTTTTTTTCAAAAAAAATTATGTTTCAATAACGACTACTCATATTAGAAAAAAAGTTTTACTTTTCTTAAATGAAATTTTATTGCGAAATTTCGGTTTTTTTAAGTAATTTCAATAAACTAAACCGTTTTTGAGTTACGCGAATATATGTTGTGCAACCTCCTCTATTTTCGAAATAACGGTATATCTCGAAAACCAGAGCCAATCTTAAAAAACTGCGGGCACCACTGGATTCAGCGTACCCGAATTATGTTAAAACGCCATGTTCCCGGCTTGTCTGGGGTTTCTGTTATTATTATTAGTATTCTGGTTATTTTATTGAACTGTTAATGATCAGGCATAAGTTCTATGTATTATTTTTATAAAGAAAGGAATTTTACAACACGAAATTAATTAAAATTTTTTAAAACTAAAATTAATTAAATCAATTAAAAAAAGGTAATCATACATTCGAAAAATTTTGCATTGTTTGGGCGAATTAATTGTCTATTTGGTTGTTGTTATCTTTTTGCACATAAGCTTTTTGCAAGAGTGCAACTTTTGACGTGAATATCTTTATTAGGTTTTGTTCTGTTTGAAACTTTGTTTTCTATACGAGTAGAAAAAATGTTCAGACCTTTAAATTTTTGCCCTTAAACTTTTTTTTTAGCACAGGTAATATTTAATTGTGTATTTATTTTGTTATATCTTTGTGTAGAGTGTAATACAGGTGTGTTCTGGAAATCGAAAACGCAAAACACAATAATTTAAATTTTTTTTTAATGCACTCTTAATCATATTTCTTATAATTTTCTTATAGAAATCTGTTTAAAAGAGAAGGAATATTGAGCAATTCCATATGAAAACGATGCAAATTGGCAAATTTTTGGACGACCCCTCTCCGATTTTAAAATAAATAGTCTCAATCGATTGCCCAGCAAAAAATAATGTACCTACATATTTTTTTTTTTTTTTATAGTGACTGGTTTAGTGGTGGTGTACACCACTGTCATGTGACAAAATTGAAGAATTCTTCATAAGGGACCTCATTGAAAGTTGTTTTAAAAAAATTTTCCTAATTTTTCTTAGAAATTTACCTTTAAATTTTCCCAAGAAAATTAAATTTTCCGATTTTCCACAGAAGCTCCTAAATTTTCCGGCTAATTTTTTTTTTTGGATTCCTCATAATTTTTGCTTTAAGAATCAGCAATAAAAAAATGGGCCCCGACTCCTTGTTTGGACAGGAGAAGAGCATTTAAGAGACCACCTTGTTAAAAATACATTTTAAAAATTATTTTACAGTTAAAAATACATTAATGAAGAAAAAATCAATTTTTTTTTAAGAGCCCCAAGTTGAGTGTGTAGTGAATATGGTCTGCCTGCCTTCACAAGATCGGCCATAAACCCATGGATAATAGCAGCAGTGGCATGTAATGGCACACCAAACCCGACTGAGGTTACAGGTCATAAAATGTTTTGTAAATTTTTTAAATTACCAGGTAATAAATATTTCGCCGAAAATGACACGTGCAGAAACAAGTCATAAAACACGGATTTTCCATAAATATGGCGAAATATTTATTACCTATTAATTTAAAAAATTTGCAAAACATTTTATGACCTGTGGTCGGCTTATTGGCAGTAACCAATTAAGTCCCTTTTAAAAAACATTTTATGACCAGTAGTTCACGCAAATTTTCCTATTAAAGAAAAGCAAATGTCGCTTATTTTTTTTTACCTAATTTTTACCAAAAAATAAATATAAATACTTCACACACTCAGAGTCAAATTTCAGTTGAATACTAAACGTGAAAGTGTTAAAGTGTTTTTTTTTTTGTAAAGTAGAGAGTGAAGCTGTAAAGACAATTTAAAGTAAAATGAATAAATTTTGCTGCAATCCGTTTAACAAGAGTGGACATCGTTCGAAAAAGATAAAAGTATTAAAATTAACTGGTGTTTCGAAGCGATACATGAATGAATTAAATATACAATACGGTGAAGAAGTAGAATTCATTTGCCCCAAGTGTAAAATCGATTTGTCTCAACAAGCAAATGCATTGAAACAAATGCAGCCACAATCCGAGAGTGAAATGACAAGTGAACAAAATGTTTCATCCGATAGTGAGGCAGACATTCCGATGGTCAATATGTCTTTGAGTCCTTTGAATGAGGCTATTACCACTTTAGGTGAAACGCTTATTAGAAAAAGAAAGTTGCGAAGTGAAACATACAGGAAAGAGAAAAAAGGCAAGGTTATGAGTGCAATCGCGACAATATTTGATGAAGGCTCTGATAACGAATGCAGTCAAGCAGATGACGTTGATGACGGCAAACAAATGATTGATCAGTTGAAAAGAAAATTCAATTTAGCGACCACTTTTCCGGAGAAATATCTCATTTTATCTGTGCTGCCTCAATCATGGTCTATACGCAAGATTTCTGAACAGTTTCAAACATCTTTTTACATCGCGAGAAGAAGCAAAGAATTAGTTCGACAGAAGGGCATATTGGCGACTCCCACCAAGAAATTTGGCTCAAGGACCCTCAGCGAAGCAACGGTGAAATTGATTCAAGATTTTTACTGCAATGATGACAACAGCCGCGCCTGCCCAGGTACACGTGACTATGTTATCACACGTGAAGATGGAGTAAAAGTACACAAGCAGCGCAGATTATTATTATGTAATCTATCCGAAGCATACCATCAGTTCAATGAGAAATACCCAGCAGAAAAAGTGGGATTTTCTAAGTTTGCCATCCTACGACCAAAAGAATGCGTGCTGGCATTAGACAGGCACGGAACGCATTCAGTCTGCGTTTGCATGTTTCATCAAAACATCAAATTAATTTTCTTTCCATGCAAGAAATTGAAAGTATTTCACGGTGAAATTGAAACATATAGGGACCTCCTGTCGAAGTCGTTGTGCGCATACCCCACGGAAAATTGTCATCTGTCCAAATGCGACAATTGTCCGAAGATTGACGAGCTAGAGCAATATTTGGCGGAAAAGTTTGAACAGCTGTTAATTCAGGAGGTGCATTTCAAACAGTGGATAATTAGCAGCGGCAGATGTTCCCTTGAGACCGTGGTAAAGCAGATTCCGGAATTCATCGAGGAATTCGGATTCAAGTTGAATGAACTGAAGGCGCACCATTTCATATCCGAGATGCAATCACTGGGCAAACGACCAGTGCACGGTGCATCCTTTTTGCATTTACTTCAAAAACGAAGATAACGAACTACAGACCGTAAGCCTTGTTGTTGTCGCGGAGAGTTTAGCTCATAATTATGTGTCCGTTTATTTATTTCAAATGAAACTGTTTGAATTCTTAAGATCAAAATTCGATGCAATCGACAAAGTAACGTTTTTCTCAGACGGCGCGGCTTCTCAGTACAAGAATAAAAAAAATTTTTACAATCTTTGCATAATTGAAGAAGAACAAAACTGCAAGGTCGAGTGGCACTTTTTCGCGACGTCCCACGGTAAGGGCCCATGCGATGCGTTAGGGGGAACCCTAAAACGCATGGCGACTAAGGCAAGTTTGCAAAGCCCATATACTGACCAGATCTTAAATGTACAACATTTGTTTTCGTGGATTCAAAGCAAGGAAATTGCCATTAATACAGTTTTATGCACTCAAAAAGAACACGATGCCATGGAGCGACGAATTCAAAACAGATATAATATTGTCAAAACTATAACTGGAACGCAAAAGTTTCATTGCTTCATACCAAATATTTCTGATATGTCAATTAATGTAAAGCGGTACTCTTCGTCTGCCGACGTGCTAAATTTAAAGTTACTTTAATTTTATAATGATGCCAAGACAATTGAAATTTTTAATAAATATTGTAATTAAGTATAAGCAGCAAAATATGAAAGATTTTTTCTTCATAAATGTATTTTTAACTGTAAAATAATTTTTAAAATGTATTTTTAACAAGGTGGTCTCTTAAATGCTCTTCTCCTGTCCAAACAAGGAGTCGGGGCCCATTTTTTTATTGCTGATTCTTAAAGCAAAAATTATGAGGAATCCAAAAAAAAAAAATTAGCCGGAAAATTTAGGAGCTTCTGTGGAAAATCGGAAAATTTAATTTTCTTGGGAAAATTTAAAGGTAAATTTCTAAGAAAAATTAGGAAAATTTTATTTTTCAATTAAAGCCTGATATGCCTGAATACCTTTCCAACGAGCTATCACTCGTTGCGATCGCTTTAGTAGTTTTTTTTAAACAACTTTCAATGAGGTCCCTTATGAAGAATTCTTCAATTTTGTCACATGACAGTGGTGTACACCACCACTAAACCAGTCACTATATAAAAAAAAAAATATGTAGGTACATTATTTTTTGCTGGGCAATCGATTGAGACTATTTATTTTAAAATCGGAGAGGGGTCGTCCAAAAGGTGATCGCTTTCATATGGAATTGCTCTATTTGTATTGTATTGTATATGTATTTCTTTAACTACAAAAATCTTATTAAAAAACTATTTTTAAATACTTGCATCTTGCGTTTTCGATTTCCAGAACACCTCTGATAAAAATAAAAAAATGTTTCATAGTATGGGTTTTTGTTTGGGCTGTCCTATTTTTTATCTTCCACTACCTTCTTTTCCTGTGCTTTCACTCTTTACTTAAATTATTCTTTCATACTAGATTTCTTTCGTTAACTAAGGCGACACAATGGACCATATCGGTTTCTGGGCTTATGTACTTCGCACCAGCCTTTCTAACCTTACCTATGGGTGATTCACAAGATATTCATAAAGTTGTAAAGTCATATGTCTTAAAATAATTACAAGAAATATATATGACTGCTGTAGGCAACCGCTTATAATTTAGATTTCTACTGTACAGTTATGAAAAATCAATGAACACAGCATTTAAATTTTTGTTTTGATTGAAACACAATAATATTTTTTTAAACAATTGTAAAATATTATTTAGGACATTATGACGATATGACTTGATAGCACACCTTGTGAATCAACCAGTCATTTTCATTCCAATTATATTGTCGTCTGAAAATGCATAATTTTTTAATTAATACTTAATCTTATTTATAAAACTTATATGATTTTTAACCCATTTCCGGCCGTGAAACATAAATGTAGTCCGATTTCAATGAAGTTCGAGTTCTTACCTAATTTGAGGTTCCTGAATTCAAATCCGTTCACAATATAGCTCTACTAAGGCCGTCATAACCCGGTGTTCGCCAGTGCGAACACTGGCCGCTATTGATCATCATAATTTTTTGATTTTAAAATTAAACAATTTTTGTTTTTGGCATAAGTACATAAAACCATTTTAATACAAGTTTCTTTAAATTTTATTGAACATGTTTATTAAAAATATATAAAACTATAAATTTTGTATGTAATGATAAAATTATTTTTGATGGCACGCTTCAAAACATTGCCTTTTATGCACATCCATTTTACTGGCTTTTTGCAGGTATTTAATCTGCAACGTACAGATAATCCATCTTTCTGTTCAATAGGAATGTGTTCGCAATCGACTCTTGGTAAGTTCCGAGGTAAAATTTCTGGAGAATTCTCCAATCGTTTAGATGATAAAAAAAAGTTCTGTTACGTACGACGAAAAGAAATTATCGAAATAAATTCTAATACAAGTTTCTTTCAATTTTATTTAACATTTTTATTAAAAATAATATATAAAACTATAAATTTTGTATGTAATGATAAAATTATTTTTGATGGTACGCTTCAAAACACTTTGGATGTAAATGACCATTGCCTTTTATGCACATCCATTTTACTGGCTTTCTACAGGTATTTAATCTGCAACGTATAGATAATCCATCTTTCTGTTCAATAGGAATGTGTTCGCAATCGACTCTTTGTAAGTTCGTTTAGATGATAACAAAACTTCTGTTACTACGACGAAAAGAAATTATCGAAATAAATTATGTGGTGATGTGGGTGTTTACATTTTCCAATAGTCGCAGCACAACATCTGCGCCCAACCCGATTTGACGATCATAATTATCGGTAGCACCTGCGTATGGTATACAGTTAAACAATAACCCATTTGAAGACCAGAGACACCACAATTTGTAACCAAAATTAATTTGTTTATTTTGTATGTACATTTTACATGAATGGCCACCAAAATATGGTACAATTTGCTCATCGATTGACAAATCGGCACACCATATGTCGAACTGCATGAATTTGGAGTTTGCTATGTCTATCAATGGTCTAACCTGAGAAAATTAAAAGTCGATTAAAAATCAACATCAATCTCATAGAAATAAATTTTATTTACCTTGGTGAGCTTATCATTTAAATCCAAATTAATGTTGTTTTTAAAATGAATACATCATTTTATGCATTTGAACACTTTACGTGGCATACTTTGATTTATCAAAGGGTTGCCCAGGCTTGGATCATTTAACCAATACACAGTGGGAAATTTTACGAGAAGGCGGTCAAAATTCCATAACTTTTGACTGGATCGGTATTTTTTTATGCTCGATAGGTGCGATATTAGGCTTTAATTTGCGCTATAAAACGTAAAATTCGGCTGATAGGAGCAAAAGTTATGGGGAGTTCAAAATGCATTTTCATTTTTTTGTTGAGTTTCGGTGTAAAAGCTGAATATTTCATATATGAGTTTTTTTATAATTTATCATTATTTCTCTTGTATTTTACAACTGATACTTATTTTTTATTGTCGAACTTAGATCCTAACAGAAAATGCCAATATTTGGCCCCTGTAAATTTTTTAATCCCAATATTCACAGGGGCCAAAGGTTGGCTTTTTTTGGGACGAGACGAGTTGTTATAAGGATAAAACTGAAAAGGAATATTTTAAAAAATGCCCAAATAGCATTCTTGGCTATCGATAACATTTTAGGTAATTCAACTTTTATTTTTGGTTTGAGATGTATGTGTATTTTATTTTTATATATTAATACAAATATATACTTAAATCAAAAACAAATTGTAATCTATAAACAATTTTAAATTAAACAATATTAGTAAAAATTTCTTCTAAATAGCTTTAGGTTTCATTTTCCAGAAGTTGTTTAGCTTCTTCCTCTAATTCGATTGAGGTTGATTTCCATTTTTGTCGAATACTGGACATATATGGATCTGATGTGCACAACAAAATAGTAATAAGATCTGCATTAGTACAACATCTGGACATTTTTCTTGTATTATGCTTGCGGAAGAATCTGTAGTCTTTGTTTCTTTTTTCTTGCGCTTCTTCAGATAGATCTCCAATTGGTAGGATATTGTGTTGAACTATTTGTTCCCCATGGTATAAAATTTTAGAACTGTGGATGGCATATGTCTCCAAGAGTATTTTTTGTTATATAGAATTGCTGTTTCATTTGCATATTGGCCAAATTTTTTTGCATTTATCTTTCTGCTACATGATATAATGATCTGGAATCGTCTTACTAATTCAAAATGTACTCCTGTGATAGATGCTGCAGTTTCTGGATCGGAAAAGAATCTCCTTGCAGTGTTTCCATCATTTGAATTTCCTTCTCCTTGTTTTGGCTGATCAATTATAAGGCCTAGGTGAAGGTATTTTTCTTGAATTTGTTTTTTTCTTTGCTTCCTTTTTTCCACATTTTCTTTGTTTTTTCTCACTGTTTCGCCTAACGGGCCAAATTCCAAATCATAACCCAATTTAAGAATATGCTCCATGAAACGAATTCTAGTATGAAGAGGGGGCATTCCAAATTCGTATGCTTCATTGAAACTATTGCGTTGTGATGGGGGTTGGCTTAATTAACTTGATGTCTTTTGACATATGGTACAGCTTGACGAAGACTTTGTTTCGGTTAATGCTTGTGCAACTTTTCCATCGATCATTCTAAGGAACATTTGAAAATTAATTTCAATGCATTGGTCATCAAATTTAAATATTGCCGGTTGAAGTTCTTTAATTTGATCTTTTATTTTTCGAACTTCTTCAGTTATGACATCTTTAGTTTCCTTTTTGTAAACAAACTTTATTGGTCTGCAATACTTTGTTGAAGAGGGAATTTTATTTTTCCATACATCCATTGCTGTAACTCTACTGGTTGACGGCTCTAAGCCAATATAAGTTTTTCTTAAACGTAATGGAACGAAAGATACCATGAATAAGTTAGCATCAGATGAGTTTTCTGAATTACATTGCTTTTATTGTTTCTGACCAGAGCTTCCATCACATCCCCATTTAGAAAATAAAGTGATGCTGCAATTTTCAAGTTTTTGTAAACAGTCAGCATCAAGTGTATTTAATAATCGTTCTGCAGTGTGTTCGAGAAGAGCCTGCAATTTTACTTCTGCTGAACTTGAAGTTACACTAATAGCCGTTTGTGAAGGTAAGCACTCTTTTTTGACAGAAACTAAATCTCGATATGCTGGAAAGATTCCACAATTTTTTTCATTGGTTCGCTTTCGCAGTTCTGTATACTGATTTTTTGTCAGTTTTAAATCCAAAAATAGTGCAAATGCTTCTTCTGGAGGAAATTTCATTTCTTCAGTTGGTGTAGGCATACTTTTTAAAATCCTCTTTGTGCGTTTAGGGCTCGCTTCCACTATTTTTTTAATTATTGCAATTTTTGTTTTCTTATTTTGCGTTGGTTGAATTTGATGCAGAAATGAATCCTTTATCATACTATGAGAAATTTCTTCATTGATATTTGCAAGCTTGCGTCTTCGTGATCTTTCACTGCAATTGTCAATTTGTTTTGCGGGCCGACCCACTTTTTCAGTTTCCTTAGCGGTAATTGACAGCTTCTTAAAAATCAGATCATTTGTTAGCCATTTTTCGTTGCGTAAGTAAAAAATTTTCTTGTTTCTAGAACATTTAAGGTACCGTTTTCTTAATGTAAATGAAAAATTTTTAATTTTTATGTTATGAATTTTGATTTCTTGTTCGTTGCATAATTTAAAGAATGGATTATTCATTATGTGTAACACAAAATCTTTTTCATCTTTCTGTTGAAAATATATATCTGCGAGAACTTTATAACTGAACTTAGCCATTGTTTAAACAATAATGAAGGTAAAATTATGAATGCATGCATTTTTATACTCTTGAAAGAAGTTTTTTTAAATGATCTTTTGTTACCACTTCTTGGAAACATATAAAACCCTTTTTTAATTACAAATTTAATCTTTTATTACCATTTCTTTGAAACATAAAAAAAACCCCTGTTTTTACACTTTTTAAAAGGATAACATACCGGCAATAAATTAACAGGTAACATGTAGGTAATTTTCACGTAAAATATAACTGCTCTTCCATTTTTTTAAATTAAGTTGCAATTTTCAGGTAATTAAACTATGTAGTTTATGTTGCGGCTATTTACTAATGTTTAACCTTTTAACTTACTCAGAAATCTAACGTGTTAGTCTATTTATGTCGCCTATTCGTTTAACAGCATCCGTTCACCCACAATAAGTTCATAACAATGGCAATACCTTTACCTTCTCCAAATTAATTGATAACCTGACGTGCTAGATAATTTATGTGGCCTGAACTGCTTTATTTGTCGAAAATTTATTTAAGATTCGGTTTCTTTAATTTCAGTAATGTTTCCTTGCAGGACTTATTTTTTGAAACGAATATCTTACCTTGGGTCAAAGAAATTGCTGTAGTTCGCAAGATCGTATCCAGATGTGTGTACAATGGGGTATAGAAATGTAGGTTAGATTCTGGACTACAAGAGAGTATAGATTTTTTTGACGGGCAGGACTTATGTTCTATAAAATAGGAAATTTCCGGGAAATTTTGACATTAAAAAAAAAAAAATAAAATAGTTCTACGTGTTAGTCTATTTATGTCGCCTATTCGTTTAACAGCATCCGTTCACCCACAATAAGTTCATAACAATGGCAATACCTTTACCTTCTCCAAATTAATTGATAACCTGACGTGCTAGATAATTTATGTGGCCTGAACTGCTTTATTTGTCGAAAATTCTTTAAGATTCACCTTCTTTAATTTCAGTAATGTTTCCTTGCAGGACTTATTTTTTGAACCGAATATCTTACCTTGGGTCACAGAAATTGCTGTAGTTCGCAAGATCGTATCCAGATGTGTGTACAATGGGGTATAGAAATGTAGGTTAGATTCTGGACTACAAGAGAGTATAGATTTTTTTTGACGCGTTTTGACGGGCAGGACTTATGTTCTATAAAATAGGAAATTTCCGGGAAATTTTGACATTAAAAAAAAAAAAATTAAATAGTTCTACAGGTCGCAGAGTTTAATGCTTTTAACCACGTATAGCTAATAAGATAAACTAATACACAAAACTTATTCTGTCAAAAAATCTTGAAAAACAAAAAAGTTATGAGCATTTCAACTTCAAAAGTTTACTCAGAAATTCAAAACTATAACCCAATACTGAGAAAGTCCATTTGGGACCACCCTGTTCTCAATGAAATAGTTGAAATAGGGTTGAAATTTTTTGGCTCCCGAGGTCCACTAGTATTTACTTTCACATGAATAAAAAAATTTTTAAATCGGAGAACCTTAAAAAAAAATAGTTTTGGCCGCCTTCTCAAAATATGAACCAGTTTGCAATTGATGGCAAAGTGGTAAATCCTGACAATGTGAGAATGCCTAAGAAACGTCTTAGTCTATTTTCATTCAATGAAATTTCAATCATTTGTTGTTGTGCATAGTTATTTGATTCTTAATGATAAAATCAAGCATTTCCTGATCAAAAAACCTCTCAAAATGCTGCAGTGATGATAATCCTTTAATTTCAGAGAATGGCTTTCATCGAGTTTCCAGTAACTCAATTGAATTGGGTTGTAAAACAAATTGAATTTTTTCTGATCTATCAGTCCGCTGTGTCCATTTCGGATCCTTAAATGTTCGTATGGAACTGTCCGTTATTTTGACACGTTTTGTTTTACTCATGGCTGCTGCAGATGTTGATGTTTGATCAATAATGTGAATATCCTGCAAAGACTTCTCTTGATTTCGGCCATACAATTTAAACGGTCCAGCAACTTCTTGCAAAGCTGTATTCTAAATTAAAAACAAAATAAAACATGCATCCACACATACATATAAGTATGTATAGGGAAAAATAACATGTAGATAAATATACGTTATAAATAATGGAATCTTATTGTATCTGGTGGGAGAACACAAACGGTGTCCACACCATCATCCTCAATTATAGCCATTATTTCTTCAATGGTCAAAATGCGTATTCAGTTAGAAACAGTACCTTTACTTGTAGAAAAAACACATGCAGCCAAAAGTTTATTTTAGATGTTGAATAGCGGCCAACGTTCGCGCTTGCGAACATCAATATTTACCGCTGTCTAAATCAACTTTGTTGTCACTTTTTTGTTTGTTTTTTGTTATATGTATATGGCGTTTGTTATATATGGTGAAGAAAAATCATGTGTAGCTTAAAAAATATTTTCTTAATAAAATTGTTAATTATTGTTTATTTAAGCTAAGAGTACCCTGCAGATATCGAGACTAGTCCATACATGCGTGTAAAGAGAAGTCCATAAAGGAGTAGGAGTACTCCAAAACTACTCCAATTATATGGTAAAATGGTGGTCTATTTAAAATTACGATGTCCTAGGAGTGGACCATATAACCCACCGTAGTAGTCCCTAAACTACTCCATGGAGTACTCAAGTGGGTTAGTTTCAAAAGTACTCCATGTTACTACTTTTTCACTCATCGCCTTTTATGGCGTGCGCTGTAATCCATTATTGCTATTATTATATATATTTACTTGGTATTTTTAATTTTTTTTATTTTTTTTTTCTCAAATCTTACAAAATTTTCGTGTTTCACTTTTAAATAAACAATTAATAATGGACAATATCAGGGCTACCAATGTGTAATACTGTAAACTATAGTATAGTATACCTATACATCATGCAGTCGTTGGCAGCACTGCATGTTAATTTGTCTAATATGGTCCATACTACAGTACATTGGACCATGTTGTAAGTAGTCCATTTAAGCCACAATGGGCCACATAGTCCAATATTATCTACAGGGTACATACGATAAGTATTCTATAAAAATTTAAGCCTAACAGTTAAAAAAAGCAGACAAAATTAACGATAAAAATAAAAACTTATTATGATGAAAATGGGTTAAATGGCTGAGTGAACAAACTTTTAAAGTGAATTCGTTTCTGAACCCTTTATAAACCTGATATATTTTTGTAAATAAGACTTTTGATTTTCTTTCCTTTTTTATTAATCTCGGCCAATCCACGATGTCATACGTTAACGTTCGTATAGAAAATTACATTTAAAACAAAAGCAAATTTTAGAATTTGTTCTGGCTATCGGTGTTTACATTTGCCAGTATACTGGCAAGACAGTTGCAATACATGCAAACTTTTTTACTAATACATGTACACTTTTCCAACTGTCTTGTATACTGTCGTGCAAATTTTGCAGACAGTAAAATGGACAGTAATTTGACACTTGCTGACAGTAATTTGAAGTTTTGTTCGCAAAATTAAAAAAAAATCAACAATTAAAAGAAACTGAATAGATTATGCTTTGGTTTTGCATGTTTTACTTTAGGGTTATCTATGTTCACAAAAAATAGTTGTTAAATGCTATTTTTAATTTGTTAAGTTCATATAAAACACGTTTACCTAGAACTTGCACTGCGACACTCACGTTAGACATTTTTTTTTAAAAGTGAACTTTCTTAACAACTGTCTGGACGACTACGTCACGAAGACAGCAAGTAGTGTTTTTGGCAACTAATATGTATTTTCTTACTGTCTTGCCAGTACTGGCAAATATAAGCGTAAGGTTATTGATGAGCTGTAAACAGTTACAGCGGTATTCATAACAAAAAGTTAGCCATAGTCTGTACACTACGTACAACGAGCTGCTAACTAAAATGCCGATTAAGCTTAGCAGCTTGTTAGTTAATTCATAACAAACTTCTATCCGTCAGCTAACTTTTAATAAATCAACTTTGAATTTTAATGATACCACATTATATTGCTGAAAAATGCAACACGTTTTGCATTAATCATCGCTGGTTTTGTCATTTTATTTTTTGTTTTTCCTCCACATGTAAATATTTAAAAAAGTTTTTAATATTAAAATAATGTTGGTCCGTGACTCAGTAACAGAAATTATATAAGGAATTCGTTACATACAACCCTATTTTAGAAATTTTAATGCTGCTCATTAAAATTTAAATACATATAATTACCCCATCGGGTAATTATTCGAAAATCGATGAGTTCAAATCTATCGTAGGCGACTTTTTTTGGACCTGTTTGTTGCTTCTGAAACCTTACACTTCAAATCGTTTTATTAAGATCCCTGGTTTTAAATTTTGTAGAAATTATCGTTTGGTTTCAAGAGGAGATATGTTGGCATTTGTCTCCAGGGCTATTAAATTTAGAAAAGTATTTTAACTTTCTGAATATACACCATAAGCAATTAACGAGAAAAGTTTTTCATAACCTAATAATGCGAATACTAAAAATGTGTAAATTTTACAGTTTCCGCTTGATGTAGCCACTTACAAATAATATTATTATTATTCTATTTTTAGATGTATGTCTCAAAGAAATTGGGATTTACTAAGTACGATCGTGAACGTTACGAAGAATTGCGTAATGAAAATCGCTTAGAGCCTGATGGTTGCAATGTCAAATATAGACCAGAGTATGGCCCTATGGCAGTATGGGAAAAAGTACAACGTGATGTATATACCTAAACTTAATTAGTTTAGGTATATACATCCATCAATAAAAGTATTTAAAACATGTAATTGTGTTTATTTAATTTTATACTACAGTACTGCACATTATTTTTTTTGCGATTTGTGCACTTAAAAATGTCTATATAATGTATCCAGCTACTCAAACTAACTGCCTGTTTGTAGAATTTTGAAATTTTGTTTTTGTTTTAAATGTAAGTTAAGCGAGTCACTTTTGCACTCGCGTTCTACATACAGACAGTAGGAGTTTTAGACAAAATAATACACAACCGTAGTTGTCAGATTAAAATAAGGAATTCGTTACATACAACCCTATTTTAGAAATTTTAATGCTGCTCATTAAAATTTAAATACATATAATTACCCCATCGGGTAATTATTCGAAAATCGATGAGTTCAAATCTATCGTAGGCGACTTTTTTTGGACCTGTTTGTTGCTTCTGAAACCTTACACTTCAAATCGTTTTATTAAGATCCCTGGTTTTAAATTTTGTAGAAATTATCGTTTGGTTTCAAGAGGAGATATGTTGGCATTTGTCTCCAGGGCTATTAAATTTAGAAAAGTATTTTAACTTTCTGAATATACACCATAAGCAATTAACGAGAAAAGTTTTTCATAACCTAATAATGCGAATACTAAAAATGTGTAAATTTTACAGTTTCCGCTTGATGTAGCCACTTACAAATAATATTATTATTATTCTATTTTTAGATGTATGTCTCAAAGAAATTGGGATTTACTAAGTACGATCGTGAACGTTACGAAGAATTGCGTAATGAAAATCGCTTAGAGCCTGATGGTTGCAATGTCAAATATAGACCAGAGTATGGCCCTATGGCAGTATGGGAAAAAGTACAACGTGATGTATATACCTAAACTTAATTAGTTTAGGTATATACATCCATCAATAAAAGTATTTAAAACATGTAATTGTGTTTATTTAATTTTATACTACAGTACTGCACATTATTTTTTTGCGATTTGTGCACTTAAAAATGTCTATATAATGTATCCAGCTACTCAAACTAACTGCCTGTTTGTAGAATTTTGAAATTTTGTTTTTGTTTTAAATGTAAGTTAAGCGAGTCACTTTTGCACTCGCGTTCTACATACAGACAGTAGGAGTTTTAGACAAAATAATACACAACCGTAGTTGTCAGATTAAAATTTCAAATTTAGTGCATAAATCGTCAAAAGGTCATGTTTGACCCAAAAATCGTCAAATCTGTGGGCTAATTATGTATTGCGATGCGAAAGTCAATGCGACTCGAAAATATATAAATACGAACAACTGCTATTCTATGTTACGATGTTCGCATTCAAAATGCGAAAAAGTGGCAAGTTTGTATTCTGTATTGGGAAAACAAATGTCAAAAAGGCAAAACTTATTCGACATCAAAACAGCATTCGCAAAGCACAAAAATGAACCACCAACATACATTTTCAGATATGCGACTAAAATTTCTGGAGGTTTTGCAAGGTTTGGTGGATCATCGCACGACTCTTACATTTGGGAAGCTTCGCGCATTAGCAGTTTATTGCAACAGCGGTACGAAAGAGACAGAAGCAATCATTCTTGGTAGTAAGGTATGTAAATATGTTTTTTATATGCATTCATAAATTTTGGGTAAAACCTTTTTATTAAGTTTTGATTGTGTGCATCTGTGTGGACGTTGAAATACATACATATGTATTAAACAATACAAATGCAACTTTTATTTATTTTACATTTTTTCTGTTTAAAAAATTATTTCTAATTTTGTGTCGATTTATGCAGGTGACTCTGGCTACCCTTGGCGGCCATCGCTAATAACACCATACGCAGTACATGCAAAGGCGAGAAACTGCGTTAAACGCTTAAATTGTGTTTTAAAAATCGTTTTTAGGTGTTTGGATGTTGGATTGCATACCACCCCACAAATGGCAGGCAAAATTATAAATGCATGTACGGTTCTTCGCAATTCAGAAGGGAACATGGGTTAATGCACGAAGATAATGAAATAGTTCTGCAAGACGAAGCAACTATTTCAATTAACGATGGCGAATTAGAAGAACCACTACGTGAAGCTTGTCGTCTTCCCGATAGGCTGAAAACAAGAATTTGTAACCGAAGATAATTTTAATTAAACTTTTTATTGTTTATTGAAAAAAGAAAATAAATAAATAATTCATATTAACCACACATATAATAAAACAAAAAAAACTTATTATTACGTTTTATTAATTAAAAGCTGTGGCTTAAAATAAAGCTTTCTAAAAAAATATTATGACATATGAAGTAAATGCAGAGCGCATAGCTAAAATTCTATTGTAGTGTACTGTAGCGGATATGATAGTCGCATATTCTGGCATACTCATACACAACCTAATTCTCATATGACACATTGTTTGAATTAATGTAGAAACTATTAAGTGATGATCATGTTACATTATTCTTACCGATATATTTATAATTATTGTAATGTAATTTGGTAATAAGAAGTAACATACAAAATATTATTATAAGTGCTAAGTAATCATTATTTTTACTATATAAACCTGTCATTTTAAATTCAATAAACATATGGAAACTATCAACAAAACCTTCCACTCGCTTATTCATTAACCTAATGATTACATGGCGACCGTGACAAAAGTGCTGCAATAAAAAACTAAGCACTTGGACACAATCTTTGGAAGAGTGACAAAAGTGCTGCATTAAGAAACTAAGCACTTGTACACAATCTTCGGAAGAGCGAGATGAAAAGCCCCAAACCTGGGCCACAGCCATTAACTATTGAAAGTTACAAAAATAGAACCAAGAAGAAGGCCCCGGAGGAAACGCCAAGGATACCGGTGGTAAAACCTCCAAAAAGAAGAGGAGGATACCTGGTAAGGAAGAGACTAGATTTGGCAAATCTGAGGAAGATAATAAACGCTTCAACCCCGCCTCCCTGGGAGACAGCGACAAGGATCTGGCTGAAAATAGAGGAAATTGAAAAGCAGATTCGGATATACCAGTTCAACAAAATGCTGATGGCTAAATCATAGATTACTTCTAAGAAGTATCTTCCAAGTCTTTATATTATATTATTAAGTTTAATCAGAAGTGCATTTTTTATGCACCTGTAGGGGACGGAGGCGACTTCGCCCATGTCCAAATGTTTTTTTTCTCTTCATTCCAAGAATAAAAATTATTGTTTATTATTATATTAAGAAAATGATAATTAAAAATTCACAATTAAATAAATAAAAATTATATTTATAAATTCATATTTAAATAAATAAAAATTCATATTTAAAAATGGGTAATCAAGAGGCAAAGCTAACGAACCCTAAAGCTAATGTTGTAAACGAAGTTGTTGTTGAACAGAAAGATAATGGATTTGAACAGATGAAGATTTACTTGCTTATTATTACAGTAATATTAGCGATCGAATTAGCTTTAAAATTATACAGAATGCATACTAAAGGGTTGAAAAGAGATATATTGGTCAGGTTAGTGAAATAGAGAGAATATAATGGACACTTGGTCCCAAGTATTGAATAAATTAAGATCATATGAAGGGCAGATTAGAAAATCATATAAGTGTTTGAACAAGAAAATACATATAAGAAGCGACACTGTAGAAAAACATAGAAAATCATTGTTAGATAATTTTGAATTGTTGCGTAAATTTTTAAATAGTTGTTTAGATAGATTAACAGCCGAACACCGTAAGGAAGTAGTTACTATTTATGACAATTGTAGGGATAGAATTTTGAAACTTTCTGCAAAACATAATTTACATATTAAAATTCCACACTCCTTAACGGAAAGCGCGCAGTGCGTACAGAGTTCAGACAGTGAAGAACCCTCTGACGGCGAAATAGAAGAGAATAAGATTCATTTGGAAGAACAAACAAACTGTGAAAACGGAAACATGCCTCAGACAAATATTGAGTTTTTGCAAACAGTAACTAGGATTTTGCCAGACTTTGATGGAAAACCCGAAAATTTGCAAAGTTTTATTGATGCCTTGAACATAGTAGAAACATTTAAAGATACTCATGAAACGTTGGCAGTAAATGTAGTCAAAACCAAATTAAAGGGTGCGGCCCGAAATTTAATTTCGTCTGAATCAACAATTCAACAAATTGTTAATAAGCTTAAAAGTACCGTAAAGGGAGAAACTGTTGATGTTCTCTCGGCAAAACTAATGAATATAAAACAACAGGGTAAAAACACAACATCATACGTTAAGGAAATAGAAGAACTTACAAAGGCATTGGAAGGTGCCTATATATCCGACGGTTTATCACTTGAAACAGCCGGTAAATATGCAACCCAAGTTGCTGTAAAATCATTGACAAGGAACGCTCAAAGTGAACACGTCAAAATCATTATGCGAGCATGTCAGTTCCAGAATATGGACGAACTTATTGCGAAGTATGTGAACACTTGCACAGAAACAAAAGATTCTTCAATAATGTACTACAAAAATCAAAGAGGACGCTCCTTTAAAGGTCGTGGTCGTAATAATAACTATTGGCGTAATAGTTATAATAACCATAATAATAATAATGGTAATAATACAAGTAATCGAAATAATACAGAAAACCGTGGCAGAGGTCACCGAAATTTCAATAATTACAACCGTACAAATAGTGTGCGTGCTGTATCTCAACAAGAACATGAAACGGAAAACTAATACACACCCTTGAGAATACAAAGTATGACAACGGGAGAATATTACATCTTAATTTGAGTTTGAGCATTTTTGTGAAAATTTACGATGGTGAAAGCAACAACTTACTTACTTTATTGGTTGATACAGGAGCAGATATATCTTTACTGAAACAGACAAGCATTGGATATAAGAAAATAAATAAATATAAAATTACAACAATTAGTGGAATAGGCGAAGGAACTATACAATCACTTGGTACAACACACCAGAGAATGACAAAAGTATCATTTTAAGTACTCTTTTAGTATTAGTGAGAAAACATGTATGGGCATGTATGGGTAAAGATCAAAACCATACACATACATACCATTGCCCATAACAAGTTGAATTAAATATGTATAGGTATACGCTGGCAATGTGTATTTGTATATTCATTCTTCTTTTAGAAAGTACATGCAGATATAAATAAAACTTGTATTGGCTATCTGCAATACCCATAAGATTAAATAAGTATGTGTATTTACGTATGTATAACGTAAGTATACACAGAGTATGTATACCATCGCAGAGATGGCAAATGCAATTTTAAAAATTTTGGAATTAGGCAGAAATTCAATTTTGGGTTTTTATTTAGGAAAATAGCGAGATAATTTTTTAAGAATTTTAAGATTTGACTTAGGCGGTAAGCTTTTTGTTTTCAAAGCTGTTTTATAACTCGAGAACCACTCACCCATTTACAAACCAATACATGAGTTGGAAAGGGGTACTTTCACTGATGGTTAAAAAAAAACATTGAAAAGTTAGGACCACGAGGGGCGGTGGGTGGCAATTTCTGCTTCTCTGAAACTATCCAACAGATTTTAAAGAAATTTAGAACATAGTTAGATCCCTATTTATATGGCCACATTAGCTATGCATTTTTTTTAACTAGGACCACGAGGGGCGGCAGGGGGCAATTGTTGCCTCTGCGAAACTATCTAACAGATTTTCATGAAATTCAAAACATAGATAGATCCAAGCAAATAATGTACAATTGAGGGCAAACCAGGGAAAAAATACTTACTTTTGGTACACTAAAAAGAAAAAGGCTGTTTTAATTTTTGTAAATCAAATTTTAATTCATCATAGTTTTCAATAATGCGTAATGAAGATAATTTTTATGTATGTAGACATACATTGGCACTGCTGATGTTACAAAAAAAAATTTATTTTATGTATAAAAACAAAATATGCACATAGTCCCATACCTGGCTAGTGATCAAACACATTTTTGCTAAAACATTTCATACAAAATTTTTTTTTCATTTTATTTAAGTTTACTGAATGTGGTTGTGAGAAATATTGCCGTGCGTAAGTATAAGTAATACACATATTTTTTGCGACGCACAACCATAGCTGTTGTTATTATTTGTGTTATAAGTATGGATATACACAATAACGTTAAGCGTGGGAAAATACCTCTGTATATTATTCTTATGGGTACTTGTTGTCATTCTCTGCAACACACCTGGAACTTTGTAATAAATATTACTTTATTCCGCATGAATTTCACGTGGTGCACGAAAATTTTCCAATTCCATGTGACGGAATACTTGGTATGGATTTTATCAAACATTACAATTGTATTTTAGATTTCAACGAAACTCAAGACTGGTTTATATTAAGACCTCAAAATGTTCGCGACGGAGTTCATATTCCAATACTACACTACAGTACGAATGATACCATCTTGTTACTTGCACGTTCTGAAGTTATCAGACAGGTAAGGTTAAACACCCCTTATGACGAAGTACTTGTTGTTAATCAAGAATTCCGACCGGGTGTAATAATAGGTAATACAATAGTGAAGAGTAAAAGAGCTTTCATCAGAGTTATTAACACAAACACAGTCGCAGTATCACTAAAATGTATTGATATCATATCGGAAAATCTTGACAATTATACAACATCACCTACACAGAATTGTATTGAAACCAGAAAAGTCGAAATTATGAAAACACTGTCAAAAAGTTTTCCAGAACCATTTAAAAAGCAAATGGCAACATTATGTATAGACTACATTGATATTTTCGGATTAGATACCGACACATAATTGCAAACAATTTTTACACGCAAAAATTTAAACTCAAGGATAAAGAACCCGTGTATATTAAAAACTACAGAATTCCCCACACGCACAAGGTAGAAGTAGATACACAAGTTAAAAAATTGATAGATGATGGCATTGTGGAACCTTCCACATCAGAGTACAATAGCCCACTCCTTCTGGTACCGAAGAAATCACTACCTAATTCGGATAAGAAGAGATGGCGTTTGGTAGTGGACTATCGTCAAATAAACAAGAAACTGATTCCTGATAAATTCCTACTACCAAGAATTGAATATATTTTAGATCAATTGGGAAGAGCAAAGTACTTTTCATGCCTAGATCTAATGTCCGGGTTTCACCAAATCGAACTTGACGAAATGTCAAAGGACATCACATCCTTTTCAACGAGCAATGGATCATATCGCTTTAAACGACTCCCTTATGGATTAAAAATTGCTCCAAATTCGTTTCAGCGGATGATGACAATAGCATTTTCGGGGTTAGAACTAGAGATGAGCGATCCCGTGATTTTTAAAGATCACCGTGATTAGTGAATGTGATTTAAAAATCACTGCTCCTTTAAACTGTGATTGTGATCACGGTTTATCAGTTTTCTGTTCTTTTAAAGCAATTGCGGCCAAGCTATTTGTACAATGCGCGAGCTTTTGCAAGAGCTTTTGTAAGCACTTTACAAAGAAACAACAACAAATTGTAAGAGCTTTCAAATCTGTTTATTTTCATATACATACATACATATTTGAACAAATAAATTTTGGCTTAAAAAAAATTCTAATAAGATAGAAGAGAATAAAAGGAACAGCAATATCATTCGACATTTCATTCAAAAAACGCTATTACCCACACAAACAGTGAAATATCATAAATTTGTATATTACAAAAAGAACGACTTAGAAAGTACCTGTTACTTGACAAATTTGGTCACAACTGTGATTCGTGATTTTTCAGTAACAGTGATTAAATCACAGGTACAGAAATATCGCTCATCTCTAGTTAGAACCCTCGCAAGCATTTTTGTATATGGACGATCTAGTGGTAATAGGTCTATCGGAGAAACAGATGCTGAATAATTTAAAGAGTGTTTTTGATTTATGCAGAAAGTTTAATCTGAAGTTGCATCCCGGAAAGTGTTCATTTTTTAGACATGAAGTTATTTTTCTTGGGCATAAATGTACGGATGAAGGCATTCTGCCTGACGATGGAAAATATGAAGTAATCAAAAAATATCCAGTCCCGACTGACGCAAATAGCGCAAGAAGATTTATTGCGTTTTGTAATTACTATCGAAGGTTTATAAAAAACTTCTCACTTCACTCACGCCACATTACTCGATTATGCAAGAAAAATGTCCCATTCGAATGGACGGAAGAATGTAATAACGCATTTCTTTACTTAAAAAAGGCATTAATGCTACCAACTCTTCTACAATATCCAAATTTTGATAAAGAATTTTGTATAACAACTGACGCAAGTAAGTACGCTTGTGGAGCGGTGTTAAGTCAAGAATACAACGGCAAACAGTTGCCTGTAGCATTTGCCTCAAAAACAATTACACAAGGAGAGAGCAACAAATCAACAATCGAACAAGAGCTCATAGCTATTCATTGGGCCATATTACATTTCAGGCCATATATCTACGGAAAACGGTTTCTTGTGAAGAGTGATCATAGACCTTTGTCATACCTCTTCTCGATGAAAAATCCAAGTTCTAAGTTAACAAGGATGCGCTTGGACTTGAAAGAGTATGATTTTGTGGTTGAGTATCTCAAGGGTAAAGAAAACTACGTTGCTGACGCTTTATCAAGAATAAGCATTGATGAACTAAAGTAGGGTTGCCAGTTTTGAAATCAGACAAATCAGTACATAAGAGAAAAAAAATCAGTACAATTGCATAAAAAACAGTACATCTACTTTTTAATATAAAATTGCATATTAATAACATGAAAAGTTTTAATCTTTTTTTAAAACAAAATCTCATTCTATAATTTAAACAGTGACAAAAGTTAATTAAAAATCTGAATTTTTTCCAAACATTAATTCAATTTCGTATATACATATTTTTAGCGGGATTACAAAGTGAATAACAAAAAAATCTAAAACACAAGTTAAAAATTCGATTCATTATTTCTTGTCTGAAAGGGCCAATGTCACTAACTTGCTGTTTTAAGTTAATTTTTGCATTAGGGCTTTTCTTAAGCAACGGTCATACCTAGCAAATATTTGACGAAAAAAACGTGACCAACTTGTGAACAAAAATTGTATTTCCTTTATTCTATTTTATTTTTTTAATATAGGTCAACATGAAATTAAATAAAAGTATTTTTTTGCTATATCTACCAGCATTATTAATTTCATTTTGCAATTTAAAGGGCATGCTGCTCAGGGTTGTCAGATGTGGCGATTTCTCGCCAAACGTGGCGATTTTCAAACTCTTTTGGCGACCTAATTTTCGATTTGGCGACATGGCGATTTATAAAATAGTTGGCGATTTTGTTGGCTATTTTTGATGAGCCATCTATTTGTTTTGAAATTTGTTAAATTCAAAACGAAGAAATAATTTTTTTTTTATTCTAGTATTTCAATGTATGAAATTTAATGCATTCATATGTATGACCAGTATTTAAAACTAAATAATGTTGAAATGGCTGATGAAGATAATCTTCGAGAAATTTTTTTTTCACATTTAAATGTGCTCTTGAAAGAAGTAATAAGTAGAATTCTTTACAAATGAATATAATGAAAGTTTATGAAAATTTTTCCATTATAAAATGTGACAAATTATCACATAAAATTTGTTGTTTTTAAATATATTTTAAAGATTTTTTATGAATCCTAACTTACCCTTGGATGTTAATGAAATACAATAGAAAAAATACAGTTTGTTAAAAGAAAATTGTAATGATGATATTCAATCTAATTAAGATCAGTTTAGGCCAACAATTTATAGCCACAAGGATACGGCAGGTACCTGTATTGAAATATTGAAATTCACTAAATATCTGCTTTGAAGTAGAATGCGATATGAAGTTTTCGACACGTTCTTACGAGCCAAAAGTTATATGAATATAAAGAGAACATGTTGCATTTATTTTCTACCTTCACAATGTATTTCAAAAAAGAAGACAACAAGTTAGTCTTCTTGGTGAACTAGGTATATAGCGTTTTAGTTATATAATAGTACTGCAACTACATACAAATATATTGTACATCCAATATTTGTTTAATACCTACCGCAAAATCCTTTTTTTGTTACTTTAAGTAGACTACTATAAAATATTTTAAACATTGCACCTTTTTTATTAAATAAAAATTAAACAAAATATATGGCGACTTTTTTTGAATTTTTGGCGGATTTTAGGGATACGGAACAAATTTTTTTTGGGATTTATGAAAAAATATTTTTAATTATGCTAAAAATACATATATTATTGTCGAAATCGAAAAAAATAAATGCTTTGGCGATTTTGGCGATTTTTGACATTGAATTTGGCGAAAAAGATTAAAATCAATCTGACAACCCTGATGCTGATGTCTAATTAAACCGAGAACAGCGTCAAAAGGATTTTGCAGGCCAATTGCACTTAGAACTCTTCTATAAAAAACCAAAATTTTTATTTTCTCAAAAATGAATGATCTGACATTGGCCTTTTTAGCACCAAGCTACAGATATAAGGACAACAATGTTAAAAAACAAATTAAACACTTAAAATAACGAAGCTTGTTATCTATTTATCTTCAAAATAATTTAAAAAAATTATTAAAAAGTGATATACAACTAATTTCTTTAAATAATTCTAATTATTGCAAAAGGCACAATCGTATTTACATATGTATGGACCTAAATAATATATGTATATTAAATATTTACAATGTTGCAAGTTAAAAATATTTATTGCCTTTTTATACGTTGTCCACAATTTCAATCATGTCTTCATTCTTCAAAAAATTGTAAAACTCATTACAATTATAACCAAAGTTTGTCTTTATCTGCAACTCACTTTCTAGGTTTTATATTAGGAGCCTGTTTCTCTCTTTTCTCCACTTTGAAAACTAAAGACTCGTTCTGTAAAAGCGTTCGAATGTAGAGTGGAAGAAATAAAATTATGCATTTCCTAGAATTCGTAAACCCACCACCATTTAGAAACACTATCCATTTATCTTCTACTGTCTTCTTTTTTCGAACTAACTCGGCAAAAATCTTTAATGTTAATATTTCATCGATAAGAACATCTACATATATTAATATTTGTATCGCAAACAATTTGACAATATAACAAACTATATACTGAACAAAATTAATATATAAAAACAGTACAAAAACAGTATATTAATGAAAAAATCAGTACATTTGCGTACTGATTTGCTTGTAATGCATAAATCAGTACTTTAAACAAAAAACAGTACATGTACTGATAAAAACAGTACGAATGGCAACCCTAAACTAAAGGAACTGAATGAAAACGTATTATTAATAAACAAAGTAACTACAAGGTCAGATACCAGACAAAGAAAAACATCAAGAGAACAAAAGCATCATAATAATGAAAATATTAAGCCCAATATATATGATACAATATGATGACGTTAAAAAACTCGTAAAGTTGATATTAACTCCAGGAAGATGCTTATTGAAGCATGGAAAATTAATATTAAAACGAATAAATATTGAAGATATGTGTATTAATGGGAAATTGGACCTAGGAGGATTTTTCCCAAGGCTAGAAAAAGAAGCCAGTATGCTAAATCTCGAGAAATTGAAAATGGCACCTGATGAAGAAATTTTTAAATTTGTATCTATAAATGAATTCAAAAGAATGGGCAATAAAATATTAAGGAAATTAACAGTAGCGCTACTGCCAAAGGTGACCATAATTGATGCTGAAGATGAAAATAAAATTAAAGATATACTAACTACATACCACGATAACCCAGCAGAAGGCGGCCACTGTGGGATATCAAGAACATTAGCGAAAATCAGAAGGCATTACAAGTGGAGAGGTATGGTCTCACACGTAAAAAAATATGTTAAGACATGCGAAAAATGCCAAAAATCCAAGATAACAATACATACTAAGACACCAATGATATTGACACGGACTCCAGCAACTGCATTCGACGTTGTGTTAGTAGATACCATTGGTCCATTACCAAAGACAGAAAATGGTAATGAATACATTGTCACATTAATATGTGATCTAATAAAATATTTGGTGACAATACCTATACCAAACAAGAGTGCAAATACAGTTGCAAGAGCCATATTTGAGTATTTTGTATTGTGTTACGGTCCAATGAAGACGTTCATATCGGATATGGGAACAGAATATAAGAACTCAATAATAACAGATTTATGTAAATATATGAAAATTGAAAATATTTCTTCAACTGCCTATCACCATCAGACACTTGGTACTGTTGAACGAAGCCATCGAACATTTAACGAATATATACGATCATATATATCGATTGAACGGGATGATTGGGATGAATGGCTTAGATATTTTACATATTGCTTCAACACTACACCATCGGCAGTACATGGTTATTGCCCTTACGAGTTGGTTTATGGACGAATACCTCATGGTTTTCATTATTTTAATAGTATAGATAGAATAGATCCTATTTACAATATAGATGATTATAGTAAGGAAGTGAAATACAGATTAGAAATTGCATACAAGAGAGCAAGACTATTGTTAGATAGTGCTAAGGTAAAGCGTAAAGAACATTATGATATGAATACGGAACAATTGGATTTAAATTGAGGAGATCTAGTTTTATTAAGAAATGAAGTAGGACATAAGTTAGAAAATAGATATGAGGGCCCGTATAAGGTTATAGAGATAAGAGATAATGATAACATAATAATCGAAATTAAGGGAAATAGGAAGCAGAAGGTTCACAAAAATAGACTTAAACTGTTTAATGAAGGCAAGTGATTCTTTTTCTTGTTGGAATCAATATGCTTTAACATAACAACGAAAGCACTGTGGAAAATAAGCTTAAATTATAAATTATTAAACACAAATAAGTTATGTTACACCAATATCAGATAATAAAATAAATTTTAATATATGTAATTTGTAATAGTAATATGAATTTTAATATGATATGTAATTTGTTATATCAGTATCAAATAAGAAATAACTAATAAAATTAATCTTATTATATAACAAAAAAAAAAAAAAAAACAATAATTAAAAAGAATATTCATATGCTTAATAGCGTATGAACATTCTTTCTAGAAAATGGAGGTGTAGCGGATATGATAGTCGCATATTCTGGCATACTCATACACAACCTAATTCTCATATGACACATTGTTTGAATTAATGTAGAAACTATTAAGTGATGATCATGTTACATTATTCTTACCGATATATTTATAATTATTGTAATGTAATATGGTAATAAGAAGTAACATACAAAATATTATTATAAGTGCTAAGTAATCATTATTTTTACTATATAAACCTGTCATTTTAAATTCAATAAACATATGGAAACTATCAACAAAACCTTCCACTCGCTTATTCATTAATCTAATGATTACAGTACCTCATAAGTTGCCACCGCCTACCCTTAAACTACTCTTTAATCTATACATACCAACCTAAATAGAGTAGGGTAATTATACAAGATCAAATAACGGCATTTACCAATCGACACACATTGATTGGAATGCAAGTTAATTGGGGTATGAGTATGATAAAAACAAACGAACAATTCTACTCAATAAGAATTGTAAATTGAGTGAAAAATAGGAATGAGTGTAACAATTAGATGTATGTTAATTTTATTTAATAAAAAAAACACACTGTTTATCTTTTTTTTAAATTGATTTTATTGTTTTGTCTGCTGTGGTAATGCACAGCAAGACAACTAAGTATAAGATACAACTGACAACTGTCTTTTTTGATACTTATTATTTATAGTAATTATAAAGTATTAATTGAAGAATGAAAAAGAGAGATCTCAGCAATTTATTTAGACAAAAACAGTTCTGTGAACTCGTCGGTCGATTGACCTGATTTGTTATTTCTTTGTTTAGTGTTCGCAAATAATTCCAAAGAATTATTTGGATTGTGGCGGAAGTGTTACACGCGCCGATATGACAACGATCTTGTATGTTAATGTTTGTAGGTATGTTTCTGTTTAGTGTTTGCAAATAATTCCAAAGAATTATTTGGATTGTGGCGGAAGTGTTACACGCGCCGATATGACAACGATCTTGTAAATGTTGGAAGTAATACAAACATACATATGTATGTTAATGTTTGTATGTTTTTGTTTAGTGTTTGCAAATAATTCCAAAGAATTATTTGGATTGTGGCGGAAGTGTTACACGCGCCGATATGACAACCGTCTTGAAAGTAATTTTATAATAAAAGTACATACAAACATACACATGTATGTCAATGTTTGTATGTTTTTATATTGTGAACATTGGTGTGGCTGTAACTCCCCCACCGTTAGTTCGAGGCTCCGACGAAGATAATATGTAAATTCTCTTGTTCATTCTTATGTAGATTAGGATAATAATAGATACAATGACAACCAAGGCACTTACATTACTACTGATATTTAGTATATGATTACTTAATAGTTTTCTGTTTATCCGTGTTATTGTGTCGTTAAATTTTAGTGGATCTAAGTGTAAGTTTGGAAGGGATTCATTATTTTCTTTAATTTTTAACATGAACCTTTCTATAACAAACATTTCTTTAACATTAATTTTATAATTTTCATAGGATCTGTGTTCAGTTTTTACATTGCAGTTTTCGAATTTAATTAAGAAAGTTTTAATTTTGCCAAAGTTTACAGTGGTGTTACAATTAGTTTCGATTTTGCTTTTAAAATTCTTAAATATTAGCAATCCAGGATATATTTCTTTTTCCTCTTCCATAATTGACATATTCATGTTACAATTTGGTTCTTTGTTGTTTACAATATTTTGGATGCAGTTATCCTTTATTTTACGTAGTTTCTTATAATCAAAAGTGTCGCTATTATAGGTTTCATTATTATGTATTAGAAAAGTATTATCTTTTAAGGCTAGTGATCTGTTAAATTTATTTGGAATTGGTTCAATTAAAATTTCAGCAAATGTCTCGTTTAAGAATCTAGGAATTTGTAGAGTAAGTATAACTAAATTATGTCTGTATTTTACGGAAATATTGGTATGGATGTAGGATTCTATATTATCCATGAGCTCGTATTCCTCTTTTGTCAATATGTCGGATGGTATTACTACTAGTCTAGAGTTAAATATAACGTGTCCTATTTCGTCTACATGGTTTGTCAGTAAGTTCAAATCGTTATTAATTCTGAATATGTTTTCTAGGAATGTGGTTTCGTCTTCTAGGTTGAGGATTTTATTTCCTATGTATTTTTGAAAGTGGTGAATATATGTCTGTATAATATGTTGTTGGTTATTAATGTGTGAAGTTATATTAGAGACTTTGTTCGATAATGTCGTACTTAAGTAAGTCAATTGGTCTATTTCTGTTGATGTCTCGTTATTAAATTTGTCTATTCTGGAAAAGTGGTTTAATATGTTTTGTTCGTCATCGCTGTCCATTGTCCCTGTAACGTATTTAAGTCCTTTTCCTATTATGTTAATAAGACCACGTTTCTGTCTGAATTTAGGTATGAGGTTAGAAATCTTTGTCCTACAAAGGTCCATACTTTTCCCAATACTTTCTAGTAAAGGGGTAACGTTAGAATATGTATTACCTAATTTTTGTATATTGTCGTTTATCGTGTTTGCCGTGTCTATGTATTTTGTAGTGTTGATTACATGGATAACCTTTATATAGTAGTCTACTATGTTCACGTCTCTGATTTTTATGGGTAGGTATCCGTGATTATTGCTCAAGTCTTGTACGTCCAGAACTTGTGGCTTAACGGTCCTTATTAGAAGTAGAATAATTAGTGGTTTCATCATCTTGAATCTGTAAATAACAGGGAGGTTACTGCAGTGCCCTTTTCCTTTTTAAATGAGATTTATAATATATATGCCCATTTTTTGTGATAACATGATTGTCGTCGAACTCTGTGACATTAACTTTACGGAATTTTGAGTGATTTTTCCCGCCCCTATCTTGTTTTATGTAAACGTCCCCGGTACGAAGTTCACAGTCTTCGCGGTTTTGATTAATTTTTTCTATCGTCCTACGTTTTGTGTTTTGGATTTTATCTTTTATCAATGGATAGTTATCTTGCGTTATCTTTCCGTTTATGAAATCTGAGGGTCTGCACCCGGTCGTGGAATGAATGGTGTTATTGTAAAACATTATTATCTTGTTTAATTTCTCTTCAACGGTATCGATGTCTTTGTCAGGATCATGTCTGAGGATTCTAATATGTTCGTTAATTGTGTTATGCAGGCGTTCAACGTCTGAATTAGATGAATGATTATTATTCGATGTAAAGTGGATCTCTATATTTCTTTCTTTGAGGAAATCCTTTAGAGGTAGGGCTTTAAAACCTAACTCGTTGTCTGTAACAATTTTTTTTATACTACCCACTATGCTCAGATACTGAGTAACCGCTCTCTTAAATTCTATCCATGTTCGGTTTTCTATCTTTATTGCTTGTGCAAATTTGCTAAATTTATCTATAAAAGTCAGGAATAAGGTATTTCTCAAGCTATAAAAAACATCAATATGTACAATTTGTCCAGGTCCACTTGGTGTCTCGGTGATTTGGAGTTTTGGTCGTATGGGATTCCTTTCATATTTTTCCCTATTACAGACGTCACAATTATTAATAAATTGTGTTATACGTTTTCTAAGTTTGGGGTGATAAATGCTATATTTTAATTGCTGGAAGTTTTCATTTATACCTCTATGATTATTTCTCATGTGTTCTTTCCTGATATGTTCTACCAGTTCGTTTTCGTCAAGGATATCCGTAAGGATGTTGTTACATTTAATAATCTTAAATTCATTACTTTGTCCGAAGTATATTGAAATTGTTTTTTCGAATATTTCATAAGTTTCAGGGTCTTCGATAAAGACAGCGTTCAGCTTTTTGGGATCAAAGTGATTCTTAATTATCAACAACATTGTGGCTTCGTCGAAGTTTTTTGCGGTAATAAGTTTCCTGATGTTATTGAAAAATTTTTGGTTCCTTATCTTTAGAGATCCTGACCCCACCTTTCGAATTATTATTTGGTTTCTGTACATATTTATAGGGCCATTTTTCTCTGTAATAACGCTAGTCATGAATTGCTCGAAAAAGTTAACTTTTGGTTTGATGCGGGAGAGCGCGTCAGCGTTTCCATTATTCGCACCCTTTTTATATTTTATAGTAAAGTCAAATTCTTCTAATTTAAGTCTCCATCTAACGAGTCGTGAATTTGGTTCTTTGATCGAGAATAGCCATTGTAGTGGTTGGTGGTCAGTGTGGATAGAGAATTTTCTACCGAATAAGTATGGTCGAAAGTATTTTACCGCCCATACTATAGCAAGAAGCTCTTTCTCTATCGTACTATAATTAAGTTCATGTTCGTTTAGAGTCCTGCTTGCGTAGCATATTGCATGGCCCTCTTGTGATAAGACCGCCCCTAATGCAAAATTGCTTGCATCGGTATTCAAAACAAAGGGCTTAGAGAAATTTGGGTATGCTAGTATGGGGTCATTCACAAGTAGGGTTTTTAAGGTTTCGAAACTTTTCTGATATTCAGTGTTATGTAAGTCAATTTTAGCGTCCTTCTTTAAATAGTTCGTCATAGGTTTTGCTATTCTGGAGTAATCTTTAATAAATTTTCGGTAGTACCCACTAAGTCCTAAAAATTGTTTAATTTGTTTTGGGCTTTGGGGGATCGGGTATTTTAATATGCATTCCACCTTTTTTGGATTTGGTCTAATACCATTTTGGGTCACAATGTGGCCAAGAAATTCTGTCTCGCGTTTTAGAAATTCGCACTTGTCGATTTGTATCTTCAAGTTTGCAACTTTTAGTCGATCCATTACTAAACGTAGTGAATTTAAATGTTCGTCAAGAGAGGTTGAGAAGACGATAATGTCGTCTAAGTATACTAAGCACACTTTATTTAGCAAATCGCTCAGGATGTTATTCATTAGGCGTTGAAAAGTGGCGGGTGCGGTTTTCAAGCCAAATGGCATACGAAGGAATTCGTAGTGCCCTCCTTCAACTGAAAACGCAGTTTTATGGATGTCGCTATCTGCAATTTCGACCTGGTGAAATCCCTTAGCGAGATCAAGTGTAGTAAAATATAGACTTCTACCAAGTTTATCCAAGATCTCATCTATGTTTGGGATGGGGTATCTATCGTCCACAGTCTTTTCATTAAGCTTACGATAGTCTACCACAAGCCTCCATTTTTTTTGTCCACTTGCATCGTCCTTTTTAGGGACTATCCAAATTGGAGCTGAATATGGTGAATTTGACGGTCTAATTATCCCGTTTTCTAGCATTTCACGGATTTGTCGGCTCACTTCTTCCTTGTGTATGTACGGGTAGCGGTAAGTTTTGGAATGTATTGGAATGTCGTCAACAGTATTAATATGGTGCTTAATAGCGTTAGTGAAAGTTAGGTTAGAATTTGTCTGATAGAACAATTGGGAGTATTTGTTTATTAGTCGCAAAAGTTTTGTTTTTTCTTCAGAGTTCAAATGATCTATTCTAATTTGGTCCCGTAATGGTAAATCACTGTGATTATCACTTGTTATTGGTTCATTTGAAAGAAAGTAGTTTTCCATTGTTACTGGCCACGCATTTTCAGGTTTAATGTAAATTATTTCGGGACATTCAAGATTGGTTTCTATTTCGACTTTAAAATTTTCTGAATTATATATTCCCTCTCTAAGAATTATTTCGCCGCTGGAAGAACGGAAATCTGTAATGTGTACCAATCTACATTAGTGACAAATTTAACTGTATGATTACTCGGAAATTTCAAGGGAATTATCTGGTTATTTATCTTTAAAATATTTTGGTTATAGTCTGTTACTGCTTTGTATTTACGTAAGATGTCATTCCCAATTATACCATCATATGTGTTATGGAATTTACATTCGATTAAGTAAATCCAGTCTTGTGGATTTCCTAGTTCAGAAAACAATGGCACTTTATATACCGTGTTTGTTTTCACATTGTTTTGCAATGTTTTGAGGTTTAGTGGTGGTACATCAACCTTCCATTTGGGGTTGCATAACCCCGGATTGATGATTGAGTGCGTGGCACCAGTGTCAATTATAAATTTTAGGTCGCCCTTTAATACTATATGTGGTAATTCTCCGTGGAGGCTACTAAAGGAAAATTTTGGGGGGTTTCGAAAGAATCAGTATCTTGTATTTCTTGTTGGTCGAAGTATTGTTCGAATGATGCCTCTTGAGGTATATATGGCTCTTCGGAATCGTGAACGAGGTTTACGTCCATTGGTTCAGGGACGGGCAAAAAATTATTTCTTTGATTTGGTTGTCCATTTTGATGGAAGTTTGGTATGTTCGGGCTATTAAAATTTCTTTGGTAATTCTGGTTATTAGGGTTCTGTTGGTAATGAGAATTATGCTGTCGCCAGTTCGGATTACTAAAGTGTCTATGGTTATTTGGATTCTGCTGATAATGTGGGTTATAGTGCTGGTTTGGTGCTTGGTGGTTATTTGTCCTTGTATGGGAATTCTGGTATGTTTGTCTGTTACTCGAATTACTATGTCCGCTAGATTGTCTATTTAAGTTGTTTTCTATTTTCAGTCTATTGTTGGTACCGTATGAATTGTTACCTGGCTTGACTGTTTTATTACCGTAGTATGCATAACCCGACTTGAATAGAATTTCCATGGCATCTTCTAGGGTGCTCGGGTTACGGCAGGCTAGAATAGTCCTCATGGGTTCTGGTATTTTTTCTTTGAAGATATTCAAGGCGCTTTGCATATTGTTTGTAGCGATTTGACCTGCTCCTGTGTTTCCGCCCATTATCATGCTGGTTTTGTTATTCAAATTTCTTAATTTATCTTTTATTTCGTTGTAAAATTCGATTGTGTTTGTCTTGAATGAGACGGCTCTCATTTGATCGAATAAATCTTCAATGCTATACTTTTCGCCAAAATTATTCATTAATATTTTTTTTACATCCGTCCAGGATTGTGCGTGAAAATTAATTTCAATTGTCTCCCTAGCTTTGCCCCTAAGACGACTTTTAATCAAGTCAGAGAATACTAATTGTGACATTTCGTCATATTGTCTGAGAAGTGGGTATACTCTATCCACTAGGGTTATAAAATTATAAAGATCACGTTTGTCCCCATTAAATTCGGGAAGCCTTTCAAGGTATTTGATGGGGTCCAGAACAATGGATGGAGGGTTGGGCTGTGTCATTTTGCTAGTGTGTCTATTGAAAACGGAAAAGTCTTTCAAAAATGTTGTATTGGTCTAATAGGTCGTTGTCTTCGTCGTCTTCTAACGGTACGTCTTTCTTGAGTGTCGCTATTGTTTCTTTGTCCAATATGTTCGTACACCTCGGTCAGGTAGCCGTCGTTTGAGTCAAATCCTGGGTCCAGTTCTATTGAATGTATTCCTAAAAATTGGTTTGTTTGTTCAAACTCGGGATCGGAAACGTATTCCGATGTTTACTCTACTGATTCCGTGTCACTCATAAGACGTATATGTATATTATACTATTAATACTTAAATGAAACTTACTATACTATTGTTCACGAACTTCTTGGTCCTCCTTCCTTGGTTTGCTGGAACTCGTGTTGTTGTTGTTCTGGCTTCTCACTTCTTAGCTCTACCTGTTTCCCACTACTCACGAATTTCTTGGTCTTCCTTCTTCGGTTTGTTGATTTGATTTCTGTGGTCTCTTACTCTTTAGCTTGACCTGGTTTTCGCTGCTGGTCTTCTCTTTTCGGTTTGGTTTTAAGTAAAAAATTTTATGACTGTGATTTTTAAGGATATCACTTCTTTAATTTGTGTCCTTTAAAAATTTATGACTGTGTTTCTTAAGGATATCACTTTTTAATTTTTGTCTTTTAAAAATTTTATGACTGTGTTTCGCTTTTTAATTTTAGTCCTTTAAGAAAAAATTTTTATGACTGTGATTCTTAAGGATATCACTTTTTTAATTTTTGTCTTTTTTTAAAAATGTTATGACTGTGTTTCACTTTTTAATTTTAGTCCTTTAAGAAAAAATTTTTGTGATTGTTAAGGATATCACTTTTTTAATTTTTGTCTTTTTAAAAAATTTTATGACTGTGTTTCACTTTTTAATTTTAGTCCTTTAAGAAAAAATTTTATGACTGTGATTCTTAAGGATATCACTTTTTTTTAATTTTTGTCTTTTTAAAAATTTTATGACTGTGTTTCACTTTTTAATTTTAGTCTTTTTTTAAAAAAAATTTATGACTGGTTCTTAAGGATATCACGTCTTTAATTTTAGTTTTTTTTTTTTTTTATTTAAAGGTTGTTTTTCCTTAGTATTGTAAGGATTACGGCACTATTGTTCCCGACTATTTTCAGGTTCACGGTTTAGTCCTTGGTAATGCAAGGTTCGCTTATTGCAGATTCGCGTAATTTTCATTAATATGAAAGAAAGAGTATTATCCTTTCGCGAATCCTACCGACTGCGCCAATTAGATGTATGTTAATTTTATTTAATAAAAAAAACACACTGTTTATCTTTTTTTTAAATTGATTTTATTGTTTTGTCTGCTGTGGTAATGCACAGCAAGACAACTAAGTATAAGATACAACTGACAACTGTCTTTTTTGATACTTATTATTTATAGTAATTATAAAGTATTAATTGAAGAATGAAAAAGAGAGATCTCAGCAATTTATTTAGACAAAAACAGTTCTGTGAACTCGTCGGTCGATTGACCTGATTTGTTATTTCTTTGTTTAGTGTTCGCAAATAATTCCAAAGAATTATTTGGATTGTGGCGGAAGTGTTACACGCGCCGATATGACAACGATCTTGTATGTTAATGTTTGTAGGTATGTTTCTGTTTAGTGTTTGCAAATAATTCCAAAGAATTATTTGGATTGTGGCGGAAGTGTTACACGCGCCGATATGACAACGATCTTGTAAATGTTGGAAGTAATACAAACATACATATGTATGTTAATGTTTGTATGTTTTTGTTTAGTGTTTGCAAATAATTCCAAAGAATTATTTGGATTGTGGCGCAAGTGTTACACGCGCCGATATGACAACCGTCTTGAAAGTAATTTTATAATAAAAGTACATACAAACATACACATGTATGTCAATGTTTGTATGTTTTTATATTGTGAACATTGGTGTGGCTGTAACTTGTAACCACAAATATTCCTATTGGTCAAAGCAATTGTAATCAGGGTAATTATGCATATGTCCATAATATCGACAAAGACAACTAGAACTTTATCGATAAGTAGAATAAGTAAGAAAGGCTAAGTTAAAAATTCATGTATAGTATTAAAGTGCATGTAAATCCAAAATAAAGTAGACTTGAAATTACAATATAATATCGGCAACAACCTGCCTTGTGTTTAATTGAAAGACTCACTAATAATTCGGCAGTTCTTTTGAACGCCTTAGTTAACAGCTGAAACCCTTACAGCTATTTAAAATAACCAAGGGCTATAGGGACCAAATCACTTTAAATCAAACACACAATACATTACATAGAGATCCTACCGATCCTCACACATTACATGGTGATCCTGCCACCCCTTACTTATTACATGGCGATCCTGCGGACTACGAACTGATCCTGATAACCTTGAACCAGCGAAATTTTTATGATCCTGCAATAATAGATGTCCGTGGAAGTGGACGAAATTTTTGCGCGCTGGACGCTTTATTTAGACACCAAAAAAGAAGAAAAGTACGAGCCAGAGCCGGCAAATCAAGATGCACCTCCGTATGAACCACTCCCAGTCAATGCGGGACCAAGGCCAATTACGATAGATGAGTACAGAAAACGTCAACAAAATAAACCAGCAGTACAGACAACAGTAATTAAGAAGAAAAAGAAACGAGCTGGGAAGCAGTACCAGAGGAGGAACTGGCGATACTGTACAGGGACCTTAATTTAGCAACAGAGAAGGCAACGCAAAGAATTATAACATCAGAGATAAGGAGTTTCAAGGATAAACATTTTTAAAAATCAAGTTTTTATAAAAAAAAAAATATATATATTTATATATAAATAGAATTTGTAATGTTTAATATTAAAATGGTCAAGCCAAAAATCCGATAGTTTTAAAAAAAAAATATATATATACATTTATTTACTTCATAATTGAAAAAATACAATCGTTAAGAGAATATTATCAAGATGGCATGGTGGAAAAACATTCTAAAAGCAATTCCACTAGTTTTTGCAGGATACGAGGAAGGAAAGAATGAAAATCATGAAAGCGAACAGAACAATCAGCAAATTATAGAATACATGAATGCTATAAGAATACAAAGTGAAGATAAAGAAGAGAATGTGAACATTTTTGAAATAATAATGATAATCACATTAGCTTTATTAGTAATTGCCTACATCATAAGGTTAATGTATGCAATACTTAGTAGCAGGCGGTAAAGGAAAAATAAATTTGATACAATTTTAAAATAATTGTACCCAATACTATTAATAATTTAAATATACATAAAATAAAACAAAGTAAAGAAAAACAAATATTTTCGCTGTACAATTATAAGTATTATTAATGTTGTCTAAAATAACAAAAGTCTTAGAAATTATTGCTTTAATCATATTCTTATTACATAGCATGTATAAGTTTATTAATAGTTGTAAAAACAGAAACAATAGTAGAAATAAGATAACAGAAGTATAGAAAGTGAAGATAGATGGAAGGAAGTTTAATAAAACTTAAAGACATATTAAAGAATTTAAGGAAAAGTCCAGGAAGGACATATTTGGAAAAAAACAATAAATCTAAGACTAGAGGATATACAAATTATAACAGAAGAATTTGAGTTAGCACAACTAGAAGAAAAAGACGAAAAGAAAATAGCAGTGCTCAGATTAGAATTTAGCAATATAATTAAGAAAATCAAAGAGTTCTTAATCAAAGGCATTAAAACCCCTATTAGAGGCAGAACCATCAGAAATAGGAAATACAATGGCAGCATTTAGTTTAGAAACAGTGTCTAAAGCACTCCCACTTTTTGCTGGAAGCTTTGAAGAACTGGAAAGTTTATTAATAACAGCAGAACTCATTGAGAAAACTCTTGCTGAAACAGCAAAACAAGATTTCCTACAATATGTCTACCACGCCAAATTAACCTCAGGGGTAAGAACAGCGATAGGTAGTTATGCGAAACCCGAAAACTTCGGTACTTTAAAAACACAATTACAACAAAGGTACAAAAGTACAAAGACCATTCCAGAACTACAGTACACACTAAGCAATATCTACCAAGGGAAAACGTCTGTCAACGCATTCAGGGAAAGAATATTAACAGTAATAGACAACCTGAACAGGTTAGGAATAGAAGAACTTAGTAGTGACGCTACAGAGGCGGAGAAAAATGTCATTATCAGATTAAACTCAAAGCTTGCTCTAGATTCATTTAAGAGAGGAATTAATGATAATTTAAAGACAGCAATTTTTGCAGCTCGTCCAAAAACTTTACAAGACGCGGTAGAACTTGCGCTAGAACTAGAAAATGAATATAAAATAACTACTAACTCAGTGCAGTATATACAAAAACAACATCGTAATAATAATGATACCAGGCACAACCATAGCAATTTTCATAACACTAGGAATAACATTAACAACAGGAACAACTATAATTTCCCAAACCGTAGTACTAACGACTACAACTCAAACAATAATAGAAACAACAGACATTTTGACAACTACACTAGGAATAACAATAATTTCCAAAACAGTAGAAGTAACAACTACAATTCAAACAATAACAGAAACAACACAAATTCGTCTGCAAACAACAATTACAACCGTAATACACCTAGAAGCAATAATGGAAACTACAGGAATGACAACAATAACAATAGAAAAAAACGATTCCAATAGAACCAACAACAACAGACGTAATGTACATATAGTACAAGACGAGGGAAACGAGGAAGGCTCGGAATACAGGGATATTCCGGACAGCCAAAATTAAGAGTATTTAAAGTTTCTAATAATAACACAAATTACATAATCGCTAAATATAAAAATGAAAATTTAACATTTCTTCTTGACACAGGTGCCGAAATATCATTATGTCGAACTAAAACAATTTTTGATGATGAACCACTAAATGTAGAGAGCAGATGCAAATTAACAGGCATCACTAAAGAAGAAATACATTCATTAGGAACAAGTGAACTTGAATTTTCCCTAGCAGACCAAACATGCAGATTCAAATTTCATCTAGTAGATGACAATTTTCCAATAGAGACGGACGGAATAATAGGAAGAGACTTTTTAAGAGAATACTTATGCAAAATAGACTACGAGACATTTACAATTTCTTTGTTCACCAACAATGAAACCATAATTCTGGCAATGCAAACAAAAGCATTTGACACATTAAAAATTACTATACCCCCACGAACAGAAATTATACAACCATTAAAATTAAGCCTCACTGAAGATTGCGGAATACTTAATAATGAATTAAAAAGCGGTATTTTTTTAAGTAATTCAATAGCACCAAAAAACGGAATGACACACGTCAACATTTTAAACACATCATTCTGTCTGTCGCGGTCGTTGAAGATAGACGTGTTTTCTAAACTCGGCATACGGTTTATTTTTTTTGAACAAATAAAGTATAAAAAAAGTAAATACAAGAAAAAGAAAAAAAAAAAAAAATTACATGTATGTACATACATACATAAACACACATTTTTTTCATTATCGGTGTTGATAAACAATAACAAATAAGAAGAGCACAACTGTAAACAGTAAAAGAAAAAAAAAACTCTTATGAGTGCAAACAGTAGAAATGCATATATCACAGTGAGTGTTAGCGAAAAAAATACAGAAATAAAAAAAAGAATCGATGATAGCAAATACCTAACGGCTAAACCTATTTCTCGTACGCGATCCCTCTCGCCGTCTGTATTTAATAACACGGTTGATACAATAACAAATACAAAACCTGCTAGCGTTGCCTCAACAGCAAAAACAATTTTAATAAGTGATGTAAATATTAACCCCCAATCAGGCATAATAGAAAACTCAGTATCACCTTCGGTGTCTAATAATACGGTTGATATTAATACAATAAAAAATATAAAACCTGCAAGCGGTGCCTCAGCGGCAAAAACGATTTTAATAAGTGATGAAAATATTACCCTCAAATCAGGCATGATGGAAAACTCAGCTCCACAAGTAAAAAGTGGTCAAAAGCCTCAAGTACAAGTTGGTATGGACAGGTACATAACAGTGCTTAAACGGGGTCGCAGCCCTACCTCTGCAGCAGTTGCTTCGGCCTCAAAAGTACCATCTTTTGATAAAATAAATTCTCAAAATCGATTTGCAATTCTGGAGGATGAATCCTCTGAAGCACCAAACGTCATAAAATCGTCCAAGCCTCCCCCGATATATCTTAGGGAGCAAAACTCAAATGAGCTCATAAAGAGTTTGATATCGGTGATAGGTGAAAATTCGTTTTACGTAGCTGCTATCAAGCGTGGTAGTATAAACGAGACAAAAATACAAGTCAATAATGAGAATGATTTTCGCAAAATTATAAACAAATTTGAAGTACTTAAAAAAAACTTTTATACATACCAACTGAAAAGCAGTAAAGGTCTCCAGGTAGTGATTAAGGGAATTGACTCATGTGTGGACCCAGAAGAGGTAAAAACATTCCTCGAAGAAAAAGGCTTCAAAATAAAACATGTAGTAAATATAAAAAATAGAGAAAAAAACCCCCAACCACTTTTTCGAGTGGAGTTTGAACCCGGCGACGTAAAGCTTAAAAAAAATGAAACGCACCCTATTTACAATTTGAAATATATTCTCTATAGAAGAGTAACTATAGAAGAGCCACACAAAAGAAATGGTCCCGTTCAGTGTTTAAACTGTCAAGAATATGGTCATACTAAGGCATATTGCTATTTACCCCCTGTTTGCGTAGTATGTGGTGAATTACATGGTACAGATCTTTGCGATAAGTCTAAAACCGACCCCAACGTAAAAAAATGTAGCAACTGTGGCGGTAATCACACTGCCAATTATAGAGGATGCCCTGTATAAACCATCGTCAAGCAGTCAGTTGGACCGAAAACTAATCCCCCTCAAATGCAGGTAACAAATCAAGTAAGCACTGGTGACATTCAGGCCCCGCAGCCTAGTTATAACAGAACCTCTTATGCTAACGTCGTAAAATCAAACCATGCGCCAACGCAAGGTGCTGCGCCAAGTAATGATGAAACTCCAGTTTCAAATTTAAGTCGTCTGGAAAAAACCATGGAAACATTAGTGCAAACAGTAACTAATTTTACGAACACAATGGGTAATATGATGCAGGAAATTCTTAGAATGCAATCGATGTTATTGCAATCTGTACTTAACAGGCCATGAACTGTTTAAAAATCTGTTTTTGGAACGCGAACGGCATCCGCCAACATAAAAATGAATTAGAATACTTTCTTAAAAATAAACAAATTGATGTCATGATGGTTTCTGAAACTCATTTGACCTCAAGAAATACGTTTAACATCAATGGTTATATACTATATGATACCAAGGACCCTCGAGATAGAGCTTGTGGTGGTTCTGCCATTTTGATAAAAAATCGAGTCAAACACTACCTAATGTGTGATCATCGTGAGGATTATCTCCAAGCAACGAACATTTGTGTTGAAGAGCTGAATCGTAGCATTGTAATCTCATCTTTATACTCTCCTCCTAGATTTTCAATATCAGAAAGCCAATATTGTGAATATTATAAATCACTAGGACCCTGTTTCCTGGCCGCTGGCGATTATAACGCTAAACATACCTTCTGGGGGTCACGACTAATAACACCAAAGGGTCGTGTTTTGTTTAATACAATCTCTAAAATGAATTTAAATGTTGTCGCGAGCGGCCAACCAACATATTGGCCTGCTGATCCGCAAAAAATTCCAGATGTCATCGATTTTGGCGTGGTTAAAAACATCCCCACAGAAACGATTCACGTTGAAGCTACCCTAGAATTATCTTCCGACCACACACCTACAATTGTTACTATAATGAACCCCAATAGAATTGTATCTCCGACTGGTTACCTAGCGACGTCAGCCACACAAATAAATTGGTTAAAATATAAAAAATATCTCAGTGCCCATTGCACAGAAAATATTCCGCTCAGTACACCGGAGTATGTAGATCGCTCTATTGATAATTTTGACAGTTTTCTGAAACTAGCTGTTCAACATTCCAATATTGCCCCCAAAAAAACAAAAACTATTAAAATATATTCCACAGATGTCGAGCGTCTCTTGTCTGAAAAAAGGAGGGCACGAAGAGAGTGGCAATTGCACAGATCTCCTCAACTTAAGAACTTGCTAAAAGAGTGTACAAAAAGATTAAGAAAGTTATTGCAGACTCAGAAAACGGCTTCTCTGGAAAAATATCTTAAGGAACTTGATGCAACTCCACAATCGGACTACTCATTATGGCGTGCAGCTAGAAACCTCAAAAGGCCAGTTGTCTCTAAACCACCATTAAGAAACTTGAATGGAAGTTGGGCAAGAAATGATGTTGAAAAAGGAAATCTGTTTGTAAGTCACTTGAAAAACGTATTTACACCTAATATATCTCACAATATTGCGGTCGATTTACCACCTGTTGCTGCTAGAGCAGCTATTCCCCTAAGATTTGAGATGAGAGAAATCGAAAAGGTTATATGTGACTTAAACACTAAGAAGGCACCTGGCATTGATAAGATCAGCAATAAAATGCTATTAGAGCTACCTCGCGTAGCAAAGAAAATTATTCTTTTTATTTTTAATGCTATTTTACGCCTTGAATACTTTCCTCAAAAATGGAAGGTTTCCTTAGTTACCATGATACCAAAGCCAGGTAAAGATCATACGAAAGTTGAGTCTTATAGGCCTATTAGCTTATTGTCAAATATGTCAAAGCTATTTGAGAAATTATTAGTTTCAAAATTAACACCGATTTTAAGTGAAAATAGATGTATTCCAAACCATCAATTCGGATTTAGAAGAAAACACAGCACAATTGAACAAACTCATCGAATAGTAAATGTCATAAGAAAAACATTTGAAGAAAAAAAATATTGCTCAGCACTCTTCATCGATGTTTCGCAAGCTTTTGACAAAGTCTGGCATGAAGGCTTATTACACAAATTGAAGCAAAATTTACCAGCAAACACACACAAACTGTTAGAAAGCTACTTAGTCGGTCGTCAATTTATTATTAAAGAAGGAAATTTCTTAAGTTCACCTCAGCCGATTGGCGCTGGAGTCCCACAGGGCAGCATCCTGGGCCCTCTATTATACTTAATTTATACTTCGGACATGCCAACAAACAACTACACCCAAACTTCAACATTTGCAGACGACACAGCTTTTCTAAGCGTCCACGAAAACCGTTATGAAGCATCTCGTTACCTACAGCATCATATATTTCAACTAGAAATATGGCTAAGACAATGGAGGATAATGGTCAATGAGCAAAAATGCGTACATATAACATTCACCCTGCGCCGGGAATCTTGCCCCCCTATTACAATCAATAATCAAATTATTCCTCAACATTCGCATGTAAAATATCTCGGTATACATCTGGATCGGCGATTAACGTGGAAATGCCATATAGAGGCAAAATTAACTCAAATGAAACTAAAAGCCATCCAAATTCATTGGCTTATTGGAAGAAATTCTGTTCTTAGACTCGATTGCAAGCTTCTACTTTACAACTCTATCTTAAAGCCTATCTGGTGCTACGGTATTCAACTATGGGGCACTGCCTCGGCCTCTAATATCGAAAAAATTCAAAGGCGCCAAAATAAACTTCTTCGTATAATCACAGCCGCCCCCTGGTATGTTAAAAACTCAAACATTCATAAGCATCTCAACGTGCCATTAGTAAAAACTATGATTACAAAATATGCAGTAAATTATTTAAAAAGACTTGAACAACACCCAAATCCTTTAGCTCGAAATATTTTAAATCATGGCGGCCACACTCGCTTAAGGAGAAGAGACACTGCAGCACTTACTCAACTAGATGAGAGATAAACACCTATATAAGTGAACAGAACCCGTGATGAAGAAAATTTTTGTCTGGCACTGGCAGGACATAAATAAAGTATTAGGTTAAGATTTGATAAATTATTGTTAGTTCATATTAAATATATGAAGATTCAATAAATAAATAACGAAAAAAAAAAAAAAAAAAAAAAAATGAGACACAAATTTTACAGGGCATTAAACTGCACACTGACCCACTTAAGAATTATGACATATTAAGTTACACAAATGTAAACAATGACGAACGTTTTCAAAAAATTCTAAATGACTTGCAATTAAATGAAACTGATGAATATGCAAAATCAGAATTAATAAACATATTCAAAAAATATCAAAATGTATTTAATTTAAAAAATTAAAAATTGACTGTAAACTATTTTTATAAACAAAACATTACAACTTCAGATAAAACTACGGTGTATATAAAATACTACAGACTACCCCACACACACACTCGGACATAATAAATGAACAAGTACAAAGTATGCTAAATGACGATATAATAGAACCATCGGTTAGCCCCTACAATGCTCAACTTCTTTTAGTTCCCAAAAAGAATACGGAAGACAAACGAAAATGGAGACTTGTAGTGGACTTTAGAAAGTTAAATGACAAAATAGTTAATGACAAATTTCCACTAACTAGTTTAGAGAGCTAAATGGTTTTCGACTCTTGATATGACTAGTTCATTTGACCAAATTCAATTGGAAAAAGACTCAAGACCACTTACAGCTTTTTCTACACAACAGGGACACTACCAATTTAAAAGACTACCATTTGGACTTAAAATTTCATCAAACAGTTTTCAGAGAATGCTTACAATGGCACTTTCAGGACTTGATTCAGAAGCTTTTCTCTATGTCGATGACATAATTGTATACGGATGTAGTTTGAACCATCACAATCAAAATCTTGTCAAAGTTTTAAACAGACTTCAGCGATACAATTTAAAACTGAATCCAAAGAAATGTTGTTTTTTAAGACCAGAAGTAGTATACTTAGGACATTTAATAACAAAGGACGGTGTTAAAACAGATCCAGCTAAATATGAAGTTAAAAAGAATTACCCAATACCTAAAAACGCAAATGAAGTTAGATGTTTCGTTGCATTCTGCAACTATTATAGGAAATTCATACCGAATTTTGCGGACATTGCGAAACACTTAAATATGCTATTGAGAAAATCAGTAAAATTCTTATGGACAAATGAATGCCAAACTGCTTTTGATACTCTAAAAGAAAAATTAATGAACCCACCAATCTTGCAGTACCGAAGTTTTGACAATCCTTTTATTTTGACGACTGACGCCTCAAACTACGCACTAGGAGCAGTCCTATCACAAGGTGAAATTGGCAAGACTTACCAATTTCCTACGCAAGTAAATCTCTTCAAAAGCATGATATGAATAAACCAATCATTGAAAAAGAATTGCTCGCAATTCACTGGGGAATAAATTTCTTTAAACCATATTTATACGGTCGAAAGTTCATAGTAGTGACAGACCATAGACCGTTGATATCACTATTTTCACATAAGAATCCATCATCAAAAATGCCAAGAATTAGACTAGATTTAAGCGATTATGACTTCACGATAATTTATAAGAAAGGGAAAATCAACACTAATGCGGATGCATTATCAAGAATAGAAATAAACTCAGACGTACTAAAACAAATGATACCGTTGGAAAATGATGAAAATGAAAAGAAAATACTAATAACCACAAGGGCGATGACAAAGAAAATGAAAATACAAATAAAGAGGCAAATAAGATTAATGAAGATAAATAAATAAATATGAATACAAAGCGCGCGAATAGAAGTAATATGAGAAGATGTCTCTCTCAGAAGTCTGATCAACTTCTAATATGGGAATGCACATCCATAAATGACGTCAAGAAAATGAAGAAATTACAGTTTAATAAATTTGAAAATATAGAAGAAGCCAGCATAAAAATTGAAGATAATATTGTGCACATAGGACGTGATGATAATTCATCGAAACAAGATTCGATTATGAAGAAATCACGTACCCAAAATAATAATTATATCAATAAAGGATGTAATGATAATTCATCGAAACAAGATTCGAATATGAAGAAGTTACATGCCCAATACGTACAAAATGAAAGTAATATGCATGCAAGATTCAGCGATAACTCAGCGAAACTAGATTTGATTCTGAGGAAACTGATATCTAAAATGAAGAAAGAAATTATAAAGGAATTAGCGCTAGCAAAGAATGACAAAATATTTAAAATGTATACAATGAAAGATTTAAAAGAAGCATATGCAAAGATAAGAATAAACAACAAAAGTCCTCAATTAAAAATATTAATTTACAATGCCCCAACAAGAATAACAGATGACAAACTGAAATATACACTCATCGATGAATTCCACAATGCCACACACGCAGGCCACTTAGGAATAAGAAAAACAATAATTAAATTGAAACAGCGGTACATTTGGAAAAACATGAATAAGATGGTAAAGCAATTCGTAAAGTACTGTGACAAGTGTAACATAAACAAACAAACCAAACACATTAAAGAACCACTTACATCAACAGACACCCCAAGCAACAGTTTTGAGACAATACCAATTGATACTGTAGGACCTCTTCGTATTTCAAACGGATACAGATACATATTGACTATGCAATGCGAGCTAGCAAAATTCGTTGTTGCTCATCCAATGTCAACAAAAGACGCACTTACAACTGCCAAAACATTAATAGAGCAATTAATTTTAAAATATGGTAAATTTAAAGTAAATTTAAAAATTCAAATCAGACAACGGGACAGAATTTAAAAACGAACTTATGCATAACATATGTTCATTACTCGATATCAAACAGACATTTTCAACCCCTTGCCACCATGAAACAATGGGTGCGGTAGAAAGAAATCACAGGGTTCTTAATGAATTCTTGCTGACAACAGCAAATGATTACGAATGGGACAAGTGGATAAATTACTTTACTTTTGCCTACAACACGGCACTACACATAGACACTGGTTACACACCATTTGAGTTAGTATATGGTAAATTACCATGCTTACCATCAGAAATTCATAACAGTGAAGGAGATAAAATATATAACTATGAAGATTATGCAAAAGAACTTAAGCAAAAGTTACAATATTCTTTAAATAGAGCTAAGGAGCTTACAACTAAGATAAAAGAAAAAAGAAATTTAGAAGATAGATATAGTAATAGGTTAAATCTAAATATAGGAGATTTAGTTTTAATAAAGGTAGAAAATAGGAAAAAGAATCAAAGTCCGTACAAAGGTCCATATAAGATAATAAGACAAAACGGTGTAAATACTATAATAGACTTCCACGGAATTGAAAAAGAATTCCATAATAATCAATTAAAACCATATATAGACTTAAGAAACAATTATTAAGTACACAATATACATTAAAAATTATAAGAATACTACTTTTAAAATTATAAAAATATTAAATACTACATTAAGAATTACTATAACGTATTTAATAAAAATTGTAAAATTATAAAAACTATATTAAGAATTACTTTGTAAAAATATCACATATGTAAATAGAAATTAAGAACTATTTTACAAATATTGTCGGTACTATGAATATATCAAGAAAAATCATTCCCCTAATTTTTCTCTTAGCGGTGAGGGTGTAGTGTACCTCATAAGTTGCCACCGCCTACCCTTAAACTACTCTTAAATCTATACATACCAACCTAAATAGAGTAGGGTAATTATGCAAGATCAAATAACGGCATTTACCAATCGACACACATTGATTGGAATGCAAGTTAATTGGGGTATGAGTATGATAAAAACAACCGAACAATTCTACTCAATAAGAATTGTAAATTGAGTGACAAATAGGAATGAGTGCAACCACAATTATTCCTATTGGTCAAAGCAATTGTAATCAGGGTAATTATGCATATGTCCATAATATCGACAAAGACAACTAGAACTTTATCGATAAGTAGAATAAGTAAGAAAGGCTAAGTTAAAAATTCATGTATAGTATTTAAGTGCATGTAAATCCAAAATAAAGTAGACTTGAAATTACAATATAATATCGGCAACAACCTGCCTTGTGTTTAATTGAAAGACTCACCAATAATTCGGCAGTTCTTTTGAACGCCTTAGTTAACAGCTGAAACCCTGACAGCTATTTAAAATAACCAAGGGCTATAGGGACCAAATCACTTTAAATCAAACACATAATACATTACATAGAGATCCTACCGATCCTCACACATTACATGGTGATCCTGCCACCCCTCACTCATTACACTGTTGTTCAATTCTATTTAACTGTTTAATCACATCATTTTGCATTGATTTTGCTTCACTTAAAGCATCGGTTTATTTTGATGCTGATTTGGTTGTCAGTGAAAATTTATTAAGCACAGCTTTTGATGAACTTGATGGTGGTGATATTTGGGCCATTTTGTTTTTTTAATAGGCGGGATATATAACTTATCGCAATCGAAAAATTCTATGGATTTAAAATCCTAGGAAAATAAGTATAATATTAATAAATTTCCATGTACAGCAAACAAATGTATGTATGTACCTCTGATTCTTATAATGTAATACCGGATTCGGGAGTACATGAGTCATCATCAACGGCATCAACTGTTATAATCTGGAGTATTTGTCATTCTAAGTTATTTAAATCACGGGACACGTCTGCCCAACTGCCATTCATGTTCTGTTCATGAATTTTCTTCTAGTGTTTATGGTCTTCTTATATATATATATATATATATATATATATATATGAATTTTGTTTGCATATATTGAAATATTATTTTTGACTTTAATTAATATACTCAAAAGTATGGACAGGATTGGTAAATTTGCCTAAATATTTAAAAAAAAAATTTGAATTGTTTTAAAATACTTGTTGGTGCAAAATGAAATGAACGGGTGTGGCTATTGGTAGCTGTTCCAACCAAACTTGAGATATAAAACACTCCTTGTCGAAATTATGCCTGGCACTTGGGTGAGCTTGCTCGTGTTGGCACTTGGATGATCGGTGGATAAAAATTAAAACAATTTATAACTCCTTAGTAGCCTCGGGCAATTCAATTTAATATTCTTTTCCTTTTTTCTTTTTTGGTTAATTTGTGAAATTTTCCTTTATTTTCTTTGCTTAAACTTCCTTATCTTTTGACGGTCAAACTCACAATGTCATTTGCTTAACTTTTTACCATTGCCTACAGCAAAGAGCTTCTAGAATAATCACTTAGTGCCTCCACCTGTCCTATTTTCTCATTCATAAAGTCTGGTTGTAAAATTCCATTCATAAATGTAATATAAAGAAACAACGGATCATCTACTACACTCATTAAGCAGTGTATATAACTTAATTCATTGAAGAGATCAATTGGAATTGAAACAATCAAAGTTTATGAGTGATAAAATTATAAAATCATTCATAAAAAAAGAGTTGAGAGAAAAGAAAGAGTTGAGAAGAAGAAAAAAATATGATGTCAGTGATGAGACCAATGGGAAAATATTTATGTTGATTTAGATATAGACAACAAAAGTGTAAACGAACCGTCACACCCTCTCCGGACGATTACGGATGACGGGAACTACCGTCCGTCCGTCCTGTGTCCTACCTAATTCCTGTTCTCGATATGTGTTTTTTTAACAACCAAAAACACAATCAGCCTTATTGTGGTTGGCGTTGTCTTATGCGACTGTGTCGTTTTTTGTAGTAGAACACAGGTTGTGTGTTACTTTAATCTATTACAAAAAACGACACAGTCGTATACGACAACGACAACCAAAAAAGTCTGAATATATTTATGGCTTTTTAATCTACAGTTTTTTATAGGTTAAGGAAACCGTGGACTTTCTTGATTTCTGTTCGCTATATATTCAAAAGTTAAACATAAAAAATCATATATTTTTTATCCTGATATATGAATATTAAACAAAAAAATCAATATTCATTGCGAAGAGCAATGCGTGTACGATATTTTTTGTCAGTCCGCCTTAAGCTAACACAAATAAGCTCGATGGCTTGCCGACGCAAGAACATGCCACGTATAATTGTCCGTGTGAAAAACATGGTGTGCCCAAATCTAAGCCGGAAAAAGACATCGTTTGGCCTTCCGACATTTGGATTGTCATTGCAAATGTCATGAATTTAATTGGGACGTCTGTAGGAATCATCACAATTCGTGGCAGCAAAATATTTTCGTCTCGGAATTTACCATTTAAAAACGTGGCTTCGATGACGTTTTTCATCAATTTGTTAATGACCAATCGTATTGCACAGCCGTCAGCCGTGGTGGACTCAAATTCCGGAGTAGAATAACTCGAGATCCAACTTTCAGTCGTAGAAGGTGTGGGTGCATGCCTGGCAAATCCAGAGGGTTCAAAAAATCGGTTGGATAATTTATAGCTTCGTAAACACCGCTACCTGTATCGATCGATTTGTATGATGCTAAGTCGCCTGGCAACGACTGCTGTATCTTGATATTTAAATCATCGACGTCCACATTTTCGCTGCCACAATAGGTATAGTAGGGGGTGATTTAAGTATTTTTGCTTTATTTTACGCCCTATATGTTAAAATTTAAAGCCTTTAGTTCCTTAAAGACTTGAAACTATCATGGGATAATATATTAAGAAGACGTGGTGTAGGGGAGCTTATTTGACGCCCTACATGTTGGAATTTCCACAAAATTTATATATTTAAGTTCCCTTCAGATGTTACAGTGTCTGCATGCCAAAATTTAAGAAAACCGTTTGAATAGTTAAGAAGATATAGGGAAGGGCAGCTTTTACTCTTCTTACCCATTTCACGCTCTAAATAATAAAAATTATAGGCTAAAGTTCCTTCTAGAGGTTACACCATTTGCCTGCCAACTTTCAAGAAAATCGGTCGCTAAGTTAAGAAGATATGGGGAGGGGGAGCTTTGACCCCTTTTGCCATATTTTACGCCCTCTAGTTAAGAAATTTGTTTTGCCCTGTTTTAGGTCATCTAGTTGATAAGTTAAGAAGATATATGAGGGAGCTTTTGCCCTATTTTGCGCCCTCTAGTGATATAAAATACACGACCTATTCTCATACCTTACAAATACACATACCACATTTCATAAAAATCGGTCCAACCAATTCAGAGGAGTTCAGTTACAAACACCGTGACACGATAATTTTATATATATATTTTAATAAAATTTAATAAAATTTATTTTGCCCGTTTTAGTTGTCCGTCGTATGTGTCTATGTCAAACAAATTGGCAGAATACCTGACCTTGGAAAGGGTGATGTGGTGCTGAAGCAATGGTTGTAGTGGTGGCTTTACTGTGTGGTTTATTTCTATATTAATACTTTAAGATTTTTAAATTTCTTTTTCTAAGTTTGTTTATAAGTATTTGTTTTTAGAATTTACGAACTGTTTTTACATTTTTGCTTTACTTTATTTTAGCTTTAAGATTTTGAATTATATAAATTTAATTTTTCATTTCTTGTTTAAAATTTTTAGTCTTTAGCTATGCAAAAATTTAAGCTTGTAGCTTTAAGTTTTATGACCAAGTTCTTGAATTGTTCTCTTATTTTCATACTCTAATTTTGATTGTTTAGTTTTATTAAAGGTTTTGAATTTTTAAATTTTATTTAAAATTTTGTTATACGTATTTGCAACATTTAACTTCTCAATAAAATAGAATTTATTTAAAATCTTTTGTTCATTGTTTTTTTTTTCTTTTGTTAAATAGAATTGCCTTTTTGTTTATACACTTGTTATTTTAAGAATAAACCATTTATTCCACCACTTACCACATCTTTTAATGTGCAGGGCGAAAAAAAAAATGGCCGACATCGAACAAAATGTCTGAATTAAAAAAAAATTTTTCAAACACACAATTATCAGCTATAACATTTCTAAATCTTTGTCTGTTTGTTTACCTTCTTTTTCAAATTCTGTTTCTTTATTTACAAATATTTCTCTCTTCCTTATTACTTCTAGATTTGTCCCTTTCTTATTTCCAACAATGGCGTTGCCAACCATTGCATTATATTTAACTCCTTAAAAGGTACACATTAAAACACCAGGAACAGAATGGTTCTCCACATTGGATTTGCAGAGCGGTAATTGGTAAGTATAAATCGCAGACAAGGATAAAAAACCTGCTTTTAGTGAAAGTGATGGCAGTTTAATTTGATGCCACGCCATTTGGGCTCTGTAGTGCTCTAGCTACATTTGAGACATCGAGACACCGAAAGACATGTTTGGTGTACCTAGATGACATAATTGTTATAGGAGAAACATTTGAGGAACACTTGAAAAATCTCGAGGTGTAGAAACAAATATCCACAGCCGGACACAAGTTAAGTGTTAAGAAACGTTCACTGTTCCAGAAGACAGTAAAATACAGAGCATTCTGTAAAATTTGATGGCATTTAAAAAGACAAAGAGAACTTTCGAGCAGTTATGAATCGGCCTCGTCCTATAAATTTACATGAGTTACGCAGTTTTCTAGGTTTATGTACATACTACAGGTTTTTGTGCCGAATTTTGCCAATATTGCTGCAAGCTTGCATGAAATTACCAAAAAGGCGAATGCATATAACTGGGGTGAAGCACAGGAACGAGCATTCCAGAAGCTTAATGAATTTAGTGTGTTCAGCACCAATTTTGGCTAATCCAATCTCGGGAAAAAATTTGTGCTAAAGACAGATGCGAGCGGATTTGGAATTGGAGGTGTGCTGTCCCAAGTGTTCAACGGCGTGGAGAAAGTCTTAGGCTTTCAAATACTTTCAAAGCCTGAGAGGAATTATTGCGTGACAAATATTTGTATAGTCAATATTTTGATTTAAGAACAGACCATTCTGCACTCAGGTGGGCCACCCTCAGTTGAACGCCCACACTGTAAAGACGTTGTACGGAAGACTTGTGTAAAATCGTTGAACTTCGGTTGTGAAGTGCTTTGTTTTTCCAATCTGAGTTTTTTGATGTGTTGTTGTGCTTTTGACTGGGCTGAAGGGTTGCAACGCTTATTTTGTTTAGTATAAAACCTACGGCCGAAAGTGAGGTTAGGTAGAGACAGTGACTTATGTTTTGAGTTAGGTACTTTATTTGAATTTGGTATTTTTGGTGAGCTGCGATGTCTCCTGGCAAGAGGAGGCCGAAGGGTGACGCATCAGACGTTACAACTGATGACGTAAGGGGTGTGCCGCCTGACATCTCGAGCGCTGACGACGATGAGGGTGCAACGTCAAAAAACCTTAAGTCTGGTTACCTACAGCATAGGCGTACACCTACTGCTGCTCTTAGGGCTGTTAATGCTGCTGGTGCTGTTAGTACGAAGGGTGCCTTGGCTTCAGGTTTTTCAAACTTTGGCAGTACCATAAACTTACCTCTTTGTAAATTTTTTTTATAACTTAAGAACCATGACTCAAGAAATGAACGCAATTTTTACATTTCCGGCAGAAAAATCTAGGACTTGGCAGATTCTGTTAGCACACTGGAAAAAGTACTTACATTTTAAATAAAAAATTAGGTACTCTGCAAAGTTAGTCTACCAAACTTAGGCAATTTCGTGGAGTTTCAATAAAAAAATATGAAAATTTACAACAATACAAAAACTTTTCTCAGCAATATTTTAACCAACAATAGTTTCCCTCTTTTATACGTCTAGTAGTAAACAAAAATACTAAGTTTTGAAATTTTTGGCAATTTCTTTTAGTAAAACAGATAAAAGTGTATATTTTTTTATTAAACAGCTTAGCTTAAAAATTGTTTGACTTTGGTACCCTCCACTGTAAACAAAAAGTGAAAATTATGAAGTCTACTTACAAATCTATTTAAGGTACTTTGTTAGCTTTACAAAAATTAATATTACATAAATATTCTTAGCACTTTATTAATTTTTAGTTTTGCTTATGGGAAAGAGCACTGACTGTTCATCGACTCTCCAGCAAACCCTGGAGGGCCGGTTAATGTGACGTTGGAGTGCACACCGAGGGTTGCTGAGCACCTGAGAGCCACTTCTATCTACATCAAGTGGTTCAGATTCTTGGTGCGGATTTAGGAGAAAGGCTTTGCGTACGTTAAGTGGGTTGATTTTGACCAACGCGTTAGTAAATGTCGCATGAATGATAATGCCGTATGTATGGTGTGGTGGGGTATGGTGCGGTTAGATGTCCGACCGGTGCGAGTTTATACTAACAGCGCGCAGAGAGGTATTTGCCCCTAAAAGTCGCTCAAAATGCATTTTTTTATATTAGCACTACACTATTTTTACTGTTATTTTTTAAACGTCAGATAACCCCTCCAAACAATAGAACCATCATGGCGCCCTTGAAGCTTTCTCCAGCTGCATTTAGTCAGTCTGAAGTTACCGTTCGCCAAACGTGGCCGTGTGATTGTTCGATACGCTCAAAACTTTGTTGTCTTCAAATATTAATTTTTTGGTGATAAAGTGGATTTTGTGTTAGTTTCTATCATGGATTGTGGACAATCAGGTATGTGCTTTATCTAAAACTTAAGTATTACATTGATTCTAATTATTTACTAGTATTTTTTGCCCTTAATGGTTAAGCTCTACAAATGCAAAAAAAACACATATTTTCACATATCACAAAGGTTTTAAGCTATTTCTGTGCATTTCAGAGCTAAGAGTTTGATCGTAATTTGTAGAATAGACCCTACAGGAATTTTAAAAGCAAAAAACAGCCACCCCAATCCACCCCAAAATTTTTAGCGATTTTTTTAGTACATGGGATTTGAAAACTAGGCTAATCAAGAATTTCATTAAAATGCCATTTTTTTTATTACAGGCTCTTCTGGAATGAGGATATTAACCAGAAACAACTAACGCTCAGATCTAAAAATTTTAATGAAAAATTTAAATCCATGGAGTCAGAGGTTCTCAGTCATTATTCCGAACATGACACAAACATTGCTGCAGTGAAACAGAAATTGCCGATTGTACGACACGAATTTTAGCAGAAATGGTCAAATGCCCGGAACACAAAGCCCAGATTCCTAAAAAACAATAGAGAGTGGCTTAATGGAATCATATCGCTTCCAAAATGAGGTATGTAAAACTCAAATGCTATTGTTTATTTACTTAAAGCATATTGTGACCCCAACTATAGTAATGACTCACCTTGTGTCCATTGTTACAGGATTAAGTTCCGGTAGGCCTCAAAAGACGTTCTCAAAACTAAGTGAAGGTAGTAAGAGACGAAAAACAAAAGATCTTCGGCCAGCTGACTTGATTGGGATGTGCAACACAATGAGAAAGACCAAATCGAAAAAGAAGAAACCTCTTTTGGTTGAAGTCTTAAATTTACTTGACGAAAACGACATTTCTAACGTTAATTTTGAAAATGAAGACGATACTGTGGAAAATGATGAATAAATAAGATTTATAATTAAATAAATAAGATTTATCATTATGTTTTTGCCTTTTTCTACACTGAAATACCCTAACATACCTTTAAATGCAATAAAATACTAATATTAAATTATAAAAAAAAATATTTATTATGTCTGTGCAGCGGGGGAAACTCGGCTTAAGTAGTTAATAATAGGGACGTGGGCCAGCATCTACTGTAAAGGTAGGGAGCCTTGGGATGCATACTTACGTTATATGGATACTGTGCTATTCTCTAAAAGTAGCATTCCGATTATCCTCGGACTCAACGCAAACCCATGCTATCGTATATTGTTCTCAAAGATGCCCAGGAATGTTTCAATGGTTATCCGAACCTTATACGAGGAGTCGTGCTTAGCGAACGGCTTGTCACGAAGTGCCTCATTGTTCTCAATGAGCCGAGTGATTTATATACCTTTGATTGTCCAAATGGTGTTACTGACACAGTCGTGACGGTCGCGAATAGCGCGATATTGATGTGTTTTAGACTTAACTTATTTGGAGGGTATATGACACTTTTGAAATAAGGACCATAATCCTGTTGGCCTCCACCTGCCTAATAGATGGCGGAGTTAGGGGGTAGACTGGGGCTTGTATAGTATATAATTTAGGGTATTTCCATTATTGCAGCCGCTAGCTGACTTTGGAGCATCGACAATTACCAAGTCAGCATGATTAATTAGTGGTTACTCACTGTTAATGATACAGTGCTGGTTCGTTCTGTTAGAAGGACACCTAGCAAGGTTAAATGGTGGACAATCGAGTAAGAGAGGTTGAAGAGGACCATCCCGTGCCTCAGGAATGAATTCCAGATTGCCAAACTTGCTTTGCGTAAGTCTCTTATTTCTCTAGCCTTTTGACGTACAATAACATGCTGGTTAGGATAAAGGAGTACGAATGGAGAATATTCGCAGGTAGCAATAGGGAGACCCTTTGGGTTTGGATTACCGTATTGGCAGGGGTATGGAAAAAGTAGCTGACTTGGCTTGCCTCCGGGTTTACAACGTTAGTTTATCACCTTAGAGGGAATGCGCCGACACACTGATGGGGGTACTTTTCCAGGGATGGAGTTGGCTGCTCGCTTCCCTGTTACACTTCGACTTGGAGATATCGAAAGTTGTTGCCGTGTGAAGAGCAGATAATAGCTAGGTATTGAAGGTATGACTGGAAAGATGTCATCCAGAAAGCCATCGCCGCTATAAACGTGAGTGTGAAAAAGGGATCAAATTAATCGATCCGACAGCGTTCTCAGGTTTCTTCCCGTCTATTACTTGGAAAATTTTGAGGAAAGATCTTAGCGTACAGCCATATAAGATCCCACCCATCCATCATATGCATCGTGTATTCTGTGAATGGATTGAAAATCAACTGGAAGTTGGACCGATTTTTGTCGTCAAATCATCTTTAGCGATGAGGCTAATTTTTAAATTATATGCCCATTTGTCTGAAAACGGTGCCAACATTACCGTGAATGGTGAAAGCTCCAGCCAAATGATTCGTGACCTTTTTTATTCCTCACGTCATCATGTAGAGGAGAAATGGTGGAAACTATCACTATCGTTTGGTGTCGGAATAATCTCAAGAGATAGACCTGTGAGTTGGCCACCAGGTTCGTTTGATTTTAAAACGATGGACTACTTTTTGTGGGGATACGGCAAATCTCTCGTCTGTGCTGATAAACCAGCAACGATTAATCATTTTGATGCCAACATTCGATGCACAATTGACGTAACAAGATCGGGTATGCTCGAAAAAGTGTTGCAAAAATGGACAAGAGACGCAGTCGTGGGTGCGATATGCCAGAAATTATGTTTAAACATTAAATGCGATGAAATTTGCTAGCAAATAAGACTAACATTTTAGTAAATCCATTGAATTTGTTGGGTTTTATTTAAAGTTTTATGCCTTTAAAAAATCACCGCTTATACACAGCTTCAAGATTAACTTCATGCACCTAATACTGCCAAATATCCCATTTTAAGGTTGTAGTTCCATTCAAAACTCTACCAACAATCATTGCAAAAAGAATAAGTAACAATTTTATCATTCTTTATTTTAAAATCATAAGGTTCATCAATGTGATTTTTTACGTGCTCTAGAAATCGAAAACCCAAAACGCAAGAATTTATAAGTCGTTTATTAAATAAGATTTTTGTAATTAAAGAAAAACAAATCAAAACAATACAAATAGTTCTCTATTAACACAGAACCCTATAAGAAAATTATAAAAATTTGGATTAAGAGTTTATTAAAAAAACTGCAAAATTCTTGCTTTTTATAGTCTAATTTTGCAAAATCGTTGAGCAACTGTGGGACATTCGGGACTCAGACATCCCAGCAAAAACTTACATTGAAAAGTAATGAGTTAAAAAGCTATTATAACTACTCTTCACTACTTATGCATTGGCATTTTAACTCATTATTTTAACACGCTGATGTCATTGGAGGCAAGTACTTACCACCTTCGCTTACAAATGGGGAGTTAAATAAGTCATTACCACATTCGCTTACAAATAGGGAGTTAAATAAGTCATTACCACATTCGCTTACAAATAGGGAGTTAAATAAGTCATTACCATGTACGCTTACAAATATGTACTTTACATCAACAAAACTGAATTTGTCCCACAAATTGTGTTTTTAATTTAATTTTCTTTCTAATGCAATATTTTACTACCCTGCATTGAGGACATCAATTAAGTATTTAAATTTTTCATACACAGAAAAAAGTTTTTATCACTTAAAAAATAGTTCAAAAAGTATTTAAATTTAATTATTATGATAATTGAATCAATTATTTTTTTAGTTGAGAGAAAATAAATAATATAATTTTGATTTAATTAATATTTAAGTTATTTTGAAATAAATTTTTAATTAAAATATTAATTAAATATCAAAAATATTAATTGACTTTTTTGTTTAAAATTTTGTTTGAAATGGCAAAGTCTTTTGATCATTTTTTTAATTAAAATTAATAATTTCATTTATTGAAAATATTTCCACTTTTACAATTTTAAGTAATCGATATAATCATTTTGGTAATAAATGCAAAATTAACAAATTGTTTGCTTGATCCTATGAATATGGAATGAATTCAAATTTATCACAAATAGTTTTTCATTTATAAGAAATAAAAAAAAACTGTATTAGATTTGAATAAATAAAACCTCAAAGGCATTTTATTATGAATTAATTATAAATTTCGTTAATCAGCTAATAATTAACTTCTTCTATGTAATGCAGATGGTATGCAGTTGTCATTGAAAAGTAAGTTGTTCAGTAATTGCAAGTTTTTTTTTTTTTTTTTTGCAGTATTTATTTATTGAATCTTCATATATTAAATATGAACTAACAATAATTAATCAAATCTTATCCTAATATTTACTTAATGTCCTGCCAGTGCCAGACAAAAAGATTTAGTCATCACGGTTTCTGTTCACATATGTAGGTGTTTATCGCTCATCTGATTGGGTGAGTGCTGCAGTGTCTCTTCTCCTTAATCGAGTGTGGCCGCCATAATTTAAAATATTTCGAGCTAAGGGATTTGGGTGCAGTTCCAGCCTTTTTAAATATTTTACTGCATATTTCGTTACCATAGTTTTTACCAATGGCACATTGAGATCCTTGTGGATATTTGAGTTTTTGACATACCAGGGAGCGGCTGTTATTATTCGAAGAAGTTTATTTTGGCGCCTTTGAATTTTTTCGATATTAGAAGCCGAGGCAGTGCCCCATAACTGAATACCGTAGCACCAAATTGGCTTTAAGATAGAGTTGTAAAGTAGAAGTTTGCAATCGAGACTAAGAACAGAATTTCTTCCAATGAGCCAATTAATTTGAATTGCTTTTAGTTTCATTTGAGTTAATTTTGCTTCTATGTGCCATTTCCACGTTAAACGCCGATCTAGATGTATACCGAGGTATTTTACATGCGAGTGTTGGGGTATTGTTTGATTATTGATTTTAATAGGGGGGCATGTTTCCCGACGCAATGTGAATGTTATATGTGCGCATTTTTGCTCATTGATCTTTATCCTCCATTGTTTTAACCACCTTTCCAGTTCAAATATGTGATCCTGTAAGTAACGAGATGCTTCTTGACAGTTTTCATGTACGCTTAGGAAAGCTGTGTCATCCGCAAATGTTGAGGTTTGTGTGTAGCTGTTTGTTGGCATGTCCGAAGTATAAATTAAGTACAATAGAGGGCCCAGGATGCTGCCTTGTGGGACTCCAGCGTTAGCTGGCTGAGGAGAACTTAAAAAATCGCCTTCTTTAATAATAAATTGACGACCGACTAAGTAGCTTTCTAACAGCTTGTGTATGTTTGCTGGTAAGTTTTGCTGCAATTTCAGTAGTAACCCTTCATGCCAGACTTTATCAAAAGCTTGAGACACATCGATGAAGAGTGCTGAGCAATATTTTTTTTCTTCAAAGGCTTTTCTTATTATATTTACTATTCGATTAGTTTGTTCAATTGTGCTGTGCTTTCTTCTAAACCCAAATTGATGATTAGGAATACATCTATTTTCATTTAAAATCGGCGTTAATTTTGCCACTAGTAGTTTCTCAAAAAGCTTTGAAATATTAGATAATAAGCTAATAGGCCTGTATGACTCAACTTTTGTGTGATCCTTTCCTGGCTTTGGTATCATGGTTACTAAGGAAACCTTCCATTTATGAGGGTAGTATTGAAGTCGTAAAATAGCATTAAAAATAAAAAGAATAATTTTCTTTGCTGTACTTGGTAGCTCCAAAAGCATTTTATTACTGATCTTATCAATACCGGATGCCTTCTTGGTGTTTAAATTACAAATAGCCTTTTCGATTTCTCTAACCTCGAATCTTAGGGGAATAGCTGCTCTAACATTTACAGACGGTAAATCGACTGCTATATCGTGAAATATATTATGGGTAAATACATTTTTCAGATGATTAGCAAACAGATTTCCTTTTTCAATATCATTTCTTGCCCAACTTCCATTCAAGTTTCTCAATGGTGGCTTAGAGATAACTGGTCTATTGAGGCTTCTAGCTGCACGCCATAATGAGTAATCTGATTGTGGAGTTGCATCAAGTCCCTTGAGATATTTTTCCAGGGAAGCCGTTTTCTGAGACTGCAGTAACTTTCTCAGCCTTTTTGTGCACTCTTTTAATAAAGTCTTAAGTTGGGGGGATCTGTGCAATTGCCACTCTCTACGAACTCACCTTTTTTCAGTCAATAGACGCTCGACATCTGTAGAATATATAATTTGGTTTTTGGTTTTTTTGAGTGTTATGCTGGAATGTTGAACAGCTAGTTTGAGATAACTGTCAAAATTAACAATAGCGAGATCCACGTTCTCCGGTGTGCTAAGCGGAATATTTTCTGTGCAATGGGTACTCAGATATTTTTTATATTTTAACCAATTTATTTGTGAGGCTGATGTCGATAAGTAACCAGACGGAGATACGATTCTATTTGGATACATTATAGTAACAATTGTAGGTGTGTGATCTGAAGATAATTCTAGGGACGCTTCCGCATGAATCGTGTCTATGGGGATGTTATTAACCACGCCAAAATCTATGACATCTGGAATTTTTTGCTGATCAGTAGGCCAATATGTTGGTTGTCCGCTCGCGACCACTCCATTTTCCATTTTGTCCATTTTACAAATTGTGTTAAACAAAACACGACCCTTAGGTGTAATAAGTCGTGACCCCCAGAAAGTGTGTTTAGCGTTATAATCGCCAGCAGCCAGGAAGCAGGGTCCTAATGATTTGAAATATTTATTATATTGGCTTTCTGATATTGAAAATCTAGGTGGGGAGTATAATGATGAAATTACTATGTTTCGAGATAATTCCTCAACGCAAATGCTCGTTGCTTGGAGATAATCTTCACGATGATCGCACATTAGGTAGTGTTTTACTCGGTTTTTTATCAAAATGGCAGAACCTCCACAAGCTCTACCTCGAGGGTCCTTGGTATCATATAATATATAACCATTGACTTGAAACGTGTTTCTTGAGGTCAGATGGGTTTCAGAAACCATCATAACATCAATTTGTTTATTTTTAAGGAAGTATTCTAGTTCATTTTTATGTTGGCGGATGCCGTTTGCGTTCCAAAAGCAAATTTTTAAACAGTTCATGGCTTGTTTAGTACAGCTTGCAATAACATCGATTGCATTCTTAACATTTCCTGCATCATATTACCCATTGTGTTTGTAAAGTTATTTACTGTTTGTACTAATGTTTCCATGGTTTTCTCTAGACGACTTAAGTTAGAAACTGGAGTTTCATCATTATTTGGCAACTCACCTTGCATTGGCATATGGTTTGATTTTAGGACGTTAGCGTAGGATGTTCTGTTATTACTAGGCTGCGGTACCTGAACGTCATTAATGTAAACTTGATTTGTTGCCTGCATTTGAGGGGGATTAGGTTTCGGTCCAACCGAGCGCTTGACGATAGAGTATACAGGGCATCCTCTATAGTTGGCCGTGTGATTACCACCGCAGTTGCTACATTTTTTTACATTGGGGTCGTTTTTAGACTTATCGCAGAGAGCTGTACCATGTAATTCTCCACATACGACGCAAACAGGGGTTAAATGACAATATGCCTTAGTGTGACCAAATTCTTGGCAGTTTAAACATTGCACGGGACCATTCCTTTTGTGCGGCTCCTCTATTGTTATTTTTCTATACAGGATATATTTAAGATTATAAATGGGATGCGTTTCGTTCTTTTTGAGCTTAATGTCGCCGGGTTCTAACTCCACTCGAAATAGTGGCTGAGGATTTTTTTCTCTATTTTTAATGTTTATTACTGTTTTTATTTTGAAGCCCTTCTCTTCTAAGAACGTTTTTATCTCACCTGGGTCCACGCATGAGTCAATGCCCTTAATCACTACCTGAAGACCTTTACTGCTCTTCAGTTGATATGTATAAAAATTCTTATTAAGTGCTTCAAATTTAGTTATTACCTTACGAAAATCATCTTCACGATTAACTTGTATTTTTGTCTCATTAATACTACCCCGCTTTATTGCAGCTACATAAAAAGAATTTTCACCTATTACCGATATCAAATTCTTTATTAATTCATTTGAGTTTTGCTCTCTAAGATATATCGGCGGTGGCTTAGAAGATTTGATAACGTTTTGTGCTTCCGGGGATTCCTCATCCAGAATTGCAAAACGATTTTGTGAACTTGTTCTATCAGCTGTACCATCTTTTGAGACTTTTGAGACCGAAGCAACTGCTGAGGAGGTTGGGCTGCGACCCCGTTTAAGCACTGTTATGTACCTATCAATACCTACTTGTACTGGAGGCTTTTGAGCACTTTTTACATGTGGAGCTGAGTTTTCCATCATGCCTGATTTAGGGGTAATATTTTCATCACTTATTAAAATCTTTTTTGCCGCTGGGGCACCACTTGCAGGTTTTATATTTTTTATTGTTTTAAGATCAACCGTATTATTAGACACCGAAGGTGATACTGAGTTATCTATTATGCCTGAATGGGGGTTAATATTTACATCACTTATTAAAATTGTTTTTGCTGTTGAGGCAACGCTAGCAGGTTTTATATTTGTTATTGTATCAACCGTGTTATTAAATAAAGACGGTGAAAGGGATCGCGTGCGAGTAATAGGTTTAGCCGTTAGGTATTTGCTATCATCGATTCTTTTTTTTATTTCTGCATTTGTTTCGTTAACACTCACTGTGATATATGCATTTCTACTGTTTGCACTCATAAAAGTTTTTTTTTATTTTTTTTTTTTCTTTTACTGTTTACAGTTTTGCTCTTCTTATTTGTTATTGTTTATCAACACCGAGAATAAAAAAAATGTGTGTTTATGTATGTATGTACATACATGTATTTTTTTTTTTTACTTGTTTTTACTTTTTTTAATACTTTATTTGTTCAAAAAAAAAAAATAAACCGTATGCCGAGCTTAGAAAACACGTCTATCTTCAACGAGCGCGACAGACAAGTGCAAGTGATTACCAAGTTTTTGCTGGGATAGTTACGTGATTTAAACTCACAGATTAGTTTTGTGTTAAAAATTTAGCTAACGAAAAAATGGGTTTTTTTTTCATTAAGGCTTAGAATTAAAATATTTTAACCTGATTTTTCAGTCTTCGTTGCAAAAATACTTTTCAAAAATTGTTGGAAAAATGTAAAGAAAAAGGATATTGTAATAAATATTAACCGTTTTAACCACACTTTGAACAGGATGGCAGCATTTAAAAATTTAACATATCCGAAATGTCATACCTTAAATCTCTATAATATGGTTCTAATGGTATATTAAGATAAAGTCGTATAGTTCTATACCATATTTGAAAAATGAAGTCAATCGAATAACCCATTCGTGGCAATATTTATTAAATAAAAAATTTATAAACACAGAGATTGTGTTTATTTAATAGTGCAAGTTAACTTTCAATTGGGATATACTTCAACATATTTTTGACTTTTTTATTTATTAATTATAATTACTGTAAGTAAGTGGGTATTTGTTAATACATAGACCACATCTGTCCTAATTTTCGAAAGACGTCTTATTCTATTGCAGAAGTTTAGGATAGTGTTCTTCGAGTTTTTACTACTTCCGAATACTCTTTGATAAGAGTAGCAATCTGAAATGCCTGAAATTATACAAAAAAAAATTATTTTAAATGCAGTTTATATATAAAGGAAACAAAATTATAAATGCATATACAATGAACAATATAATTGAATAACTTTTAAATAAATAAAATAATATGGTATATGATTTAAAAGAAATTGTTAATTATATAGTTGGCACTAGAAAACAGAAAATGCAAATAAATCTATTCTAAGTAAAGCTCATATGAATTTCAATTTTGTATCTCCAATCTATATATATAAAATTGTAACGTTACTGACTGATTTGGACCAGGGGTTGGTCTCCCCCCAAATCGATCCACTAAGACGGGATTTTTGGAAATTCGAATGTTTAGGGGGTAAAAAGGGTAAAAACGGGTAAATTCGGTAACTTTATATCTCCAAAACTAAAAGAGATACAAAAAAATTTAATACTTATCATTGTTCTTTAGAAAAATAAGCGGGCAGGTGTCTGGTACTTTTTGGAAATTCAGGCCTTTAACGGAGTAAACGGGTAAAACCTGTATTTTTGTACTTTTTTGTCACCCCATCTATATTTTAAGCCCATAAACATAGAAGTAATGGTAATATCACATTTTAAACTTATCTAAAAAATCCAACTACGAATTTGTTACTTTTTCGAAATTCGGACGTTTAAGGGGTAAAATTCGTAACTATTATTGGTTCTTTTTTACAAAAATTTTTTTTTATTCATTGACATATACGTATTAAATTATGGGCTCCCACTACAATATTGAAATTTTTATGCTTCAATGGGGAGAAAAAAGTACCAAAAAGGGGAAATCGGAGTAAACGGGTAAAATCTGTATTTTGGTACTTTTTTGTCACCCCATCTATCTTTTAAACCCATAAACATAGAAATAAGGGTTATAGCAGATTTGAAACTTATCTAAAAATTCCAAATACGAATTTGGTAATTTCCCAAAATTCGGACGTAAAAGGGGTAAAAACCGTAACAATTTTTGGTTCTTTTTTTACAAAACATTTTTTTTATTCATTGACATATACGCATTAAATTGTGGGCTTCCACTACAATATTGAAATTTTTTATGCTTCAATGGGAACAAAATAGGACCAAAAAGGGGAAATACGGGAAATTAAATTTCTTACTTTAGCTTTTTGGTTCCACAACTGGCAATTTTTTTAATTATCGTTAATATTGGACCTAGAAACATAAACTTCAACATGCAATGTCCTGATTGGATAAGAACCTATGAGGGTAATTTTTGATACTTTTTGATCTTTAGCTGGTACTATTTGAATTCTCGTTAGTATTGTACCTTAAATCATAAAATTCCACATTAAATGTCCTGAGTGGACAAGAACCTATAATAGGGAAATTTGTGGTACTTTTTTGTTTTTAACTGGTACTTTTTGAATTTCCGTTAGCATTGGCCCTAGAAACATAAAATTGAACATCTACGGTTTTAAGAAGATGAGAATCTGTAACAGGGGATTTTTGGTCTTTAACTGGTACTATTTGAATATCCGTTAGTATTGGACCTAATATCATAAAATTCAACATTAAATGTCCTGAATGAACAAGAACCTATAAGAGGGATCTTTTTGGAATGCAATGCCCTGAGTGAATGAGAATCTGTAAGAGTGGTTTTTTGGTACTTTTTCGTACTGTATTGTTTGCCAACAGGTACTTATTGAATTTTTGTTAGTATTGCATTTACAAACATAAAATTAAACAAGCAAATCGTTGAGTGAATAAGCATCTGTAGAGGCAATTTTTTCTTTTTTCTACTTTACCTGACTCTTTTTGATTTGCAAGTTCCTGAGTGAATGAGAATCTGTAAGGGAATTTTGGTACTTTTTCTTTCTCTTACTGGTACTTTTTTAATTAAAGTAGTACTTTTTTAATTTAATACTTATTGCTGTTCAATAAATAAAAAAGAGAACATGTGTCTGGTACTATTTTGAAATTCGGCCATTTTAGGGAGTAAGAGGGTAAAACCTGTATTTTGGTAATATTTTGTCCCCAATCTATCGTTTAAATCAATGCACATAGAAATATAAATTATATAAAATTCGTAACTTATCTAAAAATTGCAAGTGCAAATTCGGTACTTTTTCGAAATTCGAACGCTTAATGGGTGAAAAGTGTACCTAATTTTGTTACTTTTTCCAAGATATTTTTTCTCCATATATTTATCTTTTATCGCACAGCCTAAACGCCTGAAGCTAAAAAGCCTCTTGCCAAATCGATCACGCTTACCTCATATCTGATAAGCTAAAGGAGATACCAAAAAATTTAATATTTATTGTTGTTAAATAGAAAAAGGGCAGTAAAAACGGAAATTCGGTAACCTCATATCTGCTAAACTAAAAGAGACACAAAATTAAAAAATAAGCGGACAGGTGTCTAGCACATTTTTGAAGTAAGGAGTCAACGGGTAAAACCTGAATTTTGAAATTTTTTTGTTACGCCATCTATCTTTCAACCCAATAAACATAGAAATAAAAATTATATCACATTCGTAACTCATCTAAAAAATACAAATACAAATTTGGTACTTTTTCGAAATTCGATCCCTAAAGAGGTGAAAATCGTTCCTAATTTTGTTACTTTTTTTAAAAATATTTTTCTTTATCTATCTATATAATATGAAATTGTAACGTTACTGACTTCTTCATTATTCTACTCCACTTATCGTTAACTCCAGTAGCTAAAAAGTTGGCATTTGGGCCGGAGGCTGGGCTCTCGCCAAATCGATCCCGCTAACCTCATATGCCGCTTAAAAAGACACCAAAAAAATTTATGGCCTGTTCAACGATTTCGAAAGAACAACTTCGGTCGCATTCTAAGCGATCGAAAACGGATTTGGGTTCAACTTACTCTATTCTGTACGATTATTCGAACGAACGACAACTCGAAAGAAAACGTAAGTACTTTCATACAAAAAGCGGTTTATCAATATCGAAGGTATCGTCAAGATTACGAACACAAATGTCAAATCTACTAACTTGTTGTTTTGTTGTAGAATCGTTGAATTTTAAAAAACAAGAAATATAAGAGTAATTTAAATAAATAATAAATAAAAATGGAGCACATTACCACTTGTCACATATGGACATATGTATGTAAAATAAAAATATTTTACTGATTGTTTAATCGTAAAATTATAGTTTAAGCAAGTAAGAAAGTATAGTCGGACAAGCCCGACCATATGGGACCCACGGGCAATCATGGACAATCCTGAACAAAATTATGTTATGAGGTTAAGATTAATTTAAGAGTTGTTTGTGCCGAATATTATTTAGGTATCTTCATCTAAATATATGAAATTTTAGAAGGGGGGTTTATATGGGAACTAGGGTTTATTTTGGACCTACCAGGATAACATTTTATTATGACATATAAGCTATCGTAAAACTCATTTAAGCCAATTTGTATGTGAATACTAACATTTGTAAGGAAGTTATGGCATCAAAAGCCATTTTCGGGAGTATTATTTGTATGGGAGCTATGGTCAAATATAAACCGATTCCAATAAAATTTGGTACGATGATTTTGATTGCAATAAATTAGTTTGGACAATATTTAATCTTAATATCAGCATAATAAGATCATTTATCGGAACAAAACCCCTATCCGGAAAGAATCTTGTATTAGGGCTAAGTAAAATTATGGATCGATTCCGCCCATTTCCAATAAGCTTGGTCCTTCTGCCAATTTGAACCTATGTGCCAAATTTCATCAAATTATCTCCAAAATTCCGACCTCCGCCTGCCAGCTGGACGGACATAGTTGGATTGACTTAGCATGATTCTGAGTCGATCGGTATACTTTAAAGTAGATATAGGACCCATATTTTAGGGTGATATACACATCAGCACAAATGCATAATACCCTCTATCACCTATTATGTGGGTATATAAAGTCGACAATGCAGCAACTGCTAACATTTGTCGAATACATGGACGAAAATCTTAAGTTGGCGAGAGGTGCACTAGTGCTTGGAGCAAATGAATTTTCGATGGACGAACAACGGAAAAGTAGAAGCCAAAAACTAAACGCCATTGTACCACCTATGCGTTCTATTGCAGAGTAGAAGATGGTAAACGACATTATATTTTAAGGCAGAAGAAAACCATAGGTTTGAATTGATTTTAAAATAATATTTATATTTACATTTAAAATGCAGGACAAAAACAGAAAAAAAGAAAAAAAAAACAAAAGCCTGCAAAAAACTGGTCGCGGTATTTACAAAGGAAACTATTTAACTTTTCTAGTACAGAAGATTAATGAGTCGCTGCTTTTGTAATTGTTTAATTGGTTTATTAAGTTGTTTGCATGATTTATTTATTGTTTTGCTTATATATTTTGTTTTTGATTACATTTAACCTTTGTTTACTCTTTTTTTTAAGTTTTGGTATCAATAAAAATTTTATTTTTATTTTCTGACATTTCTATACAGCTGATAAAATTTCAAACACAGTTGTATTTGTTATCAAGCAAATAAGTATTAATTTTGATACTTTTGAACAAAAACGCAAAAAATTATAGAAATATCTCATATGGCAATACTATATTTTTTTACTACGTAAGTAACAAATATTGACACTCGTAAGAGCAAGCGATCGGAAGCTGTCGAAATGGTTGAACACAATCTGATTCGAAGTCGAACGAATGGATTGCGATTGCTTCGATTTGCTATCTAGATCGTTGAACAGGCCATTAGTACTTATTGTTGTTCAATAAAAAATTAGAAGACAGGTGCCTGGTACTTTTTGAAAATCGGCCTTTTTGGGGAGTAAATGGGTAGAACCGGTATTTTAAAAACTTTTTTGAAACGCCATCTATCTATTAAACCAATAAACATTGAAATAAAAAATATCACATTCGTCACGTATCTAAAAAATACAAATAATAATTTGGTAAATTTTCGAAAATCGAACGTTTAAGAGGTGAAAATCGTACCTGTTACAAAGAAGCGGGTAAAAACCTAGAAACATAAACTTTGGCGTAAAAATATGTCCACGAAAGAAAAGGAGACGCTAACGAAGTAGCGGGTTAAATTCTAGAATGAAATAAATTATTATAATCGACATAAGGAATATAGTTATATGAATGAAAACTAACTAGACTTCGAAGTCATCTTTTATATCTATTGATGGGAAAATAATTTGCTGTATGAATTGATGACTTTCCACTTAAAGCTAAAGTAATTGACATCCTGAATGGTATATTGTAAATGAAATAAAAATGCTTGTGTTTTTTTCTGTTTTATTAAATTTATGCATTTATTATTTTTTTATTTATTTAAAAGCTATTCAATTATATTTGCTTCCCTTAGTTCTTCAATTATAGATATTATTTCATTAGAATAATTATTGTTACCAACATGTTTCATTAGGATTATCCCAATATACATACATATATCGTTTGGTTTATTCAGATTAACCTCCATTAAACCCTTACCAACGCGAGTAGTTGTTGTATACAGAGCTGCCTTTTTTGGTTATTTCTAACCAAAATTGGTTATTTTTTTTTCTCAATGTGGAGATGTAAATATTTTTTCAGTTTGGCTACTTTTTTTCTAAAAGACTAATACATATGAATACGTTTTTCTTGATACACTTGCAATTTACGTTTTTAAAATGTTAACGTTTTTATTTACATGGGGGGTTATCGCGAATTTTGATTCGAATGATATTATTTACAACTTCGAATAATGTGTACTTCGCACTACGATTTTTCATTTTTTGTTTCAAACTAACGGAAGTTTTTATACTTTATCGAAAACCAAAAATTCCTCTCAAAAATCTACCAGATATTTTTGTTAAGAAAAAATTGCCAAATGAAATCTTTTTATTAGAAACGGCCATGTTCTGAAATTTGAAGAAAATGATGTTTATTTGATGGAGATTTTCAATTAATTTTTTGCTAACGAGCGTAGTTTTTCCTGATTTTAATAGTAGTAAAGATAAGTGGTACTTAAAGAAGAAATTTTATAATATCACGCGGAACCGATTACAGAACATGACTGAAAAAGTACACAAAAGTAGTTTAAGTGTTTCTTAAATTTTAAATATAAGCAAAATGTTCTAAATTTACATTATTTCCAGTAGTAAATTTTAATATATTGAAAAACACACAGGAATTTTAAAATTTTTGAAAAAAAAAATTTTATCTTAATTTGATTCTATAATTTTAGAATTTATGGAACTTAATGTTCTCAGGGTGAGTCTGGTATTTCTTTCAAGAGTTCTGCCGGCATAAACGTTGTAATAAATGTAGGTTGTATGGGGTGTGTTGTGTTTTTCCCTATAGCCCAATGTATGTTTATACAGCTGTAGGGTTTTAATTAGGCGTTCAAAAGAACTGCCAGAAAAAAATAAAACAAGGCTGATGTAGCCGGTTTACGTTATAAATCGAAGTCTGTCTTTATTAAATTTTTGGTCTTCTTATATTAAAGAGCTGCATGAATAACTTCATTAATGAACATTGTAACGTGGTTTTATTCTTCGGCTGAGGTAGCTCAGACGAGTCCAGGGTGTACTTACGGATCCACTAACCTTAAGTGAGAAGACGATATATTTACCCTTTCGGGGGTTTAATTCAATATTTTCTTTATTGTTTTCTCTTAAATAATTTAATTACAATTCATGAAATACGATAACTACGACAACTTTGATAGGGATGTGTTCGGCCTGAGTGATCGTGTGTTGATCGGCACCCGAGGTACAGCGTTCAATGGTTCTTACAGCTAGTACCTAATTACTACATAAACTTTATGAAATAACTTATTCTACGAAGTTCTACGATAACAATACTACTAGGGGAACAGGCGACACGAGGCCACTTGTGAGAACAGGCGACACGAAGCCACTTGTGAGAACAGGCGACACGAAGCCACTTGTGAGAACAGGCGACACGAAGCCACTTGTGAGAACAGGCGACACGAGGCCACTTGTGAGAACAGGCGACACGAAGCCACTTGTGAGAACAGGCGACACGAAGCCACTTGTGAGAACAGGCGACACGAAGCCACTTGTGAGAACAGGCGACACGAAGCCACTTGTGAGAACAGGCAACACGAAGCCACTTGTGAGAACAGGCGACACGAGGCCACTTGTGAGAACAGGCGACACGAAGCCACTTGTGAGAACAGGCGACACGAAGCCACTTGTGAGAACAGGCAACACGAGGCCACTTGTGAGAACAGGCGACACGAAGCCACTTGTGAGAACAGGCGACACGAAGCCACTTGTGAGAACAGGCGACACGAGGGCACTTGTGAGAACATGCGACACGAAGCCACTTGTGAGAACAGGCGACACGAAGCCACTTGTGAGAACAGGCGACACGAAGCCTCTTGTGAGAACAGGCGACACGAGGCCACTTGTGAGAACATGCGACACGAAGCCACTTGTGAGAACCGCCAGCCGAAGCCGCGATGTAATTTATTTGATACCTAACCCACAGGTTAAGTATCTTTAGGAAAATATACAACCGAGTTCACCTTCGTGAAATCAGTCGGCTCGTCAATTGTACTTCCAACTTCCGAGACTTGTAGGGCGGTTTCTTGTCTTGTGAGAATCGCCCCTACTGTAACAAAACCTTTCCTACTTATGTAAATACACTGATAAGCCACATGAGAATTATTAAGCTAGCTGTGTAACAAACAACACAGGTTAAATCAATGAACAGCGATGTGTGTTTGTGTGTATGTACTTAAATGAACCGATAATACGGTGTGTGTTTGTGTGGAGGTTGGTGTTACAGTAGGGGTAGTCAATAAAATAATAATAAACTAAAAATAATAATAAACTAAAATTATATGTAAAATACAATAAACTAATATAAGAAATAAAATAAACTAAAATTATATAGCTAACTACTAATAACCTAAAATAATATATAAAATATACTCAAATTATATTAAATTAAATAAACTAAAATATAAATTATGTACGTGGAAATATACTTATGTGCGTGGGAGCATAAATTATATTGCCACGTTACAACATACTGAAATGTTTATTCAACGAAGTTCGTATTCAAACAAACTTCAGACCACTGAACAAACTGTTGTTTTATTCGTGCTACTAGCAAACACATTTCGTTTCATATGGCAAACACAAAGACTTTGTTCAATGAAACGACTTTCGTTTTGCAGTTTTCACTCTCTTTCATTTTTTTTATTTAAATACTCAATAGAAATGTTGCCACTTAGTAAATTTATGTAATTTTTTCTTTTTTGTTACCTTTACAATAATATTTATATGTAATTTGTGAAGCATTTTTTAAATTAAATTTAAATTTTTTTCCTAACAACTCTTTTATGTACTAAAGACCTGCACGAGTGCACCATAAAGTATTGGCAAAACAGATACACCAGATATGTACATGTTACTATTGATATCAATGAGAGAATGAGTGTAACTGATATTGTATGGTTTTGCTTTTGTCCACTCACCATATCCTAAAAACCAAAACAGTTGCTTATGGTATTGGATTGAGTATATCATAACCATTTTTTTTTTGCTCACAAATATCTGTTGTCACCATGGTATTTTAACAATACTTATTGTTATCTGTTGTATTTTCAAATATTGTTGGAGAGTTGATGCAAATAACAGAGCTTATAAAAATTTATATACGATCTCAACCAGGGGTGCCAGATGGTTTTGGTAATAAATCTGCATATCATCAAAAACAAATCGGAAATTTAATTTCAAAAAATCGGCATATAAAAAATACCCTTTTTAAACACAATAAAACATATTTTAATGACAAAAAATAACAAAGCAACAATTTACCATTACCTAATGCTTTTAACATAAAAATCAATACAAATAAACGTTTTATAAATAAATATTAGTTAATTAAAAATTTATATGAATTTTCCATATTAGAGCCAACGGAGACATACTGTCATATAACAATAGATTCGTATTAAAGTGCTCTTTCAGAATCTATGGTGATCTAGAAAAAACCATCTCTAACTCCACAGTTAAGACTAATTTTTCAACGAAAATATAAAAGTTCGGATTAAACAATAAAAGTAGAGTTTTCTCTCTAAAAAAATAAAACTTGAGGAGCTTTCAGCCTAAAATAAAACTCACTTGGCTGTCAACAAATAAAACTCTTTTAAGGATTAATATTTTTACGTCTTTAATAACCAGTGATGCCATTAGGATACGAAAGAAAAAATTTTCGTATCTTTTGATGACTTCAGGTACTATGTATAATCCTGATATTTTTCGTATCTTTTGAATCTGTGCGCAAAATGTACAGAAATCAAATTTTAAACTTTTCTACTCTGACAAAGTTTATTTAAGTTATCATTTCGTTATGAATACTAAAAAAAACAGTGACAACTAAATACAAAAATAACATGTATTTTGTTGTTAGGTTTTCTAAGTTCTTCTGTACCTTGCTTATTCTTGTGTATGTGTGTTAAGATGAAATTTTAGAAGAAAACTTTATATGATCTTTTTGATCGCCTTAGTATATACGCCTTAACTCGTATATTAATTTTTACAAAAATGAATTTGTTTTGATAACATCCAAAGATAGTGACATATAATGAATTTTAAAGTTTGCTTACTGTATTTTTAAATTTACATACCTAATATTTATGACTTAAATAAATATAAAAATTAATTTATATGATATCATTTTCTTTATAATATTCATTAACTATGTAAAAAAAATGTTATGTTAATAAATGTTAAACGTTAAAAATGGATTTTCAAATGTTTTCCAATATGTATCATTTTGGAAAAAAAAGCGTATCTCTTTGGAAACTAAAATGTATCTTTCTCGAAATTTCACTGGCAACACTGATAATAACACTCATTTTGTTTTTCTTCTTTTTTTAATGACAATTTAATTGCAGCACAAGCTGATTAGATAATACTGCTATACAAATTGTAAAGATCTGACCAGCGGCAAGCTTTGAGTGTCGATCTTTTATTCCTCAACTGAGTTTTAATTTATGACGGCTAAATCGAACTCCCTTTTTAAGAGCTTAATTTGACCTTTTATATTTACGTTAAAGAGATAACTGTTTAAAAAGGACTTTTTTGTTTTTAATTCACAAAATAACTCCGGGACTGAAAATAATAAAAACTATTATTTTTTTGAAAGGCTATGAGAAAAATTCCTTTATTTTCAGTTGGGAATTTTTAACCATTGTCGCTACATATATTTTATTTGAGTTATCGTAGCCAATTAAAGTAAAAATTTTTTTTTTGTTATTGATAACCATTATTTCAACCAAAAAATTTTTCGGTTAAAAATATGTATTGTAAAAAAGCATTTATTTTTCCATTATAAACAAATAATTTATTTTTTTGGTTGCAATTATCCATTACAAACAAATAAGAAAGTAGTCTGCATGCCCGACCCTACGATGCTCCACACCACAATATTTAGAGATAACTTTTCAAGAGTTTAGCTTAGGGGCCCATCCAGCGTTGCCAAATGTGCAGATTTATCTGCATTTTGCAGTTTTTCTAAGCATTGAACAGTTTTGAAGTTTTTTGTTTGAAAAATAAGTTTTTTTGTAAATTGTGCAGATATTGCAGTTTTTAATTACTATTTTTTACATTAAATTATGTTATATTATTTCTTATTTTGTAAACCCTACTCTTACTTAAATTGCTTAACATATACTCGTATAATAGTGACAAGCTTTAAGAGCCAAGCAAACCATACAAACGGCTTGGGAAACACACACTTTTCGATTACAGTAGATATCGGCTATTAGAACATATCATATAATATAAAAATGCACCGTCTTCTTTCCAATATTTGTCAATGGATAAAGTATCCTGTATAAGAAAAATTCATATAGAGCAATTCCATATGAAAGCGATCACCTTTTGGACGACCCCTCTCCGATTTTAAAATAAATAGTCTCAATCGATTGCCCAGCAAAAAATAATGTACCTACATATTTTTTTTTTTTTATAGTGACTGGTTTAGTGGTGGTGTACACCACTGTCATGTGACAAAATTGAAGAATTCTTCATAAGGGACCTCATTGAAAGTTGTTTTAAAAACTACTAAAGCGATCGCAACGAGTGATAGCTCGTTGGAAAGGTATTGAATCAGGCTTTAATTGAAAAATAAAATTTTCCTAATTTTTCTTAGAAATTTACCTTTAAATTTTCCCAAGAAAATTAAATTTTCCGATTTTTCACAGAAGCTCCTAAATTTTCCGGCTAATTTTTTTTTTTTTGGATTCCTCATAATTTTTGCTTTAAGAATCAGCAATAAAAAAATGGGCCCCGACTCCTTGTTTGGACAGGAGGAGAGCATTTAAGAGACCACCTTGTTAAAAATACATTTTAAAAATTATTTTACAGTTAAAAATACATTTATGAAGAAAAAATCAATTTTTTTTTTAAGAGCCCCAAGTTGAGTGTGTAGTGAATATGGTCTGCCTGCCTTCACAAGATCGGCCATAAATCCATGGATAATAGCAGCAGTGGCATGTAATGGCACACCAAACCCGACTGAGGCTACAGGTCATAAAATGTTTTGTAAATTTTTTAATTACCAGGTAATAAATATTTCGCTTAAAATGACACGTGCAGAAACAAGTCATAAAACACGGATTGTCCATAAATATGGCGAAATATTTATTACCTGTTAATTTAAAAAATTTGCAAAACATTTTATGACCTGTGGTCGGCTTATTGGCAGTAACCAATTAATTCCCTTTTAAAAAACATTTTATGACCAGTAGTTCACGCAAATTTTCCTATTAAAGAAAAGCAAATATCGCTTATTTTTTTTTACCTATTTTTTTACCAAAAAATAAATATAAATACTTCACACACTCAGAGTCAAATTTCAGTTGAATACTAAACGTGAAAGTGTTAAAGTGTTTTTTTTTTTGTAAAGTAAAGAGTGAAGCTGTAAGGACAATTTAAAGTAAAATGAATAAATTTTGCTGCAATCCGTTTAACAAGAGTGGACATCGTTCGAAAAAGATAAAAGTATTAAAATTTACTGGTGTTTCGAAGCGATACATGAATGAATTAAATATACAATACGGTGAAGAAGCAGAATTCATTTGCCCCAAGTGTAAAATCGATTTGTCTCAACAAGCAAATGCATTGAAACAAATGCAGCCACAATCCGAGAGTGAAATGACAAGTGAACAAAATGTTTCATCTGATAGTGAGGCAGACATTCCGATGGTCAATATGTCTCTGAGTCCTTTGAATGAGGCTATTACCACTTTAGGTGAAACGCCTATTAGAAAAAAAAAAATTGCGAAGTGAAACATACAGGAAAGAGAAAAAAGGCAAGGTTATGAGTGCAATCGCGACAATATTTGATGAAGGCTCTGATAACGAATGCAGTCAAGCAGATGACGTTGATGACGGCAAACAAATGATTGATCAGTTGAAAAGAAAATTCAATTTAGCGACCACTTTTCCGGAGAAATATCTCATTTTATCTGTGCTGCCTCAATCATGGTCTATACGCAAGATTTCTGAACAGTTTCAAACATCTTTTTACATCGCGAGAAGAAGCAAAGAATTAGTTCGACAGAAGGGCATATTGGCGACTCCCACCAAGAAATTTGGCTCAAGGACCCTCAGCGAAGCAACGGTGAAATTGATTCAAGATTTTTACTGCAATGATGACAACAGCCGCGCCTGCCCAGGTACACGTGACTATGTTATCACACGTGAAGATGGAGTAAAAGTACACAAGCAGCGCAGATTATTATTATGTAATCTATCCGAAGCATACCATCAGTTCAATGAGAAATACCCAGCAGAAAAAGTGGGATTTTCTAAGTTTGCCATCCTACGACCAAAAGAATGCGTGCTGGCATTAGACAGGCACGGAACGCATTCAGTCTGCGTTTGCATGTTTCATCAAAACATCAAATTAATTCTCTTTCCATGCAAGAAATTGAAAGTATTTCACGGTGAAATTGAAACATATAGGGACCTCCTGTCGAAGTCGTTGTGCGCATACCCCACGGAAAATTGTCATCTGTCCAAATGCGACAATTGTCCGAAGATTGACGAGCTAGAGCAATATTTGGCGGAAAAGTTTGAACAGCTGTTAATTCAGGAGGTGCATTTCAAACAGTGGATAATTAGCAGCGGCAGATGTTCCCTTGAGACCGTGGTAAAGCAGATTCCGGAATTCATCGAGGAATTCGGATTCAAGTTGAATGAACTGAAGGCGCACCACTTCATATCCGAGATGCAATCGAAATTTCTAAAGGAAAGTAAGGAGAAATTAGCCCAAAATGAATTCATTGTGATAAGCGACTTTGCCGAGAATTACACTTTTCTCGTTCAGGATGAAATTCAGGCTTATCACTGGGCAAACGACCAGTGCACGGTGCATCCTTTTTGCATTTATTTCAAAAACGAAGATAACGAACTACAGACCGTAAGCCTTGTTGTTGTCGCGGAGAGTTAAGCTCATAATTATGTATCCGTTTATTTATTTCAAATGAAACTGTTTGAATTCTTAAGATCAAAATTCGATGCAATCGACAAAGTAACGTTTTTCTCAGACGGCGCGGCTTCTCAGTACAAGAATAAAAAAAATTTTTACAATCTTTGCATAATTGAAGAAGAACAAAACTGCAAGGTCGAGTGGCACTTTTTCGCGACGTCCCACGGTAAGGGCCCATGCGATGCGTTAGGGGAAACCCTAAAACGCATGGCGACTAAGGCAAGTTTGCAAAGGCCATATACTGACCAGATCTTAAATGTACAACATTTGTTTTCGTGGATTCAAAGCAAGGAAATTGCCATTAACACAGTTTTATGCACTCAAAAAGAACACGATGCCATGGAGCGACGAATTCAAAACAGATATAATAATGTCAAAACTATAACTGGAACGCAAAAGTTTCATTGCTTCATACCAAATATTTCTGATATGTCAATTAATGTAAAGCGGTACTCTTCGTCTGCCGACGTGCTAAATTTAAAGTTACTTTAATTTTATAATGATGCCAAGACAATTGAAATTTTTAATAAATATTGTAATTAAGTATAAGCAGCAAAATAAGAAAGATTTTTTCTTCATAAATGTATTTTTAACTGTAAAATAATTTTAAAAATGTATTTTTAACAAGGTGGTCTCTTAAATGCTCTTCTCCTGTCCAAACAAGGAGTCGGGGCCCATTTTTTTATTGCTGATTCTTAAAGCAAAAATTATGAGGAATCCAAAAAAAAAAAATTAGCCGGAAAATTTAGGAGCTTCTGTGGAAAATCGGAAAATTTAATTTTCTTGGGAAAATTTAAAGGTAAATTTCTAACAAAAATTAGGAAAATTTTATTTTTCAATTATAACCAGATTCAATACCTTTCCAACGAGCTATCACTCGTTGCGATCGCTTTAGTAGTTTTTCAATGAGGTCCCTTATGAAGAATTCTTCAATTTTGTCACATGACAGTGGTGTACACCACCACTAAACCAGTCACTATAAAAAAAAAAAAATATGTAGGTACATTATTTTTTGCTGGGCAATCGATTGAGACTATTTATTTTAAAATCGGAGGGGTCGTCCAAAAATTTGCCAATTTTGATCGTTTTCATATGGAATTGCTCTATAAGAAAAAAATTATATAAATCATTCACTGATAATAAAAATACGTACAATAAATATTATTTGTTTTAAAAATTTGTTTACCCGACACCAAATATCCAGCCAAGTACGTACATACTTGTTTATAAAGAATATCCAGCTAAGTGTGAACATTGGAATGCAAGTTTTTGATTTCTTTCATAAATTTCTTATAAAAACTAATTTGCTTAAAAAAAACGCTTATAAAAAGTTTCGTTGCATTTCTATATTTTCTTATATCCGTTATCAACTGTACAAATAAACGACCCAAACATAATTAATATTTTCATGTTTCGCCTTTTTCTTTACTCAACATTTAGATTTTTCTATAAACATGTTTTAATCGTTTGTAAAAAAAAGCAAAGGGTTTGTACAAAAGCGTTTTTTGTCGACGATATTTTGTTGTTGCTTTTTTAAAGTTGCAGTTAAGTTTACATTGTGACCTTTTTATTGCAGCAATTTTTCATGTATGTATACTTGACAAATAACAAACTTTGCGCCCAAACTAAAATACATGTTGTGTCAAACGGAGGAACAAAACAAATCGTAAGAACACATGACATTATGTTCTTACGATCTTAGTTCTACTCTCTCCTCTAGCCAACCAAGTAATTTTTGGTAATAAAGTAATTTTTGTTAATAATATAATTTTGCATTTTTTCTGTATGACTACACCATTCTTCATAGAAATTGAGAAAATTCCAAATGAAAATGGGAATATCAATTTGAAATTGAGAATATCAATTTGAAATTGAGAAAATTCCAATTGAAATTGAGAATATCAATTTGAAATTTAGAAAATTCCAATTGAAATTAAGAATATCAATTTGAAATTGAGAAAATTCCAAATGAAATTGGGAAATTTTAATTTAAAATTGAGAAAATTCAAAATGAAATTGAGAAATTTTAATTTGAAATTGAGAAAATTCCAAATGAAATTGAGAAATTTTAATTTTAAATTGATAAAACTGAATTATATGATTTTTATTATAATCATACAACAAACATAAGGATGAAGAAATGAAAATAAATACAAATCGCAGTATTATTGATTAAAAGGCATATCTTCCAGATCCAGAGCTGATTGATAAAACGTTGTAGTATGTTGTATGGCACTACTGCAATCTCCAGTAGTTATACATGTCTTTGAAGCCTTAATCACCTCTTAATCTAAAAAGGCAAGCCTTTGCTCTCCTACATTAGGGATAATTACGTTCGGTACATTCATGTTTGTTTTCGCCATACTTTTTACTTTTGACCAAATAATTTCCATGGGGTTAAGCATCGGTGAATAGGGTCTCAATCGCAGGAGTGTAGCTGGAGAGTATTGTGAAAACAAAGATGAATGTACCAAACGTTATTCCCCCAATTTAGTAGAAGAGCAGGGACTTGACTTTTAAAAGAGGTGATTAAGGCTTCTAAGACATGTATAACTAAGGGAGATTGCAGTACATACTACGTCATACAACATACTACAACGATAACCCAATCTGCTCTGGATCTGGAAGATATGCCTGTTGGTCAATAATACTGCGATTTGTAGGTATTTCCATTTTTTCCATCATTATGAATATTAAAAAAAATTATATAATTCAATTTTATAAATTAAAATTTCTCAATTTCATTTTGAATTTTCTCAATTTCAAATTAAAATTTCCCAATTGCATTTGAAATTTTCTCAATTTCAAATTGATATTCTCAATTTCAATTAGAATTTTCTCAATTTCAAATTGAAATTCTTATTTTCATTTGGAATTTTCTCAATTTCAAATTGATATTCTCAATTTTAATTGGAAATTTCTCAATTTTAAATTGAAATTCTCATTTTCATTTGGAATTCTCTCAATTTCATCTGGAATTTTCTCATTTTCAATGAATAATGGTGTAGTATGTTAGGAAAAATTAAGTAAATTAGATTTTTTTTTTTGCTTTTTTATGTGCAGTTTTATAAAGTAAAAATCAGTTTTTTTTTTTGTTAATATGCAGTTTTTTTCAAAAAAATTATGGCAACGCTGGGCCCATGGGCAATCATGGACCACGCCATTATTTTATGAAGTTAAGATTCATGTCAAAGTTCTCACCATTGACAATATGCTTGTTCCTTAGGACAATTAGAACCTTTGTACCAAATTTCAGCAATTTATTTTCAAAACTGCGACCTGAACTTTACGTACAACGTTTACATAGACAGACATTTTTTCTATGATTTTTTTTGTCGCTTATTTTATAACTGTTACGATCCTTGAAATACCTGTTATTAAAGAACTTTTTTGATACCAGTTATAACTGCCACCGTTCCTGGTTAATTGTTTTTATGGATATAAAAAGTTTTTGTTTTAATTTTTTTATTATTATACATATATGAGTTTGACACTGTTATTAAATAACTTTAAATATAAGCATAAAAATCGAATTATTAAATTTGAAATAATCTTTAAAAAAAATAATTCCTTGCAAAGATTAATTTTTCAGTGGATATCGAAATTTGATTTTTAAGGTTGAAGAATTCTCGCATTTTAAATCTGATTTTCTTTTTGCAAAAAAACTTGAATATTTACTTTACTTTCTTAAATTAAATGGGCTACCGGAGGTATAAGCCTTCTCCTCAATTGCATATAATCCTATAAAATTAAATATTTACATTGACAAAGAATATACATTAAGCTCTACTTTACTCTTTTGTAAGTAATAATACTTTTTTCCTTTAGAAAAATAAATTATTTCTTCTTTTAGCTTCGGTCAAAAAACCGTTAAGTTTTTTTCTTTCATTTGGAGTTAATTCTTTTATTCTTTATAGCTAGTTGAATATTTTTCAAAATGTGTGTGTGTGATGGGTTAGAAAAACTCTACATATGTACATATATGGAATAAATCTAACCCATTTTTCCTTAAGTGTAAGCGCTGAATTAATAACAGTTGTCTCTTTGTAACGTTACAAGTTACCCAAAATTAAAAATGTATATAAAACAAACCAAAAGCTACCGTGTTTTAAGTTTTTATCAAAAAATCGGTAAGTAGGCACTTTGATAATTTAGAGAAAAAAATCGGAAAAATACCGATAAATCGGTAAATATGGCAGGCCTGATCGCAACGCTTCTCGCTAGTTTTGTTGTTGTTGCTCGGCAATTTTCACTACCACAGCACGAAAAAAACTCATCCTTTTAAGGGATCAATGAATTTGTTACAAAAACAAAATACATGTGTTGTTTTTTTGGTAATTTTTATTTTTGTTATATTTTTCAATAATTTTTGTCTACATGTCTTTTGAACGAATAAACGCCATCCTTTTAAGGGCAGCATAGAATTTGTTACAAAAACAAAATACCTACATGTGGTTTTTTTTGCAATTTTTTTTCAATAATTTTTTTCTACATGTCTCTTGAACGAAAAGACCCCATCCTTTTAAGGGCATCAAAGAATTTGTTACAAGAACAAAATACATGTGTTGTTTTTTTGGTAATTTTTTTTTATTATTTTTTTTTCAATAATTTTTGTCTACATGTCTCTTGAACGAAAAAACTCCATCCTTTTAAGGGCCTCGAAAAACTTGTTACAAAAACAAAATACATGTGTTGTTTTTTTTTTTATTATTTTTTCAATAATTTTTGTCTACATGTCTCTTGAACGAAAAGAACCCATCCTTTTATGTAGTCCATATGTACTACTGCTTATTTGTTTGTACAATTTTTAAAAATCATACATACTAATTTTTATTTGCGCCTTACAATAAGAAACTTGTATTGTTGTTGTTGCTCGGCAATTTGTACGATCATGGCGTGAACAGCCTGTGCGTTTTGTGTACCAGTTTTGTTCTTGTAAATTTTTTTTGTTTGGCGCTCGAAACACTTTCACGCAAAAGTTATTGAAAAAAATAACTGAACAAATGTATTTTGTTTTTGTAAAGAATTATTGTTTTACCAGCCAAAAGGGTCGGCTCTTCTCGTTGAAAGACAATTGAAAAAAAAACGGCATCGTACAATAAGTAACTTATTGTATTCCATCATTATCAACTAGTATCTGCTTTTGTGAAACAGATATAAACAGATATGTTACTCTCATTCTCTTTTTATCCACTCATATCCACTATGTTACAAAAAATATCCATATCAACTTATATCAGAAACACTAGACCACTCATCCATACACACTCACTTTAGTAAACACACAGAAACTTGTACAAACAGATATATCCGTGCACGTCTTTATTATGTACTTCCAAGCAAAACACATTGCTGAAAAATTTTTTTGAAAATAAAATGAAATTTTTTTGAAGTTTTAAAGTTTAAATTAAAAACAATTAATTTACTTTGAAAACAAACAAAGTCATATTTGTATTATTTTTATTATTTTAATATTAATGTACTTCCTTATCTTTTTGCTTTTATTCTTCATGGTTATTTTTGTTTTTTTTTATTTTTCCTAATGTTTTTCATTTCTTTCAACTGGCAATACTGACTTTAAAATAAATGTGTAATTCCATAAACTTATTCGACATTTATTCAGTGGTTGTTTTGTTTCAGAGTTGTTTGCATTCATATTCTCTTGCTTAAGTAAACAAAAACACTGCATCTTATTCGTCTCTTAAATTTCGTATGTTTGTTGCTTTCATTTCGTAGTTATTCATTATACTGAATACAAACGAAGCAAATACAAAATTATAATGAAAGTTTCATGAACATCATTATTAAGTTTCATGCAGATGTTTATCTTATATACTACCTATGAGAACTTAACTTAACCTTTTCTACCTATTCTAATTATTATGATAATGTACCTATCTCTTTTGATACCACGAAGGTATCAAAAATTTCTCTTTTGCATAATTATTTTGACCAATCAGAATATATGGGTTTGGAATGTACTCAATTATGTTTATCACTCACATACATATATTCTGATTGATCAGCAATTATATATTTTTATATATATTAGCATGCATTTATATCAGGGATTTCCAAAAATTTTTTGGTTGTGTATTAGTGAGTACCAGAGAGTAAAAAAATTGAGAGAATGCATTCATTTACAGCCGAAATAAAATGTTAGTAATATATTTTATAAGTTGTATAACACAAAGGTACAAAATTAAAAATTTTTTGTGTTGATAAAAAATTTTTAGCAATTCTTTACCAATTCAATGTCGCTGATTTTAAAACTGCACTTTTTTGTCATTCGGAAGCTTTTTGACTCAAAATCAGTTTTAAATATCTTATCAAACAATTGTAAAAAAATTAAAGATTTTTATGTTTTAAAAATTCATAAAAAATAAATATTGCACGCAAATCACACGTTTAATAACATATTCCGTTCCTTCCATAAATGTTGCATACCATATAAGGCATTGGATGTTACCAAAAGCGTTTTTGACCGCACAATATGTTTAAAGTGCCATCATAAAGTTTTTTTTGTTAACCTGAAACAAAAATATGTATTGAGGTACGTTCAGACTAATGAAATATTTGACGAAAATATTTGTTCTGATATTTGCTTCAAACTGTGTAAAACAAAAATATATTTTGTTTAATGTTTATTTTATTTATTTATTTATTTATTTGAAAACTAAGCTCAAACATTTGACAATTTTTGTTTGATGAAACAGTTGGCAAAAAGTGTTAAATAAAATAAATTAATTCATGTTTGCCATGCGTTCAGACTAAAATAAATATTTGCATCAAATAATTATTTAATGAAAGTGTTCAAAAATAATAATATATTTCACAAATAGTAAAAATGAGCGCAAAAGCCAATTTATTTTTTTTTATTCTGTGGAGCAGCATCTTTTATAGTGTTAGAACAGGAGAATGTAAAATATAAAAAAAAACTGGAAGACAATGGGTAACGGGAACATGGCTAAAATTTGCGAAAAATTGCAAACTTAGATATAAACCCTTAAATATATTTGAAGTCTCTAAATCAGTTAAAAAACAAAATGTCGGGAAAATTTTTTTTTGCAAAAATAGCGAAAATTCGCGAAAAATTTAGATATTTCAAACAAGCCATAAAATTTATTAAAAGTGCCTAAAACTAAAAGGAATGGCAAAAATTCGATAAAAATTGCTAAATTAGCGGAAATTCGCAAAAATTTGATAATAGCGGTATGATAGCAAAGCCTAATAATTATTAAAAATCGTTAAAGCTCTAAAGATTTACAGTGAAAAATCGCTTCTTCGCGAGCATGGCTAAAATTCGCGAAAAATTGCAAACTTGGAAACAAACCCTAAAATATATTTGAAATTGCTAAATCGGTTAAAAAACAAAATGTAGGGGAAAAACAAAAAAAAATGTTGCAGAAATAGCGAACCATTTTAATATTTCAAACAAGCCATAAAATTTAGTAAAAGTGCCTAAAACTATAAGGAATGGCAAAAATTCTATAAAAATTGCTAAATTAGCGGTAATTCGCAAAAATTTGCTAATAGCGGCACGATACAAAGTCTAATAATTATAAAATATCTTTAAAATTGTAAAGAATCCGAAAACTTACAGGAAAAATTGCTTCTTTCCGAAACATGTCTAAAATTATTTGTAATATCAAATAAATGTTTGCTCAAAAATTACTAAAATATTTGATTTTTTGTGTTCACACTATGTTCACATTGGACAAATATTTGTTTGCCGGCAAATACTTTTATTTGCTCAAAATCAGCTGTTATTTTATTTGATACTCAAAAATATTTTGTGTTCAGACTACGTTAATGAAATATTTGATGTTTGCTTTCAAATATTTCACCAGTCTGAACGTACCTTAAGTAGTGGTATACACAGTTGTGCATAGAAATGGATTTCCCTGGTCTATTTTTTCAAAAATAAAATAAATTACATGAGAATTATAACGTGAAAAAGTTATTTTAGTAAAAAGTAAGGGGATTCATAGTGGTAAGTAAAATAGAAAGGGTATTCACGTTGTTGGGTTACTCATACTTCAAACATCTGTGCATACATTTTAATTCTAGCTAATAGTATATCATAACTTTTTACAAAATACCAAATGCGCACCTGAGTTTGCCTGCAAAAATGTATAGTCATTGTAACATAAATTAGTAAGGTTAACTCTTTGGACTCGGTCATATAATTGTAGCATAAAAAAGTAAGCAATAAAAATAGTGCTAAACAATAAAGTTTCATTAATACATCAATAAAACACATCTTCTTACCCAAAAATTTTACCTGCTGTCACATTTGCTTTTATATGTATAGGTTTACACATAAATTGTAGGAAAACAAGGCTTTTTTAACTTGTTTTTTAAATATTTTTACTTAAGAAAAGTGTTTTCAAAGAAAAAAACCTACCGACGCGATTGGTACAGAAACAAAAATATTTTTACAAGCACAAAATACCAACAAATTCTTGTGGCTATTTTTTTTCTTAATAATTTCTGCATTTAGGTACGTCTTTTTTACGAAAGAAAAATGGACCCTTTTACAGGCATCAAAGATTTTTTTTTACAAACAAAACACATATCGTTAGCTTAAATGCAAAACAATGTAGATATTATTTGAAAATTTGAAATTTTTGTTGATTAGGATTCACGTTACATATGTATTTTTATATAATTTTAAGTTATTTACAAAATTAAAATGACGTATCATCAAATAAATATATAATTTTTTTTAACAGCATAATGTATAATCACACTCAATAAAAAAATAAGCAGAGTTTTTAATTCTTTTTATAAGAACACATTAATATTTTTAAACACCAAAACTGGGTAATCTGTTTTATAACTATTACCGCGGTGTTAGTGGAATAAGTGATCAGATAATAATTTATAATAATAATTTTTAGTATTGCATAAGAAAAAATAAAAAAGTGTTGTAAAATTATAAGAACCGAATCCATAAACGTATGTAAAATAAAACCTATAATAAATGTGACTATCAGCTTCTTCCACATAGGACTGTTAGACATTTTGAAAATTTTTATCTGAAATATTAAAAATTGCTTTTAAATCTCAAATAATTACCATTTTCCAAAGTTCTTTGCTTTGCATGTAAACTTATGAAATGTTACATTATTCTACATTTAAGTCTTAAAATTTAAACTCTAAATAAAAATTGCACGCAAGGCATTGGATGTAACCAAAAGCATTTTTGACCGCACAATATTTTTTGAGTGTAAGCTGAAACAAAATAATATAGCATCCGCTAGACATGCACACTTGTCGAAGTCACATCGACGACTGAATTGAAGAGTATAAAAATATGTGTTAGTAGTGGTGCGCACAATTGTGCAAAGAAATGGAAACCCCTGATTTATATCATGCTATTTGCATTGACTTACATTCAAATATATGTACGTAAGTCAATGGACAAGTGTTGTAATGCGATCTTTTCATTTGCCAAAAAGTATGGCATTCACCTTACTCTGATTGAGGTGGTATGTATAGATTTCAGAGTGGCTAGTGGGTATGCAATCTGCAACTTGTGTGCACACTACATCCTCACCCTTCAGAGAAATTATACAATTGTTGAAATTGGATAATTCTTTAAGTGTGTTTTGCTTTTCTTATTATTACAATTTATAGTGTGTAATTTTTGTACAAAAATTTATTTTTTATTTTGAAATTGGATAATTCTTTAAGTGTGGTTTGCTTTTCTTATTATTACAATTTATAATGTGTACTTAATATAGATTTTTGTACAAAAATTTATTTTTTTTTATTTTGAAATTGGATAATTCTTTAAGTGTTATTTTGATATTCTTATAATTTACAGAACGCTTACTAAATATAGAATTTGCTTGTACAAATCTTAGAAGTTTTTTTTTCAAGTTAAATTGTTTACTTGTTGTTTTGAAAAAGTACTTATATCTAGTTCAGGGGTTTCCATTTCTTTGCACAATTGTGCGCACCACTACTAACACATATTTTTATACTCTTCAATTCAGTCGTCGATGTGACTTCGACAAGTGTGCATGTCTAGCGGATGCTATATTATTTTGTTTCAGCTTACACTCAAAAAATATTATGCGGTCAAAAATGCTTTTGGTAGCATCCAATGCCTTGCGTGCAATTTTTATTTAGAGTTTAAATTTTAAGACTTAAATGTAGAATAATGTAACATTTCATAAGTTTACATGCAAAGCAAAGAACTTTGGAAAATGGTAATTATTTGAGATTTAAAAGCAATTTTTAATATTTCAGATAAAAAATTTCAAAATGTCTAACAGTCCTATGTGGAAGAAGCTGATAGTCACATTTATTATAGGTTTTATTTTACATACGTTTATGGATTCGGTTCTTATAATTTTACAACACTTTTTTATTTTTTCTTATGCAATACTAAAAATTATTATTATAAATTATTATCTGATCACTAATTCCACTAACACCGTGGTAATAGTTATAAAACAGATTACCCAGTTTTGGTGTTTAAAAATATTAATGTGTTCTTATAAAAAGAATTAAAAACTCTGCTAATTTTTTTATTGAGTGTGATTATACATTATGCTGTTAAAAAAATTATATATTTATTTGATGATACGTCATTTATAATTTTGTAAATAACTTAAAATTATATAAAAATACATATGTAACGTGAATCCAAATCAACAAAACTTTAAAATTTTCAAATAATATCTACATTGTTTTGCATTTAAGCTAACGATATGTGTTTTGTTTGTGAAAAAAAATCTTTGATGCCTGTAAAAGGGTCAATTTTTCTTTCGTAAAAAAGACGTACCTAAATGCAGAAATTATTAAGAAAAAAAATAGCCACAAGAATTTGTTGGTATTTTGTGCTTGTAAAAATATTTTTGTTTCTGTACCAATCGCGTCGGTAGGTTTTTTTCTTTGAAAACACTTTTCTTAAGTAAAAATAAAATATTTAAAAAACAAGTTAAAAAAGCCTTGTTTTCCTACAATTTATGTGTAAACCTATACATATAAAAGCAAATGTGACAGCAGGTAAAATTTTTGGGTAAGAAGATGTGTTTTATTGATGTATTAATGAAACTTTATTGTTTAGCACTATTTTTATTGCTTACTTTTTTATGCTACAATTATATGACCGAGTCCAAAGAGTTAACCTTACTAATTTATGGTATTTATTTAACGTAACTTTGACCTGTTACAATGACTATATATTTTTGCAGGCAAACTCAGGTGCGCATTTGGTATTTTGTAAAAAGTTATGATATACTATTAGCTAGAATTAAAATGTATGCACAGATGTTTGAAGTATGAGTAACCCAACAACGTGAATACCCTTTCTATTTTACTTACCACTATGAACCCCCTAACTTTTTACTAAAATAACTTTTTCACGTTATAATTCTCATGTAATTTATTTTATTTTTGTAAAAATAGACCAGGGAAATCCATTTCTATGCACAATTGTGTATACCACTACTAAAGGTACGTTCAGACTGGTGAAATATTTGAAAGCAAACATCAAATATTTCATAAACGTAGTCTGAACACAAAATATTTTTGAGTATCAAATAAAATAACAGCTGATTTTGAGCAAATAAAAGTATTTGCCGGCAAACAAATATTTGTCCAATGTGAACATAGTGTGAACACAAAAAATCAAATATTTTAGTAATTTTTAAGCAAACATTTATTTGATATTACAAAAAAATTGTAAGAGCAAACAACGACAAATAATTTTAGCCATGTTCCGGATAGAAGCAATTTTTCCTGTAAGTTTTTGGATTCTTTACAATTTTAAAGATTTTTTATAATTATTAGACTTTGTATCGTGCCGCTATTAGCAAATGTTTGCCATTCCTTATAGTTTTAGTCACGTTTACTAAATTTTATGGCTTGTTTGAAATATCTAAATTTTTCCCGAATTTTCGCTATTTTTGCAAAAATTTTTTTTCCCGACATTTTGTTTTTTAACTGATTTAGAGACTTCAAATATATTTAAGGGTTTATATCCAAGTTTGCAATTTTTCGCAAATTTTAGCCATGTTAAATGATGATGAGAAATTAATTTCTTTAGATGTAGTTTCATTATTTCCAAGTATACCTATAGATCTTGCTATAGATATAATAGAGGAACAATGGAATAAGGTGGAAGAACACACTAATATAGATAAAGATTTATTTTTACGTATTCTGAAATTTTGCATAATTGATAATAGGTATTTTCAATTGGATAGTAGTATATATGTTCAATTAAAAGGACTTCCTATGGGTTCACCTGCATCTCCTATTGTAGCAGATATTGTTATGGAGAAATTAATAGATAAATGTATAGATCAGTTAACTATTAAACCTAAAATTATGACAAAATATGTGGATGATTTATTTTGTGTAATTAAAGAATCGGAAATAACAAACATTTTAAATACATTTAATTCTTTTCATACGGATATAAAGTTTACAATGGAAAAGGAGTTTGAATCAAGATTGTCTTATTTAGACACTTTAATAATTAGAAAAGAAAAAAGTTTATTTATTGATTGGTATCAAAAACCAACATCGTCTGGTAGAATAATTAACTATTTTTCAAATCATCCAAAAAGAGTTATAATTAACACGGCTAAAAATTTTATAGAAAGGGTATTGACCATAAGTGATACATGTTTCCATAGGAATAATAAGGAAAAAATTTTTAGAGCATTAATAGAAAATAGTTTTCCAAGGGAAATTATTTCCAATTTATTATTAAAGTATAATAACTATAGAATAAACAATTCCAACAATAACGCGGAACCGAACATTTATAAATCAGTAACTTATGTACCAAGATTTTCGGAAAGATTGGAAAGGTCAAATATTTATGATACGAATCTATATAAAATTGCACATAAATCTTATAACACAATAGGTAGACTATTCTCTAATATGAAGGATAAAATACCTTGTAAGGGAAATGTTAATGGACAATGCAGTAAAGTGTATATTGGTACAACAAAAAATAAACTTAAAACTAGGATAGCAGGACATAAGTCGGATCAAAAATATAGGAATATTTCATCACAAAAAACAGCTTTATCAACCCATTGTGCAAGTTTAAACCATTATCCTGATTTTGAAAATATTTCAGTTTTAAACACGGAAAATAATTATAAGCGTAGATTTATGTTAGAAATGTTGCAAATTATAAAGATTCCAACAATATCCAGAATTAATTTTAAGTCAGATACTGAAAATGTAGCCCAAAATTATAGACATTTAATTTATAGAAATAGAAACGGAAATTAATAATTTATTTAAACTGTAATAGATTAGGTTTAAATTGGAAAACCTTTTTGTATTTTATTGTAAATATGACATTTTGTTGAATTTGTTAAATTTGTTAAATTTGTTAAATTTATTAAAAATTGTTAATTTTTTGTCAAACATTATAAAAAAATCCCTGAAGAAGGCACACAACGGAGTGCCGAAATATTGGATTAAATAAATTTAATATTTTTTATAAAAAAAAGAAATAAGACCTTAAGCTTAAATAAGAGGATTAATTAAAAATTGTTAAAGGTCGAATAAGAGTCAATTAATATAAAATTATTGTCTTTTAAGCACTGTACTAAAACTTTTTCTATTTTCTCAGTTTCTAGGAACTGAAGAACTTCTTCTCTTAAATCATAAAGTCTATTCAGGCATCACCGCGACTTAGCCACCGAACTTCTGTAAACATTTTCAGGTCACAATTCACAGCATTTTTGTTTTTTAAAAAGGTTACAAATTTTCGGTGGGTAATCGCTTGATTCATTAAAAGTTCTATGAGTTCTTTCTATTGTTCCCATTGTTTGATGATGGTGAGCAGTTGAAGTGAGTTTTTCTATTTTAAGAAGATTACATATTTCTGTCAATATAGAATTTTTGTATTCTGTACCCATGTCTGAAATGAACGTCTTCATCGGACCATGAGTAAGAATGAAATGCTCAAATATTGCTTTTGCAACTGCTTTAGCACTTTTATCGTGTATTGGTATTGTCACGAGATATTTCGTCATATCGCATATAATAGTAACTGCATATTCATTTCCATTATAAGATTTTGGTAATGGACCTATAGTATCCACTAATACGATATCAAATGGTTTTGCAGGCGTTGGTGTTAATATTTGCTGTTTGACACTTTTGGCATGATTTAACGTATTTTGTTACGTCTTTTGTGATATTCTTCCAATAATAATATCTTTTAATTTTGTTTAATGTTCTTGATATACCGCAGTGACCTCCTTCTGCTGGGTCATCATGGTATCGTCTCATAACATCTTGGATAGTTTCGGCTTTGTTATCAATTCTGGTCACCTCATTCAGTAGCGCTACTTTTATATAAGTATGATTCAATTTTTTAATGCCCATTTGTTTGAATTCATTAATAGAGATAAATTCGAAAATTTTCTCACTAGGTGCCATTTGTAATTTTGTAATATTATGTTTACAGACTACTTCTTCGAGCCTTGGGAAAAATCGTCCTAAGTCGAGTTTCCCATTAATAAACAAATCATTGATTGGTATATATGCAATTATAGATTTTCCTCGTTTAATGTAACATCTCACAGGGGTCATCTTAATTTATAGTATTTTCTGACGTCAGTGTTCTTAATTGGTACATATATACTGGGCTTTTTATTTTCATTTAATTGATGCCGATTTATATTTTTACTTTCTGCCGTATTTTGCGTCTTATTACTCATTGATCTAGTAATTATTCTAAGTATGTTTTCATTTTCAGTATTTAATTTCTTTAATTAATTTATTGTTATACGCGATAATGCGTCTGCAATGTGGTTATCTTTTCCCCTAAGATATTCAATTTCAAAATCATATTCTTCAAGATCAAGTCTAATTCTGGTCAGTTTAGAGCTTGGATTCTTCATAGAAAATAGGTATGATAACGGTCTATGATCCGTTCGTACCAAAAAATGTGTTCCATAGATATATGATCTAAAATGTTTTATGGCCCAATGTATGGCAGTCAATTCCTGCTCAATGGTTGATTTATTCCCTTCTCCTTTTGTGAAGCTTCTTGAGGCGTATGCTATTGGTAAATGTTTTCCGTTATATTCCTGTGTAAGTACGGCGCCACAAGCGTGTTTGCTTGCATCTGTTGTTACGCAGAACTGTTTTTGAAATCTGGATACTGCAATAATATTGGTTTCATTAAAGACTTTTTAAGATAGTTAAAAGCAATATCGCATTCCTTTGTCCATTCAAATGGTACACCTTTTTTTGATAATTTAGTAAGATGTCTTGAATATTCTGAAAAATTCATGATAAATCGCCTATAATAGTTACAAAAAGCGACAAATCTCTTTGCACTATCAGCATCTTTGGGTTTTGGATAGTTCTTGATTACTGAATATTTAGTATCATCTGGGAGTATTCCCTTATCGGTGCATTTGTGGCCAAGGTAGGTTACCTCGTGCATAAAGAATGAACATTTCTCAGGATGTAATTTATAATTTATGGTATTTATTTAACGTAACTTTGACCTGTTACAATGACTATATATTTTTGCAGGCAAACTCAGGTGCGCATTTGGTATTTTGTAAAAAGTTATGATATACTATTAGCTAGAATTAAAATGTATGCACAGATGTTTGAAGTATGAGTAACCCAACAACGTGAATACCCTTTCTATTTTACTTACCACTATGAACCCCCTAACTTTTTACTAAAATAACTTTTTCACGTTATAATTCTCATGTAATTTATTTTATTTTTGTAAAAATAGACCAGGGAAATCCATTTCTATGCACAATTGTGTATACCACTACTAAAGGTACGTTCAGACTGGTGAAATATTTGAAAGCAAACATCAAATATTTCATAAACGTAGTCTGAACACAAAATATTTTTGAGTATCAAATAAAATAACAGCTGATTTTGAGCAAATAAAAGTATTTGCCGGCAAACAAATATTTGTCCAATGTGAACATAGTGTGAACACAAAAAATCAAATATTTTAGTAATTTTTAAGCAAACATTTATTTGATATTACAAAAAAATTGTAAGAGCAAACAACGACAAATAATTTTAGCCATGTTCCGGATAGAAGCAATTTTTCCTGTAAGTTTTTGGATTCTTTACAATTTTAAAGATTTTTTATAATTATTAGACTTTGTATCGTGCCGCTATTAGCAAATGTTTGCCATTCCTTATAGTTTTAGTCACGTTTACTAAATTTTATGGCTTGTTTGAAATATCTAAATTTTTCCCGAATTTTCGCTATTTTTGCAAAAATTTTTTTTCCCGACATTTTGTTTTTTAACTGATTTAGAGACTTCAAATATATTTAAGGGTTTATATCCAAGTTTGCAATTTTTCGCAAATTTTAGCCATGTTAAATGATGATGAGAAATTAATTTCTTTAGATGTAGTTTCATTATTTCCAAGTATACCTATAGATCTTGCTATAGATATAATAGAGGAACAATGGAATAAGGTGGAAGAACACACTAATATAGATAAAGATTTATTTTTACGTATTCTGAAATTTTGCATAATTGATAATAGGTATTTTCAATTGGATAGTAGTATATATGTTCAATTAAAAGGACTTCCTATGGGTTCACCTGCATCTCCTATTGTAGCAGATATTGTTATGGAGAAATTAATAGATAAATGTATAGATCAGTTAACTATTAAACCTAAAATTATGACAAAATATGTGGATGATTTATTTTGTGTAATTAAAGAATCGGAAATAACAAACATTTTAAATACATTTAATTCTTTTCATACGGATATAAAGTTTACAATGGAAAAGGAGTTTGAATCAAGATTGTCTTATTTAGACACTTTAATAATTAGAAAAGAAAAAAGTTTATTTATTGATTGGTATCAAAAACCAACATCGTCTGGTAGAATAATTAACTATTTTTCAAATCATCCAAAAAGAGTTATAATTAACACGGCTAAAAATTTTATAGAAAGGGTATTGACCATAAGTGATACATGTTTCCATAGGAATAATAAGGAAAAAATTTTTAGAGCATTAATAGAAAATAGTTTTCCAAGGGAAATTATTTCCAATTTATTATTAAAGTATAATAACTATAGAATAAACAATTCCAACAATAACGCGGAACCGAACATTTATAAATCAGTAACTTATGTACCAAGATTTTCGGAAAGATTGGAAAGGTCAAATATTTATGATACGAATCTATATAAAATTACACATAAATCTTATAACACAATAGGTAGACTATTCTCTAATATGAAGGATAAAATACCTTGTAAGTGAAATGTTAATGGACAATGCAGTAAAGTGTATATTGGTACAACAAAAAATAAACTTAAAACTAGGATAGCAGGACATAAGTCGGATCAAAAATATAGGAATATTTCATCACAAAAAACAGCTTTATCAACCCATTGTGCAAGTTTAAACCATTATCCTGATTTTGAAAATATTTCAGTTTTAAACACGGAAAATAATTATAAGCGTAGATTTATGTTAGAAATGTTGCAAATTATAAAGATTCCAACAATATCCAGAATTAATTTTAAGTCAGATACTGAAAATGTAGCCCAAAATTATAGACATTTAATTTATAGAAATAGAAACGGAAATTAATAATTTATTTAAACTGTAATAGATTAGGTTTAAATTGGAAAACCTTTTTGTATTTTATTGTAAATATGACATTTTGTTGAATTTGTTAAATTTGTTAAATTTATTAAAAATTGTTAATTTTTTGTCAAACATTATAAAAAAATCCCTGAAGAAGGCACACAACGGAGTGCCGAAATATTGGATTAAATAAATTTAATATTTTTTATAAAAAAAAGAAATAAGACCTTAAGCTTAAATAAGAGGATTAATTAAAAATTGTTAAAGGTCGAATAAGAGTCAATTAATATAAAATTATTGTCTTTTAAGCACTGTACTAAAACTTTTTCTATTTTCTCAGTTTCTAGGAACTGAAGAACTTCTTCTCTTAAATCATAAAGTCTATTCAGGCATCACCGCGACTTAGCCACCGAACTTCTGTAAACATTTTCAGGTCACAATTCACAGCATTTTTGTTTTTTAAAAAGGTTACAAATTTTCGGTGGGTAATCGCTTGATTCATTAAAAGTTCTATGAGTTCTTTCTATTGTTCCCATTGTTTGATGATGGTGAGCAGTTGAAGTGAGTTTTTCTATTTTAAGAAGATTACATATTTCTGTCAATATAGAATTTTTGTATTCTGTACCCATGTCTGAAATGAACGTCTTCATCGGACCATGAGTAAGAATGAAATGCTCAAATATTGCTTTTGCAACTGCTTCAGCACTTTTATCGTGTATTGGTATTGTCACGAGATATTTCGTCATATCGCATATAATAGTAACTGCATATTCATTTCCATTATAAGATTTTGGTAATGGACCTATAGTATCCACTAATACGATATCAAATGGTTTTGCAGGCGTTGGTGTTAATATTTGCTGTTTGACACTTTTGGCATGATTTAACGTATTTTGTTACGTCTTTTGTGATATTCTTCCAATAATAATATCTTTTAATTTTGTTTAATGTTCTTGATATACCGCAGTGACCTCCTTCTGCTGGGTCATCATGGTATCGTCTCATAACATCTTGGATAGTTTCGGCTTTGTTATCAATTCTGGTCACCTCATTCAGTAGCGCTACTTTTATATAAGTATGATTCAATTTTTTAATGCCCATTTGTTTGAATTCATTAATAGAGATAAATTCGAAAATTTTCTCACTAGGTGCCATTTGTAATTTTGTAATATTATGTTTACAGACTACTTCTTCGAGCCTTGGGAAAAATCGTCCTAAGTCGAGTTTCCCATTAATAAACAAATCATTGATTGGTATATATGCAATTATAGATTTTCCTCGTTTAATGTAACATCTCACAGGGGTCATCTTAATTTATAGTATTTTCTGACGTCAGTGTTCTTAATTGGTACATATATACTGGGCTTTTTATTTTCATTTAATTGATGCCGATTTATATTTTTACTTTCTGCCGTATTTTGCGTCTTATTACTCATTGATCTAGTAATTATTCTAAGTATGTTTTCATTTTCAGTATTTAATTTCTTTAATTAATTTATTGTTATACGCGATAATGCGTCTGCAATGTGGTTATCTTTTCCCCTAAGATATTCAATTTCAAAATCATATTCTTCAAGATCAAGTCTAATTCTGGTCAGTTTAGAGCTTGGATTCTTCATAGAAAATAGGTATGATAACGGTCTATGATCCGTTCGTACCAAAAAATGTGTTCCATAGATATATGGTCTAAAATGTTTTATGGCCCAATGTATGGCAGTCAATTCCTGCTCAATGGTTGATTTATTCCCTTCTCCTTTTGTGAAGCTTCTTGAGGCGTATGCTATTGGTAAATGTTTTCCGTTATATTCCTGTGTAAGTACGGCGCCACAAGCGTGTTTGCTTGCATCTGTTGTTACGCAGAACTGTTTTTGAAATCTGGATACTGCAATAATATTGGTTTCATTAAAGACTTTTTAAGATAGTTAAAAGCAATATCGCATTCCTTTGTCCATTCAAATGGTACACCTTTTTTTGATAATTTAGTAAGATGTCTTGAATATTCTGAAAAATTCATGATAAATCGCCTATAATAGTTACAAAAAGCGACAAATCTCTTTGCACTATCAGCATCTTTGGGTTTTGGATAGTTCTTGATTACTGAATATTTAGTATCATCTGGGAGTATTCCCTTATCGGTGCATTTGTGGCCAAGGTAGGTTACCTCGTGCATAAAGAATGAACATTTCTCAGGATGTAATTTGAGATTGTTTTTGCGACATAATTTGAAAACGTCTGTTAGATTTCTGAGCATGTGCTTCTCTGAACAACCTAGAACGACTAAGTCATCCATGTAAAGGAAAGCTTGATCAGGTCGTAGACCACTAAAATCAATTGTCATCATTCTTTGGAATGAATTTGGTGCTACTTTTAGGCCATATGGTAGTCTGGTGAATCTGTATGAACCTTCGCTAGTTGAGAATGAAGTTAGATCTCTAGACTCATTTTCCAGTTCTATTTGATGGAATCCGGACATTAAATCCAAACAAGAAAAATATTTAGCTCTACCAAGTTGATCCAATATATCATCTATTCTGGGTAATGGAAATTTATCTGCAACTAATTTCTTGTTGAGTTGTCTATAGTCAATCACTAATCTCCATCTTTTCTCTTTAGAATTTGGAAGTGATTTCTTTGGAACTAACAAAATCGGACTGTTGTATTCAGAATATGATGGTTCTATTATTTTATCATCTATCAATTTGTTTACCTGTTTTTTGATTTCTTCCTTATGTGTGTGTGGTATACGGTAGTTCTTAATGTATACCTGTTCCGTATCCTTTATCCTTAACTGTTGTCTATAAAAGTTATTAGTTGTAATAGTTTCTGATTCTAATCCAAAAATATCGCTGTATTCGGAACATAGTTCTGTTAATATTTTACTAAATTCTTCAGGAAAATTTTTCTTCATTTGGTTTAATATTTCCGTTTTTCTATGTTTATCAGGAGAATCATGCTTGATTATTTCATAATTACTGGCATCTTCTGTTAGAATTTTACTCTGATTTAGGGTATTTACTGTAGTATTAGTATTGAGTATTCTTATAAATGCATTTTCAGTATTTACTAATGTACTGGCTACAAAAATACCAGGATAGGGTTCCTGATTGGGTATCAATATTTATTTGGTAGTGGATGATTTTATTTGGCGTATTACTTCAGATCTTGGTGGTAAAGTAATATCTTCATTACATGTATTAATTATTGGTATTACTATCTGTTGTGTTATGTTACTTGGTCTTAGTATGAAATAATCTATATCTTTGTTAAATTCAAGAATGCAATTAAACTTCTTTATAAAATCCATGCCAATAATTCCATCGCAAGGTATTGGGAATTCATCATCTACCACGTGGAAATTGTGTGGTATCAAAAAATTATTAGTTTTTAAATCAAAAAATGTTGTACCAATAGATTTCGTTTTCCCTTTTCCTATTCCAGTAAGTGTTGTAGTGTGGGATATATTTATTCTTTTAAATGTATATTTATGTTTGATTAGGGAAACATCTGCTCCGGTGTCTACTCATAGTGTTACCATGGTGTTGACTATATCTAGTTGAATTTGAATGCAACTGCTGAAGTTAAGGTTAAGGTTATACACTCTTCTATTTACTGACTTGATCTTAGGGGAGTGTTCGGGTTTTCCGAATCATTTTCATTGGAGTTAGTTACTCGGACGTAATTTCTACGGTTATTGCTTTGTCTGTTATTATAGCCTCTATTTGAATTGTTACTGTGATTATTATTGTTATTGCTATTGTTGTTATTACCATTATTATTTCTTTGGTAATTATTCCCTCTAAAAAATTTTCTATTATTTCCGCGGTAGAATTTACTTTTTTCCCGTTTGTAATATAAGATGGTGTTTTGTTGGCCAGTTGCCTCAGTGCAACTATTGACAAACTTTGATATTGCATCATTCATGCTGTTGAATTGGCCGGCTTCCATGATAAGTTTTACCTTATCTATGGTGCAATTTTTGGTTAGCGCCTTTACAGCAACTTGAGTAGAGTATTTATTTGCCAAATCGCATGACAAACCATCTGATATGTATGCGTTTTCCAATAGTTTTGTAAGTGATTCTATTTCTGAGCAATAAATGTTTGCAGTTTTATTATTTTGTTTGATATTCATAATTTTGGCGGACAATACCTCAACTGATTCGCCTTTTACTGAACTAGTCAGTTTAGAAATAATATCAGTGATTGTTGATTCTGTAGTTATTAAATTTCTAGCAGTTCCTTTTATTTTGGTCTTTATAAGTGAGACTGCAACCTGCTCGTGGGTTTCTTTAAGAGAGTCTATTAAATGGAGCGAATCCAAGAAAGTACGTAGGTTTTCGGGTTTGCCGTCAAAGTCACAAATTAGCCTTGAGGCGGTATTTAGGAATTCTACGACCGTTTGTGTCATTTTATTGTTTTTTGAGAAATTATCGGAATCAGAATCTGTTTCTCCTTCGGAGACTGGGTCTAATTTTTCGCTACTACCAGAGACTAGTATGATGTTTGTATCGATTTGAAATGGGTGATCAATTGAATGTGATACTGGTTGATTTATTTTATATTTATCAAGTATCTTTAATGACTGATCCCTTAAATTCCAATAAATTTCTAACACTATATTTCTGTGTTCCTTTGTGAGTTTTTCATTATTCCTGTGTATTACTTCTCTAATTATTTCCAATGAATTAATAATTGTGTTTAAATGTTTCCTGACTGTGTCTGGTTTTACATATGTGTTTTTGTTTATACACTTATAAGCCCTTTTAAAATTTTCTTTTTCGGTATCGATAATCCTACGTTTCAATTCCCATTTATCCATTGATTTATACTTTATCTAAATCATAAGCTCTACTTAGATATCTTTTCTTTAATTTTTTATTATGCATAGAGTATATCTTCAGAGCCGAATTTATGCAGGTAACTACTGTTATCAAAATTAGGCAAATTTGAATTTGTGTTAGGTCTAGTTTTCTGCTTTCGACTACTACCTCATTTATTACATTAGCATTGGGATTTTCGACTTTTTGATCTGTGTTTCCCATATTTGTAGATATTTTTAAAAAAAATTAAAAATATATATTTATTATTATTTTTTTTTTTTTTTTTTTTTTTTTGGAAATATTAAAGCATATTTCTCTTTTTGTCTAAATACTTATGAAAGACAAGGAAGGAGAAAAAAAAATTTGTGAACATGGGCGAAGTCGCCTCCGTTCCTTGCAGGTGCACAACTGGTATGGACTCTGTTGATAAAAAAATATTATATTGTTTTTGCAAGTTTATGCAGTTGGATCTCTTCTTCTATTTTGCTTATTTTTATCCATACTTCCGATGAAATATTCCAAGGTGGCGGTGGTGTTGAGTTGACCAATCTTTTTAATTGTGCCAATTGCCTTCTTTTGTTTACCAGACAGCCCCCTCTTCTTTTTGGTGGTTTAGTAACCGGTATATTGAGCTTTTCAGGTGTCTTACTTGTTCTGTTTTGTCTGGCCCGGTATTGCTCTATAGTTATTGGTTGTGGTCCAGGCTTTTGTTGATTCATTACTATCTCCTTCGGGTAACTCGGCGTGTTACCCCTCTTCAAAATATTGAAGGATCATCTTTTTATTATTATTATTATTTTTTTCTTTTTGGGTGCTTATTTCTAAGCACTCCAAAAATATGGCAGGATCGCCATGTAAATAAAACAAATTGTTTTTATTTGATTTATTATTTCTTTGCAAGAGCTGCTTGAAAGCTCTCTAGGGTGTTAAGCAAAGAATTGTTTTATTAATTAAAATCGAACCTTATTTATAGTACTTAATTGCTGATTAAGCAAATTTATATACAGTGGAAGACATATCAAGGGACAGAGTACTTTTGGTTAGATTTGCAATGTGCGACACAACGATCAGTATACAACAACAAGTGTGTTGACTGTTTAATAATGCTTACAGTGGGTGTTATGTCAGTCTGACTGAACATTCTCAGCTTTGCTTACTGTAATCAGCATAGTCGCTGTACAATGCATATACTACTGATCGTTGTGTAATATGATCTTCTTTTATATTTAAACAACCAAAAATATTCTTGTCGGCAATAACGCAAGCAATGAATGCTACGCATGCTACAGAATACAAGTTAAAAGTTCACACAGATCATTTATGTCAGTGCTTTCGTCTAAACAAATTGAAAAAATTCGCAATTAATTACTTTTTCCCTAATTGCAGATTCTACACATGTTCCTAATTGAACAGTACGACGGCCTACAGTTTGACTGGACAGGGGAAGAGACTCTATAAATTTAGTATTATAATTAAGCCGTTCCCAATTTTTTTTAGCAATTGCTTGATGAAAACACCATCCCACAATGGTCTTCCTTTCTTAACAATTTCCAATATTACTAAACTTGAAATCTCCTTTTTCAATTTGGGAACTGATTTTGGTTCATAATTTTCCTCTTCTAATAACCATTTTTTCAATTTTCTAAATAAATTGTTTTATTTTTATAAAACAGGTCTTTTCTTTCCTTATCATTTAAATTATTTACATTATTATAAAAACGATCGCAATGCCGTTTAATAACATATTCCGTTCCTTCCTTAAATGTTGCATAGCAAAAAAAGCATTGGATGTTACCAAAAGCGTTTTTGACCGCACAATATTTTTTAAGTGCCATCATAAAGTTTTTTCTGTTAACCTGAAACAAAAATATGTATTAGTAGTGGTGTACACAATTGTGCATAGAAATGGATTTCCCTGGTCAAATTACATGAGAATTATAACGTGAAAAAGTTATTTTAGTGAAAAGTTAGGGTATCCATAGTGGTAAGTAAAATAGAAAGGGTATTAACGTTGTTGGGTTACTCATACTTCAAACATCTGTACATACATTTTAATTCTAGCTAATGGTATATCATAACTTTTTACAAAATACCAAATGCGCACCTGAGGTTGCCTGCAAAATGTATAAAGTCATTATAACAGGTCAAAGTTACTTTAAAACAAGTAAGAGTGCTATATTCGGCTATGCCGAATCTTATATACCCTTCACCATGGTGCGATAAGAATAATCTACATATATAATATATCTGTGGCATTAAATAATAATGGCTTAAGTCGGAATTTCTTGTTTTGAGATATTAAGGGTATTACCAAAAATAAATTGTTTGGTTTTTATATAAAATTATTAGCCACATAAAAAAATGCGCATTTATTTAGAACAAAACTCTAAATTTTATAAAAAAAAGTGTTTTTTAAAGGATATAAAAGTAAAAAAAAAAAATAGCAAAAACTGATATATTTTTTATTTAATTAAAAATTATTTATAAATACCAAGAGAAAAAAAAAATTTATCGAATGGGATTTGAACCCGTCAACACTCAGACGATTACTTGTGACATAACGGCTAGACCACTCGACCACTGGTACGCATGCGAACTTAACTTTAATACAGGGATTTCCAAAAATTTTTTGGTTGTGTAGTAGTGAGTACCAGAGAGTAAAAAAATTGAGAAAATGCATACATTTACGGCCGAAATAAAATGTTAGTAATATATTTTATAAGTTGTATAACACAAAGGTACAATATTAAAATTTTTTTGTGTTGATAAAAAATTTGTAGCAATTCTTTACCAATTCATTGTCGCTGATTTTAAAACTGCACTTTTTTTTTATTCGGAAGCTTTTTGACTCTAAATCAATTTCAAATATCTTATCAAACAATTGTAAAAAAATTAAAGATTTTTATGTTTTAAAAATTCATAAAAAATAAATATTGCACGCAAATCACAGCTGATAGAAAAAAAGTGCAGTATTAAAATCAGCAACATTGAATTGGTAAAGAACTGCTACAAATTTTCTATCAACACAAAAAATGTTTAATTTTGTTCACTTGTGTTATACAACTTATAAAATAAAATCTTCTAAAAAAAGAAATAACAGCGGTTGTAAAATTACAAAATCTTGAAACCTGTCTTGAAAATTATTGAAATGTGTTTCAAATATTTCGGCATATTCATATCCTTTGTCGATTTCAAGATTTCTATAAACAAGTGAAGTTTTTGGAAAATTGGAAAAATCACCAGTTTTAATTTGGGAAAAAATTAGATAAAGTTTTGTTTTAAAATTGTGAATGATTTTTGACAAGTCGCATATATTGCGTTCCTTTCCTTGCAATTCCAAATTAAGTTCATTTAACATACTTGTCGTATCTGCCAAAAGAGCTAAGTCTAAAATAAAATTATTGTCTTTTAAACACTGTATTAAAACTTTTTCTATTTTATCAGTTTCTAGGAACTGAAGAACTTCTTCTCTTAAATCATAAAGTCTATTCAGGCAATCACCGCGACTTAGCCACCGAACTTCTGTAAACATTTTCAGGTCACAATTCACAGCATTTTTGTTTTTAAAAAGGTTACAAATTTTCGGTGGGTAAGCGCTTGATGCCCGCCTCGAATTTTATTTATTATATCCTCTGCTGTCTTCATAGCTGGGGTATAATTTATGAATTTCGATGCAAGAGCGGTCTGATGAATTATGCAGTGAAAATTATGAACTGCAAATTCGTGTTTTTTTAATTGGCCTATAAGCCCATTATATTTGCCCAACATTACATTGGCTCCATCTGTGCAGACTCCAGCAAATTTGTTTATGTCTACAATTGAAAGAAGCTTTTCTGTGACAACATCATACAACAACGTACCAGTTACATTTCCATAAAATGTTTCTAAAGTAATCATGGACTCAAAAATAATGTATTCGTTGTCTACGCATCGAATACAAATTACATGTTCACACAGATCATTTATGTCAGTGCTTTCGTCTAAACAAATTGAAAAAAATTCGCAATTAATTACTTTTTCCCTAATTGCAGATTCTACACATGTTCCTAATTGAACAGTACGACGGCCTACAGTTTGACTGGACAGGGGAAGAGACTCTATAAATTTTGTATTATAATTAAGCCTTTCCCAAATTTTGTTTAGCAATTGCTTCATAAAAACACCATCCCACAATGGTCTTCCTTTCTTAACAATTTCCAATATTACTAAATTTCCTCTTCTAATAACCATTTTTTCAATTTTACTAAAAATTGTTTTATTTTTATAAAACAGGTCTTCTCTTTCCTTTTCATTTAAATTATTTATATTATTATGAAAACGATCGCAATGCCGTTTAATAACATATTCCGTTCCTTCCTTAAGTGTTGCATAGCATATAAGGCATTGGATGTTACCAAAAGCGTTTTTGACCGCACAATATTTTTTAAGTGCCATCATAAAGTTTTTTCTGTTAACCTGAAACAAAAATATGTATTAGTAGTGGTATACACAATTGTGCATAGAAATGTATTTCCCTGGTGTATTTATTCAAAAATAAAATAAACTACATGAGAATTATAACGTGAAAAAGTTTTTTTAGGAAAAAGTTAGGGTATTCATAGTGGTAAGTAAAATAGAAAAGGTATTCACATTGTTGGGTTACTCATACTTCAAACATCTGTGCATTCATTTTAATTCTTGCTAATGGTATATCATAACTTTTTACAAAATACCAAATGCGCACCTGAGTGCCTGCAAAAATGTAGAAAGTCATTATAAGAGGTCAAAGTTATGTACGTTAAATAAATACCATAAATTAGTAAGGTTAACTCTTTGGACTCGGTCATATAATTGTAGCATAAAAAAGTAAGCAATAAAAATAGTGCCAAACAATAAAGTTTCATTGATACACCAATAAAACACATCTTCTTACCCAAAAATTTTACCTGCTGTCACATTTGCAGTCTTGTTTTCCTACACATAAATTGTAGGAAAACAAGACTTTTTTAACTTGTTTTTTAAATATTTTTACTTACTTAAAAAAGTGTTTTCAAAGAAAAAAACCTACCGACGCGATTGGTACAGAAACAAAAATATTTTTACAAGCACAAAATACCAACAAATTCTTGTGGCTATTTTTTCTTAATCATTTCTGCATTTAGGTAAGTCTTTTTTACGAAAGAAAAAGGGACCCTTTTCCAGGCATCAAAGAATTTTTTTCACAAACAATACACATATCGTTAGCTTAAATGCAAAACAATATATTTATTATTTGAAAATTTTAAATTTTTGTTTGTTAGGATTCACGTTACATATGTATTTTTATATAATTTTAAGTTATTTACAAAATTAAAAATGACGTATCATCAAATAAATATATAATTTTTTTTAACAGCATAATGTATAATCACACTCAATAAAAAAATTAGAAGAGTTTTTAATTCTTTTTATAAGAACACATTAATATTTTTAAACAAAAAAACTGGGTAATCTGTTTTATAACTATTACCACGGTGTTAGTGGAATTAGTGATCAGATAATAATTTATAATAATAATTTTTAGTATTGCATAAGAAAAAATAAAAAAGTGCTGTCAAATTATAAGAACCGAATCCATATACGTATGTAAAATAAAATCTATAATAAATGTGACTATCAGCTGCCTCCACATAGGACTGTTAGACAATTTGAAATTTTTTATCTGAAAAATTGCTTTTAAATCTCAAGTAATTACCATTTTACAAAGTTCTTTGCTTTGCATGTAAACTTATGAAATGTTACATTATTCTACATTTAAGTCTTAAAATTTAAACTCTAAATAAAAATTGCACGCAAGGCATTGGATGTTACCAAAAGCATTTTTGACCGCACAATATTTTTTGAGTGTAAGCTGAAACAAAATAATATAGCATCCGCTTGACATGCACACTTGTCGAAGTCACATCGACGACTGAATTGAAGAGTATAAAAATATGTGTTAGTAGTGGTGTGCACAATTGTGCAAAGAAATGGAAACCCCTGATCTAGTTTAATAACGCTTATTCTTACATTTTTGTTTTCTTTTTATTTGTAAATTTCATATCGTTAGCTTAACATGAAATTGTGCTAAGTCAATTTTTTTGAAAAATGAGATTTTGATGCAGTCTTAGAAATAAATTCAAAATACACAGTTTAAAAAAAAAAATTATGAATGCGAATAATTTTTACCTGATGTTGGGAATGATGTGTAAATGTGCTAACTTGACGACTGTCAAAGAAATTGCGCTAAGTCAGATGTTATTGTTTTTTCGCGCCCTTTTTTACAAAACAATAATATCCACTTGTGCTTCTTGTTTTTCGTGAGCTTTATTTGTGCAAAATAAATATTATTTGTGTTTTATTTTAAACGAAAAAGGTAATAAATGACTTTAATGACTTAATTAAACGAAGAATTAAATAAAAACAAAACAATTTCTTAGCAGATTTTCATGGACTTGCACGACAATAACAACGTTACAGCACAATCACTTTAGTGCAGAATCTGACGATGGTGTGGTTGGTTTGGTTCCTTATGGCTTCAACAGTGACTCTGAAAATTCCTTTGATATGCCAGTGAGAAATAAAAAACGCAAAAAGAGAGCGCAGGTGGAGAACAATACATGGCTCGTTGCAAAAAATAAAAACAGAAGAGAATGTGGAAAAAGCTATTGGGGAAGAAAAAAAGAAAGTGACGTGTGGAATTATAAAAAAACAAAAGTTGCACGAGCCATAAAGGCAAGATGTAAGTGTGCTCAAACATGTGATACTGCTACCATGAAATGTGCATTGGTGACTGATGCTCAAGGACAGCAGATATTCAAAACGTTTTGGAAGATGGATTGGAAACAAAAAATGTTTATGTGAATACATTAGTGCAAACGACTCATGAAACAAAGAAAACAAGATAGTGCATTGCGCAGGTCCGTTAACTTTTTACTCTCATTTTGACGTCATTTTTACGCAACTGTAGTAAGGAGAATTAAATGTAAACAAACATTCAGTATAGCACATACACGTGTTTGTGTGATCATGTTTGTGCTCATTTGCTACTATGACGTACATGCGCAGAAAAAGAATGCTTTTTTAATTTTAGTGCACTATCTTGTTTTCTTTGTTTCATGCAAACGACTAAGCCATCCAGTCCTCGAAATAGAACAAATCCTAATGCGTCTAGAAGAGTGCAAACTTTGAAATATCACTTGAAAGTGGATGGTAAAAATTTGCGCGTATGTAGAATTTTTTTTTTAAATACCTTGTGCATAGGTAGATGCTCAGTGCTTAGTTGGGTGAATAAACCCGTGACTGCACATAATAATGTCATGAGAAATTTTGAAAACAACATTTCAGAAAAAAAAAGACGTGAACTTATTTTTTGATTCTCTGCCAGTAATGGAGTCTCAGTAGTGTCGTGCTGTCACGCAAAAAAAATATCTATTACCGGAATGGCGTTCTAAGCAAATGCTTTATGATTTTTATTCAAAAGATTGGTGCGCAACTCACAACGTCCGGCCACTTTCCTTGCGTACGTTTCATTCGGTATTTGAGAGCAGAAATCTTGGCTTGTTTGCACCAAAGAAGGACCAGTGTGAAATATGTGCACGTTATTCTGCCGGCACTACTTCACTGGAAGAATATTCTTGTCACCAAGAAAAAAAAAGAAGAAGCAAGAATGGAAAAGAACAAAGACAGGTCTGACGAATCCAATGTGTTTACCGTAGATCTTCAAGCAGTACTCATGGCTCCGAAATCCCAAGTCAGCAGCTTATATTATAGAACGAAATTACAGGTTCATAATTTGGTTTTTTTCAACATAATAAACAAAAAAGGGTATTGCTTCCTCTGGAATGAAGCTGAAGGAGGTGTGAATGCTGAAGACTTTGCAAGCATATGGGTTTATTTTATTGAAACCAAAATTCTTCCCAGCCTTGATAACAGTGATAACCCTAATAAGATTACATTTTATAGTGATGGATGTGGTTACCAAAACCGCAATTATGTAATGAGTAACGCACTTCTAAATACTGCTATTAAGCACAAAATTGTGATAGAGCAGAAAATACTGGAGCCTGGGCATACGCAGATGGAGGCCGATAGTGTCCACTCTACCATAGAGCGTGCTATGAAGAATAAAAATATCGATGTTCCTGCCGAATATATCGGAATATGTAAAGCAGCAAGAAAAAAGCCTATGCCATAAAATTTAACAATATTGAATTCTGTAAAAGTATTCGTCTTGGACGTATCAAAGGTGATGCCAAAGTCACAGACATTCGTGCATTAAAATATACACCAAATCGAGAATTTTTTTTAAATTACGGTTCACCACTTTATGGAAAAATCTGCCGCAAAGAATTGATCAAAAAAAAGTTGCTTTAAAGTGGTGCAATTTAGAACAACTGTACCAAAACGGAATACCAATTAAACGTAAGAAATACGAAGATCTACAATACTTGAAACTTACTTTGCCTAAGGACCATCATCAATTTTATGATGATTTGCTTTTCGAATAATTAAATTTTTACTGATTTTTTTATATAACTTTTACTAGTAGCAGGAGTAAGACTGCAAAATTGTTGTTTGTATTAATTTTTATATAATTTTAAGATTGTTTTTATAAATAATTAACTAAGAATAATTAAATAGCAGCAATGAAATAAGACTGCATATAATTTGTGATCAATGTTAACAAGTAAAATGCATGTTTTTTTTAGTTTTTTTTGTCCTTTGCGTTGAGAAGTTATGACATTGAGGTTACTGCATTTACAGTTTAATAAAATAATGTTTTATTTAAAAGTTATTAGGTTTTTGTCTCTCCTGTAAAATTTGAAAAAGATGACTTAGCATATTTTCACGTTAAGCTAACGATATGTGTGTTATTATTTGGTGTAGGTCAGTAAATTTTATTTTTGGTTTTCTTTACATATTCTCTCTTTACATATTTCTTTACTTATTCTTTGTTGTACTTTTTTAATAAATTCCTATGATACGTTTTAGTAGTGTCTTTTACTTTTAAAGTTATATTTAAATTATTTATTTCAACTATTTCATATCATCAGTTGTTCATCTACTTTTAAAGTGATCGGACATAACTTTTTTACGCAAGTGAAATTTAAATTTTTAAACACAACAAATATTTAAACAACACCAGTTGCAGTGCACTATAAAAACAATTTATTTATTTTTTCTTAAAAAAACAAAAAAAAAAAAAAAAAAAAATAAAAATAAAATCAAATAAAAACAACACCATGGATTCTGAGTCCGACGATGCTGAAGCAGGTAATGAGCCCAACCACAACAACTATTTGAATTGGCAGCAAGCAAAAACAAAGCAACATAAGCGAAACCTTTCTGAATCGCCAAAACTTAACAAGAACAAACGTAAAGCATTGTTGAATGATGACATTGCATCAACTAGCAACAAATTTGCAGCTCTTCAGAATAACGATGATGATGATGATAATGATAAAAATCCAACAACACCAAAACCACCGCCAATCTACATACTTAAGACGTGCACAGATATATCTGTTTGTACAAGTTTCTGTGGGCTTACTAAAGTGAGTGTGTATGGATGAGTTGTCGAGTGTTTCTGATATAAGTTGATATGGATATTTTTTTTTAACATAGTGGATATGAGTTGATAAAAAGAGAATGAGAGTAACATATCTGTTTATATCTGTTTTACAAAAGCAGATACTAGTTGATACTGATCGAATACAATGAGTTACTTATTGTACGATGCCGTTTTTTCAATTGTCTTTCAACGAAAATATTTTGTATTTTGTTTTTGTAACAAATTCTTTGATGCCCTTAAAAGGATGGGGTTTTTTCGTTCAAGAGACATGTAGACAAAAATTATTGAAAAATATTACCAAAAAAAAAACCACATGTATTTTGTTTTTGTAACAAATTCTTTGATGCCCTTAAAAGGATGGGGTCTTTTCGTTCAAGAGACATGTAGACAAAAATTATTGAAAAAAAATTACCAAAAAAAAAACCACATGTATTTTGTTTTTGTAACAAATTCTTTGATGCCCTTAAAAGGATGGCGTTTATTCGTTCAAAAGTCATGTAGACAAAAATTATTGTAAAATATAATAAAAAAAAATTACCAAAAAAACAACACATGTATTTTGTTTTTGTAACAAATTCATTGATGCCCTTAAAAGGATGGTTTTTTTTCGTGCTGTGGTAGTGAAAATTGCCGAGCAACAACAACAAAACTAGCAAGAAGCGTTGCGATCAGTCCTGCCATATTTACCTATTTATCGGTATTTTGCCGATTTTTTTCTCTAAATTATCAAAGTGCCTATTTACCGCTTTTTTGATAAGAACTTAAAACACGGTAGCTTTTGGTTTGTGTTATATACATTTTTAATTTTGGGTAACTTTTAACGTTACAAAGAGACAATTGTTATTAATTCAGCGCTTATACTTAAGGAAAATGGGTTAGATTTGTTCCATATACATATGTACATATGTAGTGTTTGTCTAACCCATCACACACACACATTTTGAAAAATATTCAACTAGGTATAAAGAATAAAAGAATTAACTCCAAATGAAAGAAAAAAACCTAACGATTTTTTGACCAAAGCTAAAAGAAGAGATAATTTATTTTTCTAAAGGAAAAAGGGATTATTACTTACAAAAGAGTAAAGTTAAGCTTAATTTATATTCACTGTCAATGTAAATATTTAATTTTATAGGATTATATGCTATTGAGGATAAGGCTTATACCTCCGGTAGCCAATTTAATTTAAGAAAGTAAAGTAAATATTCAAGTTTTTTTGCAAAAGAAAATCAGATTTAAAATGCGAGAATTCTTCAACCTTAAAAATCAAATTTCGATATCCACTGAAAAATTAATCTTTGCACGGAATTATTTTTTTAAAGATTATTTCAAATTTAATAATTCGATTTTTATGCTTATATTTAAAGTTATTTAATAAAAGTATCAAACTCATATATGTATAATAGACCTGGCGTTAAAAACTTTTTTTTTTAAACTTGAATGTGGGTAGCGATGGAAATATGCGATTTGATGCCAAAATTGATATAGCAAATTTTCAGGCTGATCGGATGGTGCCAACCCGTGCCACAATGAGGTCAAAGTTCAAAATTTTGAAAAACTACCAAAAAATAAAAAACTCCATATTAGCTGCGCCAGGTCTAATGTATAATAATAAAAAAATTTAAACAAAAACTTTTTATATCCATAAAAACAATTAACCAGGAACGGTGGCAGTTATAACTGGTATCAAAAAAGTTCATTAATAAGAGTTATTTCAAGGATCGTAACAGTTATAAAATAAGCGACAAAAAAAATCATACAAAAATGTCTGTCTATGTAAACATTGTACGTAAAGTTCAGGTCGCAGTTTCGAAGATAAATTGCTGAAATTTGGTACAAAGGTTCTAATTGTCCTAAGGAACAAGCATGTTGTCAATGGTGAGAAATTTGACATGAATCTTAACTTCATAAAATAATGGCGTGGTCCATGATTGCCCATGGGTCCCTACGCTACACTCTTGAAAAGTTATCTTTAAATATTGTGGTGTGGAGCATCGTAGGGTCGGGCATGCAGACTACTTTCTTATTTGCTTGTAATGGATAATTGCAACCAAAAAAATAAATTATTTGTTTATAATGGAAAAATAAATGCTTTTTTACAATACATATTTTTAACCGAAAAATTTTTTGGTTGAAATAATGGTTATCAATAACAAAAAAAAAAATTTTTACTTTAATTGGCTACGATAACTCAAATAAAATATATGTAGCGACAATGGTTAAAAATTCCCAACTGAAAATAAAGGAATTTTTCTCATAGCCTTTCAAAAAAATAATAGTTTTTATTATTTTCAGTCCCGGAGCTATTTTGTGAATTAAAAACAAAAAAGTCCTTTTTAAACAGTTACCTCTTTAACGTAAATATAAAAGGTCAAATTAAACTCTTAAAAAGGGAGTTCGATTTAGCCGTCATCGATTAAAACTCAGTTGAGGAATAAAAGATCGACACTCAAAGCTTGCCGCTGGTCAGATCTTTACAATTTGTATAGCAGTATTATCTAATTAGCTTGTACTGCAATTAAATTGTCATTAAAAAAGAAGAAAAACAAAATGAATGTTATTATCAGTGTTGCCAGTGAAATTTCGAGAAAGATACATTTTAGTTTCCAAAGAGATACGCTTTTCATCATTTTGGAAAACATTTGAAAATCCATTTTAATGTTATCAAAACAAATTCATTTTTGTAAAAATTAATATACGAGTTAAGGCGTTTATACTAAGGCGATTATATCAAAAAGTTCATATAAATTTTTCTTCTAAAATTTCATCTTAACACACATACACAAGAATAAGCAAGGTACAGAAGAACTTAGAAAACCTAACAACAAAATACATGTTATTTTTGTACTTAGTTGTCACTGTTTTTTTAGTATTCATAACGAAATGATAACTTAAATAAACTTTGTCAGAGTAGGAAAGTTTAAAATTTGATTTCTGTACATTTTGCGCACAGATTCAAAAGATACGAAAAATATCAGGATTATACATGGTACCTGAAGTCATCAAAAGGTACGAAAAATGTATCTTTCGTATCCTAATGGCATCAATGGTTATTAAAGACGTAAAAATATAAATCCTTAAAAGAGTTTTATTTGTTGACAGCCAAGTGAGTTTTATTTTAGGCTGAAAACTCCTCAAGTTTTATTTAATTTTTTTAGAGAGAAAACTCTACTTTTATTGTTTAATCCGAACTTTTATATTTTCGTTGAAAAATAAGTCTTAACTGAGGAGTTGAGATCGTTTTTTCTAGATCACCATAGATTCTGAAAGAGCACTTTAATATGAATCTATTGTTATATGACAGTATGTCTCCGTTGGCTCTAATATGGAAAATTCATATAAATTTTTAATTAACTAATATTTATTTATAAAACGTTTATTTGTATTGATTTTTATGTTAAAAGCATTAGGTAATGGTAAATTGTTGCTTTGTTATTTTTTGTCATTAAAATATGTTTTTTTTTGTGTTTAAAAAAGGTATTTTTAATATGCCGATTTTTTTAAATTAAATTGCCGATTTGTTTTTGATGATATGCAGATTTCTTACCAAAACCATCTGGCACCCCTGGTTGAGATCGTATATAAATTTTTATATTCTCTGTTATTTGCATCAACTTTCCAACAATATTTGAAAATACAACAGATAACAATAAGTATTGTTAAAATACCATGGTGACAACAAATATTTGTGAGCAAAAAAAAAAAGGTTATGATATACTCAATCCAATACCATAAGCAACTGTTTTTGTTTTTAGGATATGGTGAGTGGACAAAAGCAAAACCATACAATATCAGTTCCACTCATTCTCTCATTTATATCAATAGTAACAGATACATATCTGGTGTATCTGTTTTGACAATACTTTATGATACACTCGTGCAGGTCTTTACTACATACCAGACGTAGTTGATGTTAGCGGTATGATTTGTTATATAGGTAAAAATATGCCAAAAGAACATTTTAGTTTTAAGTCATTAAATAATAATCAAATAAGACTTATGGTAAATAAAGTAGACTCATTCATATAGGACCAGAGTTCGAAAAAAAAACTGTACACTAACGCAGTGTACTTGTCTTACCACACAAACTCTTGTTTTTTTGTTTGTGCATTTGTACACAAACAAAATATGGTACATAACTATTGTGAGCTGACGAACAGAAACACTTAGATAACTTACCGAACTTATTTTAGAGTCCGTGTTAAGTTCTTTTGTGGTACTTATTCTGTACTTTTTAGTGAACACGTAGTTAACTTTTAGCTAAAATGATATGTTTTTTTTAGCGTCTGCGTGTTTATTTATTGAGAAAAGAACCCAAAAAATAATTTGAAGTTGAGTTTTATAACAGGAGTGCAGAAATATAAGAAACAAATAGTGCAAAAATATATGAAAAATTTGAAAAAATTCACGTTAAAATTCCTCACAAGGAAAAAAATGCGATTTGCCCAACCATTTCCAGCGGGAAAATCAAGTAGTAAAGAGGCCTAATAGAAGGCCTTTTTGCAGACTAAAGATCTCCCAGCCGCATGCTAACTTTATTACCAATTAACAAGATGTGTCATTGGAGACCAACACCTTGCATTTTTGCATCAATTTTAAGCACTTCTGGAAGGGTTTCTAAAAAGATTTAAGAATAAAGCTTTATCCAAATTTTATTGTTGTGGCAAATAATACGAAGTAAGTCAATTAATAACTAAACTTGCAACACGTTCTAACATAACTACTAATAAAACGATTGCGACAGGCCTTATCTTAGAAAAGAAAAATTTGAATTTGTAAAATATTTAATAAAAACTTTTCTAAAAGACCTTTTCAAAGAAGGCAGAGTGGAGTAAGTAAAAGTTTACTTTCAATTTAATTGTGAACCTTCGTAAAGGCCTAAAAAGTGAATCGCTTGCAATTTTCACCGCTGGGCAGCACGATTAGCCTGTGTGTATTTTTTTTTTTTTTTTTTGTAAAATTATTTTTTGACTGGTGAACCAAAATGTATGTGTTGTTTTTTTTTTGTAGGCAAATATTATTGAAATAAACAAAACTAAGAGAACTGCACATATCGTCATCTTAAATGCAGAATATTGTAACATCAAATTTCATAAGTTTACATGAGAAGCAAAAAACTTTGTAAAATGGATATTATATGAGATATTAGAGTATTAAATATTTAGAATAAAAATGCGTGAACCGATATATTTTTTATAAAAAAATATTATTTTTATTATATTCAACATTTTTGATTTTTCGAATTTATTCTATGATAGTGTATAAAGTAATTCCTGAAAAATTTAAGGAATAGAACTATTACAAAAAAGCTTTATAAAATACATAACTGAAATTTAACTCATAGAATAAATTCGAAAAATAAAAAATGTTGAATATAATAAAGTTGCTTATGAAAAGAAATAATTCCCAATATCTATTTATTATTTTTATTGTTATTTATTTAGTTATGTGTGTTGCGTTATTTTAAATGGAATGTGTGTTGCGTTATTTTAAATTCTCTGAAAAAAAACGACGTATCATCAACGAAAGTATGATAGTAATAAGTTAAACAATCATTGAAAATATTAAATAATTAAATATATTGTTAAAAATTACAGGAATAATAGAATATTAAGATACTATAATAGAATATTAAGACAATAATCGTATAATTAATATGTAGCAAGAAGTATGAAAGTTTTTCAATTTAGAGTAGTATTGATAGCAGCCCCCGTATTCAGTGAACGAAAATGTTGTACAAAGAAGCACTTATCCTAAAAAAAATACTATTAGTATTTAATAAAGCCGTAAAAGGATTAACAGAAAATATAGCTAAACAATTTATATTCCAGCACTTTATAAAAAATGCTATTATGTATGTGATGTAGAAGACAAGTAATTTATTATTTAACACAAAAATCTTTATAATAGTCTTTTTGAGGATATTGATGAAGGACGATTTGGAAGAATGCAATCCTAACAAAAATAACAGATTATTTTAAATAAACGTGGAAAAAATATTTCTATTGTTTTATAAACATTCTATATCAATAATGAAAAAATATTCTGGTCCAATAGTAACAGATACATTATAGGAAACTCGTCTGTATTAAAATTTATTAAAAAGTATATATGTATGTACATACGAGTATATTAACTCATAACATTAGAAACGAAACAAATAATGGAAAAATCCTATCATAAAAATAACGGCATCCTGCTGGAAGCAAAAATTTAAGGATCTGCAGATGTTACTATTTATTCTTGGAAATTCTTAGCGTATGGGAGTGCAATGGGTTAAGCTGTGAAATTTCTAACAGTCCAATGAAGAAGAAGCTGATAGTCATACTTAATATAGGTTTTCTAATACATACATATATATGGATTCGGTTTATATTAATTTTACCGCACGGTTTTCCTGTTTGCTTATGCAACAATTTGCAATTTGATCACTTATTCCACTACCACGTTCAGAGTGTGACCCAGAATATCCATTTTTGACGTAAAAAAATTAATGTGTTTGTAAAAATATATCAAATACTCTGCTAATTTTATTTTAAATTAAGATTATTCATTATGTTGTTTAAGGAAATTATATACTTAATGATAAGCCATTTTTGATTTTGTTAATAGCTTGGTTATTTTTTTAATGTGGAAGTTTAACATTTTTTTTTAAATATTTAACGTGAATAGTAATCAATAAAAAAGTATATTTCAAAATTTTCAATGATACATTGCTTTGCATTTTAGCAAACGATATGTATAATGTTGTAAAAAATTCTTTGTTGCTTTTAAAAGGGTCGGTCTTTTTCTTAAGCAGACATAAAGTCAAAACTTATTGAAAAAAAAAACTCCAAGTACTCAGTACATGTTGTTATTCTAATACATTTTTGGTTTTACCAACCAAGACGGTGGGTTTTTTCGTTGATAAAATTTTTCTTAAGTAGGTAATAAGTATTTGAAATTAAAGTAAAAAGGGCTTGTTTTGCTAAAAAATTATGTGTAAACAACCTTTGTGTGAAATGTGACAGTAGGTATCAGAGTTCGAAAATAAATTGTAAAGTACAACAAGTTAAAGTACCACACAGTTTTTTTAATTTTTGTTTGTGCATTTGTACACAAACAAAATATGGTACATAACTATTGTGAGCTGACGAACAGAAACACTTAAATAACTTACCGAACTTATTTGAGAGTCCGTGTTAAGTTCTTTTGAGGTACTAATTCTGTATTTTTTAGTGAACACGTAGTTAACTTTTAGCTTACATGATATGTTTTTAGTGTCTACGTAGTTGACATTTATTGTACCTACTTACTTTTTTAAAGAAAATATTTAAGATAAAAAATCCTCTGTATGTTGGGAATGAAAATAAGAAATATAATTTTTTAATGGTTGGTTGTTTGTTTGTTTATTTATTGAAAAAAAACCCAAAATATAATTTGAAGTTGAGTTTTATAATAGGAGTGCAAAAATATAAGAAACATGCAAAAGTATACAAATGTTTTAATAAAATCTAGTATTTATATCAAAAATTATATCTAAATATGTGTTTATAACAGTCGCTCAAAAATAGAGTAAAAAATAACAAGTGCGTTTGTGTTTTGAGAAATTTATTTAAAACCATCAAAGTAAATATAAGGGTAGACATTTTTATGCGTGGGTGTTTTGATCAGAGTTTTTGAAGGTATTTTTTGTGATATTGGTATATTAAATTGTTGATGCGAATGGATGTATTTAAAATAGAAAAACCAATTGAGATGTTGTAATAACAGGTCAACGCAGAGAAAACAAAATTGTTAGTAAAGATCAGTTGTAAAGTGTAAAGAGTATACGTAGGTGTAAATATGTATAATTGCTTGTGCACATTTGTGAGTGGTTAATGAAGCATCGCAAATTGTTGTAGTGTATTGCATTACGCGAGTTTAAAAAAAAACATTTTTATGACTGCTCTTGTTTTTTATGATTTGAATTTCTTAGTTAATAACTGTTGTTGTTTTCTATATTCATACATAAATTTTAGGTACAACTTTTTTATGTACTATTTTATGTGTGCACTTGCGTGTACATTATTAAGCAATAATTATGGCGCCAACCTCTTTCAGATGTAAAAACCTAAATGCAACAAATTCGTGGAAAATTAAGGAATTTTCGGTTCACTTATTATGCATTTTAAATGATCATTTGACTGAAAAGAAAGTACCTATGATGCCGCGAAATAAAAAAAATATTTTGCACAATAATTCTTATGTATAATTGGCTGTGCACATATGTAAGTGGCAAATGAAGCGTCGAAAATTGTTGTTGCACACATAAAATAGTACATAAAAAAGTTGTACCTAAAATTTATGTATGAATATAGAAAACAACAACAGTTATTAACTAAAAAATTCAAATCATTAAAAACAAGAGCAGTCATAAAAATGTTTTTTTTTTAAACTCGCGTAATGCAAAACACTACAACAATTTGCGATGCTTCATTAACCACTCACAAATGTGCACAAGCAATTATACATATTTACACCTACGCATACTCTTTACACTTTACAACTGATCTTTACTAACAATCTTATTTACTCTGCGTTGACCTGTTATTACAACATTGCAATTGGTTTTTCTATTTTAAATACATCCATTCGCATCAACAATTTAATATACCAATATCACAAAAAATACCTTAAAAAACTCTGATCAAAACACCCACGCATAAAAATGTCTACCCTTATATTTACTTTGATGGTTTTTTAATAAATTTCTCAAAACACAAACGCACTTGTTTTTTTTTTACTCTATTTTTGAGCGACTGTTATAAACACATATTTAGATATAATTTTTGATATAAATACTAGATTTTATTAAAACATTTGTATACTTTTGCATGTTTCTTATATTTTTGCACTCCTATTATAAAACTCAACTTCAAATTATATTTTGGGGGCTTTTTTTCAATAAATAAACAAACAAACAACCAACCATTAAAAAATTATATTTCTTATTTTCATTCCCATACATACAGAGGATTTTTTATCTTAAATATTTTCTTTAAAAAAAGTAAGTACAATAAATGTCAACTACGTAGACACTAGAGGTCTGCAAGAATGATTAAAAAGCAATTTCAACGCACTCATTTGTTTTTTAACTACAGTGAGTTTTCCACCACGCATGTTTTAAATTCGCTCTGTTGAGCACCCAATGATAACAAAAGAAATGAGAGAATAACCATAGTCAAAACTAACACAAACAAATTCAACTGAAGAGAAGCAATTTACTTACTCATTCAATTCAGTCAACTCAAGTAAAATAAGTTGAATATTCAAATATATTGTGAATGTAAAATTATTTGAATTTTTACTTCTTATTTGAATTTTTTTCTGTACAAACACTTTGTATGTGTTAGGTGGATAATGGTAGTTAAGCTTAACTCTTATAAATAAAAGAAGCCGAAATAAAAATAAAATTAGATTTTTTTCATGAATTATTACTTAAATACATTTTTGTTAACTTAAAAAAAAAAATTTTTTTTTTACACATTAAATAAATTTTTGGTTTATATTTTAAATTCATTTTCTTACACATTAAATACATATACATATGTTTTGAACTCTAATTTTCACAGAAATTTTTGTACTTGTTACGAGGAATGAAAATATAATAAGTACTTAATAATAAATTCATAAATTCATTTTGCTTTAAAAGCAAGAAAATATAGATTAAATTCTTAACTTACCTTTAGCTCACACAACTATTATGTCAATGTATTCAAATATATATTCACACATTCATTTATTCAAAAATTATTTGAATGTTTTCTGTAAATTTGTTCTCTATAACGGGTCATTGCAATATTTTCTTATTTATGAATAAATCTCAAATTCATTTACAGTAAACAAGTATTTTATTCAATTCATTCTCTCTTATTTTTGTATATGGTTTACTCTCTCCTTATCTCTTTGATTGTTTTTTATTTGAATAAATGTTGTGCACTTTGAGTAAAGGCAAACAAGCGAATTATTCAAAGCAGACCTCTAGTAGACACTAAAAAAACATATCATGTAAGCTAAAAGTTAACTACGTGTTCACTTAAAAATACACAGCTTAACCCATTGCACTCCCATACGCTAAGAATTTCCAAGAATAAATAGTAACATCTGCAGATCCTTAAATTTTTGCTTCCAGCAGGATGCCGTTATTTTTATGATAGGATTTTTCCATTATTTGTTTCGTTTCTAATGTTATGAGTTAATATACTCGTATGTACATACATATATACTTTTTAATAAATTTTAATACAGACGAGTTTCCTATAATGTATCTGTTACTATTGGACCAGAATATTTTTTCATTATTGATATAGAATGTTTATAAAACAATAGAAATATTTTTTCCACGTTTATTTAAAATAATCTGTTATTTTTGTTAGGATTGCATTCTTCCAAATCGTCCTTCATCAATATCCTCAAAAAGACTATTATAAAGATTTTTGTGTTAAATAATAAATTACTTGTCTTCTACATCACATACATAATAGCATTTTTTATAAAGTGCTGGAATATAAATTGTTTAGCTATATTTTCTGTTAATCCTTTTACGGCTTTATTAAATACTAATAGTATTTTTTTTAGGATAAGTGCTTCTTTGTACAACATTTTCGTTCACTGAATACGGGGGCTGCTATCAATACTACTCTTAATTGAAAAACTTTCATACTTCTTGCTACATATTAATTATACGATTATTGTCTTAATATTCTATTATAGTATCTTAATATTCTATTATTCCTGTAATTTTTAACAATATATTTAATTATTTAATATTTTCAATGATTGTTTAACTTATTACTATCATACTTTCGTTGATGATACGTCGTTTTTTTTTCAGAGAATTTAAAATAACGCAACACACATAACTAAATAAATAACAATAAAAATAATAAATAGATATTGGGAATTATTTCTTTTCATAAGCAACTTTATTATATTCAACATTTTTTATTTTTCGAATTTATTCTATGAGTTAAATTTCAGTTATGTATTTTATAAAGCTTTTTTGTAATAGTTCTATTCCTTAAATTTTTCAGGAATTACTTTATACACTATCATAGAATAAATTCGAAAAATCAAAAATGTTGAATATAATAAAAATAATATTTTTTTATAAAAAATATATCGGTTCACGCATTTTTATTCTAAATATTTAATACTCTAATATCTCATATAATATCCATTTTACAAGGTTTTTTGCTTCTCATGTAAACTTATGAAATTTGATGTTACAATATTCTGCATTTAAGATGACGATATGTGCAGTTCTCTTAGTTTTGTTTATTTCAATAATATTTGGCTACAAAAAAAAACAACACATACATTTTGGTTCACCAGTCAAAAAATAATTTTACAAAAAAAAAAAAAAAAAAATACACACAGGCTAATCGTGCTGCCCAGCGGTGAAAATTGCAAGCGATTCACTTTTTAGGCCTTTACGAAGGTTCACAATTAAATTGAAAGTAAACTTTTACTTACTCCACTCTGCCTTCTTTGAAAAGGTCTTTTAGAAAAGTTTTTATTAAATATTTTACAAATTCAAATTTTTCTTTTCTAAGATAAGGCCTGTCGCAATCGTTTTATTAGTAGTTATGTTAGAACGTGTTGCAAGTTTAGTTATTAATTGACTTACTTCGTATTATTTGCCACAACAATAAAATTTGGATAAAGCTTTATTCTTAAATCTTTTTAGAAACCCTTCCAGAAGTGCTTAAAATTGATGCAAAAGTGCAAGGTGTTGGTCTTCAATGACACATCTTGTTAATTGGTAATAAAGTTAGCATGCGGCTGGGAGATCTTTAGTCTGCAAAAAGGCCTTCTATTAGGCCTCTTTACTACTTGATTTTCCCGCTGGAAATGGTTGGGCAAATCGCATTTTTTCCCTTGTGAGGAATTTTAACGTGAATTTTTTCAAATTTTTCATATATTTTTGCACTATTTGTTTCTTATATTTCTGCACTCCTGTTATAAAACTCAACTTCAAATTATTTTTTGGGTTCTTTTCTCAATAAATAAACTACGCAGACACTAAAAAAAACATATCAATCATGGTAGCTAAAAGTTAACTACGTGTTCACTAAAAAGTACAGAATAAGTACCTCAAAAGAACTTAACACGGACACTAAAATATGTTCGGTAAGTTATCTAAGTGTTTCTGTTCGTCAGCTCACAATAGTTATGTACCATATTTTGTTTGTGTACAAATGCACAAACAAAAATTAAAAAAACTGTGTGGTACTTTAACTTGCTGTACTTTACAATTCATTTTCGAACTCTGTATAGGACGTTAGTAAAATACTTGGAAGGTCTTAGCATAGGATTCCATACATTCCAATTAAAACAGGAACGGTCCTACAGAGTTGTTATTAAGGGTCTTCACCATTCAACCCCAATTGAAGACATAAAAGCTGCATTGTTATGCTTAGATCATGGAGTACGTAATGTAACTAACGTTCGTAGTAGAGTCAGCAAAGAACCTTTACCAATGTTTTTTGTTGACCTAGATCCCCAAACAAATAATAAAGAAATTTATAATGTAAGACATATAAATAATGCTATAGTTACTGTTGAGGCACCCATAAAAAGAGATGAAATTGTTCAATGTCACCGTTGTCAGCTTTTCGGTCACACGAAAGCTTATTGTAAGAGACCTTTCAATTGTGTTAAATGTGGTCTTAACCATCCAACTGCCGAGTGCATAAAAAACACCAATTCGCCAGCGCGCTGCATCAACTGTTTGAGAAATCATACTGCAAACTATAAAGGATGCCAAATCTATCAAAACTTAATTGCAAAACGCAGAAATATTCGTAATGTTAACAACAACCACGCCAATTATGCCCAAGTTAATATAAATGAATTCCCTCAATTGAACCAAAACAATAACAATTATCAAAAGACTGATCAACATATAAACAATCAGTCGTACTCTGATGCGCTCAGAAACAACAACATTGAAAATTAAAACAACAGCAGTACAATAGAAAGAATTTAATCAATGTTAAATAATCTTCTTAACATTATCACTATCTGAATATCAAAATTATGCAAATAAATTTACGTTTAGCAATATGGAATGCCAACGGTCTTTCTAACCATACAAAGGAAATTGAAACTTTTTTAATTCTTAATCATATCGATATCTTTCTTATATCAGAAACACACTTCACAAATAAAACATAATTTAAGATAAATGGATATGACCTTATATTCTGTAACTACCCAGATAACAGAGCTCATGGGGGCTCAGCTATTCTGGTAAAATCTTCAATAAAATACACTATACTAGAAAATTTTCTTCAAGCTGCAGAAAGTTTCTTGTAACAATCATGAAATCTCCGTTTATTCTGTTTATTTCCCTCCTAGACATTGTGTAAATTCAATGCTTATCAAGACTTTTTTGGTAGAATTGGAACCAAATTTTTCGTCGGCGGTGATTTTAATGCGAAACATCCTTGGTGGGGCTCCAGGCTTACTAATCCTAAGGGAAAATAACTGTATAAATATATAATTCACAACAAATACTCGACTTTAACCACAGGTAGACCTACATACTGGCCAAGTGACCCAAGGAAAATACCAGATCTACTGGATTTTGCCATTTACTCTGATGAGTTAAGCTCAGACCACTCACCTTTAATCGTAAATTACGACACTTGTTTATGTGCAAACAAATATTATAATGTTTTTTCTACACAAACTGACATCAAGTCATTTGAATATTGGATAGAACAAAATATTGATTTAAAAATTAAATTAAAAGAAGGTTCAGACATTGATAAGGTGGTCGAAAACCTTACAAATCTTATTTACGAGGCTGCCTATCTTTCTACCCCAGCCGAAGTTCCTACAAATGGTCGAAACAGAGTGTTAATTTCGGCAGAAATTCGAAATCTTATAAGAAATAAAAGACAATTAAGAAGAATTTGGAAGAGAACAATAAGCGCATTTAATATATCAAATCTAAATAGAGCATCTAATGAACTAAAACGACGGCTGAGTGAATACAAAAACGAGAAAATTAGTGACTATTTAAAAAATATTAATAGTTTTCAACATTCTGAGCATAAATAATGGAATGCCACGAAATATTTAAAAAGATCTTGCAAAAGAAATGTTCCTATTAAAGACCAAAATAATACGTGGTGCAAATCAGATCTCAAAAAGCTGATGTTTTCCAGCAATATCTAAAATCAACCTTTCAACCGTTTTCCTTAAATAACATACATGACCAAAACAATGTTTTTGATTTTTTGGATATTCCATGCCAAATGGATATACCCATCAAACATATAACCCCACATGAAGTAAATCGGGAAATTACAATGCTTAATGTTAAAAAAACTCCTGGATTTGATAAAATAGGAGCTAAAGTTATTAAAGCTTTACCTAAAAAAGCCATTTTACTGCTAACTCTTATTTTTAATTCCATTCTAAGATTAAGTCATTATCCGGAACAATGGAAATGTGCTGAAAAATTAATGATTCCAAAGCCGAACAAACCAGAAAATGCAATAACATCCTATAGACCAATTAGTCTTCTATGTTCATTTTCAAAAATTTTTGAAAAGCTTTTCCTAAAAAGGTTGCAACCAATTCTAAACTGTAAAAATATTATTCCAGAATATCAGTTTGGATTTCGCAATAAACATGGTACGCCTGAACAATGTCATCGCATTGTTAACGTTATTCAGAGGGCATTCGAAAAAAAAAAAAATACTGTTTTGCCGTGTTTTTAGCTGTTAAGCAAGCTTTTGATAAAGTATGGCACCCTGGTCTTCTCTTTCAACTAAAGATGATTCTTCCTGCACCGTTTTACTTGCTTCTTAAATCATATCTAAGCAATCGGAATTTTTATGTAAAAATTAATGATTCGATCTCAGATCTATGCGAAATACAAGCTGGGATACCGCAAGTCAGTGTACTTGGCCCTGTCCTTTATACAATATACACATCGGATATGCCTTTGTCAGATAATGTTACGGTTGGTACCTACGCGGACGATACATCATTAATAACATATAATAATTGTCCAACAGAGGCTTCAAAATTTATCCAAGATCATTTAAATAATATTGCTTTATGGTTAAATAAATGGAATATTTGTGTTAATCCTGACAAATCCTCTCACATTACCTTTACGTTAAGAAAGGGTAATTGCCCTTCAATCTTGCTTCATGGGACACAAATACCACAATCAAACTTTGTCAAATATCTTGGAATGCACTTGGATAGAAGATTAGCCGGGAAAGATCATATTAAATCAAAAAAGGAACAGTTGAATATCAAAACAAAAAGAATGTTTTGGCTAATGGGTCGAAATTCACAGTTAAGTCTTGAGAATAAAGTAATGCTCTACAAAGCTATCCTTAAGCCTATTTGGACCTATGGAATTCACTTATGGGGAACTGCAAGCAACTCAAACATTGAAATATTGCAGCGATACCAATCTAAGACATTAAGAATGATCACAAACGCTCCTTGGTATATGTCTAATGACAGCATTCATCGAGATTTACGAATACCCAAAGTTAGAGACGAAATCAAAAGACTTAGTAAAATATACGTTGATAGGCTCAGTAATCATAGCAATGCCTTGGCTATTGCTTTTTTAGATGACAGTGAGGAAATTGTAAGGTTAAAAAGGTTCCATGTTTTAGACTTGCCTTTTAGGAAATAAAGAAATCAATTATTGTAAATATGTAAATACTATTTTAAGCATAAATAAACACAAAAGTGTAGATATGTTTGTATATTTATTTTTAAGTTTTAGTCTCACTGGAGATTAAATCGAATGTTATGTTTTTAATTTCATGATGTAATTTGCTTAATATTGTTTTTATAGATTGCAAATAAATATATCAAAAAAAAAAAAAAAAAAAAAAACTATTTCATATGGACCTTTATAGGGTTGTTCATTCTTTTTCCTATTCTCTACTTTAACTAATACTAAATCTCCTACATCTAATTTTATTCTATTTGTTTGCTAATAAGAATCTATTTGTCTTTTCATTTTTACATTTTCTATCATACTCTTTGCATTCTCTAGTGAATATTTTAGTCTTGTCTTGAGTTCATTGGCATAATTTCAAAATTGTAAGCCTTTGGATGATTCATGACTTCATCCCCTGGTAAACTTGGTAATTTTCCGAAAATTAGTTCAAAAGGGTGGTACTCGGTATCCACATGAGGAGTTATATTGTATGCGAATGCATAATAAGGAATCCATTGTTCCCAATTATCATCATCCACGAAGGACAGGATATATTCATTAAGCACCCTTTCTTTCAACAGTCCCTAATGTCTCATGGTGATATGGAATTGAAAATCTTTGTTTTATTTTAAATAATTTCTCTCATCAACTCGTTTGTAAACTCTGTTGCTCTGTCAGATTTTAGTACTTTAAATAGTCCATATTTGAGAATCACATTTTCTACTAATGCTTTTGCTATTGACTTTGCTTCTTTTGTCTCCATTGGACAAGCAATTACATATTTCGTCAATTCGCATTGCATTGTTAAAATGTACCTGAAATTATTTGTTGGTCGTAATGGGCCAAATGTGTCAATCACTATAGCATTAAAACTATCTGATGGTGTTTCCGTCACTTTCAATGGTTCTTTTGTATGTCTAATTTCTTTATTCCTTTGACATGAATCGCATCTTGATACATGGTCTTTTAGAGATTTGTTCATGCCTTTCCATATAAATCTTTGTCTTAATTTTAATAATGTCTTTCTGACTCCAAAATGATCTCCTTGGGGAGTATTATGATGTAACTCTATTAGTTCTATTTTCCTTTCTTCGCTTAGTATCTTCTGATGTTTTCTATATAATAGTATAACTATGTCATCTTTATTCGATTTATTTAACTCATTATATCTGGCCTTAAATTCAACTGCAGGAATTCTATTAAATATTGCATCATTTCTATCGATTGCAAATCTTTTATTCTTTGTATGTTTTAAATAGGATGAAAGCTTCTCTAAAAGAGTGACTAAACACTTTATTTATCACTACATCTAACACGTGTTTCATTTTTAATAATATCATTTTCTACCACATATTCATGCATGCTTTTAGTAATTTTTACATTCTTATCTTCATTATTCTTCCTGGCACGAGATTTCTTCAAATTCGAAACTGATTTCGATGAATTATCATCACGTCCAATGAGCACATAACTATTCTTTAATATATTATTTTTATGTTTTTCTTTAGGCCTTTCTTCAAATATAAATTTCAATTTGGTTACGCGCTTTATATCATTGATCGATCTGCAGTCCCACATATGGAGTTGATCAGACTCTTTATGAGACCCGCTTATGATATTATTATTTTCAGATGACTTTTTCCTCATAGCTCTTGTTACTACTAGCGTTTTTCTTGTTTTCTCATCATTCTCTAATGGTATCATATTTCTTAGAGTTGTGGAGTCCATCTTTATTCTTGATAATGCATCTTCATTTGTATTGTAAGTTCCTTTCTTGTATATAATTTCAAAGTAATAATCTGCCAGTTCTAATCTAATCCGTGTCAACTTTGAACTAGGGTTCTTATGAGAAAATAACGCAATTAATGGTCTATGGTCTGTTATAACCGTAAATTTTCTTCCATATAAATAAGGTCTGAAAAACTGTATACCCCAATAGATACCTAATAACTCTTTTTCAATCACAGGTTTATTTTTTTCATGTTTATTGAGAGATCTACTGGCATAAGATATAGGTAAATCTTCTCCTATCCGACCTAGTGACAAAACTGCACCTAACGCAAAGTCTGATGCATCCGTTGTCAAGATGAAAGTCTGGATATTGTAAAATAGGTGGGCTAATTAATTTTTTTTTTAAATTTTCAAATGATGATTGACATTTTTCTGACCATTCAAATTTTGTGCCTTTTTTTAATAGGTTGTTTAAGCAATTTGCAATATCTGCAAAATTTTTGATAAATCTCCTATAATAGTTACAAAATGCTACAAATCTTCTAACGTCATCAGCATTTTTAGGAATTGGATATTTAGAGATTGTTTCGTGTTTACTTGGGTCTGGTTTGATGCCATTTGATGTTATCAAGTGTCCCAAATACACAACTTCTGGCTTCAAAAAACAACATTTACTTGCATTAATTTTTCATTATGTATGGGAATTGTCAAACTTTCTTGGTTAGCATTAATAGTCAGTATGAATTGGTCATAATCTATATTACAACTATATTTTAGGAGAAAATCTCTTCCAAGTATGCCGTCTGTATAAATTGGAAAATTATAATTTACTAATTGTACCTTTTGACTAAACACTGTTTCTCCTACTTCTTTTGTGATTCCTGTAAGGCAGCAGAAATCATCTGGATCTTCATCATGTCTATGTAATAAGTCTTTTTTGCATAGCGAGACATCAGCTCCAATGTCTATCAAAAATGTCAATGTACGATCTGTATCTTTTACATCTAATTTCACATAATTCTTAAGATTTGATGAAATGCTAAATATTCTATAAGTGTTTATTGTTCTTCCTCCGAAGATCCCTGATGCTAACTTTTGTTAATATGTGCTAGAAACACAACTGAGCTAGAAACACATCAGCTTACCAGTACAGCTAATAAATGGAAGCACAAGTAAACAAACATGTGTATAATGTTTTGATGTGACGTCACAAAAATGTGTACAAAGATAACAGAACTGCGCAATACACTATATTGTTTCCTTTGTATTAGGGACTTTACACGGCGGCATGAAATAACACCCCAAGAAGTTACTCCCAAAAAAAAAAAAAAATTAAATAACCCCCCAAAATTTTCGCAGAAAGCAACAACAACGAATTTTGGGGAGTTATTTCCTTTCGTTTGGAGTGTTATTTCATTTTTTGATTGGGGGATGATTTCATATGAAATAAGCCCCCAAAAGTCATTATGAAATAAAGCCCCAATATATTTTTTGGGGGATTATTACATTTTCAAATTCATAACGAAAACGTTTTATGGAGCAAGGATATTCTCCTCTTTGATATAACAAATATCGGCTTCACTAAGCAAAGCTTCTCTGCATAGTCTGCCTTTGGCCGGGCGCAAGAATTTTCTCCTCCATTGTATAACAAATACCGGATTCGCTAACTGCATCTTCTCTGCATAGACGGCCTTCGGCTGGGTACAAGGATTTCCTCCTCTATGGTATATCAAATATCGCCTTCGCTAACAAAAGCTTCTCTTCGCAGCCGACCATCGGTCGGGAATAAGGCCAATTGTAGGAGTTTTAGTTAGCGAATCCGGTATTTTTTATACAATAGAGGGGAAAATCCTTGGGCCTGACCGAAGTACCAACCATGCTATACATCGCGTGATTCTTAATGCAAACCTTTACAATTAATTGTATTACCCATATTGGGATTTTATTTCATTTCAGAAATTGGGGTCTTATTTCATTATTTCATATGACGCAAGACCTGCGAGTTTCCCTGTTCTTGTATTTGGTTTATTCTCCGATTTCTATTACGATTAGTGCTGTTGTAGCTATTATTGTTATTATGATTATTTTTGTTATTTTAATAATTATTATTGTTAGGATAATTGTTGTTGTTGTTATTGTAATTGTTATTATTTCTGTAATTGCCTCTATTACAGTTGTTTCTTCTACGATAGTTATTAACACTATTATTACCATTGTTATATCTGTTGCTATTGTGATTGATATTTCTATTGCCATTACCATTACTATTATTATTATTGCGACCATAGGAATAATGGTTGTATCTTCTTTTATCTCTGTTATTCCATGTTTGAGCAGATTGGAACAATACCTGGCTCTGTCTCATATCCGATGAAGTTTCCATAGCTATTTCTATAGCCTCACTGAGTTTCTTTACTCTACTTGCCTCAATAGTCCCAGTGATCTCTTTATTCTTTAAGCCGTTCTTAAAAGAATTCGTCTGGCTAATTATGTCCCTACTTTCTTCTCCTAACGTACTTATTTGGATTTCATTTAGTTCCATTGTTAGTGATTCTATTTTGTCAGCAAATTTTCAAATTGTGTATGTCTGTGTTATCATTGTTAATTCATTTATAATAATGTTTGGGGACTTTTTTAAGTTATATGCATCTTTTAAAGCATTGATCAATGTGTCAATATTGGTTGGCACCTGTGTCTGTCGAATTCTATTCTGTACCTTGGTTATTTTTGTTTTATATACGAAATTGAAAAATGAATTATGTTTACTATCAGGAAATGTGTCACGAAGTATTTCTAGATTGGCTAAGAATGGATTCAATTCTTCCTTTGTTCCATTGAAGATAGGTAACAATTTTGAAACTGATGCCAGTTCCGTAGTATTTAGACTTTCATTCGCCATTTTAACTAAATTATCTTTCTTTGCTTCTAATGCAACACAACTTCTACCTTTTTCTAATTTGCTTCGTGAAGTTTCAATACCGTTAATGCTTCTCTTCATAATTTTTCAAATCTGGTGGTATTTAATTGTACGTCTTCTACTGATAATTCAGTGTCCCATAATATTTTTACAGTCTTTACGTCAAATCTTCTAGCTCTAGTCTCTTTAATTGTATAGATTCAGCTGTTTATCCCTTACTTAGTGATTTTTTTGCGGTGGATACTAAATTGTTTACCTTCTCATATATTCTTTCCATCTAAGACAATTATCAAATTTGTTTTGTATGTTTAAATGTTTATATTTACATTGCAATATAATAATTATTGATAATAGAAAAATACGAAAATAGTAATAAATGTTTGAATGAAAATGTTAAGCTAATTATTATAAAAGAATTATTGAAAATTAATTTTTCTAAATATTTAAATTTTTTTTTTTTTGGAAGAGCATATTTATACATATTATTTAATCTTTACTACTTCCTATGTCACAATATTTCCTCATCATTAAAATTGTCTCCTCTTCTATACTCCTTTTCTCTAACAAATCTTCAAGTGTTGGTCTCCGATTCATTGCTATTTGCTCCCAAAATTCTGTTAACCATTGTAATCTTTCTTCTACACTTAATTCCCTTCTTTCTTTAATGTTGAATACTATAGGACTTTTGGGTGTTATGGTTTTTCTCCTTCTGTGCATTATTATTTATTGTTTTGTTATGATAATAGAAATAAATGTTTCAAATAAAATTGTTTGGGTAATTGTAATAAAAGTATTGTTTAAAATTACATTTCATAAATAAGTACAATATATTTTATTTTTCTGATTTTTCTTCTGATTCTGATCTTATTATTTTTATATATTGTTTAATATTTATTATCTCCTCTTTTTTGGTTGCCAGTGCCAGTTTGTTATATTGAATGGCAAACTCCTTCCTTTGCACGTTTTTTCTTTTTTGCTTCGTTTTGTGGTTTCTGTAACCTGTCTGCTTTTTCGGTTATTCTCTTCTTGTACTCTTCTATTGTTATCGCCTTTGGGCCTGCTGTCAATGGCAAAGGTTTGTAGACCGGACATACAGTAGTTAGGGTTTTGGTACGTACTTTTCTTCTTGCTTGAGTTTGTCTTCTAGGTATTCTTCCCAATGCTGGAAAATTTTATTTATTTCGTCTTCCATGGGTAGAATTACCTCGATATCCACAGGATCTTACAAATTTGTTACAAATTTTCTGGATTTTTGAATTTTCTGGGTCCGAATTGGCAGGATCGCCATGTAATAAATGTAGGTTGTATGGGGTGTGTTGTGTTTTCCCTATAGCCCAATGTATGTTTATACAGCTGTAGGGTTTCAGCTTTTAATTAGGCATTCAAAAGAACTGCCAGAAAATTTTGGAAACTTTAAAATAAAACAAGGCTGATGTAGCCGGTTTACGTTATAAATCAAAGTCTGTCTTTATTAAATTTTTGTCTTCTTATATACTACCTATGAGAACTTAACTTAACCTTTTCTACCTATTCTAATTATTATGAAAATGTATCTATCTCTTTCGATACCACGGAGGTATCAAGAATTTCTCTTTTGCATAATTATTTTGACTAATCAGAATATATGGGTTTGGAATGTACTCAATTATGTTTATTACTTACATACATATATTCTGATTGATCAGCAATTATATTTTTTTAATATTTATTAGCATGCATTTGTATCATGCTATTTGCATTGACTTACATCCAAATATATGTACGTAAGTCAATGGACAAGTGTTGTAATGTGATCTCTTCATTTGCCAAAAAGTATGGCATTCACCCTACTCTGATTGAGTTGGTATGTATAGATTTCAGATTGGTTAGTGGGTTTACAATCTGAAACTTGTGTGCACACTACAATGTTTAAAAGAGCAGATTTATATGCCCAAAGGTTTATAGTGGCAGATTTATATGCCAAGAACTAAGAAAAAAGAAAAGTGCCGAGTTTTAAGGCAATGTTTTCAATGATCTCTTTATTGAATTTCACTTAGTTTATTTTTAAAAATAACGGTATCTTTAAGTTAAAACTAATGATAAAATAGTTGTTGCTTAAAACTACATTTCCAACAAATTTCCAATAATCAATAATACATTAGGGTGGTGTAAGGTTTGTAAGGCTTACAATAAATATATTATTTATAAAAACAAAGTAAACAAGTATATTGTCTAATAATAAGGAAGTAAATTATACTACAACTGTTAGAAAACGGCGTGAATTTAAGAAGTTTTAAATTTTACTTTTTATAACCTGTCGGTATGTATTTTTATATAATGTTCTTTAGATAATGATTTGGCAATATTTTTAATTTATAAAAAAACCTTTGGCCGTCAGTGATATACTTTTTGCCTATTGAATGTACGTTTTGCAGTAGGAATTTGTTTATATTCGCCATACATTGATTCACAAAATATTTCAAATAGAACAATTTTGAAACAGTAATAATAACAATTATAAAATTAAAATAAAATTTAGAAAGAAGAGAAAAAAGTTATACCCGTTTTTATAATATTTAAGATATATGTAAATTAGAAAGAGGCATATCGCCAACAGTTTTAAATGTCGCCAAAATAACCGCCATATCGCCAAACGTAAATTTCCATCGCCAAAAGGATTACAAAATCGCCACATTTTACAGCCCCGCCACTGACAGTTAAAAAACGTAAAACAATTAAGTGTTTCCTTTTTTGTTATTTATAACTGTGATGTACAAATTTCGTTTATTGTAAAAGGCACATTCAAAAAATGCAATTCATTTACATTCAATATACTGAATTTTGTATTAATATTTGAAATGTCTAACTCATATAAGATAAAAACATTTTTTATGAAAAAGGTCTTAAATAAATGAAAAGTTTTAATTTACATTTCTTGTTTTGTTTTCTTAATTTATAATTAATATTTTCCTATTAAGTGCAAATAATATATATCTTACAATGCAACTTAAAATAAATTTTAATATTTTCTCAATTAACAAAAGGCATTTTTAGTTTGGTTATATTTTTTAAAATTTTGGTTGTAAAAATTTTATAAGTCGTGGCAGCACTGGTTGTAAACAATTTATTTATGCGGGAAGAGAATTTGCACACCCTCTCTCAATCAACATCATTAAATTGATACCCCTAGAAACTGAACTTTTTTTGAAAAACGCCAAAGAATTAAATTGAAAGCACAAACAATGTCATATATATTTTGTAATTTTGTTGTTGCTTCCTACACAGAATTGTGATAAATTTGGTCATATCTCGAGAGATTGCCCTCAGAAAACAGGTGAGTCAAAGTTTCGTTTATTAACTGACTGTGATGATATTATGGTAAAACAGGTTGAAATTTATGACGCAATAACAAATGCTCTTTTCGATACGGCCAGTATATTTAATATAATGAAAGAGTCTATCCGGATTATATTTTGACGGAATCTAATTTTTATTTGAGCGGCTTTGGTCAGGACAGAAAGAATAATAGAATAAGTCCAATTGGTAACACAGTCTTTTAGGTGACCATTGATGCGAACTGTTTCGACTCACGTATTACGGGATGATTGTATGGACGTCAATATGGTCTTAGGTAGATCGCTTTGTTTACAAGCTGGTGTACGCATTACCCCAGAGGGGTTTAATATCGTAAAGATCGAGAAGAATGATGACGATGATGTCCACATGATTATGAGAATTGATCTTGCTGATGAACCTACACTAAACATTGGTGAAACGGCTCGATAAGTCAAAGGCAATTATAACTAAGATGATTAAAGACTTTAAGCATTATTCTTAAAAACGAAGCACCAATATATTGTAATCCGAGACGACTGCCTTTGAGAGATCCTACGCGACAGATATCCACTCCCACTAATTGAAGACCAGTTAGATCGTTTGCAGACGGCGAATATTTTTGGCACCATCGATTTGCGTAATGGATTTTTCCATGTTTCTATACACAAGGACAAAAGAAAATATACGTCCTTCGTTACCCATAATGGGCAGAACCAGTTTAGAAAAGTACCCTTTGGTCTTGCAAACTCCCCGCGCGTATTCCAGCGACATGTGAACGATATATTTAGAGACCTGACGCGTGAAGGCATCGCGTTACTGTACATTGACGATGTTATTATACCGGCCGAAAACGAGGACGATGCACTGGATAATTTAAGGCTGTGTAGGGTCTACGGTCTTTACATTAACCTTAGGAAATGCCAATTTCTGAAAATATGTATCCAATTTTTGTGCGATGTGATCGGGAATCGGCAAATAGCCCCATCTCCGGCAAATACTATGGCAATGGTGAAATACCCTGTACCACAGAACGTAAAGCAGTTGGAAAGTTTTCTTGGCTTGGCGGGATAATTTAAGAGGTTTATTCCAAATTGGTTGCGAAACCGCTTACCGACATGAAGAAGAAGAACGTAAAATTTGAAGAACACCAAATGATTGCATTTAACGGGTTGAAAGCAGCAATGAGTGGAGCTCCAGTCGTAAATATCTACGACCAAAATTATGAAACCGAAGTACACACAGATGCCTCAATCGACGGGTACGGCGCGGTTTTATTACAGAAGTGCTCAGGTGACGACATTTTACACCCTGCTTATTTTATGAGCAAAAAAACGACAGAACCTGAACGAAAGTACACGAGTTATGAACTTGAAGTTTTGGATGTGATGGAAGCCCTCAAGAAGTTTCGTATATACCTTATCAGACTAAAGTTTAAGTTGGTTACAGATTGTAATGCTTTCACGGCGACTTTGGACAAAAGGGATCTGTCGACGCGAGTTGCAAGACGGATATTATTCTTACATGAGTACGATTATACGATTATATGGTCCACTTGAATCAACAAGTAAAATGTACAACCATATCTTTGCCTTAATATATTCATTTACACAAATTTGTTGGCTATACCCAACGAAGACGACCTCAACGAACGATGCAATTTCACGCTTGAAAATTCAAGGCGACGTATTTGGAAACCCCTTTCAGATAATTTCTGATCGTGGATTGGAGTAGATAGGTAATGGGGATCTTGGCAGTATCCGGTTCCGGTAATAAGGTTGGTAATGCGGGTGCGGTTATGTGGATGTTATCCAATTTCCGAACCTTTTTGCGGTTGCGGTTATCTGAAAGTTATCCAATTTCCGAACCATTTTTCTAGTTCCCAAACCCTGTGATAGGAATGATATATTTAGATAGAGCATAATTTTTCTAGTTTCGAAACCAGTTGAAAATTTTTGGTTTTGAAAAACAAGTTTGTAGATTTTTAAATACAGTTTTTATTGGGTGGCAATGCTATATCGAATTAGATAGAGCATAATTTTTCTAGTTTCCGAACCAGTTGAAAATTTTCGGTTTTGAATTTTTAAATACAGTTTTTAGAATTAATGCAACAGTCAAAATATTTGAATTTAGTTTTTTTTTTTTTTTTTTGTATTAAGAAATATTGTGTTTCCCTTTATGATGACATTATGTTATTCTTATTTGCAGTTTGTTTTCTTTCCCAATACAATGTCTCCTAATAAGATTAGAATTAGAATTAGAATTTGTATTTTGTAATAAAATGCTGACGATATGTCTGCTTGTTTATTTTAACATTAATCTGATGAAGAAACCTTTTTGTTATATTTAAGAAGCATAAACATGAGTGAGCATGTAAGAATGTATAATTTGTTTAGAATGTATAATTTGTTTAGAATGTATAATTTGTTTATAAAACAACACATTAATTGCAGTTTGTTTTCTTTCGCAATACAATGTGTCCCAATAATATTTAATAAGAATTTGTATATTGTTTATTTTAACATTAATCTGATTATTGTAGCAAAATAGCGAATAATTGATTTTTCGTTATAAATAAAATTTTGGGATGCATTATATTTTTGTGTATATAGATAGCTAGAAAAGTTTTTATCATTAGTTAGTATACCGCAACATTCCTCAAAGTGAAGACATATTTTCCGCCATTGACACATTGATTTTTGCGTATATAGATTTTAAAACATAAAACAAAAGAAAAGAAAAAAGTTCCATCAACCTAATAAAATAAAAAAAGAATTTTGAAAATCAATTGTAAACCTTTTTTGAAAGTTAAATACAAAAGAAAAAAAAAATCAGTTATAAACATTTTTGAAAGTTCAAAAGAAAAGAAAAAATAAGTTCTTGTTGTTAAAGAAAGTACAAAATAAAATGGCTCCTGTATATTGCTCAATTTGTTCTTCAAAGCTCAGCTGTCCAAAAATGCTTAAGGTGCATATGGAATTGCATAGGAATACTTCTAATTGTTTTGATGCTAACGACTATGAAGTATGTTCCATATGTAATACGCATATTTCCAGAAAAATGCTTAAGGTTCATCTAAATCTGCATTGCGGTGTATGCAAAAAGTTATTTATGGCCCAACAAAAGCTGGAAGAGCATATGGAATTGCATAAAAATACTTCAAATAGTTTTGATGGTAATCACTATGAAGTATGTCCGATATGCAAGATGTCTATATCAAACAAAATGCTTAAGGTGCACATTAACCTCCACTGTCCCATCTGCAAGAAACTTTTCATTAGTTCAAGAAAACTCATTGAACATAAAGAAGCTCACAATACTACCATCCAATCACCTCTTCTTCAAAGTGCTAATGAAAAGCATTGTAATGAATGCAATGAATTAATACCGACAACATCATTTAATGCGCATATGAGAACAAATCGCCATATTGAAAATTGTCAAACAATTAATATTAATAAAAAATTAACTGTGAGACAAAGTAATTTTAAAGGAAGAATTGAAACCTATAGATTAGTGAATGAGAAGGAAGAAATTCTGTTTCCGGAGGAGTTCTTTAGAGATGCGAAGGCAATTGTAATTGAAGAATTAAAAAGATGCGGCATCAAACACACTACATTTAAATTTAACATGGAGTTGTTATGTGAATATATGAAATTGGTGGACGATGAAATTAAATTAGCATCAATTGTGCACATTTCCAAAATGATGTTAATAACGCTTGCTGAGGATATCTGTGAGTCATATGACAAACATGCAGACGAAATATCCACTAAAATGAGTGAATTTCAGGAAAGGGACAGTGGATGGACACTCACTAAAATAATAAGCATAGCATTATAAGAGGATCCCAATTTATACCCTTGCCCAAGAGCATAAGCAATATTAAAGGAGCATGCATAAATGTGGAAAATAAAGATGTTTTCTGCTTTAAATGGTGTTTAATTGCAGCACTCTATAGTGACTTAAGCAACAAAGAAAGAAGAAAGTGCAATTCATATAATATTAATATTTATAATAATAAAATTGCTGTGGGTGACTTGGAGTTGAATTTTGAGGGATTAGAATTTCCTCTGCCTTTAAAATCAATAAAAAGGTTTGAAAAACAAAATGATGTAAGCGTTAATGTATTTGGATATAATGGTGAGTCAATCGTTGGACCATATTATATAACGATTGAGGAAAAAACTATCCATATAAATTTACTGCTTTTGCATTCCGGTGAACAGTTTCACTATATTCTCATTAATGATATTTCCAAGTAAGTTTTTCTTTACATTTATAAATATACATATATGTATATACTTATTTCTTTTTAATTATAATTAAAACTATTTTTTAATTAATCCTTTTTATTAAGCTTGAGGTCTTTTTCTTTTTTTTATAAATAATATTAAATTTTATTGAATCCAATATTTCGGCACTCCGTTGTGTGCCTTCTTCAGGGATTTTTTTAATAATAAGAATAAGAGCCAATTTATATAAAACTATTTTTATTTATTTTAGACTAATTCGATCTAGTATAACCTCACATAAGAGCAAAATTTATGTATGTAATATGTGTCTTTACCATACACATGATGAATCAATTTCAAAAAATCATAAAAATGTGTGTGGAAAAAAGATAACAAAGATGCCCAATCCCGAAGATGCGTTCATATCTTTTGTTAACCACCAGAAGCAAGTTGATGTTCCGTTCATGATTTATGCTGATTTTGAATCAGTTTTGGAGAAAATAAATGAAAGTGTAAGTAGTAAGACAAAAAATATTCAAAAGCACATTCCATGTGCTTTTAGTTATTATGTTAAATGTAGTTTTAAGGATTCATATAAAAACCATGTTTATTATTTTGGAGAAGAAGCATCAAAAGTTTTTGTTGACAAAATTGTTAAAGATGCAACAGATATTTATAATCAGTACCTAACTAAAGTAGAAAAAATAAAAATGACAATAGATGATATTCAGATTTTTAATAAATCAACAAATTGTCACATATGTAACAAAATTTTATATAATGATAAAGTTAGAGACCACTGCCAGCTCACTGGTAATTTTCGAGGAGCTGCTCATAATGAATGTAATTTGAAATACAAGAATCCCAATTTTATACCAGTGATCTTCCATAATCTTTCTGCCTATGACATGCATCTTTTCTTTAAAGAGCTGTCAACAGTAAAAAATGCAACAATAAAAGTTATTCCTTTAAATAAAGAGCGTTATATTTCACTTTCTGTTTACATTAAAATAGATAAAAATCGTGAATTTGAAATCAGGTTTTTAGATTCAATTAGGTTTATGTCTTCGAGTTTAGATTCTTTAGCTAAAAATCTTGATATTAATGATTTTCTTACAGTCCGAGAACGTTTTTCTAATGATAATCAGTTTAATCTTATCAGGAGGAAGGGTGTATTTCCGTATTCTTACATGGATACAATGGAAAGGTTTAATGAAAATCAACTACCAAGTAGAGAGAATTTTTTCAATATTTTAAGTAATGAGGAATGCAATGTAGTCGATTACGAACATGCTCAAAAAGTATGGAGTGAATTCAAGTGCAAGAACCTTCTTGACTATACAGAACTCTACCTAATATCTGATGTTCTTCTCTTAACAGACATATTTGAAAACGTCAGAAAAATATGTAAGAGTATTTATAATTTAGATCCTTGTCAGTACTACACTGCACCTGGTCTCTCTTGGGATGCAATGCTTAAGATAACAGAAGTTACATTAGAGCTATTTACTGATAGTGAAAAATACCTCTTTATGCAAAATGGAATACGAGGTGGATTAGTTCAATGCTCCAAAAGATATTCCAAGGCAAACCACAAGTATATGGAAAATTTTGATGACAAAAAGCATCAGAGTATTTGATGTATTTAGATGCTAACAATTTATATGGGTGGGCAATGTCTGAATATCTACCTTATGAGGAATTTGAATGGATGAATAATGCAGATATGGAAAATTTTAAAGTTGAAAATATCTCAGATAACTCAGAATATGGTTATATTTTAGAGGTTGATCTTGAATATCCTGACTCTCTTCATGACATTCATAATGATCTACCATTTTGTCCACAAAATAAAACTCCAGGGCAGTCTAAATTTAAAAAATTAATAGCAGATTTGACGCCTAAAGAAAATTACACTATACATTATAGAGTTTTAAAACAATGTATTACCAATGGTCTTGTTTTGAAAAAAGTTCACAGAATTTTAAAATTCAAACAGTCTCCATGGCTAAAAAAATATATTGATTTAAATACGCTGCATAGAACTAATGCAAAAAATAATTTTGAAAAAAATTTTTTTAAACTGCTTAATAATGCAGTTTATGGAAAAACGATGGAAAGTGTTGATAAAAGAAAAGATATACGTATTGCTACCGGATGGGAAAATAGTAATAAAAACCATTTAGGGTTACGATCATTAATCTCTAAACCAAATTTTCTTAGTTTGACAAAGTTTAATGAAGAAAATGGAACCATACTACGACAAACCCATATATATTGGATTTTCGGTATTAGAATTATCCAAATGGAAGATGTATGATTTCCATTATACATATATGATTCCGAAGTTTGGAGAAAATTTGTCCTTAAATTATATGGATACCGATTCATTTATTTGTTCAATTAAAACAAATGACTTCTATGATGAAATTCGTAGCGATGTCAGTTTAAATTTCGATACGTCTGAATATACCCAAAACAATGTTTTTAATTTACCCCTCCTTAACAAAAAAGTATTGGGAATGATGAAAGATGAAAATAAGGGGGAAATAATGATTGAATTTGTAGGTTTAAGATCAAAGATGTATTCCTTGTCAACTGTCACTTCAGAAGACATTAAAAAGTCTAAAGGCGTCAAAAAATGTGTAATTAAAAAACTAACATTAAATGACTATAAGGAGTGTTTATTTGAGCAGAAAATAGTATCTGATGAAATGGTTGTATTTAGAACTAAAGCTCATCAGTTGTATACACAAAAGTTGCATAAAGTAGTACTTAATCATACAGATGATAAAAGAAATATTATGGAAGATAAAGTAAATACTAGAGCTTGGGGTCACTTTAGAGATAGAATTAACACTTATATGGAAATTTATTAAGAATAATGTTGTTTGTTTATTACTATTGAGATGGCAGTGATTAAAAATAAAAATAAAAGGCTTTGTATTTATACATATTAAAATAAATTTTATTATTTTATATATTAGATTACATCTAAATACATTTGTTTTAATACAATAAAAGTTAAAATATATTCATTTATTCATAAGTTTCTTAAAAATAATGTTTACCTGTATTTAGATCAATAATAATAATTAAATTTAAAGAAAGAAAAAAAAAATATATCAATAAAGTTAAAATGTAAGATATAAAAATTAAAAAATAAAAAAAAAATGTTGTTCTTATTTCAAATTAGATTTTCTCTTTCAAGTAAAACAGCATTTTTTAAAGCGCAAACTCCATAGTTGTGATGACTGCAATATGAGTTTTCTGGATACTTTTTATTAAGTTCCTTTAAATTTATACATCCAATATCCTCTATATTAAAAACTTTTTGCTGCAATATTTGCTCCAACCATTTGATTTTTTCTGTTCCTTTTACATAAATTTTAGAATTTTTTAAATTATCTCTTAAAAAATTACAAACACTCTTAAATGATACTACTCCTGTATTCCAGTCAAGACAAAGAAAATTTTTTATTAACCAATATGCTTCTTTTTGCTCCTTTTGTGATAAACAATTGAAATCAAAAGGTGGTTTTATAATGAAATTGATATATTGCTTAGAGTTGAAAACAATTGCAACTTCTTTAAAAATAAATTTATTTGATTCTAGTTTGAACCCTTGTAAATCAATGAAAACACGTTTGCAATACAAATTTTTTTTTTTTTCTTATTTGTGATTTACAATTTATAAAATTTTCCGAACTTGTCCCTTTAATGGTACATATTCAATAATACGATCGTGAATGAGAATACAATAAGCTGATGTGTTTGCTGGAACATTAGTAGCTGTTTCAAATTCAATTTTAATATCAATTGGTCCGCTGACAATAGATTCATTTTGATAACTAACATCTACTACTATTATTGGAGCATTATTTTTAAACTCTTGAGATGTGAGAAGCGGCTGGGAGTCCCTCATATAGTAGTTTTCTTGAAACCTTAGATACATATCATATAGAATTGCATACCGTTCATTTTTAAACTTTATGTTAAGGTCATCATATGGATAAGACTCTGAATTTAAATGTACTTTTAAATTAGTCAAATCGCAGTGGATAAATTTCTTTTCATGTTGGAATGCAATCAAAACAAAACGAGGGCGTTCTCTATTCGCTGCCAGCTTAACATTCCACACATGATTTGTTGACATATTTAGTTGTGGATTTATATGACAATCTCAACTTCTAAATGCAATTGGTATTGAAGTACCACTGTTTATTATTTTTATCATATTTAATTTACTAAAATCAGATAGTTGTACATGAGGAATTCTCCACGATATACTTGAAATCGTTAATTTAGCCTTTTCGGTAGAAACTGTTGAATATACAAGATTCTCATCATTTTTATTACGTAATAGAATCAATTCATGTTTTGCGTTCAATAATATTTTGTTATAGTCTTCAGCGAATCCCAAAAACAATTAAAGTGGTACATAAAAATTAAAATAGCCATTTACGAGATCAATATCATCAATTTTATTCCATCCAGCATTTTTCATTCCATTACTATCTATTCGTGATAATGAAACCAAATTTTTAATAGTACTTGATGTTCCTAAATGTCTCGTTTGATCAATTTCAACACCATTTACTTCGTAACGGATTTCATCAAATATATGTGCTACAAAATTATTTTTTAATTTAAAGTTGGCTGCAGAAGATACTAATTTTGTATTGCTATCATCTTTAACAAATCCTTCTACATATATAAAACTTTCCGACGGCAAAACATACAAGTCCTGATTTTGTATTGTAATACGAATCTCATCGTTATTATTGTAAGATTGTAAATATGGGGTATACGTATGGTAGGCCTTTTTAATTATATTTTCATCGGACAAAGGTTTATCCAGAACATCTATTATTGAACTCATGGTTTCTTTAATTTTAAATTTAATGATTTTAGAAATTCTTTATTTGATTGCGTTAAGTTTATATTTTTTTATGAATTCTTTGAATTTAATTTATTTTTCAATATTTTGTTAGCAGAAGAAGAAGAAGAATGTAATACTTTGTTTTTAAGTATATTCTTCTTGTAAATTATCATTATTTTATTGGCCTTAAATGTAATCGAATTGTAATTTCCTCTCCTCGGAAATTAAGTAAATCACCGTTTTGATCAACCACTCGCAGAGTAAGGGAGCTTATCTCTCGACAGTTGACTGGCAAATAGATGAGATTCCTAGGAATCTCATCTATTTTATACCCAGGTGGGACATTAATGCCAAACTCATGCAAAGTATGTGCTTGGGAGTTATTCATGTATGTGTTGACAGCTTTATTACTCTCAATTCGTAAAAGATTTACCTTAAAAATATTAACTGGAAGATCTGAGTAATAGTCTTTATGAGGTAATAAAATATTTTCTTTAAATCCTAAAAGCTTGCCAATTGTATTTTCCTTATTAAAGTATATTGGATCATTAGAGTTTTTTATTCTAACTTGCATCGTATTAATATTAGCCTCAATATTAATTTTATTTTCAGGACTATATCGTTGATATTGTTCTTTAATATAATCAACTATGTCGTTTAGTTCATAAGATCCAATCGGAATTTCAATTGCTTTTTCACCAATATGAAACATATTATTATATACATCTACATTTGAAATACTATTATATGAATGAAAATCTGTAAGTGCACACTCATATTTTCCATCTAACTCAATTGGAGGAAAATAGTTAGCTGTCAACTCTGTTGAGTTAGAGCGTAACGTTAGAGTTATTGACATTTCGACTGTTGAATTGTAAATAAAGTTAAAAACGTAATATTCTTTATTTAAAAATAATTTATTTAATTTTTTTTTTTTCTTATTTAATAATTATACATTAACTCTTAGGTACTATTATTATTATTATTGTATCTACTCTTTCTTACAATCTACAATATATCAATTCTATTTATCCAAGAATTATGTTGATTTGAAAATCCCAACCATTTTACATATGCCATTTCTCCTTTAGTTTTAAGAATTTTTTCAACAAGGTAGGTATCAGGAAAACGAGTTTTTGAAAGTTCATCATCATAGAAACCACCCTTTATTGGATTTCCAAGATAGTCTTCCAATATGAATGTTGCGGGATAAGTATTTTTTACGGTTTTAATTTTAAATATTTCGGTCGTCCAATTGGGTGTGTAACCTTTTTCAAAAATGTGTTTATATTTGCTTATGCGTACAAAATCTCCAACATTAAATTTAGATTTTTTAAATATTTTTAAATGATTGTATACGGTTTTCAATAATTTCATTTCGTTGTTAGAATTAACGTCAATTGGTGCCATTTTAATGGTGCGATGAACTTTGCTATTATATTTATTAATTAGATCTTTGTAAATATGAAGCCAATAATATGAACCATTTAAACTAAATTCTTTCCACATCATTCCTTTTAGAGTTCGATTAAATCGTTCTATTATCGAGGCTTTCATTATACTATATGTTGAGTAGTGATTGATATTATGGTTGTGCATGAGGGTGTTAAATTGTTTATTGAAAAATTCTTTACCATCATCAGTCTGTAAGTTTTTGGGTACTCGACCTAATTTTAAAATACTTTTCATTGCTTGAAATACTTCAGTTGCTGTTTTTGTTTTAAGTGCAACACCCCATGCAAACTTTGAGAAAGTATCAATGATAGTTAACAAATATCGATATTTTTTATTATATGTAGAATAGTTTCCCATTTCAACTAAATCAGCTTGCCAGAGATCATCTATTCCTTTCATTACAACTCTTCGACGTATGAAATTTTTTCGGGCTGGCTTATGAAGTTCATTTACTAAATTTCTTCTTCTTGAATCCATTATTATTATTAAGTCTTCTTTACTTAAGGAAATATTGTTATCTGCTGTTCTTTATTTTTAATATCAAGTCTGTTATATACTTTCTGATTTAAGATTTTGATTCTTCTTTCAAAATCATTTTTAATTTTCTCTATTATTTGATAAATTTCATTTATATTCTTGCTTAATTGATCCATTATCTCCTTCTGTGTTTTTTCAATTTGAGATTGCAAAAACATTTTATTGACACCATCATTTTCTTCCAAAGCATTTGACATATGTTTGATTCTTTTGTTTTGAATGTCAATGTTGATATCTGTATCCATAAAGAACCCAAGCAATTTAGGTGCATTTTTCATAGATGATCATTCAGTCGGTCGTGCTCGATGAGAAAAGACGTGTTTCTTTTAACTCCGCATACGGTTCTTTTTTTTTAACATAAATTAGTTAATTTAACAAGCGAATTTGGACGCTCAATATAAAAGTGAACAATAAAAAATAAAAAAAAAAATTAAGAAAAAAAAAATACAAGTAAAAAAATATACCTACATATGTATGTATGTACGCACATACATACTTGCAAATAATCTGTGCAAAAAAAATATTTATTCTTTTTTCTTTTATTATCTCGGTGTAACAACATTATACATAATAAAAAGAGCACAGTTAACAAAAATTAAAAATAAAAAAACGGTGAAAAAAACAAAAACAACTCTATATGAGTAATAACAATGAAACAACAACAAAAATAAATGATACTCATGCTAGTGTAAGCAATGTGGAAATAAATACAACAACAGAAAACAATACAAGCGTTACCATTGACAACATAAACTCGAACAAAGACGTAATGGAAAACAAACAAGAAAAAATTTGTCAAAAACCACAAGTGCAAGTTGGTATGGACAGGTATGTAACAGTGCTTAAACGTGGTCGCAGCCCTGCCTCTTCAGCTGTAGCCTCTGCCTCGAAAGTTCCATCTTTTGATAGAATAAACTCGCAAAATCGTTTTGCAATTCTGGAGGATGAATCTTCTGAAGCACCTAACGTCATAAAAACGTCAAAGCCACCCCCGATATATCTTAGAGAGCAAAACTCAAGTGAGCTTATAAAAAGTTTAATCTCGGTGATAGGTGAAAATTCGTTTTACGTAGCTGCAATCAAGCGTGGTAATATAAACGAAACAAAAATACAGGTTAATCACGAGAATGATTTTCGCAAAATAATTAATAAGTTTCAAGCACTTAAAAAAAGCTTCTATACATACCAACTGAAAAGCAGCAAAGGTCTTCAGGTTGTGATAAAGGGCATTGACTCATGCGTGGACCCAGACGAAATAAAAACATTTTTAGAAGAAAAGGGCTTCAAAATAAAAAATGTTACAAATATTAAAAATAGGGAAAAAAATCCCCAACCACTATTTCGAGTGGAGTTAGAGCCCGGCGACGTTAAGCTAAAAAAAAAATGAAACGCATCCCATTTACAGTTTAAAATACATCCTGTACAGAAAAATAACGATAGAAGAGCCGCACAAAAGAAATGGGCCCGTTCAGTGTTTAAACTGCCAAGAATTTGGTCACACTAAGGCATACTGCCATTTAACCCCTTTTTGCGTTGTATGTGGAGAATTGCATGGTACAGCTCTCTACGATAAGTCTAAAAACGACCCCAATGTAAAAAAATGTAGCAACTGTGGTGGTAACCACACTGCCAACTATAGAGGATGCCCGGTATATTCGATTGTCAAGCGTTCTGTTGGACAGAAACTTAATCCCCCTCAAACGCAGGCAACTTATCAAGAAAACACTAACGGCTTTCAGATACCGCAGCCAAATAATAACAGAACCTCGTACGCTAATGTCTTAAAATCTAATCATATGCCATTGCAAGGTGATTTACCAAATAATGACGAAATTCCCATTTCTAATTTAACTCGGCTAGAAAAAACCATGAAAACATTAGTGAAAACCGTTAACAATTTTACCAACACAATGGGTAACATGATGCAAGAAATGTTAAGAATGCAATCGATGTTATTGCAAGCTATACTAAATAAGCCATGAACTGTTTAAAAATTTGCTTTTGGAACGCAAATGGCATCCGCCAACATAAAAATGAACTAGAATACTTCCTTAAAAATAAACAAATTGATGTTATGATGGTTTCTGAAACTCATCTGACCTCAAGAAATACGTTTAAAATCAATGGTTATATATTATATGATACCAAGGACCCTCGAGACAGAGCTTGTGGCGGTTCTGCCATTTTGATAAAGAACCGAGTAAAACACTACTTAATGAGTGATCATCGTGAAGACTATCTCCAAGCAACGAACATTTGCGTTGAGGAATTAAATCGAAACATAGTAATTTCATCATTATACTCCCCACCTAGATTTTCTATATCAGAAAGCCAATATAAAAAATAAAAAACTAATTGTAGCGGGAAATGTAAAAAAGATAAAAACTCAACACTGATTTATTGTTTGGTATTTTGTTTAAGCTTTGATATCGTTGCAAACAAGACTTTTTGAGTGTTTGTAGGTAATTCTCATTCCCTCTGTAGTTTTGTTTGCTGATAGCTTTGGCTTTTCTAAAATTATTTAGGAGAACGTTTCCTGATGATCTGGCCTAAGCAACCAGTGAAATGCGCATAGGAACAGCTTATCCTCCAACAATAAATTTCAGTATTTTTTATCAATTATTTAAAAAGGGAATTAAGCACAACAAACAAAATCTTTTAATAAATAATAGTATTCCCACAAACAACTTTGATAATAAATTTTAGCAAGTGCACGTGCATAAAAAACTGAACTGGCAAATTGTTTTTATTTTGATTTCTTGCGAAAACAATAAAAGCACTTTGTTTTTGTTTTTAATATGTTTTTTCTTTACCCATTTACAACTACAATTAATGTTGGGAGAATTCTAACTAATTGTAGCGGGAAATGTAAAAAAGATAAAAACTCAACACTGATTTATTGTTTGGTATTTTGTTTAAGCTTTGATATCGTTGCAAACAAGACTTTTTGAGTGTTTGTAGGTAATTCTCATTCCCTCTGTAGTTTTGTTTGCTGATAGCTTTGGCTTTTCTAAAATTATTTAGGAGAACGTTTCCTGATGATCTGGCCTAAGCAACCAGTGAAATGCGCATAGGAACAGCTTATCCTCCAACAATAAATTTCAGTATTTTTTATCAATTATTTAAAAAGGGAATTAAGCACAACAAACAAAATCTTTTAATAAATAATAGTATTCCCACAAACAACATTGATAATAAATTTTAGCAAGTGCACGTGCATAAAAAACTGAACTGGCAAATTGTTTTTATTTTGATTTCTTGCGAAAACAATAAAAGCACTTTGTTTTTGTTTTTAATATGTTTTTTCTTTACCCATTTACAACTACAATTAATGTTGGGAGAATTCTAACTAATTGTAGCGGGAAATGTAAAAAAGATAAAAACTCAACACTGATTTATTGTTTGGTATTTTGTTTAAGCTTTGATATCGTTGCAAACAAGACTTTTTGAGTGTTTGTAGGTAATTCTCATTCCCTCTGTAGTTTTGTTTGCTGATAGCTTTGGCTTTTCTAAAATTATTTAGGAGAACGTTTCCTGATGATCTGGCCTAAGCAACCAGTGAAATGCGCATAGGAACAGCTTATCCTCCAACAATAAATTTCAGTATTTTTTATCAATTATTTAAAAAGGGAATTAAGCACAACAAACAAAATCTTTTAATAAATAATAGTATTCCCACAAACAACTTTGATAATAAATTTTAGCAAGTGCACGTGCATAAAAAACTGAACTGGCAAATTGTTTTTATTTTGATTTCTTGCGAAAACAATAAAAGCACTTTGTTTTTGTTTTTAATATGTTTTTTCTTTACCCATTTACAACTACAATTAATGTTGGGAGAATTCTAACTAATTGTAGCGGGAAATGTAAAAAAGATAAAAACTCAACACTGATTTATTGTTTGGTATTTTGTTTAAGCTTTGATATCGTTGCAAACAAGACTTTTTGAGTGTTTGTAGGTAATTCTCATTCCCTCTGTAGTTTTGTTTGCTGATAGCTTTGGCTTTTCTAAAATTATTTAGGAGAACGTTTCCTGATGATCTGGCCTAAGCAACCAGTGAAATGCGCATAGGAACAGCTTATCCTCCAACAATAAATTTCAGTATTTTTTATCAATTATTTAAAAAGGGAATTAAGCACAACAAACAAAATCTTTTAATTTTAGAATTTTTTAAATTATCTCTTAAAAAATTACAAACACTCTTAAATGATACTACTCCTGTATTCCAGTCAAGACAATGAAAATTTTTTATTAACCAATATGCTTCTTTTTGCTCCTTTTGAGATAAACAATTGAAATCAAAAGGTGGTTTTATAATGAAATTGATATATTGCTTAGAGTTGAAAACAATTGCAACTTCTTTAAAAATAAATTTATTTGATTCTAGTTTGAACCCTTGTAAATCAATGAAAACACGTTTGCAATACATATTTTTTTTTCTTATTTGTGATTTACAATTTATAAAATTTTCCGAACTTGTCCCTTTAATGTTACATATTCAATAATACGATCGTGAATGAGAATACAATAAGCTGATGTGTTTGCTGGAACATTAGTAGCTGTTTCAAATTCAATTTTAATATCAATTGGTCCGCTGACAATAGATTCATTTTGATAACTAACATCTACTACTTTATTGGAGCATTATTTTTAAACTCTTGAGATGTGAGAAGCGGCTGGGAGTCCCTCATATAGTAGTTTTCTTGAAACCTTAGATACATATCATATAGAATTGCATAACGTTCATTTTTAAACTTTATGTTAAGGTCATCATATGGATAAGACTCTGAATTTAAATGTACTTTTAAATTAGTCAAATCGCAGTGGATAAATTTCTTTTCATGTTGGAATGCAATCAAAACAAAACGAGGGCGTTCTCTATTCGCTGCCAGCTTAACATTCCACACATGATTTGTTGACATATTTAGTTGTGGATTTATATGACAATCCCAACTTCTAAATGCAATTGGTATTGAAGTACCACTGTTTATTATTTTTATCATATTTAATTTACTAAAATCAGATAGTTGTACATGAGGAATTCTCCACGATATACTTGAAATTGTTAATTTAGCCTTTTCGGTAGAAACTGTTGAATATACAAGATTCTCATCATTTTTATTACGTAATAGAATCAATTCATGTTTTGCGTTCAATAATATTTTGTTATAGTCTTCAGCGAATCCCAAAAACAATTTAAGTGGTACATAAAAATTCAAATATCCATTTACGAGATCAATATCATCAATTTTATTCCATCCAGCATTTTGCATTCCATTACTATCTATTGGTGAATATGAAACCAAATTTTTAATAGTACTTGATGTTCCTAAATGTCTCGTTTGATCAATTTCAACACCATTTACTTCGTAACGGATTTCATCAAATATATGTGCTACAAAATTATTTTTTAATTTAAAGTTGGCTGCAGAAGATACTAATTTTGTATTGCTATCATCTTTAACAAATCCTTCTACATATATAAAACTTTTCGACGGCAAAACATACAAGTCCTGATTTTGTATTGTAATACGAATCTCATCGTTATTATTGTAAGATTGTAAATATGGGGTATACGTATGGTAGGCCTTTTTAATTATATTTTCATCGGACTAAGGTTTATCCAGAACATCTATTATTGAACTCATGGTTTCTTTAATTTTAAATTTAATGATTTTAGAAATTCTTTATTTGATTGCGTTAAGTTTATATTTTTTAATGAATTCTTTGAATTTAATTTATTTTTCAATATTTTGTTAGCAGAAGAAGAAGAAGAATGTAATACTTTGTTTTTAAGTATATTCTTCTTGTAAATTATCATTATTTTATTGGCCTTAAATGTAATCGAATTGTAATTTCCTCTCCTCGGAAATTAAGTAAATCACCGTTTTGATCAACCACTCGCAGAGTAAGGGAGCTTATCTCTCGACAGTTGACTGGCAAATAGATGAGATTCCTAGGAATCTCATCTATTTTATACCCAGGTGGGACATTAATGCCAAACTCATGCAAAGTATGTGCTTGGGAGTTATTCATGTATGTGTTGACAGCTATATTACTCTCAATTCGTAAAAGATTTACCTTAAAAATATTAACTGGAAGATCTGAGTAATAGTCTTTATGAGGTAATAAAATATTTTCCTTAAATCCTAAAAGCTTGCCAATTGTATTTTCCTTATTAAAGTATATTGGATCATTAGAGTTTTTTATTCTAACTTGCATCGTATTATTATTAGCCTCAATATTAATTTTATTTTCAGGAATATATCGTTGATATTGTTCTTTAATATAATCAACTATGTCGTTTAGTTCATAAGATCCAATCGGAATTTCAATTGCTTATTCACCAATATGAAACATGTTATTATATACATCTACATTTGGAATACTATTATATGAATGAAAATCTGTAAGTGCACACTCATATTTTCCATCTAACTCAATTGGAGGAAAATAGTTAGCTGTCAACTCTGTTGAGTTAGAGCTTAACGTAAGAGTTATTGACATTTCGACTGTTGAATTGTAAATAAAGTTAAAAACGTAATATTTTTTATTTAAAAATAATTTATTTAAATTTTTTTTTTTCTTATTTAATAATAATACATTAACTCTTAGGTACTATTATTATTATTGTATCTACTCTTTCTTACAAACTACAATATATCAATTCTATTTATCCAAGAATTGTGTTGATTTGAAAATCCCAACCATTTTACATATGCCATTTCTCCTTTAGTTTTAAGAATTTTTTCAACAAGGTAGGTATCAGGAAATCGAGTTTTTGAAAGTTCATCATCATAGAAACCACCCTTTTTTGGATTTCCAAGATAGTCTTCCAATATGAATGTTGCGGAATAAGTATTTTTTACGGTTTTAATTTTAAAAATTTCGGTCGTCCAATTGGGAGTGTAACCTTTTTCAAAAATGTGTTTATATTTGCTTATGCGTACAAAATCTCCAACATTAAATTTAGATTTTTTAAATATTTTTAAATGATTGTATACGGTTTTCAATAATTTCGTTTCGTTGTTAGAATTAACCTCAATTGGTGCCATTTTAATGGTGCGATGAACTTTGCTATTATATTTATTAATTAGATCTTTGTAAATATGAAGCCAATAATATGAACCATTTAAACTAAATTCTTTCCACATCATTCCTTTTAGAGTTCGATTAAATCGTTCTATTATCGAGGCTTTCATTATACTATATGTTGAGTAGTGATTGATATTATGGTTGTGCATGAGGGTGTTAAATTGTTTATTGAAAAATTCTTTACCATCATCAGTCTGTAAGTTTTTGGGTACTCGACCTAATTTTAAAATACTTTTCATTGCTTGAAATACTTCAGTTGCTGTTTTTGTTTTAAGTGCAACACCCCATGCAAACTTTGAGAAAGTATCAATGATAGTTAACAAATATCGATATTTTTTATTATATGTAGAATAGTTTCCCATTTCAACTAAATCAGCTTGCCAGAGATCATCTATTCCTTTCATTACAACTCTTCGACGTATGAAATTTTTTCGGGCTGGCTTATGAAGTTCATTTACTAAATCTCTTCTTCTTGAATCCATTATTATTAAGTCTACTTTACTTAAGGAAATATTGTTATCTGCTGTTCTTTATTTTTAATATCAAGTCTGTTATATACTTTCTGATTTAAGATTTTGATTCTTCTTTCAAAATCATTTTTAATTTTCTCTATTATTTGATAAATTTCATTAATATTCTTGCTTAATTGATCCATTATCTCCTTCTGTGTTTTTTCAATTTGAGATTGCAAAAACATTTTATTGACACCATCATTTTCTTCCAAAGCGTTTGACATATGCTTGATTCTTTTGTTTTGAATGTCAATGTTGTTATCTGTATCCATAAAGAACCCAAGCAATTTAGGTGCATTTTTCGTAGAAGTTACGCCACTTGTATTGTTAATATAGTGACCAAATTTATCAACAGACATTACTTGATGTTAATTTAATAGTTATTCAATAATGTTAGCTTCGTATAATTCTTCAATAATAGATACAATTTCGTTATCATGATTGCTGTGACCTGCAGCTTGTGATGCGAGCAGGAGTCTTAGTCGATCTATTAACTCATTTGGATCATCCCAGTATATATAGTTTGGTTTATTTGGATTTAAAGTCATTAACCCACTTCCCATATAATTTTCTTTTGTTGTTTTTATTGTATCAGATGAACTGGGTGATTGCGGTGTTGTGGTAGATGAATTTTTAGGTTTAATCAATTTGCTAATAATATTCTGATATTTATATGCTCTTGTACCCCTTATATTACCATCTGAGACATAACCTCTTTTATACGCATGAGTATTAATTAATATTTTTTTATAAATATCTAACTCGGATTTATCATAGTTTTTTGGTATTTTTTGAAACATTAATGAAAATAAACCTGGAGTGAGTGCCCATATTTGGTTTCCAACTTGAATATTATCTTCATTAAATTTAATGTTACTATCACCAAATTTCCATTCATTATTTGAATCTTTATGTAATCCATATAGTGTGTCTAACTCATGTCTTTTTTCTAAATATAACAAATCATTAAAATTTATATGATTATTTAGATTTTCTGCTTCTGGTTGAGAATAAAAATCATCATCATCATCATCATCATCATCATCTTCTTCAGAGTTAATTGCAGCAGTAGATAACATATATTTTTCTGGTTTTATAATTGGAATATTTGAATCTGTTTTAAATTGTTGTTGTTGTTGTTTTGATTCATTTTTTATTTTATTCTTTTCAATTTTTAAATTTACTTTGGTATTTTTCGAACTATTAATAAAATTTTTCAAGGGTTCTGTTATGGGCTTAAATGTATCTTTAAGTTGTTCACGAGTATCCGCTTCACCAATTTTTATACTGCGAAATTTCTTCTTTAAAACATTTCTTGTCTTTATCAGGTCTTTTAAAACTTTTTCATTAATTTTTTTATCGACCATCAGATCAGATATTCGTTAGTTGTCAATGATTTTGTTGTTTTTGTTGTAATATCTTTAAAGGTTGATGACATACTAATACTTGTATGTAATATATTCTATAATTTATAATGTTATAAAATAATCAAACTGCTTTCTATATCTCCCATCATTTAATTCATCATCTGTACTTATAACCAAAAATCCATATTTATCCTTCCAACATTCTCTACAAATTTCATGAAACTTTTCGTAACTCATATCGCTACCAACATGATCAGCATATATATGTTTTATATTCATTTCATCTTGCTTAAACATAATAATCATATTAGCATTATCTCTTATTAAATGTTTAGGAATTCTTGTATTTGTTTGACATAAGTAGAATGAATCTATATTTCTGTGTCTACCCATACAAAAATATGCACGTATATTGTTTTGTTTTTCACATGCAACATCATCGAATATCATAACTGAATTGTTTTGTGCTTCATCAGGGGGTAATACAGAATCATTATTTGAAAACGTGTAATAACCCATTCCTTTAATTGGTGATAATAATTTTCTTAAATATTCATACTTTGGCTGAAATAGTGATTTTGAGTATAAATAGATGTTTTCAAATTTCAGTCCATTAGGACTTTCTAGTAAGCTTATCATAACGTTAGTCTTTCCACAATTTGAAGGACCCACAATAAGCGCACGAATAGATTTCGGTAATATAGAACTATGTCTAGTTTTTAATTTTATATTCGTTGAAGAATCCGTATTACGAACAAAAATATTTTTATGTTGTTTTATTAAGCGCATCTTTATAACTGAATGAGATAATTAAATATTATGTTTTTCTTATAGAATAAAATAAAATAAAATAAAATGGTGATACTCTTTAACTACAAGCTTAATAACAATAAAACTATCAGAGGAAGAGGTTTAGTCAATAAATTGATAAATTCACTTCCTTTTGAGCTACATCTTCCTGGTTATCAATATTGCGGTCCTGGAACGAAATTACAAAAACGTTTAGAACGAGGTGATAAAGGAATAAATCTATTGGACGCTGCATGTAAAGAACACGATATTGCTTATTCCAAAAGTAAAGAAATAAATATTAGACATCAAGCTGATAAAATTCTTGAGAACAGAGCTTGGGAACGAGTACTTTCAACCAATAGCAGTCTGCCAGAAAAATCATTTGCATATTTGCTTACAAACACAATGAAATCAAAAACTTAACTCGGTATGGGTATGACTAAGCAAAACAAAAGTAATAGACAATCAAAATCGAATAAAGTTATTGGAAGAAAACTGTTCAATTCAACGCTAAAAGCGACAGCAAAAATGTTAAAAAAAGAAAAACTAACAGATCTTAACGCTGCTATCAAGATTGCACGTAAAACCATTAACAAATCCTTAAAGGGAAGGAAATCTGAAATTGTAATACCACGCGTAATACGTGTTCCAAAAGTTGGTGGTGTTTTACCATTAATACCAATATTAACAGCTTTAGGTGTAATTGGTACCCTATCGAGTTGAGGTGCTAACATAGAAAAAGCAGTTAATGCAGCAAAGAATGCTAAACTCCAACTTGATGAAGCGAGTAGACACAATAAAAGCATGGAAGCCATAGCAATGGGTAAAGGACTTTACCTTAAACCATATAAGAAAGGATATGGATTAACTAATGAAGAAAAATCAAAAAACTTCTAAACAAGCTACCCAAGAGGCCATTGACTGATATTGATTTACGAAAATGCTCAAAAAATATTCCTCACTTTAGAGGAATTTTCATGTTAGATTCAATACCAAAACATCCCAAAAATATTGAATGTGGAATAATAAATTTGGATTCTACAATAGGTTATGGTACACATTGGGTAGCTTACTATAAAAACAATAAACAAATAGAATATTATGATAGTTTTGGAAATTTACAACCACCATTGGAACTAGTTGAATACCTAGGAGGAAATATAATATATAACTACAATCAACATCAAAACTATGATTCAGTTAATTGTGGACATTTATGTCTTGAATTTTTGTTTAAAATAACTAAAAAGAAATAAATAAATAAAGAAAACAATTAAAATTATTCAAAAAAAAGAAAACCACTAATTTTTTTATTTAATTATTTTTAGTTTTAACTTTATTATTATTATTATATTGGTGTAGACACATATTGCTATTTTTATCATTAAAATAAAATTTAAAAACTGTTAAAGTTGGCGTATATGGGGTATTTAGAATTGGCTACAAAGATATTATCCTTCTCGAATGGTTTCAATTGCAAGTTTTTCTCTCCTTCCCTGGATATAAGATACGTTCCAGATGATAAATTCTTCAAATCTTCGTCAGTTAGCGTATTTTAGCGATATGGCAAAAACAATTCATTATCCTCCAGCTCAATTTTTATTGAGCTCCCATACTTTGTTTTCACTCTACTTGCACTTAAAATAATGTGTTTAGATGACATCACAAGATCCTTAATGTGAATTAAGGATTTGCTATAGCTCAGAGTGTTAAATTTATTTATTAAGTTTTTCGAGGGTTCCATTTTCCACAACCGATCACGTTAGTTTCTTTTTTTCAACTGAGATTAAATCAATTTTTAAATCGATCTTAGTATATTTTATTAATTAAGAAAATAGTAATATATATATATAATGATGTTAAAGAAAGAGATGAACATATACATTTCTTCCCTTTGCTCTAAACAAAGAAGTTGGTATATATAAATATTGAATAAAGCCCCAACTTTAATATGAATATGCTTGATTAAGCTTAACACTTCCACATAAATAAGAATCAAAACAGAACAAATTACCGAATGGCATTGAGTAAATAAATATAGTTTTCCCTTTCACTCCAGTTATTAAGTGAAATGTTGTGAAATAATAATAAAAAAAAACAAAACATGTTTTTTATTTTCCTTTTATTTTATTTTATATTTATTTTCTAATTTCAGTAAATAAAATGTATTCCAATACAAATAAAATTAATAACAATAAATTGTAAATAAGAAATAAAAATATATGTATTTAGCTATATTTATTATGAAGGATGAAATTTCAGCGTTTTGCGTCATTGTTTTTGAAGATTCGACAAATGAAATTGGGATTTCAATAACTTGAACCGCATAATTTGAAATGTGATTTCTTCTAGAGATATCATAGTTTTTCACTTCCATATTATATTGAGGAACGTTAGAAATGTTATCATCTCGTATTTCACATTCTTCAGTTAGACCACAGGTTTCATAGCTGGGTGGTGGTAGTAGTTGATTTAATGCATTCCAATTAATCGGTACATTATTGGTTTACTTTTATTCTTAGTAAAGTACAATTTGAAGACCATCGCAAATGCTCTGTTATAGGTTGATCAGTAGGCTCCCAATTCCAAATTTCAACTTCACAAAAATAACACTTTGTTTTGTCATAATCTCCACTATAAAACATGCCACTCATAGCTAATTCCCTTTTATCTAACCATTTTAATGGCCAGCATACAAAGGTTTTTAATCGTTCATCTTCTCTATTAAAGTTATCGTTCATGCTATAGCGTGGCGTAAACGGAGATTGTTTAAAATGCTGATCTTCATTGCAATCAAATTTTAAATCTTTAACCATTTAAATTTTTTTTTTTCTATTTAATATTAAGCGCAATTGTTAAAAATACTATTTTAAATCCACGATATATCACAATATACTTGTTATTGAAATAAATTGTATACGCTATTTATACATGGATATGTTCAACCATTAAAATTATTTTCGAAATGTGATCCAATATCAGAAATAATAATTTTACTTTTAATAGAGTTTTTTTTTATTATTTATATTTTATTTAACAATTTCTTATATTTGAAAAAACAAAAAAAAAAAAAAATCACTACATCTATAAACTTAAATCTACTTCCATAATAAAACGATCTCCTTCTTCATCCAAATAAAAGCCGTCATTTGCCTTCAAAATTATCGCATCTCCCTCTTCATCATCTAGGAAATCGTCAATTTCCCAAAAAAAATCATAATACGCCAGCTGGTTGTTGGGGATTTCCATTCCTGGGTTTTTATTTAATAGGATGTTATCTATAGATGCGTCGTTTATGCCATTTATACGCGTCTGCGTATTCTCCTCTACTTTCTCCATAGAATTTTCATCGACAAATACAATTTCGGATTGACTCGAATCCATTGTTTAAATCTTCAATGTTCAAATGCAAATAAACCTAGTTTTCAGAAATATACTCCACTAAGCCTTTTATGAAGGCAAAATAAACAATATACAAATTCTTATTAAATATTATTGGGACACATTGTATTGCGAAAGAAAACAAACTGCAATTAATGTTTTGTTTTATAAACAAATTATACATTCTAAACAAATTATACATTCTAAACAAATTATACATTCTTCTAGTTTCGAAACCAGTTGAAAATTTTTGGTTTTGAAAAACAAGTTTGTAGATTTTTAAATACAGTTTTTATTGAAAATTTTCAGCTGGTTCGGAAACTAGAAAAATTATGCTCTATCTAATTCGATATAGCATTGCCACCCAATAAAAACTGTATTTAAAAATCTACAAACTTGTTTTTCAAAACCAAAAACTTTCAACTGGTTTCGAAACTAGAAAAATTATGCTCTATCTAAATATATCATTCCTATCATAGGGTTTGGGAACTAGAAAAATGGTTCGGAAATTGGATAACATCCAGATAACCGCAACCGCAAAATGGTTCGGAAATTGGATAATATCCACATAACCGCAACCGCATTATCATCCACATAACCACAACCGCATTACCATCCACATTACCAACCTTATTACCGGAACCGGATACTGCCAAGATCCCCATTACCTATCTACTGATCGGCGTTTACGAAGATAAAACACATCTTAATAACCCCTGGTGTACAACGAGCTAACGGACAAGTCGAAAGACTTAATAGCGTAATAATAGCAGTTTTGTCTAAGCTTAGTATTGGCGACCCCAGTGAATGGTACAAATTTGTTGGCAACGTTCAAGAAATTATAAACTCAACACAACATCGAAGTATTGACACGACCCCCTTTCAACTGTTAACCGGTTCGAAAATGTGAACTAAGTCTGACTTACATCTCAAAAAATTAATTGAGCAAGTGATGATGGCTCTCCACGATAATGAGCGTAAATAATTGAGAATCAAGCTCCAAATTTTTAAAACCCGGTCCTAGATCCATTAGTACAAAATTGATGATATGGTTGCCATAAAGAGGAGCCAACACGGAGGAGGATTGAAATTGAACGCGAAGTATTTAGGGCCCCACAAAGTCGTTCAAGTTAAGCCTAAGTTAAGCACCTATGATGTGGTGAAATATGTAGATTGTGATGGCCCCAGGCGTACTACCAGCTGCGCCGAGCATATGAAGCCACGGCCTGACGTTAACCTGGATGAAAGCTATGGAGGAGATGTTGAGGTAGATGACCCGCAGGATGGCCGAGATATGGGAAGAGAATTTGCACACTCTCTCTCCCTTGCAGGCTTAAACGAAACAACTCAGCCGAGTTAGTCTTGTTGCAGCCTCGTAGCAGGTAACACACAGACGCGCATTTGAATCAACATAATTAAATTTATTCCCGTATAAACTGAACTTTTTTGTAATCACTTAATAAAAAAAAACTGAACTCTTTTGTAATAACTTTTTAATAAAAAACCAAACTCTTTTTGTCGTCTATATTTATTACTTTTTTATATTTATAACCTCTGTTTATATTAATTTGATTATTAAGGTTCCTTCGATGTGCGTTTGTATTAAGTAAAATATGTTTATATATTTCAAGCTCTGATGAATCGTATTGTTTTGGATTTTTATGAAAAAGCAATGAGTATAATTCTGTGGTTAGTGCCCAAGATTTTAGACATATTATTATTTTATCATCGGGTTAGCTTTAAAATAGAATTTCCAAATTTCAAATCTCCATTTTCCATTTTATGAGGCCCAAATATAGAGTCAAGCTTTTTATTTTAATATGGGGTTGATCAATCAAACTCCCAATCGGATGATTGCGATTATAACTGTTTATTTTTCGATTTATCATTTACTTCATTTTCACTATTACTAAGACTATAAGTAATTGTGAAAATGGAAAGGGGCTTGTGAAAATGGAAAGGGGATGAATTCATGTTTTTCTCTTTCAATAACTATTTCTTAGGTATGCTGGTGAATTTAGTATCATTTTCCGTTTTTATTTTAGTATTGTGCTCGCATTTATGTTTTCATTTGTGGGTGTAGTGTACCTCATAAGTCGCCACCGCATACCCTTAAACTACTCTTAAACCAACACTTACCAATTTATATAGAGTAGGGTATTTTAAATATCAAATAACGGTATAGACAAATGACGACAATCGGAATGTAAGTGTATGACACCTCATTGAGTGAGAATTGAGTGCATTCCAACTTGCAACATTCTGATTGGCGAGAATAGTCACGAGGGTTTGTTATTGTTACAATTTATTGATATCTCCATATGACTGACAAAGACAAACAGAATAATGTAAATAATTAAAATAAGTTAGAACGGTTAAGTTAAAATTTCATGTATAGTATATAAGCACCAGTAAATTTAAAATAAATCAGACTTGAAATTAACTACTTAATCCGGCAATAACTTGCCTAGTTTTAATTAAGATCCTCAAATAATTCGACAGTTCTTTTGAACGCCTTCCAAATCAGCTGGTACCCTAACAGCTATTAAAAATAAATAAGGGCTATAGGGAATACACTACACATCCTACACTACATGTCGATCCTGCCATTACACATCTAACCCTACATGGCGATCCTGCAATCGGACCATAAACTAACGATCCTGTCCACTCCACTGTAGATCCTTTTGTTGATATTCCAGGCTGGCAAAGAAAATTTTAGACTATTCCTGCCAAACTAAGACCAAGCATTTTAAGTATAGACACCACGTTGCAAAGAAGATTTCAAAATGACATGGTGGAAAAATATTTTAAAAGCAATCCCTTTAATTTTTGCGGGATATGAAGTAGGAAAACATGAAGATTCCGAAAACAAACATAGTAATGATCAGCTATTAGAATATATAAGGACGACACGTACAATGAGAGTACAACACGAGGTAGAAAATGAGAACTTAAATATTCTGGAAATTATAATGATAGTTATCCTAGCATTATTGGTAATTGCTTACATTATTAGATTAATATATGCAATCGAAAATAGAAGACAATAGTAGAAGAATATTTATAATGTTTTCAAAAATAACTACAAAATTATTAATGATTGTTATAGTCCTATCTGTAATATACAGGATTCAGAAACTTATTAGTAAATATAAAATCAACAATAAGAATAAAATAACAGTAGTATAAAGATTAAACACACATAAATAATTCCTTAGTTTTTAAGAATATTTTTACTATTTTCAATGTATAAATAAGAATTTTTTTTATAAATATCTTAATATATAAAAAATCCGTGTCACTGTGTATGTTTCGAATAAACTCAAAAACGAGTCAACTGATATTCATGAAAATTGGCATATATATGTAATTTGGTCCAACTTAGATGATAGGATAGTTATTATTTAAATTAATGGCCTGGGAGCGGAGAGGCGTGGCAAAACCCATAACTTGAGAACGGCTTGACCGATTTGAACGATTTTTTCTTTAAAATGATCGCCATGGTCCAACTTAGGTTTTTACGGAAAGAAAATTTTGCCCCGCCCACTTTTACGCTCACTTTTTCCGTAAGATTCACAGCATATATATACATACATACAACCATATGAATTTTCAAATCAAATGTAAATCAAACATATGTATATCAACAACATTTTAATTTATAATATTATAATGATGAAACAGAACTGGGGATGAACGATGTTTTACATGCAGTTTGACATGAAATTTTGCCAGAGAATGCGGTTTCATGGATTTTTATTTAAAGGCCGTAAATTTCGTTTAAAGATCAATTTAAGTCGTCTGGTAATACAACACTAATGTTTTCTTAGGGCCAGCAGCGCGGACCGGGTCAGCTAGTAATAATATAAAATATCATAAATAATATAAGATATCAATAAACAAAATGTAATTAAACATAATCTATAATATAAAAGATTTAAAAATGTGCTATTACTCATAATAACAACAAAACTACCATATAACTGATTTTATGGTAATGGAGGAGAGCCTCAAGAAAATAACAGATATATTGAAAAATTTAAAGAAAAGTCCAGGAAGGACATATACTGAAAAGACAATTAACCTTAAGTTAGAAAAAATAAAAACCATAACAAGAGAGTTTGAAATAGCACATATTGAAGAGACAAATTAAGAAAAAGCATCAGTGCTTAAATTAGAATTTAGAAATATTGTAAAGAAAATTAAAGAATACTTAGTCCAGAATATTACTAAGGTAGAAAACAAAGATATCAAAATGGCAGCATTTAATTTAGAAACAGTGTCTAAAGCACTCCCACTTTTTGCTGGAAACCATGAAGAACTAGAAAGTTTCTTGATAACAGCAGAACTCATTGAGAAAACTCTAGCTGAAACAGCAAAACAGGATTTCTTACAGTACGTATACCATGCAAAACTGACTTCAGGGGTAAGAACGGCAATAGGTGGTTATGCAAAGCCAGAACATTTCAATGCATTAAAAATACTATTACAACTGAGGTACAAAAGTACAAAGACCATTCCAGAATTACAATCAAAATTAAGCACTATTTACCAATGGAAAATGTCTGTTAATACATTCAGAGAAAGAATAATGACGACAATAGATAACCTGAACAAGTTAGGAATAGAAGAACTTGGTAATGACGCCACAGAAGCAGAGAAAAATGTTATAATCAAATTAAACTCAAAGCTTTCTCTAGATACTTTTAAAAGAGGTATCAATGACAATTTAAAGACGGCCATTTTTGCAGCTCGTCCGAAGAACTTGCAAGACGCAGTTGAACTTGCACTAGAACTGGAAAACGAAAATAAGCTGATTACTAACTCGATGCTGTACATACAAAAACAACAGCGTAATAATAATGATAACAGAAACAGCAATAGTAATTTCCATCATAATAGGAACCATAGTTTCCCAAACAATAGAAATAATAACTACAATTCAAACAGTAACAGAAACAACAGGAACTTTGACAACTACGCTAGAAATAGCAATAACTCAAACAACAATTACAGCCGTAATACACCTAGAAACTACAATAGAGACTACAGGAATGACAACAATAACAATAGAAATAATAATTCTAATAGAACCAACAACAACTACGGAAATAATAACAATAGAAGAAATATACATGTAGTACAAGACGAGGGAAACGAGGAAGGCTCGGAATACAGGGATATTCCGGTCAGCCAAAATTAAAAGTATTTAAAGTTTCTAATAATAACACAAATTACATAATCGCTAAATACAAAGGTAAAGAATTAACGTTTCTTGTCGACACAGGAGCCGACATATCACTATGTCGCAATAAAACAATTTTTGATGATGAACCACTAAATGAAGAAAACAGATGCAAATTAACAGGCATCACTAAAGAAGAAATATATTCATTGGGGACAAGTGAACTTGAACTTTCACTAGCAGACCAAACATGCAAATACAAATTCCATCTAGTAGATGACAATTTTCCAATAGAGACAGACGGCATAATAGGAAGAGACTTTTTAAGAGAATACTTATGTTAAATAGATTATGAGACATTCACAATTTCTTTCTTTACTAACAATGAAACCATTATTTTGCCCATGCAATCAAAAGCATTTGACACATTAAAAATTAGCATACCCCCACGAACAGAAATCATACAACTATTGAAATTAAACCTTACTGAAGATTGCGTAATACTTAATAATGAATTAAAAAGCGGTATTTTTTTAAGTAATTCAATAGCACCAAAAAACGGAATGACACACGTCAAAATTTTAAACACAACAAATGAGACACAAATTTTACAGGGCATTAAACTGCACACTGACCCACTTAAAAACTACGACATATTAAGTTACACAAATATAAACAATGACGAACGTTTTGAACAAATTCTAAATAACTTGCAATTAAATAATACTGATGAATATGCAAAATTAGAATTAATAAACATATTCAAAAGATACCAAAATGTTTTTCATTTGGAGAATGAGAAATTGACTGTAACCAATTTTTATAGACAAAACATTATGACCTCAGATAACACTCCAGTGTACATAAAAAACTACAGACTACCCCACTCACACACGGACGTAATAAATGAACAAGTACATAAAATGTTACATGACGATATAATAGAACCATCAATTAGCCCCTACAATGCTCCACTTCTTATGGTACCCAAAAAGAATACGGAAGACAAACGAAAATGGAGACTTGTAGTAGACTTTAGAAAGTCAAATGACAAAATAGTTAATGACAAATTTCCACTAACTAGATTAGAGGATATTTTGGATAAACTAGGAAGAGCTAAATGGTTTTCGACTCTTGACATGACTAGCTCATTTCACCAAATTCAGTTGGACAAGGACTCAAGACCACTTACAGCTTTCTCTACACAACAGGGACACTACCAATTTAAAAGACTACCATTTGGACTTAAAATTTCATCAAATAGTTTTCAGAGAATGCTTACGATAGCACTTTCAGGACTTGATTCAGAAGCTTTTCTTTATGTCGATGACATAATTGTTTATGGATGTAGTTTGAACCATCACAATGAAAATCTTGTCAAAGTTTTGGATAGACTTTAGCGATACAATTTAAAACTGAATCCAAAGAAATGTTGTTTTTTAAGACCAGAAGTAGTTTACTTAGGACATTTAATAACAAAAGACGGTGTGAAAACAGATCCAGCTAAATATGAAGTTATTAAAAATTACCCAACTCCCACAAACGCAGACGAAGTTAGACGTTTCGTTGCATTCTGTAACTATTATAGAAAATTCATACCGAATTTTGCGGACATTGCAAAACATTTAAATATGCTATTGAGAAAATCAGTAAAATTCTTATGGACAAATGAATGCCAAAATGCTTTTGACACTCTAAAAGAAAAATTAATGAACCCACCAATTTTACAGTACCCAAATTTTGACAAACCTTTTATTTTGACGACCGACGCCTCAAATTACGCGTTAGGAGCAGTCTTATCACAAGGTGAAGTTGGAAAAGATTTACCTATTTCTTACGCAAGTAAATCACTTCAAAAGCATGATATGAACAAACCCATCATTGAAAAAGAATTGCTCGCAATTCACTGGGGAATAAATTTCTTCAAACCATATTTATACGGTCAAAAATTCATAGTGGTAACAGACCATAGACCATTGATATCACTATTTTCACATAAGAATCCTTCATCAAAAATGACAAGAATTAGACTAGATTTAAGCGATTATGACTTCACGATAATTTATAAGAAAGGAAAAATTAACACTAATGCGGACGCATTATCAAGAATAGAAATAAACTCAGACATACTAAAACAAATGATACCGTTGGAAAATGATGAAAAAGAAAAGAGAATTCTAATAAGCACAAGGGCAATGACAAAGAGAAGTGAAAAAGAGGCAAATAACGTTACAAGTAATGAGGGAAATAAAGTTGATGATAATGAAGAAATAGTTATAAATAAAGCGCGCGCGAATAGAAATAATGCGAATAGAAATAATGCGGATAGAAATATTATGGAAAAATGCATCTCTCAGGAGTCTGATCAACTTCTAATATTTGAATGCACATCCATAAATGTCGTCAAGAAGATGAAGAAATTGCAATTTGATAATATTGAGAATACAGAGAATATAGATATATATGTAAAAGATAACGTTGTGCACATAGGGCGTAATGATAATTCAACGAAAAAAGATTCGATTATGAAGAAATCACGTACCCAAAATAATAATATAAATAAAGGATGTAACGAGAATTCATCGAAACAAGATTCGATTATGAAGAAGTTACATGCCAAGAATATACAAAATAGTATGCATACAAGATTCAGCGATAACTCAGCGAAACTATATTCGATTCTGAGGAAACTGATATCTAAAATGAATAAAGAATTAGCGCTAGCAAAGAATGATAAAATAGTTAAAGTATATACAATGAAAGATTTGAAAGAAGCCTATACAAAGATAAGAATTAACAACAAAAGTCCTCAACTAAAAATATTAATTTAAAATGCCCCAACAAGAATAACAGATGACATACTGAAATATAAACTCATTGATGAATTCCACAATGCCACACACGCAGGCCACTTAGGAATAAGAAAAACAATTATTAAATTAAAACAGCGGTACATTTGGAAAAACATGAATAAGATGGTAAAGCAATTCGTAAAATACTGTGACAAGTGTAGCATAAACAAACAAACAAAACACATTAAAGAACCACTTACAATAACGGACACCCCAAGCAACAGCTTTGAGACAATATCAATTGATACTGTAGGACATCTTCGTATTTCAAAAGGATACCGATACATATTGACAATGCAATGCGAGCTAATGAAATTCATTATTGCTCACCCAATGTCAACAAAAGACGCACTTACAACTGCCAAAACACTAGTAGAACAATTAATTTTAAAATTCGGTAAATTTAAAGTGCTCAAATCAGACAACGGGACAGAATTCAAAAACGAACTCATGCATAACATATGTTCACTACTCGATATCAAACAAATATTTTCAACCCCTTACCACCATGAAACAATGGGTGCGGTAGAAAGAAATCACAGGGTTCTCAATGAATTCTTGCTGACAACAGCAAATGATTACGAATGGGACAAGTGGATAAATTACTTTACTTTTGCCTACAACACGGCACCACACATAAACACTGGTTACACACCATTTGAGTTAGTATATGGTAAATTACCATGCTTACCATCAGAATTTCATAACAGTGAAGGAGATAAAATATATAACTATGAAGATTATGCAAAAGAACTTAAGCAAAAGTTACAATATTCTTTAAATAGACCTAAGGAGCTTACAACTAAGATAAAAGAAAAAAGAATCATAGAAAATAGATATAGCAGTAGTTTAAATCTGAAAATAGGAGATTTAGTTTGAATAAAAGTAGAAAATAGGAAAAAGAATCAAAGCCCGTACAAAGGCCCATATAAAATAATTAGAAATAACGGTGTAAATACTATAATAGACTACCACGGAATTGAAAAATAATTCCATAACAATCAATTAAAACCATATATAGTCTTAAGAGAGAATAATTAAGTACACAGTAAACATTAAATATTATAAGAATACTATTTTTAAATAATTATAAATTAAATATTAATTACATTAAGAACTACTTTAACAACTATAACTTATGTAAATAAAAATTAAAACCATAAAAATATTAAATACTATATTAAGAATTACTTTGTAAAATTATAATATATGTAAATAGAAATTAAGAATTATTTTATGAACATTGTCGGTACTATGAATATATCAAGAAAAATCAATCCCCTAATTTTTCTCTTAGCGGTGAGGGTGTAGTGTACCTCATAAGTCGCCACCGCATACCCTTAAACTACTCTTAAACCAACACTTACCAACTTATATAGAGTAGGGTATTTTAAATATCAAATAACGGTATAGACAAATGACGACAATCGGAATGTAAGTGTATGACACCTCATTGAGTGAGAATTGAGTGCATTCCAACTTGCAACATTCTGATTGGCGAGAGTAGTCACGAGGGTTTGTTATTGTTACAATTTATTAATATCTCCATATGACTGACAAAGACAAACAGAATAATGTAAATAATTAAAATAAGTTAGAACGGTTAAGTTAAAATTTCATGTATAGTATATAAGCACCAGTAAATTTAAAATAAATCAGACTTGAAATTAACTACTTAATCCGGCAATAACTTGCCTAGTTTTAATTAAGAGCCTCAAATAATTCGGCAGTTCTTTTGAACGCCTTCCAAATCAGCTGGTACCCTAACAGCTATTAAAAATAAATAAGGGCTATAGGGAATACACTACACATCCTACACTACATGGCGATCCTGCCATTACACATCTAACCCTACATGGGTATTGTTAGATTTTACGAATCTGATAATTTAAATAGTTTCATTAGAGGTTCTGTTAAAGGCTTAAATGTTCTTTCTAAATGATTAAATTTTTCCAATTCTCCAAGTCTTATGCTTTGAAATTTTTTCTGGATTTCACCAACCCTTTTAAAATATTTTCTTCCATGACTATAACTTTAAACTAGTGTCGTCATCAACTTTAAGTCCTGGCTTAACTCGTTATATACTTTTAACAAAATCGATTCTTAAAAAAGCTAAACAGCTTTTTAGACCAGGTACACAGCTTTGTAAAGCAGCTAAACAGCTTTTTAAAAGAGGTTGTTTCAAAACAGTTAAACAGATTCGTGAAACAATTTAACAGTTTTGTAAATAGAAAATCCGTATTAAATATTAATAGGTGTACGTCTGACGTAGTAAGTTGTATATATATAACTAAATATAAATGAATGATCAAAGCCATTTCTACTGCCAACATGATCATTTTAAATTTGATTTAAATTCAATTCAATCTGGCTTCAATAAAATGATCATATTTACATTATCACGGACTAAATGTTTTGTTATATCTATATACATAAGTCTGACATAAAAAAAGAAACAACATCTTTATGTTTTCCCATACAGAAATATTATCTTATACTATTTTGCTTTTCACAAACAAAATCGCCAAATATCAGAATAGAATTTACATAAGATTTTTCGGTTGGTTCCACATAAAAAAAAATATATAAAATCCCATACCTTTTTTTTTTTTTTTTTGTTAGGACCAGCACTACTAATGCATTGCATTGTGTTGGAACTAGGAAAATAGGTTATGGGAAGGAGGAAAGAGGGAGTAGTGCTTGTGAACATTCGACTTGAACTTATTCATGTTGTAAGTGAGAGGGAAGACTTCAGCAGGAAGGTTATTCCACATACGAACAGTCCGGCCAAAAAACGAATTTTCCCCGTAATGCGTTGTACGATTCACCGGCCAATCGACCACAAAAGCATGGGCTCTTGAGGAAAAACGTGTATTACGAACAAAGCTATGGGTTTCGGGAACCAAATCCCTAATTTCATCAGAACACATCCCGTTGTAGTAACGATAAAATAGGCAAGTACAACCCACATTGCGACGGTGCTCAAGGGATTCAATAGAATTGGATACCCTACTGTCGCCGATGAGAACCTTCGCCATCTCCTGCACGCGGTCGAGAAGCTCCAAAATAGACTTTGAAGCACCGGCCCACACATGAGAGTTGTATTCCATTCGCGGTCGGATATAGGTGGTATAAATAGTAAGGAGATCAGATGGAGTGAAGTATATCTTACAACTTTTCAAAAAACCGACGCACTTGAATGCTTCTTTCGACACCTTAAATATATGTTCAGTCCATTGGACATCACATTGTATCCTCATGCCCAGAACATCAAGAGATTCTGTTTCCTCTATATTTATACCACCCATACATACAGATGAGTCACCTTGATCCGTCGCGCGTTTATGCGTCAGTACGCAACATTGGGTCTATCGGGCATTAAATTCGACCCTATTCGCACGACCCCATTCTGAGATTATGTCTAGGTCACGGCCAAGCGTATCATTCATGTTCTGTCTCATAGCACAAACATCGGACACGCCTGGTCTGTAACCAAATGGCAAAGGTTGCTGTCATCTGCAAAAGAATAGATAGTGTTGGAAGTTTGACATAAGAGGTCATTTAGAAAAATAAGAAATAGAGTTGGAGACCCTTTACTAATGAAATTAATGTTTACAGTTATTTATATTTGATTGATTTAATGATTTTGAATATAAGTATTTATAAAATATTAAACCATTTAGTTTTTCAATTAAACTAAGCTTTATGTTTGTTTTGTTGGACGGGTTAACTATTAGTGCTTTGATAGAATTAGATAAAATGCAACAATGTTTAAACACATATTTGCTTTCCGTGAAATCAAAGTTTCGCACTGAAATATTCGATTTTTGTTTAATCAAACGCATATTTATAACTGAAAGCAAGCGTTTGCTTAATATTCCACACATGATTAGTTTACATATTTAGTTGTGGATTTATATGACAACCTCAAATTCGATATTATTTTATGATAATCTATGGTATTTTATGGGTAGATATGGTATTTTATGGGTTGCTATGGTTAGACATGATATGGGTATGCTAGGATATTGTATGATAATCGATGGTATTTTATGGGTTTGTTTTGATATGGAATTGTATTGTATTCTATGGAATTTTATGATAATATATGGTATTGTATTGGTTGGTATGGTATGGTATATTGTTTTATGATATTTTATGGGTTGTTATGGCATGGAATTGAATGGTATGGAATTGTTTGGTATGGTATTGTAATATATTATGTGGAATTGGTAGGTATTTTATGAGTTGGTATGGTATTGTATGGTATTTTATGGGTTGCTATGGTTAGACATGATATGGGTATGCTAAGATATTGTATGATAATCGATGGTATTTTATGGGTTTGTTTTGATATGGAATTGTATTGTATTCTATGGAATTTAATGATAATATATGCGATTCTATGATATGTTATGGTACGATATGGTATGGATATGGTATGGTATTGTATGATAATCTATTATATTGTATGGGTTGGTATGGTATTATATGGTATTGTATGGTATTCTATGGTATTTCATGATAATCTATGGTATTGTATTAATTGGTATGGTATGGTATGTTGTTCTATGGTATTTTATGGGTTGTTATGGCATGGAATTGAATGGTATGGTATTGTAGTATATTATGTGGTATTGGTAGGTATTTTTTTTGGGTTGGTATGGTATTGTATGGTTTCTAGTGATATTCTATGGTATTTTATGATAATCTATGGTGTTGTATGGGTTGATATTGTATGGTATGGTATTCTATGGAATTGAATGGGATGGAATTGAATGGTATGATATGATATGGGTATGGTATGGTATTTTATGGTAATATACGGTATTGTATGATATTCAATGATATTTTATGGGTTATGGTACGATATGGTATGGTATTGTATAATAATCTTTTATATTGTATGATATTCTATGGTATTTTGGTATTTTATGATAATCGATGGTATTGTATTGGTTGGTATGGTATTGTGTGGTATTCTATGTAATTTTATTTTTTTTTTTTCAGTTTGTTTATTTATTTATAATAATTATCAACCTCAACTACAATAAACAATAGTATATACTATACAAATGTATCTTCTAATACAAAGTCCCTTAATCGAGCTCTCCAGTATTTTCTTATAGTTATTTGGTTATATTATTTGGTTTTAGCATGCATTTAATAATGGCTTTTACTTTTCAATGGCGAAATTAGCTAATTATCTTTTTTATGTAATGAGGTTTTTAAAAAACATTACCTTGTTATAATTAAATAAGGTCAATGTCAGGTAATAAAAACGGGTAAGGAGCTAATAGTGTTTAATTTATCCACCAATATTTTTTAGATTTATGATTTTGAATCATTAAATCTTTTTCTGAAATACTCATGTCGAATCTTGTATTATTGTTAATATGATTGCAGCTTACTGCTTTTGTATTGGATCTTCTAAAATGATGGTAGAAGATTGGAACACCGTCTTCATTCTGAATAGCACGTTTGCTATCAATGTATAAAAATGCCTCGGGCGGTACAAATCCCGTTATTAAGGTTTTGGCTATGTACTCTCCATCAGAATAGTATGGAGCCATTATTAAATTATTTTCAATACATGCGGTGGATCTTAAAATGTAATTTCTTATTAAAAATATTATTAAATTGTGTATTCTTACAATGTTGGAATAGTTGTATAATTTTCTATTGGATACGTACTTTATAAAATTGCTTTGCTTTGTCCTATATAAATTCGTACACGCTCTTAAACATTTTCTTTCGAAGGTTCTTATCTTTTCCATGTAGGATGGGGATATATTAAACCATATGGGACAGCCATAGGTAATGATGGGTCTAATTAATGATTGGTACATTATTATTTTAACTCTAGGTTTTATGAACCTTGAGTAGAATAGTGATTTGTATGCAAAAAATGCTTTTCTTGCTTTTGTTAAAATTTCGTTTACGTGTTGATTGAAATAGAGAAACTTGTCCAAGTAAATTCCTAAATATTTTACCGTTTGTCTATTCGGTATGCTAGTGTTTGTCAAATTAGATTTGATATCAAAAAGTTTCCAGTTCCTTTTTATATCATTGTTGCATTTTCCTACTGGTGGTCTAAACAAGATTGTTTCGCACTTTTGTGCATTTATCTTCATGTTCCAATCAATACTATATTTTTCAACCATGTTGAACGATTGTTGTAGACTTTGGTTTATTTTACATATTTTATTGTCAGCATGATATATGATGATATCATATGATATTTTCCACTTTATTTAGCAATTCAAGGATATACAAATTAAAAAGTATGGGTGCATTGACAGTTCCCTGTTGCAGTCCATTTATAATATTATAAGTTTTCACGCTTTTGGCTTTTTGATGCATTATTTGAAATTTCCTATGGTTTATCATGTTATAAATAAGAATGACTAGGTGACTAGGAAATTTGTATTTGTTAAGTTTGAAGATAAGTCCAGGAATCCATATGGTATCAAACGCCTTCTCCATGTCAATTAGACATGTACCAGTACATAGTTTCCTATTCCAATTCCAATTAATATCTGAATTAAGTAGTTGAATTGCATTTACTGTGGAGTGGCTATGTTTAAAACCAAACTGTCTATCACTTTTTATGCCATTTTCGTTACAGAATGGTCTTATATTGTCGCTTATGCAAATTTCAAATACCTTACTTATGTTAGGGAGTAAGCTTATTGGCCTAAGATTTCTTGGGTTGCTTACATCTTTGTCTTTTTTTGGAAGTAATACTACTTTAGCACTTTTCCAAATACTAGGAAAATATGAATTATTTAGCATATTATTGAAAAGAGTGCCATAGCTCATAATCATAGATTCGGGAATTTTTTTCAGCAGAATATTAGGTACGTTATCAATGCCTGATGATAGTTTACCCCTCAGGTTTGAGAAAATGTATAGTAATTTATTCTTGGTTATGAAATATTTTTGTGCCTGTATTTCATTTAAATCATTAGCTCTTTTGCATAAGCCAAACTCAGTAATTGTAGATTGGTTTCTTTCAAATGTATTCTTCATTTCTTGAAATGCAATAAAAAATTCATTAACATCCTTCTGGTTTTGGTTATTGAGGTCAATGGGCTTGTAAGAGTGAATTGATTCCAGGTAAGCTCCCATAGTATCTAACATTTGTTCGTCGTCCGTTATTAGAAAGTTGTCGGAATTGTCTCTTGTTACCGATAAAGGGTCAATACCTGCCCTATTCAATAAATGTTTTAAGTTTTCCGGAATTTTTATATATTTCATATGTAAGGGTCTGGCGTTTCTGAAGTTTTGTTTTATTTCCGAAAACATATTTTGGGAATCCTTAGGGTCCATACCGCATAATTTATCTTGAATATATTTGTTAAGAGTTGTTGTAATATTATCATTTAGAAGCTTCTTTATTAATTTTAGTTTTGTTTTAAGAAATCTTAAGTTATATTCTGATAAATTATATTCGAGCCTATTGTGTCTTTTGATCATTGTTAAAATTTTACTTTTTTCCGATTGCAATTTCTTTACGATTGGGGTTTCAATTTTTGAAAAAGGATTTATTTCTCTATATTTTGGAACGACTTTTTCGATAACTTTTTGAAAAATGTTATCTTGCCTTTGTATGTGTGAATCAATTTCTTGATTTGAAAGGTTTTTGTTGTTTGGTATTTGTGTAGACGTTTCGATGGCTCGAGATATTTCATTTTGGAACTTTTTCCAATTGGTAATCTAAGGTCAATAAGTTATTTAACGAATCATTTTCAGTTTTAATATCTAACCTACAATCTGCAATACATATGTCCAAGTTCGATCCCGTCCTTGGGTAAGATGGTAAAGAAGAAGCATACAGCTTACATCTTAAATGTATTTCGTTGTCTGTTAACCATTCTCTCAGTTTGTTTCCCTTTGAATTGCAATTAGTATTACCCCAAAGAGTATGTTTACAGTTTAGATCTCCTGCCAGAATATAGTAAGAATTTGTGTTCTTCAAGTCTAAGACTTCGAATAATCTGTCAATATCTGTTTTTATGTGTGAATCATTATTACCAGCAGGGTAATATGCAGAAATAATATATAACAATTTGTTTGCTGTCAAAGGAATTTTAATAGTACCTGCCTCTAGGAAACAGAACGAGTGAATATTAAAATTTGTGTGTACTTTATATTTGATGTTGTTTCTTATTAAAATGGCTGTGCCCCCCTACTGGCTCCGTTAAGTTTTGTCTCATTTAAGAGTACGATATCAGGATTATGTTTTCTTAGGAATTCTTGAAGGTTATATCTTCTGCTGATAGATATTATTGAGTTGACATTAATATGAATAATTTTAAGAGATTTAGAATTTGAATTCGTATAGTTATTATTAGCCATATTTACGAATTAATCATTGAAAAAATCGTGTCAATACGAGCCGTTTGAACACTTAATTGTTGTTGCAAGATTGCTAATTGACTATTAAGATTGACTAACATATTTCTCAATTCAATCATAACATTATTGTTATTGTTGTTGGAAACATTATTTCGATCTAATTCTACAGAATTGTGTTAGTATTATAATACTTAGGTGTACTATTATTTGTTTTATTTTCAATAAATTTCCTTTTGGATTTGAGTTTTTGTTGTAGTAATTTATATTGTTCACATCCTTTATAGGATGCTGGGTGGCCATACTTGTTACATAAAACACAGAACAATTTGTCCTTTTCGTCAGCTGGAACGATATTAATTTCGCATTTTCCTTTTTCATGGTTTTTACTACATTTTACACATTTTGGTGGAAGAAAACAATTTGCAGCGCTGTGGAAAAATCCTTGGCAGTTCCTGCATTGAGGTATTTCGGGACGTCTTACATGTTCCCATTTAATGCATCGGTAAAAAAGGGAAGTTATTTCTTTAAGTTTATTTACATTACTATCTGATGTTATTTGTATTAGGAACATATGTAAGTTGTAACCATTTTCAATAGATTTTTTTGTTGTAAATTGATTTACTTTTAGAAATTTTAAGTCTTCTTCACTAAATTTATTTAATTCATTTAGAATATCATTAGATGAAATATTAGCATCAAGGCCTTTTAGTAGGTAAGTTCTTGTTTTAATGCTTTTGGGCGTTAAAGTAAAAAAATTAGCTTTTGTTTTTTCAAGGTAATTCCTCACTTTCATTTAATGAGCTCAGAAATAGAGTTCTTTTATTTCTAAATTCTTTTATTTTAAATTCATTTATTTTAAGTCCATTTTTAATAAATTCGATTAGTTTGTTTGTTTCTATGTCTATGATATTTATAGGTGGCACTTTTTTATTAGAGTTTTTTTTCAGATAATAACCACTGTGTTTGCAATATTTTTAACAATTGTCTGATTTTTGTTAGCATTTAAGGTTTTTTCCATAGCTTCAACAGCTGAATTTAATTTTTGAGATTTCTCTTTATTATCTTTGATATGTTTCTCAAACTCATTGAGTAGGTCTTGATCACAGTCATCATCGAGAATCGCGTAATAGTTGCTTTTTTGTTGTTTAGGCATTGTTAAATCAATACTTATATTTCTTCTTTTTCGTTTGTTTTCATTATAATTATTGTTGCTATTGATATTTACACTTTCAGTGTTTTGTAAATTGTTTTCAATATTGTTATTGCTGTTATTGATATTTACATTGTTAATGTGTTGTAATTTTGGAGCATTTTGCTCACTCATATGTAACAGTATTTAAATTATTTTTTATATTTTTATTTTCGACTTTTGTTATTATAAAAATATTTTTATTAAAAGGAGATTTTTTAAGTTAAATAATAGGCAAGGCACCGCTATTAAAATATGAGTATAACACCAATCACAGTTTCTGACCTCCGCAATGCGTCTATCGATCATCACGGTCACGATCAAACTCCTGTAATTTTATGGGTTGTTATGGCATGGAATTCAATGGTATGGAATTGTATGGTTTGGTATTGTAATATATTATGTGGTATTGGTAGATATTTTATGGGTTGGTATGGGTTTTAATGATATTCCATGGCATTTTATGATAACTTATGGTATGGTATGGGTTCATATGATATTGTAGGTATTCTATGGTATTTAATGGGTTGTTATCGCATAGAATTGAATGGTATGGAAGTGTATGGTATTGTATAATATTCTATGATATTTTATGATAATCTATGATATTTTATGATAATATATGGTATTGTATGGGTTGATATAGTATTCTATGGACTTTTTCCGCAAATTTCACAATTAATGTTTGCCACTTTCTTTTTATATATATATTTCTTTCCACAGAACACAACTAAGTGATTAGTTGAATGTTTAAAGTAAGATTGTTACCATTTAAAACTACCGGAAGGTATTTTTACTCTTAATCAAGGATGAGACGAGTAAGTGGGCGGGGTTAAAATAATAACTTAAATCAAAAACCGTTATTAACCAATCTTGGTAACCGTTTTTTTTTTTATTTATAACACAGATACACTTTAGGAAAAGTTGCGTCAGCTTTATTAATGTATATTCTAAGGTGTTGTTGTTGTAGCTGAATTTCATAATAATAAATAATAATTACACAACTATGTTTATATAACTGTGAGTATTTATATATGTACATATATTTGTCGATTGTACATACGTATAACAACCAAAGTCCTAAATAATTATTCAGGACGATCACTCAGAAGCAAAATTTTTACACCTCGCAAAATTTTCACACCTTTCACTAAATAAATAAAAATTGTTTCACGCTTTTTTCCTTATACCTTTATATTCGTAATAGTGATATTATAAATAGTGTACAATATTTTACAAAATATGAATTGTTTTTTAAATATTGCCTTATTCATATTTCCCGCAGTGTATGCATTATACCAAGTTTATACAGGATCCCTATATCAACAACCGCCATATGTAAATGTGTACAAAAAAATATGATCCCAACATTTGTGATCATGCTAAAAACACAGGGTTATATTTTTAGGCGTTTATTCTTCTATAATAAGAGCACTAAAATGCAATAATAACACTTTACAACACTGCCAACATGCTACTTACTATTTCGTACAAACTCGTGTCTAGGAGGTACATACACATACTACTTAACATAATCATTTAATTCATGATTTTTTAATATATTTTTATTAAATAAATAAATTGATGTTATCATGGCTTCTGAAATTCATTTTGATAAAAAAAACACTACTTTATGTGTGATCATTGTGAAGATTATCTGCAAGCAACGAATATTTGTGATGAAAAGCTTACCCGAAACAAGGTAATTTCATCTTCTCTCTTTTTCACTCTCCATCTAGATTTTCAATTTTAAAAAGCCAATATAATAAATCATTAGGATCCTGCTTCCTCGCCGCTGGAGATTATAATGCTAAACATACCTTCTTAAGACTTATAACACCAAATTGTCGTGTTTTGCTTAATACAATTTCTTAAACGGATTTAAATGTGGTCGCGAGCGGACAACAAAAATTTCCAGATGACATCGATTTTGGCGTGGTTAAAACATCCCCATAGAAACGATTTAACTTGAAGCTTCTTTAGAATTATCTTCAGAAAACACACCCACAATTCTTGCTTTAACGGACCCCAATAGAATTGTTTCTCTGTCTGGTTAATTAATGACGTCAATCACACAAATAAATTGGTTAAAATATATAAAATATCCCAGTACCCACTGCACAGAGAAATATTGCGCTTCGTACACCGGAGAATGTGGATTTCGCTATTGTAAACCTTACACAGGGTTCTTATTCTCACTTTCGATTGCGAATAAGTTCTTGCTCGAACGTACGAGTAAATTAAATATTGGAATTCTCTTATTCGATATCTAACAAAGTTTAGCGAAATTTCTAATGACAGCATTCGATAGTGATCGATGATTCGAATGCAACTATGCGTGTTTTTACTCGTAAACAAAAAAGCATTCGAAACAACGTTTAATGTTAAAAAGCAAAAGAACAAAATCAAAATGTAAGTTTAAATTAAAGTACATATGTATGTATAATATTTAAAATTTTAGTTATTTAATAATAAATAACAAATTATTGTATTAATTTAGGTCAAAAATTAACTATACCCAAAAAGAAATTCTTGCCAACTTTATGTCGGAACACACTGATTTTGCTAAAAATATTTTGCCAAACAGTTCCCAAGGAAAAGCCAAATCCCACCAACTTTGCGATCACCTCACAAGAAAACTAAGCGCTTCTGGCCCGCCAATAAAAATGCCAAAGTATGGCGCAAGGTAATTAAAACAGAAAAACATTTTCTATTAGATTTTTGATGATTTCTTTTTATAAAGGTTTACGCCGAGCAAAAACAAAATGTTAGAAAGCAACTGTCGTTTAATAATTCTTCAAAAAAACGAACAGGTGTTGGCCCTTATGAAGAGAAAGTTCTTTCACATGTACAGGAACAATTAATGGTTGCAGCAGGTATGGATGTCGCTGTAAAGGGTCTAAGTAATATTCTATGCTTTGGATCTGAAAATAATTGCACACCAACCAACGAAAATTATGTGTCAATAGCAAAATCACAACAAAATAATGAAATGGCATGTCCATCACCATGTTTAATTTCAGACAGTGAAGAGCAGGTACAACGTAACTTTTCCTCCTTAATGGAAATTGAGTTTGATGTAGAAGAAGAAAAGTTAGAGCCTTCTAAGACCAAAAAAAATACAAAGAATTGCCATAAATAAGGGTTAAAGAAAATAAAACAAATTTGTTAAAAAAAAAAACATTATGTCTGTTGAACTGTACCAGCAGGAAATGTTGAAAAGACTAGATAAGCTTATTGAAATAAGTAATTAAATAGTGGAATTGAAGGTGACGGAAGTCGAACTTGCTAATCAATTGCTAAAAATAAACAAGAAAAAACTCAAAATGAGTGAAATGGAACAAGAAATGACCACACAAATAAAAGCAATGGAGTAACAAATACGGAGAAAGGAATTGGCAACAATAAAATATACTTCAAATCCCTATCTGCAGTCGTCATTTTAAATAACCATTTGTGTACATATCCATATAAGTAAACATACTTAATATGTATTATATTTTTGATGACACCTTTGTGCCTTAAATTGAATTGTTTTATGTTAAAACTTGTTTTTATATACACACATAAGTACATATCGTTATCAAAAATGCAAAATAAGGGTTTTTATCTGAAATATTTTTCAGTTTATAACGCTTTTTGTTTCTCCAGTATAGTTATAAAAAGTGATGTAACGTTTGCTTTTTTGATAACGGTATGTATGTACATAAATTCATATTTTTTTAAGTTTGTTTTGTTTTACTAATATGTACATATATTAAATGAATTTTATTTATTTTATGTTATTTTAACTTAAATATATCTACATATTAAAGATTGCATAAACTTAGTTTTATTTGATCACGAATTTTATTCCCTATTTTAGTAATATTATTTTTAGTACCATCATCAAATACAACCACAGGGTTATTATCAGGCGTATGATGCACTTCTTCGTAGTTTGGTACTTTGAAATAAATGCACATATTATGTAGTGCAGCACATACGTTGGAAAACTGTGCAACTTTTTCCGGACTGTACCGACTTCTTTTGTCGTGACACAAAATCTTCCTCCGCGCCTTTAAAATGCCAATTGTCCTTTCGACCACGCACCTTGCCTTAGAGTGAACTTCATTAAACCGAGACTCCATGGAGTATTCTTGTGGAGCTCGATAGGGCGTAAGCAGCCAAGGTTCAGAGGGATATCCCGAGTCACCTGTAGAAATAAAATTTTAACTACAAATTTTAATAAACATTACAATTTTTTTTTTTTTTTGTATTAATTAAATAATTTTTTCAAGCTCGAGGTCTGTTTTATTCTTTAAATTCTTTATTTTTAAATATTTCGACTTTCTTTCGATGTCATCTTCAGGAATCTTGAAAGAAATATAAGTAAACATAAATCATTGTTCTATGTTACCATACCATTTAACAATATACATATAAACAAAAACAAAATTTAAAAATTTACAAAATTAACACTTACAAAGAGTCACAAAAATACACAACAATTATTTTGTAGGTCTATTATTGCACTAATTGTAGCTTTTCTTTTTCCCTTTGTTAATAATATGTCTGTAACTTTCTGCGCAGTTATCAGTGTCACTCTTAAAATTCATTCTCTTATGTAACAGTATGTTGATTATGTGTAGCATCTCCAGTGTATATCTTCTATTATATTTCTCTTCCGTTTGTAATATTTAAACATCTTCAAAGTTTGGTGTATGTTCTCTTTCTTTACAGTGGGCTACTAGTGCTGTTTTTTGTATCGATATTTTATTTTTACATTTAATGTCAGATTTGTGTCCGGAAATTCTCGTTCTTAGTTTGTTTTTAGTAGTGCCAACATATACTTTGTCGCAACTGTTGTTTTCGTTGCCATTGCATTTTATCTGATAAATTAAATCAGCCTTGTCAAATATGTCCCAGAGCTCGTATTTGCTCATGAGTGTGCAGCACATGCGCTTAAATTTGGGCTCATTCGCATGCGCATGTGCAACAGTTTCTTATATCAATGCGCATGCTCAAGCGTATGAGCATTGATCGATGGAACTTATGTGCATAAAACACTAGCGCACGCATGCACACTCATTAGAAGCCATGTTGGTTTATTATCTTCATTTCAAACAATGTTGCCAGAAATGTAGTTCATTGTGTAAAATATTATTATGAAATAGTTCTTAGTCAAAAATGAAGGTATTTGGTTATATTGGTAATTCCTACATAAATTTATTAAAATAAATAATTTTATGTTTCATTTGCCTTCTATTTATGAAATTTTAATATATGACGTACAAAATATGAAAGTAATATATATACCATATAGCACCAGTATTTTGATTGAACGTGACCTAATGCCATTAAAGCAAGAAAAGAAAAAGGTGTTCTTACAAATAAAGAAAAAGTTACTCGAGTTCAGCACAAAATATAAAGTTATGGTTAGAGATGATAAACTTAAAGTGGATGATAAGTGGTTTAGTTGGAACACTGAATACAAGCTGGTCTGTGGTAAAGAAGATGGTCTTAATATATTGAAAAATTTGTACGGAGAAGGGGTTGAAAAATTAAATTTAAGTTATGAATCATTAATAAATTCAAAAAACTAAAAAAAAGTCTGTCGTAAACCAAATGCTACTAATAAAAATGTTATTACAGATTCCGAAAAAACAGATATTAAAATATTATCATATAATATAAATGGAATTGAAAACAAGCTTCATATTCCTTCTTTTTTTAATTATATTCGGCAAGCCGATATTTTCTTTTTAATAGAAACCCATCTAGTAGATGAAAAAAAAGAATCTATAAAAAAATATTTCCAAGGCTTTACAATATACGCGGTGCCAGCAACAAGGATTAGTCGTTTTGGTAGAGCAATTGGTGGTTGTTTATACGGATTTAAAAATAATTTAAAAAGTCGGGATATTAATCTGGAAGTGAATGATGGTGCACATGTCAAGCAAGCTGTACTATGTATAGATAAAACAAAAATTACTTTTGTCCCATTGTATCTTAGAGGAAGTAATTGGTTGGAAGAGTTCAACATTGTAAAAAATTTTTTTGAAGAGAGTCATATTATAAATCCTGTGCTTATTGGCGATCTTAATATAAGAATAGGAAATATACAACAAGATATTAATGATTTGTATAAGGAAGTGCTTAAGGCAGGAAAAAAAGAAAGAAAATCAAAGGATGTGATCGACAATAACAAAGGGCGTCAGTTTATGACATTTTGTTTGGATGAAAATCTTTTAGTACTTAATGGTCAAACGGATGGAGATGAAGAAGGCTCTCTTACATATATAAGTACTCTTGGTGAATCAGTAAATGATATTTGCGCAGTACATCTTGAAAACTTGCAATATGTTAAACATTTTCAAGTGGATGATAACGTATGGTCTGATCACCTACCAATAAAACTAACATTAAATGTAAACAACTTAAGTAGCTCCACCAAAATCATAAATTTATTGCCAAAACTATACTGGCATAATAAAGACAAGCTAAGATATCAAGCAAAACTTAATGCAAACTTACAAAATCAAAATACGAACAATACTTTTAGCATAATAGAGTTGTCAAATATAATCAAAACGTCGGCCGCAATACCAAAAACCAGAAAATTTGAGCCCAAAAACAAATGGTACAACCATAAATGCAACGATGCTAGAATACTGGCTATGGAGTATTTGAATAAATTCACAGCTACAAAAAGTATTGGTGATAAAGAAAATTATTTACAAAAGCAACACGATTATAAGTATATATGCAATCAAAGTAAACAAATATATTTTCAGCATTTGGCAGAAAAAATAAATCAAATTAATGATAGCAAACAATGGTGGAAGTTTGCCAGAGAAGTCCCTGGTCAAAATTATCAAATCGGAGCTAGAATATCAGCATTATATTTCAAAGAATATTTTACAACTTTGTTAAATATGTCTCAATGTTCTCAGATGTTTCATTATGCGCCAATGGTTATCAGAGATAACAAACTTGATGCTGACATTACATTAGAGGAACTCAAATTAGTCCTTGAAAACAGCAAACTTAACAAAGCCCCTGGTGAGGATGGAATCACATATGAGTTTATAATAAACGCTTCAGACGAATTCCAGAAACAGTTAGTTAAGTCTTATAATTCAATGTATCGTGATGCAAGCATTGATGAAGTGTTTTGCAAAACCGTGGTATTCCCAATATTTAAAAAAGGTGACCCCAACATGCCAGAAGACTATAGAGGTATATCCTTCATGAATTGTGTTGCAAAAGTTATGATGGGAATTTTAAACAATCGTTTATATAATTGGGTTGAGGAAAATAATGTATTAACAGAATTTCAGGCGGGATTTAGAAGAAAATATTCCACAATCGATAATATATACAACCTTGCAGGTATTGTAAACATAAAGTTAGCCGAAAATAAAAAAGTATACGCATTTTTCGTCGACTTTAAGGCAGCTTTTGACAAGGTCGCCAGAAAATCTTTAATATTCAAACTCTATTCAATGGGCATTTCTTACAAATTTGTGAAAATGATTGAATCAATTTATACTAACACTAAATCTGCTGTGTGGAATGGCGAAGAGCTATCAGATTACTTCCAAACAACGTCTGGTGTTAAACAAGGATGCTTATTATCCCCTCTTTTATTTTCTCTCTATATCAATGATCTGAATGATTATCTTGGTGGTGGTTTGCAAATTGATCACCTTAAAATCCGTCTCCTCATGTACGCAGATGACATTGTAATCTTATCAGATGATATAAATACGTTGAAAAAAATGATTATTAACTTGGAAACTTACTGTCTATTATGGAACCTTGAGGTGAACTTAAGTAAATCAGAAATATTAGTTTTTAGAAAAGGTGGTAAATTGAGTAGAAATGAAAAATGGCAGTTTCAAGGAAATTATATAAAGATAACCAATGAATACAACTACCTTGGAGTAATATTTACACCTAGAATGAAATTTACTAAGCACGTAGAAAAAAGAAACGCACAAGCTAAAAACGCTATTAATTCCACCTGGAAACACTTTATTTCCAATAAACAAATTCAGCTCAGACAAAAATGGAACCTGTTTTTAGCTGTATGCAGGTCGATCCAAACATATGCAGCTCAAGTTTGGGGTTTTGGTTATTTCGAAGCGGTTGATTTACTACAACGATACTTTATGAAAAAAATTTTAAAATTGCCTGAATTTACACCTATCTACTCATTAATGCTGGAAACGGGGGCTGTGCAAAATCATCTGTTCTCCCTAGAACTACACCTACAGTATATATCTCGGGGTATGTTTCAATACCAGCCTAATAGGCTACCGTTTCAAATCACTCATATGCTAATAAGGAAGGATTTGTTTTGGGTTAAAGAATTGAAAACTATTGCCAACAACATTAATACTCCGTGGTCTGTTACACAGCCTGACGAACATCATTGGTTTGTACAAAATAAGCTATTGCTAAGCAATATTAAGGAAAATCATCATAACCAATATTTACACAGTCAAGCAGTCTCTTCAAGATTATATAAATATCTCGATTATACCAAGGGTCAATGCTATATCCTTGATACATTAAATTTAGAAAATATAACGTGGATTTTTAAGGCCAGATGTGGACTAATCAAATTAAATTACAACACTTTTGGTGCAGTTGATGATAACAAAGTATGCAAACTCTGTAATTTGGGTACGATGGAGACCTTTGAACACTTCTTATGTGTTTGCCCTGTTCTTAAGGAATTCAGATTAGCGAGTTTTGGGAAGCCCTTATTACAGCATATGGAAATGATACAAATATTAAATGGTTCAAATACTTCACATTGGGGAAAACTAGTTTTATACTCAAAAACATCTTTAAAATACAGAAACTTTTTGGTACAAGAATTTAATTAAATGCTTTGTAATAATAATTATTTTTAATTATTTGTTTAATCGACAGACTTTTTTTATAAAATATTGTCGAAATTTATTACCTTTCCATTTTTTTGTTTACATTAAATATATATGAATATATGTAATTTATTTTATAAATTTAATTTATTGTAAATAAAGAAACTACTACTACTACTATACATATATACCAATTTGAATAATAAATATTTTCAATAGTAGGCATGAAAAAACTGGAATTGATATGTAACTTATATAATAGGTTATTGCTTATACGGAAATTATTTAACCATTCTTGTTAAAAACACATGCAATAACTGTGTAAAGAGGTAACGGAATTTTTTGGCTTTATGATTTTGTAAACATTTTATTAGAACACTTAAAACAGGTAGACTATTTTGTCAAAAAAATACATGACAATTTTAACATACAAAAACAAAAATATACATGAATTTTGTTGTTGCCATTCTTTATTTGAAGGAAATTACAAAAAAACTTAACCTTCAAATAATTTTTTACGATCAGTAAAAATTTTGGAATACATAATTTTGTTGTTGCATCAGATTATGTCTGTGCATTGGGTAAAGGGTTATGGAAATTTCCAACTATTCTTATAAAAAAAAAACACATGCAATAACTGTGTAAAATGTAACGGACTTTTGTGGTTTTTTGGTTTTTTTACTAGAACATTCAAAACAGGTAGACTATTTTGTATTTTGTCTAAAAATACATGACAGTTTTTACATACAAAAACAAAAATATACATGAATTTTGTTGTTACCATTCTTTATTTGAAGGAAATTACAAAAAAAACTTAACCTTCAAATAATTTTTAATGATCAGTAAAAAAATTTGTAATACATAATTTGTTTGTTGCATCAGATTATGTCTGTGCATTAGTCAAAAATTTATGCAAATTCCTAAAGCTGTGCAAATAGTGAAGGAAATACGTTTTTAAAACAGTTGCTTTAGAAGCAGAGTGAAGAGCATACATTGTTGTTTATACGCATTAAAAAAATGGATTTTGAAAATAATTTTTATAAAGTTTTGAAAAGCGCTAATAAAATTGTTTGCTTAGAATGTGAGAAACAATTAAGTGGAACCAATTCCTTCAACATTAAAAGCATTATAAAAGCAAAATGCAATTGAAAGTGATGATGAAGGCGCACCAACAAAAAAAAAAAAACCGAAAATTGAAGAGGTCGTAAAAATTAATATTAACAAGAGCGTATTTTTAAAATGTTGTGTGGGCCTAGTAACAGTTAGTAACTTCATATATAGCGCATGCTATTAGAATATGAAGTCAAACCTAAACAAACGTTCAGTTTGCCACAACACCAGCGCATTTCCCTCTATTTATTTTCCCTTTTTGAGAAGTGTTCCTATTTTAGCATATTTAGCACATTGAGTTGGAGATTTGCATATTTTTTTTAGCATATTTTTGCTTTTTAGGAAAGCATTTTTTTTAACGACTTACTATACATATTTTTAAAAAATTTCATATATTTGTCGCATAATTTATCTTATATATTTTTTAAATAAAACTTTTTATGCAAAAAATTGATATAAAAATTATTTGTTATTTAGCAGCTGCTTAGCAAATTTTTTTTATAAAAATTCAGAAGATTTTTAGCATATTTTTTGTAAAAATTTAGCATATTTTTATCAAATTTAAAATATTAAAATTTTTATGTTTTAATCTTAGCAGATTTTAAGCATATTTTCTTCATTTAACGATTTAGCAAATTTTTTCTTGAAGGTTTGGCATATTTTCATCAAAAAGTAATGGCAGCACTGTTTTTAAGAATATAAAAAAAAATCCTAACAAGTATTTAAATTTTAAAACATAGTTTAGGAATTTTTTTCACATCAAAAATTTAATTTGGCAACGCTGATAATAACTTTAATAAATTGTATGCCTGTGTGCATGCACATGTGCATAGATGCGTTGCTCATTCCATGCGCCACTCACGAAATGTGCAACAACAAAATGCACATACACATGAGTGCGTAAGAGACAAATGTAAAATATCGCTCTAACGCATGTGCATGCGCTAGTTTTTATGTGAGTGTATTTTTGGCTCATGCGCAAGAGTGCGCAATGTGTGCGCAAATGTGAACTCTGATATGTCCACTTTAGCTTTGGTGCATGAGAAAAGTATTCTTATCGTGTTATCGGTCCTCGGTACTATTTTATATTTCTCATCGTTGTATATTTTGGAGTTTTTTACTCTTTCCGATATGCCTAGTATATATGTTATTGTCTTGTATATCTTCGTATTCTTATCGTCGGTTAAAATATTACAAACGGAAGAGAAATATAATAGAAGATATACACTGGAGATGCTACACATAATCAACATACCGTTACATAAGAGAATGAATTTTAAGAGTGACACTGATAACTGCGCCCAAAGTTAAAGACATATTATTAACAAAGGGAAAAAAGAAAAGCTACAATTAGTGCAAGAATAAACCTACAAAATAATTGTTGTGTATTTTTGTGACTCGTTGTAAGTGTTAATTTTATTTAATTTATTTAATTTAATTTAATTTGGATTTCTGCACAACAAGATTAAATCTTATAGTTAAAGTACAGAATATTATTTATAGTAAAAGGTACACATTGTTAATATATTAAAACTATAATTATAAATATATGGGGGATTCACAAGGTGTCATAAAGTCATATGTCTTAAAATAATAACATGAAAAATACGACTGTTGTGAGCAACCCCTCATAATTTAATGTGCTATTAATTACGACAGCACAATAAACATAGCAAGCAACGTTCTATTTATTTAAGACACTTTTTGTTTACAAACCAACAACAATATTTTTAAACCATTATAAAATGTTAGAACATTATGACCATAAACCGTGATAGCACACCTTGTGAATACCCCAATAGTAAAAATAAATTTATAAAAAATAAAAAAAAAATAAATAATAAAAAATACAGGATCAGGAACAAAAATTATAACAAAAGGAACATATCAAATTTAAAAATTAAACTAAGTGAAAATAAAGTAATTTTTTTTAGAGATAAAGAAAAAGCAAAATTTTAATTTGAAAATAAAATTTTAATTTGAAAATAAAATAAAAACAAAATAAAAACAAAATTAATCAAAAAAAGTATATAGTAATTCTTTAAAATGCGTTACGTTACTGGTTGGTTGATAGTTTTCTGGTAGTAGATTCCAAAGACGAGCAGCATTCACATAAAATTGCCATTCAGAGACGAGGGTACGATGTCTCGGAATAATCAACTTTTTACCCCTACTGGATCTTGCAAAGCGGATTTTGTCAAAGAGGTATTTAGGCCTTTGTGTATAGATAATCTTATGAATGAATAAAAGAACACGTATTTTAATACGGTTTTCAAACGTCACTCCATAGATATTCCTAGAGAATGATGAAGTGAGAGTATATCTTCTTAGCCCATATACATACATATCGAACAACATTGTTGTAGATAACATCTAGGCGGTGTTTACTAGTGGAATCACAATTCGCAAATAGTTCGCAGCCATATAGTAAACCAGGGACAATGTATGTTTTTGCAAGAAGCAATCTAACATTAAGTGGAGTGAAAGATTGAGTAGCCCACAGTGATCTTAACTTTAAATAAGACTGAGCAACTAGAGAATTAACATGAATAGTCCAAGTCAGAGTGCTATTAAAAACAAGGCCAAGGTTTTTTACCGTTGCACAGTGGCGCCATTTGAGTTTTTTCGTTGCAAAAATCATATCTTTTGAACAGAATAAGATAATTGAACAGTTTAAACAGCATATGATAGATAACTGTTCAGCCTATGAAATGAGCGTTTGGAAAGGGTGCTACGCTTTGTAGGGGTCTACTTATGGGTTATCAAAGTTAAAATTAATAGAAAAATCAATTTTATGGTAACTAAAAAAAATTATTTTTACATTTTTAGATTGTTTTTATTTTTTTTCTTAAGGGTTTTATGTTTTAAATTATTACCCAACAAATTAAAAAAAAAATTATTTTTTTTTTAAATTTATTTTTTAAATTTTCTGTAAAATATTCATCACAATTCGTAAGAGAAGGTATATCTAAAAGACTAACCATTTCTAAACTATAATTATTTTGTAACTCTATTTGTGACTTCACATGCCGCAGGGAAGAAATAAGTGGATCGGAAGATGCTGCCAACATGTTGAAGAGGTCCTTATTTTGCCTTACCCTTGATGCTTTGAATGTGTTGTGCAATATATATATTTTATAAAATTTGTTAAGAGACTCCTGTGCTTCTTCAGAAAGCTCTCCAATTGGCAAAGACTGGTACTCAATTATATCTTTGCCATGCGCCAATATTTTATGGACGGTCGGGGTCAACTTCTTCTGTGGATACATTTCTGCTAAAAGAGATGCAGTTTTCGACGCATATTCTCCATATTTTGTAGAATTGACATTTTCTTTGCAGTTTAAAACATCCAAGATCGTTCCCAATCTTTTCACGATTTGATTGTCAATTCCAATGATTCTAGTTACTGCCTCATCATTTTCAAAAAATCTCCTAGAAGTGTTTCCATCGTTTGAGTTACCGTATCCGTGCTTGGGACAGTCTACTTTTAGTCCAACTTGTTTAAAAAAAGCCTCCTGTATTTGCTTCTTTCTGATCTTCTCCTTATCCTTTATTGATGTATTTTCATCGAAGTTTTCCTCCTCTTGTGGTAGGGTATATGCCAGTTTTAGCAAGAATTCCATACACCTTATCCTTGCGTGCATTGGTGACATTCCATATTCGTAATTCTCCTCATTTGTAGAATCGTTTAAATTACCAAAGTTCTTCTGACAAATAATAGTAAAAAATCGATAAAAAAAATATAAAAATAAAACGAAAAAAGGGGTTTAAATAGGTTTTTGCTAAATTTTTACCTCCAAAATAATTCTGTCTATATATATGTATATGATAACTAATTGAAATATGTTATAATTAAGCAGAAAAAGATACTTATCTTAAATTCTTTACAACTAATTATATAAAATTGAGATGTAACATATTATATATGAAATAAATTGAATTGAATTGAAAAAAGTTCTTCTGACTCTTTTTGCAAATCGGGCATGACATTGTTGAGGTTGTTCCTGTCAGTTCGTTTACGACTTTTTCGTCAACCATGGTCAGGTGGAACTCGTAATTGCATTCAATATATTTTCCTTCTCCAATTTGCAGCTTTGTAGGCTTAATCTTGCTTATTTGTTCTTCAATGTCCTTCACCGTAGTCCTTATGAGTTCTGTCGATTCCCTTGCAAACTGAAACATTATTGGTCGGCAATAATGCACTGATGACGGTCGTGGATTTTTCCAGTGTAGGGAATCATCCGATTTTAGCCGCAAAAGAAACAACAGATGCCATAAACATATTTCCATCCGATATTGTAGCGTCATCGGAAGATATCCTTTGCTTATAAACGCTTTGTCCGGATGATCCATCGCAGCCCCATTTGCTGATCAATGTCAACTTCTCAGGAAGAATTTTCACTTCCGTGAAAAACTTTGGTGTGGTTGACTTTCTAAACAGTTCAAATAATTTTAAATTGTTCAACGCCATGTTTTCAGTACTTAAATTGTTTAATGGTTTCAGTAATTGTTGCGCCAACTTTCAGGCGTAGACTAATCCAGGCATTATGCTTATTTTGCAATATATAGGCTTATGCTACCATGCCTAAAAATTTATCTGTTCCCTGCATACATATGGATTTAGGTTGAATAATGCAATTTTGATATTATGCACGTGTCCAAATAAGATTTGTGCCTACCTGTAGGGACCATAAGTCAATATTGTTCCTGACCATTTGTACGCCAAAGTATTGTTTATGTGAGGTACATACCTGCTAATTTCAATGAGTAGTTTTTTTCAAACTATTAGATCAAACTACTGTCAGTCAAAACATATAAGGGATGGACGCCATACAATTTCTGCAACCATGTCTTTTTAAACTTTTTTACCTCTAGAAGCCAAACGGGCACGTACGGGCAGATAAAAATTTTGAATTATGTAAAGAACTAATCAAAGAACAGGTTTTTCAAATATGGCAAATATAGAAAAATATAGTTTTTTTTTATTTTCCGTCAAAGTTGAAAAATAGTGAAAAAACGGATAGTTTTTAAATAGTGATTTACCAGGAGAAACACAGAGCAAACAGTTAATTTTTTTTTTATCATTATACATTTAATAAATACATCAATCAATACAAACAAAAAATAAGGCGATTCGTTACCTATTTTTCGTGATATTACACCTGAAATCGCAACAAATTGACTAAAAATTGTGTGTTTTTTTGAAAACCGAAAGTCGGTCAACTTTGAACGGTTATATCTTCTAAACTAAAAATGTGATATTATTAAGAGTGGCATATTTGAAATCGTTGAAAAGTTTCCTATAACATGGGTTTATTCAAAACTTCGTCGGCACTCATGAAAATTTTGATTTTTGCAACCTCGCTTGCTCTACGGGCGCCACTGTGCGTTGGAACAATCACAATTTTTTGGTTATTTATCAGAATATCATGTTCAATCACTGGGCTAATTGTCCTTTTATGTATAAGGAGACATTTAGATTTCAGAGGATTTAAGAAGAGACCATTGGCCGTAGCCCATTGATGTATTCTATTCAGATCGGCGTTAAGTCTGTCAATATTATCCCTAATCGATTCCCGAGGGCTATTTAGGTAAATTTGGACATCGTCCGCATACATATGTACTTTACAATGTGACAGTTGACGGGGGAGATAATTGGCATACATAGAGAAAAGAAGAGGTCCCGAAATGGAACCCTGCGGTACAACTTTGTTGAGTTCTAGAGGTAGAGAAGAGACATTGCCCACAAATACGGATTGTGTTCGATTAGCGAGGTATGAGGTAAGGAGTTGTGTCGAACTTGATGAGAAACGGAAGAAGTGACGGAGTTTCATGCTCAAAATATGATGATGAACAGTGTCAAACGCCTTAGAGTGGTCAAGTAGAACTAAGAGATTTAGTTTACCAACATCAAGTTCCCGCCTTATATTCTCACTTACATCGATTAGAGCAGACACACAACTGTGATTAGGGCGAAACCCTGATTGCATATCGCACAATAACCTGTGTTGAGTCAAGTAATCCCTGATCTGAGAGTTCAACAATTTCTCTAAAACTTTAGACAGATAGCACAGGATTGCAATTGGTCGATACTCCTTTTTAGATTTTGGTATGGGTATTATCTTAGCATGCTTCCACTTAGCAGGAAAAGTACTAGACATTATAATAAAATTAAAAATATGAATCACAAACGGAAGGAGAAGCGGTAAAAGAATTTTGAAAAATTGAGGATTAATATCATCATGCCCGAAAGCATTTGACTTTACTGACACAAAACTGGACAAAACATCAAATTGATTGACGCAAGAAAACTCAAAGTCAATACCACCTATTGTGTTATTATTTGTAGAGTTAAAGTCGTAAAAATTATTGTCCATCTGGGTCAATGGTATGTTTGTAAAAGCTGTATTCAAGTCATTTACATCAATCGGGCTGATATCGTTGTTAATGCCTGCTTTACCAATACCAATATCACGAATGGTTTTCCACGTTTGTTTTGATTGCAGAGCGGAACCAAACTGCTTGGAATAGTACTCCAATTTAGCTATTTTAATTTTGCAATTAACGTCCTTTCTCGCTGCACGATATTTATTCTTTAAATCAGGTGTTTTGAAACGTTTCCACCTAGAATAGGCCAGGTCCCTTAGCTGAATTAGCTGTTTAATGTGCGTAGTAAACCAAGGTTGTGTCCTCAAAGATCTAGTTCTAGTCTTAATGGGAACAGTTTCGTCATACAAACGAAGTACATTATTGTCTAGAAAGGATAACTTATTATCAATATTAGGTAAATAGTAGATACTATTCCAATCAATTTGGGAAAAATTATCATAAAGCGAATTGAAATCTATGTTGTGGAAGTCCCGGTATGAATAAGTTGTTTCCTCTGGTTGGATTTGAAAATTATATGTTAAAAAGATTAGGTCATGCTTTGAAAAACACGAGGCCGAGATTTGATCATAAAGAAGTACATTTTCCAAATTACTAACAAAAAAAAGGTCTATTAAACTATAAGAGGTAGTACTGTAGTGCGTGGGATGAACACGATTGGTCGGTTCGAGTCCAAAAGGTACCATGTTGTCAACTAAAAAAGAGTTAACTAGTATATTAGCATTAAAATCTCCACATATAACTATATCACGATAACATGCTGTTAAATTTTCCAATTCACTAAAGAAATAACTTAAGTTGACCCTTTTATTTGGTCTATAAACACATTTTTCTCCCAGAAGACAAAACTTCAATTAATAAGTATTCGACCAAATTTTTCCGAGGTGAGCCATCACTCTCATTCTCATTAGCATTTTCGTTATCATTGACAATTAAAACACATGTCTTACAGCGAAGTTTACAAGCTATATGATTCTTAACGAAAATAGCGACACCACCGCCATGACTATCTCTATCATTACGAAAAGTTTTATAGCCCCCTAAGCGAATTAAAGAGTCGGGAGTTGATTTATCAAACCAAGTTTCAGAGACACAAATAATGTCGATGTTAGAGTTTTCGAAGATTAACCGAAATTCGTCCAATTTGTTATTCAAACTCTGCGCGTTTATATGGCATAACGTGAAACCTTTCCATTGCACAGCCAATATTTTTACCAAGTTTACCGTTACATCATTGGAACCACCACTTATCCTATTCAAATCGTTCATTTAAATAGTATAACAACCAATAACCAGGTCTAACAGTAACGCATATTAAAAAAAATAAATTTAAAAATAAAAGATAAAAATATACCAGGATAACAATTAAAAATATTAAGTACAAAAAATAATGGCGGTATAAAAAAATCAGGTAATTTACCCATTCAATGTTAGTAAATGGATTAATTAGAGTCATCGAAATGTAAAGGATGCCCACGAAAAAGTTCTAGTGCATCAATATGTTCAATACAAGAGGGACCATCGTCTTTATTAAGCTTGACATAGACAAGACCACGAAAAGTATATGCTGAATGTAATTTGTTAGCATTTTTTAAAGTAATAGCTTCACGAAGAATTTTGTTATTAGAATTAGTTAAATTTTCTTTTATGTTAAACGTTTTTTCAGAATCGAAATCGAGAAGTTTCAGCAAAAGATTGGTTTTATTCTCCTTTTTGTAAATACCCAGTGATTTCAGGAGAGTCTTCTTTAGCCTTGTTGTTTTTATTTTGCAAACGGAAAATAGATTTAGTACGAGGTGTTGATATATTAATGGTTTTGCAGATTTTATCAAACATTTCAGAAAGATCTTATAAACGGAATACCATTGAGACGTAAATCGCAGGCGACAATGGAATTAGCATTTTTTAATGTTTGAATTTTTAAAGATTTAATTTCACTTTTCAGTGCTAGTAATTCATCCGCAACTGTTTCCAGTTTTGTTACTCGCTCTGATATGGTGTTTATTTCTCTCTTCATTTCCAGCATCCTCTTATCGAGTTCATTTAAGAGACGATTCTCAAATTCTACTAGTAAAGCCTTAAAGTTTCCATTTGGTTTTCATAGCGCTTTTCAGATTCTTGTAGCAAAGATTTAAACATCTCAGTTTCTCTGTCGATACGTTTGTCGAGCATTTGAAGGATGTGAAGGGGGGAATCAGAAACTCTTGGTGATTTAGTTATTGTATTGTCAGTTAAAGAGATATCTCTTACTCTTCTTTTAGACATGTTTATTATGTTTTTTTTTGTTTTTTTTTAGGAATGCAGTAAAAAGAATAAATTGAAATATTTGTTGTTTATTTATTGTTTATTTGATCTTATATATTTATGTAATTATGTTTAACGATGTTTTATAGTTTGTTATTAGAATTGTAAGAGAAACAAGTAATTTTTTTATTTTTATAAGTAGTGATTTTTTCTTTGGGGGTTTTTTTTTTTTTGTTGTTTTTAAAATTTTTATTTTGTTTCATTTACCTACATTTAATGATGTTGATTTTGTTTATATATTCGTGCAATTTAAGTGATATAAATTATAATAAAGTTTCTTTTGGAAAAATTGTCACTAATAATCTCGTTAACTTCACTTATTTGTATATATTTATGAAGCTACGGATTTATATTTTTTAAAAAAAAAATCACAGATAATTAGTATTGTGGTTATTTTTTTTTTTGAACTGTTAATGGTTTTTAATCCAAATTTAGATATTTTTAATTAGGCTTAAGTTCATTGAATTTAATTTTCATTAAATTACTTTTATGAAGACAGGAATTTTACAACATGAAATTAATTAAAATTTTTTTTTTTTATTTTATTGATAATTTTTCATTCTTGACTACGCTGAGATTTGAAACCAGGCGTTCACGGACAGGTTGCCCAGACTAGTTTCGATTGTAACCACACAATCTCGTCAGTGGGGTTTGCCGTTTTACTCACTCGGCTATTGAGGCCGGGCGACGTCAATAGTCAAACATCAATCCTTAAACCAAATGGTATTTCACTTTGGTAGATCGAAATTTGCTTTTTGAATGAATGATTATCTATTATCTAAATGATTATCTAAATGATTATCTAAATTTCGATCTACCAAAGTGAAATACCATTTGGTTTAAGGATTGATGTTTGACAATTGACGTCGCCCGGCCTAAATAGCCGAGTGAGTAAAACGGCAAACCCCACTGACGAGATTGTGTGGTTACAATCGAAACTAGTCTGGGCAACCTGTCCGTGAACGCCTGGGTTCAAATCTCAGCGCAGTCAAGAATGAAAAATTATCAATAAAATAAAAAAAAAAAAATTTTAATTAATTTCATGTTGTAAAATTCCTGTCTTCATAAAAATAATTTAATGAAAATTAAATTCAATGAACTTAAGCCTAATTAAAAATATCTAAAAAATCACAGATTTTAATATAGTTTGTTTAAAAAGTTATTAATAAAAAACAAAGCAGCAAAAAACTATGCGACTATTTTCTTTGAAGTTTGTTTTAATTTTGTAACTTTTTAAATTTTGTTTTTGTTTATATGTATATTGTTAAATGGTATGGTAACACAGAAAAATGATATATGTTTACTTATATTTCTTTCAAGATTCCTAAAGATGACATCCAAAGGATATCGAAATATTGAAAAATAAAGAATTTATAGAATAAAACAGACCTCGAGCTTGAAAAAATTATTTAATTTATAAATTGTAATCAAAAAGGTCAAATAACTAAAAAACTTAATAGGGAATTATTTTTTTACCCAACAGCCAAAAATTTCTTAGATTGTTGTTGTATGCTTCCTCAAGCATAACTCTTTCTGCTGATTCTTTCCAAACAAAAGAGTCGTGGGCGGCACCACCATATTTGGAATTAATAGTCAAAATTTTGTGCCTATGGTCACATACCTTTAAATGTAAAAAATGGACCTTTATGAATTCGCATACGCAATTAAATTGCTATTGTTCGTTATGGTTACTTACGATCATTGAGTTAAGGCTGTGAAATCCCTTCCTGTTAAAAAACATGTGCTCCTGTGAAGACTTTTGTAAACCAAAGTGGGTTCCATCCACACAGCCAATAACTGCGGAAAAAAGATAAATAATAAATCAAATTGCCATACTATATTTACTTAACTCCCGGAATTTGGTATTTTGACATGAAATACTCTTTGCATTCATCATTTCCTCTGGCATAAAAACGAATAAATTTACCATAAAACTTGTGCTCTATTGAGTTCACCACTCGCTTCGTGATCTTTGATATGGCACTCTGACTGACGCCAATTAAAAAATCATTTCCAACACCATGTTGAAAACCTCCCGATGCCAAAAGTGATAAGGTTGATGCTAATTGAATTTTTGGCGGAACCGTTGTGGAGAGCACCCCCTTAAATTCTAACTCTTCAAGAGCATAATCAAATGCTTTTTTTATGAGTCTAAAACGTTTTTTAAATCTGAAAAAATATATTGTTTTGCTTAATTAAAAAAAATATGTATGTATGTTCTTACTCGTTATTTGGCAAACTTAAAGGATCAGCGCTTTCTCTTATCTTTTTCCTTATAATGTTAAGATTTTTATCACCATCAGAATCGGAAGAAGATGAATATAAAAACAACACAGGATCCATATTATATTTTATTTAATTTAATATAAAAAACGGTTTTTAGATTATTTTACGAATAAACTATTTTTGATGTTGTGTTGTTTTTGTATACACATATGTTTTTTGTTTACATTTTATTCCGTGTTGTAAATTACATTTATAGAAAACTTTTTAATACTTAAAGAAAAACTCGATTCGTTTCATAACGAGTAACGTCATTAGAAAATTTTGTAGTATCGAAATTAATTTTCATTCCAATGTGATTTCGATTACGAATGCGGGAATTAGCCCCCAGGTATGTTAAACTAGCTGCTCAACATTCCAACGCCCAAAAGAAATCAAAAATAATAAAATATATTCTACTGACAGCGAGCGCCTTTTGACTGAAAAAAGAAGAGTTCGAAGAGAGTGGCTATTACACAGATCCCTCAGCTCAAGAATTTATGAAAAGATTGCACAAAAAGGTAAAGAAAGCTACTGTAGTCTAAGAAAACGGCTTTCCTTGAAAAATATCTTAAGGAACTTGCGGCAACTCCACAATCAGACTACTCATTATGGGGAGACGCTAGAAATCTCAATAGACCAGTTATCTCTAAGCCACCATTAAGAAACCTGAATGGAACTTGGAACTCAAGAATGGAAGGTTTCCTAAGTAACCATGATACCAAACTAATGATATAAAAATTATCACCGATTTTAAATAAAAATGTATTCGAAACCACCAATTTGGTTTTAGAAGAAAGCACAGCACAATTGAACAAACTTATCGAATATTAAATGTCATATGAAAATCCTTTGAAGAAAAAAATATAGCGCAGAACTCTTCATGGATGTGTCGCAAGCTTTTGATAAAGTCTGGCATGAATGATTATTACATAAATTACAGCAAAACTTACCAGCAAACAAGCTGTTAGAAAGCTACTAAGTTAGTCGTCCATTTTTTATAAAAGAAGTACATTTTTTAAGTTCTCCTCAGCCAATTGACGCTGGGGTACCACAAGGCAGCATCCTGGGCCGTCTATTATACTAAACTTATACTTCAGACATACCAACAAACAAACAAGCGTACACGAAAACTTCTATGACGCATCCTGTTGCTTACATGATCATATTTTTGAACTGGAAAAATGGTTAAAACAATGGAAGATAAATGTTAACGAGCAAAAATGTGTCCATATAACATTCACATTGCTTCGGGAAACATGCCCCCCTATTATAATCAATAATCAAATAATACCCCAACACTCGCATGTAAAATACATCGGTTTACATCTTGATCGGCGTTTAACGTGGAAATCGCATATAGAAGCAAAATTACCACAAATGAAACTAAAAACAACTCAAACTAATTGGCTTATTGGAAGAAATTCTGTTCTTAGTTTTGATTGAAAAGTTCTACTTTATAACTCTATCTTAAAGCTAATATGGTGCTACGGTATTCGGTTATGCGGCTTCTAATATCGAAAAACATTAAACGCGCTATAATAAACTTCTTCGACTAATCACAGACGCTCCCTGGTCTGTCAAAAACTCAAATTTCAACAAGGATCTAATGTGCTATTAGCAAAAACTATGATTACGAAATATGCAGTAAAATATTTTAAAAGGCTGGAACTGCACCCAAATCCTCTAGCTCGAAATATTTTAAATAATGGCGGCCACAGTCGCTTAAGCAGAAGAGCCACTGCAGCAGTCACCAAATCAGATGAGCGATAAAAACCTACATATGTGAACAGAAACCGTAATGACGAATTTTTTGTCTGGCACTTGCAGGACATAAAATGAAGTATAAGGATAAGATTTGAGTTATTATTGTTAGTTGATATTTAATATATAAAGATTCAATAAATAAATAAAAGTAAGCCGATAGCCATTGCTGCTAGTGCTTTTAGTTTTAAGATTTATTGTAATTTTAATTATAATAAATATGAAAATAAATAAATAAATAAATACCGAAAAAAATTTTTTGTTGTGTTTGAGAAAGATATGGGTTAAGTGCTCTTGAGTTTATAGAAGAATACGGAGAGGGGAATAAAAAGGGAAAAATAGTTGCCGGTATTCGGTTTTTAATTGCGTTCTGCTATTTGCTTTGGTTGTTTCACTTATTGGTTAATTACGTTTCAAGACAAATATTAAAATCGATATAAAAAATAAATTATTTGGTGAAAATAAGAAAGATTGGTAAAAAAAGAAGGGTGTTCCAGTGTTAACAATTTCAATTAATAATGTGGTATTTATATTTAATTAATTCTTTGTTTGCAGTAATATACTTTCATATAAACATGATCAGCGTTGTCAACTTCAAAAAGCACCAAAATGGAAAAACGCATATTTTTGGAAAAGCAGCACTAAGGGCTTTTATTTAAATTTTTTTAATTATTTATTTAAAATTATTGTAATATATTCCTTAATGGAAAAGTACGATTTAAAGTTTAAAATTAAAATAATAAGAAAACAAAACAAATTTCTTTTCTAGTTCTAGATTTTAAGACAAATAAAAATCAACAATAATAAGAAGGCAAAAAATAATATTTTCAACACAAACAATATATATATATATACGTTTGTATATGTTTGTGCTTAAATTGATGTATTCAATACAAAAAATTATAATAGTGGCTCAAAATATCACATATCAAAATTTATAAAACCCATATATTCTTTATTGGCATTACTATTCAATAACAGAAATTTATGGCTTATTTTCAATAATTGTTACTAGTAAGTGTTCACGTACACGAAAAACTTGCAAAGGGAAAAATGAAAAAAGAGCATAACAATTTGAGACAAATATTTTTAAAAATTTCTCATAGTAAAAGTTTTACTAGCAAGAATTATTAACCTCCTGTTTCATGTTTTTGTTTACGAAAGAAAAATAATTTTCGTAGTTTTTAAATTAAAAGTTTTTCAGTACAATCAAATATTAATTTTTCTAAAATTCAATTTTATAGTATGATCAGACCTAACAAATATTTGACGAAAAAATCCAAAAAAAGAATGATGATAATCAGAAGATAATGGCTTAATTAAATTAAGAAACTGTTAAATGATGGTTGATCCAGCAAACGTTTTGCAAAATCAAAAAAAAAATTTTATCAATCTAGTGGCCTCATGTAGACGTAAAATATTGAATAGGTGTGATCATAACTTTATTTTCGTAAAATTTAAACTTTGTCTGCACCGTACCTCTTCAACTTATTTCCTTGTAAATTGGTAAAAACTTTTTCGATAACTCTTTTTGTTTCACTGCCAAGGTCCTTTAGCTCACAAGTTTCCTTTAATCTATAACAATGATATTCAGGCGAGTTATCAATATTACCTGTTAAAAATCGAACTCACTTGCAGGATTATTTATCTATTTTTTAAATGAAAATTGTTAATTTGTTTGGGTGGGATGTCGTTATTTTCATTTAGATAAGAAGTCTAACATATAAATTTTTTTAAATATGAGAAATAAAACTTTATAAAAAAATATCTAAAAAAGCTAATGGATATTTTCTATAAGAAATGTAGGACCATAGTATAATAAGTACCAGGTATGTTCATATGGGAGAGTTGTCATTATTTACACATGTAATGTCAAATTAATATATTTAATTTTTGATGCTTATTTTTATTTTTTGATTATTTTCTTTTGTTTGACGTTATATGGGTTTTGCAATTGAGAACAAAATTTCTAATGACTGTACCTTGTACCTTTGCTTAAAATAAATAAGCTTTTTTATATTCTTTTTCATCCTCTTTTATATCCCAAACCTGAAAAAATATCAGATGTTAGAAACGTCTTTTCTAAATTAAAGTGACGACATTTGGGTTGAAATACTTTTGATTTGTAATGAACAATGAAACTAGGTGCAATATACTGTCGAATGTGTTGCCAACATAGCACAATGCTGTTTTGGTTATATGTAGGTAAGGTTTGCCCTTTTTATTGGAAAAAAAGTTGCTCCATATTTTTATTGAAACCATTGTTTGTGTCACTAATTGCAAAGTGGAAATAATAAAGCAAATAACAACACATTAATATTGTAAAATGGGATTTAACATGCTTCATATACTTAAGAATAACCGATAAATATATCAAGTAGATATAATCTATACCATTATATAACAATTTTTAAATTGGTTTGATAAAAAGCATTGTTTTAATACATTTTAAATAATGTTTTCAATTCAAGCTATATTTTTACAATTGCCGTAACGTCCTTTCTAAATTTTTGCAATATAATTTTATTATAACATATCTTTTTGCAAAAATATGTTTGTTACACTTCACGAAATTTTGTGATATAACATTTGGTGCTAACGAAAATAATAAAAGCATTAAAATTAAAAAAAAAAAATCAGCACCGAGCACTTACTAAAGAATCGCTCGCAAATTTTAAGACGCACTACAAACGGTGCGAAAAGCACTGAGTTAACAGCGCTGTACAAAAAAACAAATTTCATATTTTAAGAAAATTAAAGCTAAAGAAAACACGAAAGTAGCTGGAAACAACCTGCTTCAACATGTCAGCGACTTTAAAAGAAAATTGAGAAAAAGTTGGTCAACAATAATCGTCCTGTCTGACCCTAGACTAAAGGGCGATTGGCTGTGACAAGCTGAAATTTCCTATTGTACAGTTACATGAAGAAATGTTTTATGGTAAAAACTATATAAAATTCTTAAATTTGGCCCCTGCAGTGCCTAGGATGCCCCTAGATGGGTCAAATGTATGACCAACCCTACTTTATGTTTCATCGCCATCATTTATTTCTAGTTTTTTGTCCTTAACATTTTTTCAGACATGCTTGCGCTTCCATACAAATATAGCGTTTTATGACATGCTTAAATTAGTTTCGTCTTTTGTGAATAAAATCAAAATTTGTTAACAGATTTTAATCATTTATGGCCTGTTTTGTTTAGAAGCATTGCTGCATTTTGCATTTTTGATTAATTTTTAACAAACAAACATTTTAAAATGTTGCTAAGAAAACGGTTACCACCACTGGATTCAGCGTGCCCAAATTAGGTTAAAACGCCAGCTCCCCGGCTTTGTTTTTTCAACTAGCAAAGTGCAATTAATCAAATCTTATCCTAATACTTTATTTTATGTCCTGTCAGTGAAAGACAAAAACTTTCGTCATCACGAGTTCTGTTCACATACATATGTAGGTGTTTATCGCTCTTCTGATTGGGTGAGTGTTGCAGTGTCTCTTATCCTTAAGCGAGTGTGGTCGCCTTAATTTAAAATATTTCGAGCCGAGGCAGTGCCCCATAACTAAATACCGTAGCACCAAATTGGCTTTAAGAAAGAGTTGTAAAGTAGAAGTTTGCAATCGAGATTAAGAACAGAATTTCTTCCAATAACCCAATTAATTTGAATTGCTTTTAGTTTTATTTGAGTTAATTTAACTTCTATATGCCATTTCCAAGTTTAACGCCGATCTAGATATATACCGAGGTATTTTACATGCGAGTGTTGGGGTATTGTTTGATTACTGATTTTAATAGGCGGGCATGTTTCCCGACGCAATGTGAATGTTATATGTGCGCCTTTTTGCTCATTGATCTTTATTACTAATTTTTTTTAACCACCTTTCCAGTTCAAATATATGATCCTGCAAGCATACATGTTAAATTCCAATTAGAATTAGCAATGGATGCAATTGGTTTATATTCTCTAATTCATCAAACAATTAGAATTAGTTCAACTAATTCCCATTAGATAATTGAAATTTTTATTCCAATGGTAAAACTAATTGCAATTAGTTGCCATTAGCCAAAAAAATTGGTTTACCTTTACAATTAGAAATCTAATTGACTTCTGCTAATGCAATTAGATATTCAATTAGTAATTAGTAATTGATTCTAATTCGAGCTAATTGAATATCTAATTGCATTAGCAGAAGTCAATTAGATTTCTAATTGTAAAGGTAAACCAATTTTTTTGGCTAATGGCAACTAATTGCAATTAGTTTTACCATTGGAATAAAAATTTCAATTATCTAATGGGAATTAGTTGAACTAATTCTAATTGTTTGATGAATTAGAGAATTTCACAAAAGAAGGTTAATTAGCAATCATTAGCATTATCTAATCATTACTTAACATCTTTGCCTGCAAGTAACGAGATGCTTTATGACAGTTTTCGTGTACGCTTAGAAAAGCTGTATCATCCGCAAATGTGGAAGTTTTGGTGTAGTTTTTTGTTGGCATGTCCCAATTATAAATTAAGTAAAATAGAGGGCTAGGATACTGCCGTGTGGGACTGCAGCGTCAATTGCCTGAGGAGAACTTTAAAAATCGCCTTCTTTAATAATAAATTTACGACCGACTAAATAGCTTTCAAAAATCTTGTGTATCCTTAGTGATAAGTTTTGCTTCAATTTATTTAATAAGCCTTTATGCCAGACTATCAAAAGAATGCGAGACATCCATAAAGAGTGCAGGTCAATATTTTTTCTTCAAAGGCTTTTCTTATGACATTTAATATTCGATGAGTATTTTCAATTGTGCTGTGCTTTCTTCTTAAACCGAATTGATGGTTTGGCAAACATCTATTTTCATTTAAAATCGGCGTAAGTTTTGACAATAGTAGTTTTTCAAATAGCTTTGATATATAAGAAATTAAGCTAATAGGCCTGTATGACTAAACTTTTGTATGATCCTTTCCTGGCTTTGATATCATGGTTACTAAGGAAACCTTCCCTTCTTAAGGGTAGTATTCAAGGCGTAAAATAGCATTAAAAATAAGAAAAATAATTTTCTTTGCTGTACGAGGTTAGGTTAGGTTAGGTTCCATGGGTAGCCATCGAGAGACAGCACACTTGGGTCCTTTAGCGGTCCCTTTGTGATACCCAGCGCCAATAACCATCCCAAAGAGCAGTTACTCAGATGGCGTCACTGCAAGGTTGAGCCAATTTGTCTTTTTGTTATATTTTTGATAGATCCTTCAAACAGGAAAACACCGGTTCTCCCAGGTATTTTCCCCTGATGTCCCGTAGCCCAGGGCATTGACAGAGAAAGTTTCCTCTTCCTCCTCATCATGACAACTTCTACAGTAGTCATTAAATACCAGACCCATTCTTCTAGCATGAGTCCCAACAGGCCAGTGTCCAGTTATGACCGACACCACGGTCCTGATTTGGTTCCTATTGAACCTAAGTAGAGATTTGGTTCTCCGTTCATCATATCCAGGCCAAAGTGCCCTGGATGTGGAGCAGGTGGACTCACGGGCCCATCCCTCTTGCGCAGTTCTATAGTTCTCGCGTCGAATGAGTGACTTACAGTGAGCCATTGGAAGGCCAATGAATTGATCAATGAATGTTTCATCCATACGACCACCTTCCTTGGCCAGCTCATCTGCTATCTGGTTTCCCGGGCAGTTTGAGTGCCCCGGTATCCATATAAGCGTTAACTTTGAATGTTCAGCAATCTCAGCGCTGTAAGAAAACTTAAGTTCAGTCCCATTTAGCCTCGGAAGTCTCATGACCTCAGTCTTATACTTCCTCGTGAAGAGTACCAGTTCCGTCTTAGACGGATTAACACCCAAGACGCATGATACGCTCCAGGTGCTAAGTACCCTTAATGCAGCCTCCATACACTGAGACATTATGTTCAAATGCTTCCCCGTGATGGCCACTGCAACATCGTCAGCGTACGCCACAGTTTTAATCCTAATGTCGTCCATTTTCGTCAACATGGTGTTCAGGTTCCACAATAGTGGGGATAGTACTCCTCCTTGGGGAGTACCACTGTTTACCAGTCTCAGATGACCCTATTCCTGAGTTGATTATCCACAAATCTACATATGCCGTCATCAATCTCCAGACTCCTCATAGATTCAACAATAGAATCCGGGTTGACATTGTTAAAGGCCCCTTCAATATCGAGAAAGGCCACCAGAGCACACTCCTTAAATTCGACTGATCTCTCAATAGCTCCAACTAATGAGTGAAGAGCCGTTTCAACAGACCTACCCTTTGTGTAGGCATGCTGAGTGGTCGAGAGTAAACACTTGGGGATGGTCATCCTCAAGTGAATGTCGATAACTCTTTAAAGAGTCTTGAGAAGAAAGGATGCAAGGCTAATCGGTCTGTAATCCTTCGCTTCGGTGTGAGAAGTCTTCCCTCCCTTGGGGATGAAGACCACTCTACACAAGGTCCAGCTCACAGGTACATACGAAAATCTAACGCATCCCCTGTTTATAGCCATCAGCTAGGGTATATTCACAGTCGAATTCCTCTGCAAGTCCGCCGGATTTTTACCATCCATACCCGGAGATTTGTACGGGTCAAAGCTGTCGACAGCCCACTTAATCCTATCGTAGTCCATTGGGATGGACAAAGGACTGGGCATCAATTCACAAACCTGATCCCACAAGCTCCCTTGGGAGTTTCCAGAAAAGTGAGTGTCAATTAACACCTCGAGTGTTTCCTGACTAGTCGTAGTCCAGCAACCATCCGATTTTCGGATATAGGTCGGGACAACAGGGCTCGAAGCCATTATCTTACGTTAACGGTTTGTCTCAGAGCATCCTTCCACGCCGCTACAGAAGTTCCTCCAAGCACTCCTTTTCGCCGATCTCACCAAGTTTCTGAATCTATTCAGTGAAGACTTGTACTCCGCCTAATTACCATGACGCTTAGCCATATTTAACAACCTACGACAGTCTCTTCTTGCCTGCGCAATATCAGGATCCCACTACGGTGGACGATCCCTGCCCCTATGCACCATTGGCTTGCACGCCAAGGAAGTCGCTAACTGCAGTGGGTCTGTAATCAGACCCACTGGCGCATCGATCCCCCCTATATCATCAACCCGGGGAGGATCAGATAGAGACCGAACCAGAGAGGAGGAATGAATCCCCCAATTCGTTCATTTCCTATTCAACATAGCACTCGATCCTAGTACCAGACTAAATTCCACACGAGGTACGTCCTAACCCATTTTATATATATATATGTTCCCGAAGATCCTATAAGAAGCATAGGGCCCCATTTTGGTACTGATCTTATCATTTCGAGGTGCTTACTTGGTGCTTAAGTCACAAATTGCATTTTATATTTCTCTTATCTTAAATCGGGGAATATCTGCTCTAACAACAGCAGGTGGTAACTCGACTGCTTTATCGTGAGATATGTTTGGGTTAAAGGCTGGCAACCCTTGTGGATAAATAAGTTTTTTAGCGGTGTGGAATCTTCAAAATTTAAACAAACATTTCTTATTAAATTAATAAGAATATATTTACCCAAGAGAAATTGTAGATGTGGGTATATACGTAATAAGTTGGATGGGATGGTTGAGAGTTTATAAAGAAATGAATATGAGTTTGAATGTATGATTGTGGTTAAATTGATACTAGGGAGAGATTAATAGTAGTTTGACCAGTGGTAATTGGGATAAAGTATGTAAGTAAGGGTGTATACTTGCGTGTTTAGCTTAGGATGTGAGGTGTGGGAGGATGATGAAGGTGATGATAATGAAGAAGATTATAAAATAAGTTTCCCGTGGATAGGTGTTGAAGAGGCGGCTGGAACAAGGTTGTCCCTTTTTACACAAAATCCGTGATGTGAAAATAAAAAGACCAGCGAGTAATTCTGATGTACTTCAAAATAATTAAGTATGTGTCGGTCAAATCGAAGAAGTCTTAAAATTAAAAAGTTATTATATGATCAATGCATATTTGAAATTAAAGAGGAGAGTGATGAATTTATAGAATGCGATAAATGTGAAAAGAAATATCATGCTCAATGTACAAGTTTGGATAAACGTCAGTTTGAACATTTACTTAAAAATGAGAGCGAAATTTACAATTGTCATCAATGCGAAGGAGGACAATGAAATAAAAACTAAACTATACAAGCTGACTGAGATACAATAGGCAATACATTTTATGTCAAAACAATATGAAGTTGTTTTAAAAAGGGTCGCTGATAATAAGAAGCTTCTAACTGATGTAGTTTAAGAAAACCGATTTTTGAAAACTAAAATTGCAGATCTAAAATCTTCAGTCAAACCGTTTAACGATAGCAGCGTAAAAACAGATTGCATTATCAGTGGGTTAAAGGTAGATGTTGGTGCTTCTGCAGTGGATTCAGTTATTGAGTTGTCGAAGAGTGTTGGTGTTGAGAAAGAAACAACAAATTATTGATGTAGCGTATTTCCTTCGTAGTAAAAATGATAAAAACAACCAAATTAATAAAAAAAATTGTTCAAAGGAAGAAAAGTCTATGGTGGTAAAGTTTTCGAATAAAGAATCAAAACAAAAACTGAAAGAGAATAAGGGGGCTAGTGGTGTTTTCGTTTTTTAAGCAAGGAGACCGTAAAGCTTCTAAACTACGCTAGAAGCTTAAAAAATGTTGGATACTCTTTTGTATTTGCAAAAGGTAGTAGAGTATTATTTAAGAGGAGTGAGATTTCCCATCCCCAAGAAATAAGATGTTTTGATGATGTTGATAAATTATTGTTAAATGCAACAATTGCTAAGCCAAGGAATCGTAGTTTACTGCTTATGAATGATACTGCTGCTAATGAAGAAGGGTCTGAGGATGAATTTGATAATGCATCGTACGTTTCTCCTACAAAAATCTATACATTTTTTTTTTTTGGTTATATACATGTTTAAAACAAAAACAAAATATATATAATGAATAATAATCAATATTTTAACATTTGTAATTTTTCAATAAATGTAAGAAGCGTTTCATCTCGTAATAAGTTTAACAAGCTTAAATCGTTAATTGCAAGATTTTCAAGACACGAATGTTGATTTATTTAATAGTTCCCAGTATTTGGATTTGTCAAACTTGTTCCATAACTACGATTGACATAACTGTCACACTCTTGTGACTAGGCCAAGCAGCTTTTCGTGTATTGACTATGTTTTTAGTAATGTTTTTGAAAAAAAAAAATGTAGATTCTGTAGAGTGTACGTTAACGGATCATAATATAATTTGTTGCAAGCTGAAAAGTGATTATCGCAACATGCTTGGGGTTTTTATATTCCGCCTGTTTCCACTAAAGATATATGCGATATTGTTGATAGTTTAAATGTAGAAAAAGCAACAGGCTATGACAGGGTTACACCTAAATAAGTCGTTATATGTAAGGAATTGATTGCACCAATTTTAAGGAATATTTTCAATAAGATTATAAGCACGTCAATGTTTCCAGATTGTCTGAAAGTGAGTAAAATTATTCCAATTCCTAAAGCTTTAAATGCGTCTATAGAAAGTAACTTTCGACCAGTTGTAGTTCTTTCAACTATAGATACAATTTTTGGAAAGGTAATTTACCAAAGACTTTTATCTCATTTTGAAAAGAATAAATACATTTATGAATACCTATTTGGATTTAAGAAAGGTTGTGGAACGGATGAAGTAGTTGTGAACGTCGTAAATTTTATATGCAATGGTACGGATCAGGGTTCAAAAGGAGTTGCAGGGCTATTTCTGGATTTCTCGAAAGCTTTTGATCTGGTTGATCATAAAATAATGATACAGAAGTTAACTTATTATAGTGTGACTGGAAGAGAACTACAAATGTTTAAAAATTATTTTAAAAATCGGAAGCAGTTTGTCCAGATTAATGATGTTAAAAGTAGTTTGTTGAGCATTGAATTTGGTGTACCGCAGGGTAGCTGTTTAGGACCAATACTTTTTTCCATTTATCTTAACGATATTAAGAATTTGAACCTTTCTGGTCGCTTGTATATCTTTGCAGATGATGTTAGTCTTTTCTATCCCTATAAATACGATTTGCCATTAAAAACAAACATGGAACGTGATATTTCATTGATATTTGAGTTTGTTCGGGTTAATAAATTAGTTTTAAATGCTGGAAAAACCAAACTAAATCGTTTCAAGCCTCATTCACGAAGTGAAGGAAGCAATTTTAACATTTTTTTTGATGGTAAAGAGGTTGAAGAATCTCATTCTGTAAAATATTTGGGAATAACACTACAGAGTAACCTCTCGTGGGACTAACATATATGTGAAATCAAGTCTCAGATAGCTCCAGTTATTGGTATGTTGTACAAAATGAAATACAAACTTAATGAGAAAACAAAGTTATTATTATACCAGGCATTGATTCAAAGCCATTTGAATTATATGGCCATTATATATGGTTGTAAGAATAGAACAGTTTAAAAAAATTTGCAAAGTATGCAAAATAAAGCACTGAAAGCAATTTACAATTTACCAATAACGTTTTCAACGTTACCTCTTTATAAAGAGATTTGTAAGTCAATTCTTCCGATCGTTACACAACATAGGTTATCACACTATTAACTTCGTCCAAAACCAGAGAGTTTTTAACACAAGGAATCATCAAAATCTTAGATTACCACTATGCAGATTGGAAACCACAAAACAACGTTTAGAATATACAGGTGTCTTTGAATAAAATAGCTTGCCAGAGCGTCTGAAAACAATTAACAGGATATCAATATTTAAAAAAGAACTAAAATAGTTTTTATATCAAAACCTTGAAACGTTTTTATAGAATACTAGCATTTAACCCGCTACTTCGTTAGCGTCTCCTTTTCTTTCGTGGACATATTTTTACGCCAAAGCTTATGTTACATTCACTCAGGAACTTGCATGTTTAATTTTATGTTTCTAGGTCCAATATTAACGAATCTAAATTCAAAAATTACCAGGTAAAGAACAAAAAGTACCAAAAAGCTTCTCGTACAGATTCTAATTCACTCAGGGCATTTCATGCTCAATTTAATGCTTGTAGGTCCAATATTAACTAAAATTAAGAAAAGTATCAGTTATAGAACGAAAAGTACCAAAATCATCCCTTTAACAAATTCTTATTCACTCAGGACTTCGCATGTTTAATTTTATGTTAATAGGTCTAATATTAACGAAAATTAAAAAAGTACCAGTTAAAACTTTTTAAAAAGTGATAAAAAATGTATAATAACACTGGGGAACATTTTGCGGCCTGGAACTCTATAACAAATTTTTTTACTAATTTGAAGTTGCTGGTTTCAAATCGAATCTATATTTTTCTCTATCAGCTCGACTTTTCGAGATATACAAAATGAAGGCACTTTCACTAGGGCTAGTGGTGTTTTCGTTTTTTAAGCAAGGAGACCGTAAAGCTTCTAAACTACGCTAGAAGCTTAAAAAATGTTGGATACTCTTTTGTATTTGCAAAAGGTAGTAGAGTATTATTTAAGAGGAGTGAGATTTCCCATCCCCAAGAAATAAGATGTTTTGATGATGTTGATAAATTATTGTTAAATGCAACAATTGCTAAGCCAAGGAATCGTAGTTTACTGCTTATGAATGATACTGCTGCTAATGAAGAAGGGTCTGAGGATGAATTTGATAATGCATCGTACGTTTCTCCTACATAAATCTATACATTTTTTTTTTTTTTGGTTATATACATGTTTAAAACAAAAACAAAATATATATAATGAATAATAATCAATATTTTAACATTTGTAATTTTTCAATAAATGTAAGAAGCGTTTCATCTCGTAATAAGTTTAACAAGCTTAAATCGTTAATTGCAAGATTTTCAAGACACGAATGTTGATTTATTTAATAGTTCCCAGTATTTGGATTTGTCAAACTTGTTCCATAACTACGATTGACATAACTGTCACACTCTTGTGACTAGGCCAAGCAGCTTTTCGTGTATTGACTATGTTTTTAGTAATGTTTTTGAAAAGAAAAATGTAGATTCTGTAGAGTGTACGTTAACGGATCATAATATAATTTGTTGCAAGCTGAAAAGTGATTATCGCAACATGCTTGGGGTTTTTATATTCCGCCTGTTTCCACTAAAGATATATGCGATATTGTTGATAGTTTAAATGTAGAAAAAGCAACAGGCTATGACAGGGTTACACCTAAATAAGTCGTTATATGTAAGGAATTGATTGCACCAATTTTAAGGAATATTTTCAATAAGATTATAAGCACGTCAATGTTTCCAGATTGTCTGAAAGTGAGTAAAATTATTCCAATTCCTAAAGCTTTAAATGCGTCTATAGAAAGTAACTTTCGAACAGTTGTAGTTCTTTCAACTATAGATACAATTTTTGGAAAGGTAATTTACCAAAGACTTTTATCTCATTTTGAAAAGAATAAATACATTTATGAATACCTATTTGGATTTAAGAAAGGTTGTGGAACGGATGAAGTAGTTGTGAACGTCGTAAATTTTATATGCAATGGTACGGATCAGGGTTCAAAAGGAGTTGCAGGGCTATTTCTGGATTTCTCGAAAGCTTTTGATCTGGTTGATCATAAAATAATGATACAGAAGTTAACTTATTATAGTGTGACTGGAAGAGAACTACAAATGTTTAAAAATTATTTTAAAAATCGGAAGCAGTTTGTCCAGATTAATGATGTTAAAAGTAGTTTGTTGAGCATTGAATTTGGTGTACCGCAGGGTAGCTGTTTAGGACCAATACTTTTTTCCATTTATCTTAACGATATTAAGAATTTGAACCTTTCTGGTCGCTTGTATATCTTTGCAGATGATGTTAGTCTTTTCTATCCCTATAAATACGATTTGCCATTAAAAACAAACATGGAACGTGATATTTCATTGATATTTGAGTTTGTTCGGGTTAATAAATTAGTTTTAAATGCTGGAAAAACCAAACTAAATCGTTTCAAGCCTCATTCACGAAGTGAAGGAAGCAATTTTAACATTTTTTTTGATGGTAAAGAGGTTGAAGAATCTCATTCTGTAAAATATTTGGGAATAACACTACAGAGTAACCTCTCGTGGGACTAACATATATGTGAAATCAAGTCTCAGATAGCTCCAGTTATTGGTATGTTGTACAAAATGAAATACAAACTTAATGAGAAAACAAAGTTATTATTATACCAGGCATTGATTCAAAGCCATTTGAATTATATGGCCATTATATATGGTTGTAAGAATAGAACAGTTTAAAAAAATTTGCAAAGTATGCAAAATAAAGCACTGAAAGCAATTTACAATTTACCAATAACGTTTTCAACGTTACCTCTTTATAAAGAGATTTGTAAGTCAATTCTTCCGATCGTTACACAACATAGGTTATCACACTATTAACTTCGTCCAAAACCAGAGAGTTTTTAACACAAGGAATCATCAAAATCTTAGATTACCACTATGCAGATTGGAAACCACAAAACAACGTTTAGAATATACAGGTGTCTTTGAATAAAATAGCTTGCCAGAGCGTCTGAAAACAATTAACAGGATATCAATATTTAAAAAAGAACTAAAATAGTTTTTATATCAAAACCTTGAAACGTTTTTATAGAATACTAGCATTTAACCCGCTACTTCGTTAGCGTCTCCTTTTCTTTCGTGGACATATTTTTACGCCAAAGCTTATGTTACATTCACTCAGGAACTTGCATGTTTAATTTTATGTTTCTAGGTCCAATATTAACGAATCTAAATTCAAAAATTACCAGGTAAAGAACAAAAAGTACCAAAAAGCTTCTCGTACAGATTCTAATTCACTCAGGGCATTTCATGCTCAATTTAATGCTTGTAGGTCCAATATTAACTAAAATTAAGAAAAGTATCAGTTATAGAACGAAAAAGTACCAAAATCATCCCTTTAACAAATTCTTATTCACTCAGGACTTCGCATGTTTAATTTTATGTTAATAGGTCTAATATTAACGAAAATTAAAAAAGTACCAGTTAAAACTTTTTAAAAAGTGATAAAAAATGTATAATAACACTGGGGAACATTTTGCGGCCTGGAACTCTATAACAAATTTTTTTACTAATTTGAAGTTGCTGGTTTCAAATCGAATCTATATTTTTCTCTATCAGCTCGACTTTTCGAGATATACAAAATGAAGGCACTTTCACCATATTGGAATAACTTGAAAACGGTTCACAGTTAAAAAAAACCTGAAACTCGGCAACAATTTTATCTTTAAGCCGTACTTACATTGTTTTTAAATTTTCTCGGTAGCTTTAGAGATATCGTTGAAGTTTTGAAAAAAAATAAAATTTTTTTGTACCTACTTTTTTTAAATTTTAGATATATGTTAATTATTAAATATTTACAAAAAATGTAAATACCAACCATTACCAATTATACATAAAAAAAAAAAATGGCCAAACGTAAATTCCCATCGCCTCATTTGACATCCTACCTACTGACAGTTAAAAGGCGGAAAACAATTTAATTTTTCCTTTTTTGTTTTTTATAACTGTGAAGTACAAATTGCCAGATCATTATTGGTTTGGCGCATATGTCAAAAAGTCGTAGTAGAGAAAAACGACAAAGAAGGTTTACATGAAGTTTTCTGAAAATATACCCGATAGAGTTTTTTTGCATTTTCACCACTTCTGTCATATGTTTTGAAGAAGAGTTGATAATATTTTATGGAAAGTGAAAATTATTGTTTTGTGCCACCACCTTTCTAATATTATTTCTAAAAAATAAGTTTTTTGTGTAGAATACGTATATTTAATGCTGTGTATTGAGCTGTTGACATTTGATTTTGCTTTTACTACTTTTTTCCTCACGGCAATGAAGCGAATCAAGATTAAAATTTATTTTTTTGTTGTCATTTTATTTTGCTTTCGCTTTAACTACTTGTTTTTCTTACGGCAATGAGTAATTTGCAGCATTCGCCAAACAATGGCTCATAGAGCAAAACAATACTTAATACACTTTAAAATAGTTGATACGGAGCAAAATTAATGCTAAATATCGCAGAAATCAAAAAAAAAAATTCGTGGAACAGGTTTTGGATTCAGAAAGCGGGTAATCAAAATATATATGGGGTATATATATTTTGATTACCCGTTAACTAATTTTTTAAATGGTCGGTAGGTCAAACCAATAATGAGCTGACGAAATGTCGTTGATTGTCGTTGAAAGGCCACATACAAAAAGTTTCAATTCATAAACTTTTAATAAACTGAATTTTAAATAGAAATTTGGTTGATTTTACTTTTATAAAACACAAATATTTTTTAAGGTTTCACGTTATTTTTTCCAATATGTTAACGAATTACATTTCTTGATTTGTACATAATTGTTATTTAACTATAAGTTGTATTTCAATGCATTTTTAAAAAAATTTTAATGTTTTTTTTTAAATAAACAAGAGGCATTTTAAATTTGGTTATATTTTCAACGCCAAATCATCGCTTCTTTCTGTTTTTAAGGTACCCACAGACCAGGCAACACCAGGTATTGCTACTTATGTTTCTGACGATGACACTAAGAACGAAACATTAGTATTGCGTGTTTCTTGAATATATTAGTACGAAACCAAAAACAATTTTTTTTTTGTTTTTCTACCAATTACATTTCATATCCCATAAATTTGGAAAAGTTCTATATTCCATTATAATTGTTTTCCAATTCTTATAATTTGCAATTGTTGCCATGTTTCGATTTCATTCTTCATATATTTTTACCCGAGAGTTGCAAAAGAAAGAAAAAAACAGTTAACATTGCTAGACACGATAAAACATTGTGTTTGGAAACATAAGATATCAAACAATTTTGATTTTTGAGAAACCAAAGAGGTAACACGAATTTCAACCAGGAACATTACTACACAAGTAGCAACATTTAGTGAAACATGCCCATGTTTCGACAAATGTTGCCTTGTCTATGGGCAACTTTACGGTTTTCAAGTATGACAACTTTCTTACTTATTTTGACATTCTTGTAAAAATAAAATTTCCCGGTAAGTTTAATATAATAATATTCAATTATTAATTAATTCTTATTAATTATAATTGCATTTAACAGGAACAAAAAAAAAAAAACATATAACTGCACCCATCATTCGATATCTTTTTGCGCCCAACCAGTGAAACCTATTATAGCGGCCAATACAAAAGCCAGGTGCAGCAAAATGTTCAACAACAACCTACGACCACAGCAAGTTCCTGAAGACTTGCAGTTCAACCGCCACCCATAACTCCACCTGCGTTTATGCCAACATTTGTACCCACACAAGCTGTTGAGGCAGCACCCTTTACCACCATTAAAGTGGTCCTAAGCAGTGTCAATGCTATATCAAGGACGACAACCTTTAAATGTTTTCATTAAACAGGTCAGCAGGTGTGCCGATTGGTCAGATGATGATTTTCGTATATGTTGCGATGATTTGGGCAATCGGATTTGTTAGCTTTCGTGGACATGCATACTTTATAGAGGCTATGAAAGAAATGGATGGGCGTTATGTGGGAAGTCGACCAATTCAATTGAGAAAAAGTACTTGGCGGTAACGTAGTTTGGATTGGTTAAGAAAAAGGAACGTGAATCCATACATTTAGATAGTGAAAAAATAAAAAATGTACCTCTAATGGCCAACTTCACCAGTTTATTTAAATATCAATTCATAATTAAGTTTTTTTTTTCATAAAATTTTGTTTTTGTTTTACATGAAAAAGAAATTTTAAACATAAATTGATATTTAAATAGAATTGGTGAAATTGGCCATAAGTATATCAATAAAAATTCAGAAATACCAGTGTGCTTAAATTTAAGAATTTCATAAAACTCAATATTTGTATGGGAGCACCTCTAAAAGGTGGAGATAAAGGACAAGTATGTTTTGAGAAAATGTTAAGAACAAAAAAATAATGAACGTCAGTTTGTACATTCTATCTTCCTGGAAGCGACTCCCAGGCAGTTATGGGAGTTTTTTTTCAATATATTTCTTGCCTAAATTAAAAATTTTGTATGGGAGCCCCCTTAAGAAATGAGATAGCGGGTAGGTACGTTTGAAACAAATGATGGGGATGAAAAATAAAGCTGGGTTGCTCATATATTTGACCTGTCTAGGGGCATCCTAAGCGATGCCGGGGCAAAATTTAAAAAACTTATTTAAAACATACAAATAAAAGCTTGGTACTTTTTTGAAATTCTAACGTTTAAGGGTGAAGATCGTTTATTTACTTACCGTTAATATTGGACCTAGAAACAAAAAATTCAACATGCAATATCCAGGGAACTTTTTGGTACTTTTTTGGTCTGTAACTGTTACTTTATGAATTTCCGTTAGTATTGGACTTAAAAAATAAAAGTAAAAATGCATTGTCCTGAGTGAATGTGATTCTTTAAAGGGATCTATTTGGAACTTTTTCGTTCTTTAACTGGTACTTGTTTTAATTTTCATTAGGATTGGACTAAGAAACATAAAATGAAACATGCCATGCAAAAAGGGGATATAAGGGAAATTAAATCCTTATTCTTTTACTTTTGTGTTCTACATGTGCTACTTTTTACATTTTTTATAATATTGAATTTAGATTTCCCAGTTAAATACATATTGCATCGAAAAATGAGGGTATACCAAGTTTATCATACCGTGTGAAATTTTTAATTATTCGCCCCACAAAGTATATATATTCTGAGTTCTTGAGTAATTCTAAGTCACACTTAACAAATACTTGAAGTCGCACATGTAACCACAATTATTATGAAATATTTATTTGATTTTACACAACGTTTACTGGATCAAAAAACATTTCAGACTTTATTAATAACAATTTACTATAATTTGTTTTAAGAAATAATGCTTAGTGAATCCATAAAAACTGTTACAATGAAAATGGTGGATGAAATTTGTAGTAAAGTTTTTTTGGATTCTATAGTCAAATTTTTGATAAATGTGGACTAACCTTTAGTCGATTTACCCATGTCCATCTGTTAAAAACAATATCACTTTCGAAAAGCTCAAAAGAAAGAATAGTATTGATGGCAAATTGTTTTTAGTTATCCTTAGCAGTTTGGGATTAAAATGCAACAAGATCGGTTCAGTAGGATAATAATTATGAATACAAATGTCTAACAACCAACCAAAAAAATTGATAAATTTGTTATAAACTAACATATGTAATTAGTAGCGGAATGCAATTATTGGTATAACGTTTTGCACATATTCGTTTTATATAACCTAAAAATATTAAAAAAATTAGTGAAAATCAGTCAATAATTTACCATAGGCCCCATATAAAGCCCACTGTCGGAAAAACTAAAGAACGCGTAGACCAGTAACGGAAAATGCTATTATAATGAATTTTTGGCGGTCAGTTTTATATGAATAGGAATCACACTGTCAACTTTTGTGAAGATTGGTATATAATTTATAATAGACCCCATATAAACCTTACTCTCGAAATCACTTTAAAGCGCGTAAAACCATAACAAATAATCATATTGATACCGTTTTATACTAACAAGTTAGAAAGTAAAGTTGGTCAAGCCCGTGAGATAACTTACACCACAGTATTTCAAAACAAATTTTCCAGTGTACCCTATTTGGTACCCATAGCCAGAACAAAATTACGTTATGAGGTGAATATTCATGTTAAAGTTCTTTGCGCCGAATATTATTCAGTTGTCCTCATCTACATGAGATTTTTTTACCTTTAAGTAATTTTTGTTTTACCTATGGGTAATTTTTGACCTATCAGCACAACATTTTGTCATGAAATAATAGCTATTGCAAAAAATACTATCGCCAATTCTTCACAAAGTAAAAAACGGGAAAACATAAAAATACTTGGCAATACTACGCAACAAAATTTGTTAAAAAATACAAAATAAACGCACTTAAACCTTATATATCGAAGTTTTAATAGAAATTGATCGATATATAACCACAGTGTAGTTAAATAAAGTAAAAAAAAAAAAAAAAATGAAAACATGTTGTCATAATTGACGTGTTTATATATATAAAAAAAAATAAGTTTTTCCAAATGATTAATATATGTAGTTTCTTGCCCAACTGCCTTTAAGTTTCTTAATGGTGCTTTAGAAATAACTAGCCTTTTGAGATTTCTAACTGCACGCCATAATGAGTAGTCTGATTGTGGAGCTGCATCAAGTTCCTTGAGATATTTTTTTCAGGAAAGCCGTTTTCTGAGACTGCAGTAACTTTTTTTAGCCTGTGTGTGCACTCTTTTAATAAATTCTTAAGTTGAGGGAAACTGTGAAATTGCCATTTTATTCGAATCTTCTTTTTAAAGTCAAGAGCCGCTCGAAATCTGTAGAATATAAAGCGTGATCCATTACGAGGTTTCCTACTTTTTTAAAGAAAAAAAAAAAAAAAACACAGAAAATTAAAATTTAATGGGGAATGTTTATTATCATTTGAAAGAACATTCTTTGGCATTTATTTTTTGAAGATTATGTCTATCAAATGTTGGCCGTTTCTATGTCGCAAATGGTCCATCCATTGAGTCCAATTTTCGATGACTCGTTTGAGCATTTCGACTGGTAATTGGCGAATGACACGCGTGATGTTTTCCTCCAAGGCCTGAATCGAAGCGGGTTTGTCCGCATAAACTTCTTTACATATCCCCACAGGAAAAAGTTTAACGTTGTGATATCACACGATCTTGGTGGCCAATCGACAGGCCCAAAACGTAAAATTATGTGCACACTGAAGTGTTCTCTCAATAAATCCATTAATTGATGCGATTTGTGGGAAGTGGCGCCGTCTTGCTGAAACCAAATGTCGCCGAGATTACGAGCTTCGATTTTAGGCATCAAATAGTTGGTTATCATGGCAAGATAACGGTCGCCATTGACGGTTACGTTCGCTCCGGCATAATTTTTAAAGAAATATGGACCGATGATTCCATCGGCCCACAAACCACACCAAACCGTTGTTTTTCTCTTCAGGTTGCTCTTCGTCCCAAATGCGGCAATTTTGTTTGTTTACATACCCATTGAGCCAGAAATGGGCCTCATCGCTGAACAAAATTTTCCTCGAAAACGTCGGATCTTCTTTTTTACGCTTTAAATTTAAGCTCTCGACGTAAAATGCGCCAAGTCGTTCCATACGTCAGTCCGAGTTGCTGCGAACGGCGACGAATCAGCTACGGCCGCTATATTTTCTTCACAGAGCGCTGGACATGGTCTATTCGGTCGAATATTATCCAATAATGAATGCTGGGTCTCCAAATGGGTGATGGTGTTGCGAATAGTACGCTCAGTAGGCCGATTATGTTGACTATAAGTTGAGCGAAGTGCACTAAACACATTCCTCACAGAACGTGAATTTTCGTAATAAAGTTGAACGATTTGTAAACGTTGTTCAGGCGTAAGTCTCTCCATTATGAAATGCCAAACAATACTAAGCAAAAATAACATGACAGCATGACACGAGTTACACGTGATCTGTCAAATAAAGGCGATTGAAAAAAGTATCTCTACTTGAATCACCCATTATATATAGATAATTTCTATTAAAAATTTCTCAATTAGAGCGTCCAAATTCGCTTGTTAAATGGTATTATTAAAACATATTTATGTTAAAAAAAATTATTTGAATGACAGATAATTCTCGCAAAACAAAGATACAGAAAGACCCTTTCAAGACTCGGCAATTAAGCTTCGCAAGTCCGTTTTTCATTTTCTTTTGAACTTGATTTTATTGTCACACTCGGCAATATAGTTGCGACAATTTTCAATACCTTTTTTACTGTTATTTTTTACTGTATTAAATACTTGGCCTTCTTATTGCGGTCGAGTATTCAGAAGTTGAAACATTTAAAACCGATAGATGCTGCTGAACCAAGCTAACTAATGGCTCCGCTTCAAATCGCGACCAATTGCTAATTTTTTTTTATTTAATAAAAAATGATTTTAAAGCTTTTTCTATATACAAACAATTTGCCAGAATAAAACGTAGGTACTATAAACATAAAACAACTAACTAAACGAATAAATGAAAAAAAAACGTCAAAAACAAATAATATTTTCGTCTTCAAGAAGAAAAAAAAATTCAAAAACAACACAATATCCGAAAACAGCCAAGTCTGTACTCAAATTTCTTCCCCTTAACCGACCTTAGCTCTGACATCAACAAACCAAGAATTGCGCAAATAAATGCCTATCTGAAAGGGGTCAAGGCACTTGGGTGAAAAAAGCCAGTTTTTGTTTTATTTTGCACTGTTAGTATTCCAATTCACTCGAGAAATAAAGAAACGGGCTACTGATCATTTTAGTGATATTTAACTCGAATTAAGCTGAAACTTAAATAAATTAAAATTTGTCTTATACCAAAGGCTTTCGGATCTACTGTAACATTTTTACTTTCTGTTGATAAACCGCAGATTGTGCTTTCAAAAATATTGTTTAAAACTAGTTTTGTTCTTATAAATGCTTTTGAGTTGATAATGTAAGTTATATATTACCTGGGATGTGCTCAATATAACTTTGGATTGTTTTTTCTCAGTCCCTGTGAAAATCATTAAAGAATTCATATTAGGAGAGTATGAAATAATTGATTGATAGTCGTGACTGCAGAGGATATTACGGGAACGGTGTTCAAGTAAATGTATTCCATTTTGATCAACAGCCAGCCATAATATACGTGGCCAATTTGAAGTAAAGGTTTGCTGAAACAAAAAAAAAATATATATAAAAAAAATATTTATATACATACATACTAAAAAATAAAACAATATAAATTTTTAATATTCGCGAACACGAATATCTGCAACAATATTCGCCGAATACGAAAAATCTGCAATTTAGCGCCATTCGGAATTTCGAAATCTCTCGTTCGCGTCGATAACAATAAATGAAAAAAGACTCGCATATCGTGTTCAGATATACATTTTTTATTAGGCTAATATTAGATTTAATGACAAATTTATCTTTCTGTTCATACATACATATTTTAGACAACTCAATTAGCGATTAACAGTGTGAAGAAGGAAAACGTGGTCTGTATGCATGAATGTGTGGCAAAATACCAAAAACGTAAGCAAAAATATACATGTGTAACCCAAATGTAAGCAACTTTTGACATCTTGTGCAGACCTAATGGATAGACCTGTGTATTGTTTTCATTTCAGTTGCCAAATGTCAAAACATTTTGATTAGTGAGTTGTGTTTTGCGCACTAAACACACTTGTTTCAGTGTTGAATTTAATTTTACTCAATATTATAACAATTTCGTATAAATTGAACAATAACTTAATTTAGATTTTATATGGATAATTGAGCTCAATAATGGCATTTATTGCGCAAAACTTAATTAAGGTGCATATCTGAACACGGTGTCACACTACTTAAAGTATGTATATAACATTATTACGACATTCCGATAACTGAATTTAAAAATTTCGGCTTCACATCTAAATGCCACTACTCTACTCTACTTAGGGTTGGGAAAAATACATGCATTGATGCATGTATTTGAAATACAAGATACATTTAAGTCGTGTATTAAAAAAAAAAATACATTTAATAACTTAATATTTTGTATGGCTGGATCAAAATATAATATTAAATTATTATTTTGTATTGCCTTGTTTAAATCCATAAAAAATAAAAAACCTTATTGCGTTTATTAACTTGATTAATATATTTCGCACATACAGTTCATCTTCAGGATCTGAATTGATTGAAAAATATATACGAATTCAAGTTAATAAATATAATAAAGTGTTGTATTTTTTTACGGAATCAAAGAGGCAATACAAAAAATTAACGAAAAAATACATTTAAGTTGTGTATTTAAAATACAAAATGCATACTTTTTAATGTTTAATCAATCTCCAATATGTATACTATACTTTTTTAGCCGGACGGAACTAATGAAGGGGTTTGCTGTAAACGAACTGTCATACTGCTCTCAGTTTTTGACATTTATTTGACATTTGGCAAATCATTATGAATAGATGCAAGCTTGAATAACGCTACTCTTAAAAACAGTCATCCATTCGTACTTTTATTGCTCACTGCTCAGTTTAAGTGTTGTTAATAATTTGGTGCGGCTTACATGCTGGTGGATTCATCGGGCCTTATTTCTTTAAAAATGATTAAAGTTGGGCATTCAGAATGTTCTACGTAGAGAACAGCTGCGATGACCATGTGCCCAAATTTTAATATCTATCGGGGTTTAAAGAGCACTTCTTTGCGTCAGTAGAATCTTTTGGAGAATAAATAAAATGGAAAGTTATAATAACTGTTGCCTTGAATATAAACTAAAGATGTAAATTGTTTTCAATAACAGAATGAATTCTTTTAAAAGTGGTCTTCTTACTCAAAGCTGAAATAAAGTATTATAAAGCGAGTCTATCTTGTTGGACATGGACACTTGTGACAAGGCAGTCTTTTATTTCATAAAAAAGTAAATTTAACAAATGATAGTTTCTTTTTTTATGAAATTATTCATGTCCATAGAGGCCAAAGGACTAAATGTATGTGACAACTTTTTTTTATTATTAATAGTAATTGTATCTTGTGAAAATGTATTTTGGGAAAAAAGTATTTGAAACACAAAATACTTGAGTAACAGGTTTTTAAATACAAAATACATTTTGGGAATGTGTTTTTTTAAATACAAAATACGTATCTGTATTTTAAATACAAGTATTGGAAATACATCGCAACCCTGTTTCTATGATATTAACATATAAGACTTAACCTTTTTAATGATAGTTTTGAAATATATTTTGTTGGTTTTTAATTTACTAAAATAAGATTTTTATTCTGTGTTAAAGACAAACTGTCGTATTCATAAAATTATTTTTAATTTAATATAACTTTTCAAAGCAATTGTAGTATAAGCATTTTTCTGTATAAAGGTTTGTTAATATAAAGTAGTTTTTAAAAAATAAATATCCCCTCGTGATCATATATTGTAAAAAATGTAAAGGAAGTGTGTCCGTTTTAGTAGGAATCTATCCATCCTTAAATTTCATTCGAATCTGGTTGATGGTTTCAGCGCGGCAGAAATTTTTTCCCACCTCCCCTCGTCGTCATATTCTATGTTTTAAATTTCATTGAAATCTGTGAGGTAGATTCGGAGAGGCAGAAATTGCCTCGTAGCTCGCCATGTTGATCTAGTTTTAGAAAATTGTACAGCCTAAAACCTTGTTCAGAAAATCACCTTTCTAATGAAAACGGTTGGATGGTTCCAGTAATGATAATATCGGGAACTCATTGATATGCTCATTTTATCACAAATCTCATGTTGTCTAGTAAGATTTCTAGCATTCTGATGGTCTCAAACCGAATAATTTACTCTCTGGCTCAAGAAATTAACTGGGTTTTTATGAAAGTCAGTATGTGCATACAAAACAAGTTCTGATACGCGTACATAAAGAAATGACCAATATTTGCTCAAGAAAAACGAAATTTCAACTGTTTTGGTATTGACAATTACTCAGATATTAGGAACAAGAAACCCAAGCATAAAAAATTGATTGAGATGGATCTGTTTTGATGGAAAACTGTTTTTTCTATGCCCATGCAGATGTTTAGTGTGTTTACCTAAAGATTTTTCGGTGTTCCAGCTCTGGAGCAAGCAACATATAATTGGCCGTGTGAAAAATAGGAATTCTCTAAGTTCAAACCAGCAACACTAAGCGATTGGCCTTGAAGCAAGTTTATTGCTATGGTGAAAGCCAGACGCACTGGAAACTGCAATCGCCGGTTTAAGTCATTGGAATCCGTGGTACCAGGATAACTTCTCCTTTACATTTGCTGCTGAGATTGATTTCAATTAAATTTGGCGATAGTTTTGAAGCCGCAAGTCTCCAATATGTATACTATACTTTTTTAGCCGGACGGAACTAATGAAGGGGTTTGCTGTAAACGAACTGTCATACTGCTCTCAGTTTTTGACATTTATTTGACATTTGGCAAATCATTATGAATAGATGCAAGCTTGAATAACGCTACTCTTAAAAACAGTCATCCATTCGTACTTTTATTGCTCACTGCTCAGTTTTAGTGTTGTTAATAATTTGGTGCGGCTTACATGCTGGTGGATTCATCGGGCCTTATTTCTTTAAAAATGATTAAAATTGGGCATTCAGAATGTTCTACGTAGAGAACAGCTGCGATGACCATGTGCCCAAATTTTAATATCTATCGGGGTTTAAAGAGCACTTCTTTGCGTCAGTAGCATCTTTTGGAGAATAAATAAAATGGAAAGTTATAATAACTGTTGCCTTGAATATAAACTAAAGATGTAAATTGTTTTCAATAACAGAATGAATTCTTTTAAAAGTGGTCTTCTTACTCAAAGCTGAAATAAAGTATTATAAAGCGAGTCTATCTTGTTGGACATGGACACTTGTGACAAGGCAGTCTTTTATTTCATAAAAAAGTAAATTTAACAAATGATAGTTTCTTTTTTTATGAAATTATTCATGTCCATAGAGGCCAAAGGACTAAATGTATGTGACAACTTTTTTTTATTATTAATAGTAATTGTATCTTGTGAAAATGTATTTTGGGAAAAAAGTATTTGAAACACAAAATACTTGAGTAACAGGTTTTTAAATACAAAATACATTTTGGGAATGTGTTTTTTTAAATACAAAATACGTATCTGTATTTTAAATACAAGTATTGGAAATACATCGCAACCCTGTTTCTATGATATTAACATATAAGACTTAACCTTTTTAATGATAGTTTTGAAATATATTTTGTTGGTTTTTAATTTACTAAAATAAGATTTTTATTCTGTGTTAAAGACAAACTGTCGTATTCATAAAATTATTTTTAATTTAATATAACTTTTCAAAGCAATTGTAGTATAAGCATTTTTCTGTATAAAGGTTTGTTAATATAAAGTAGTTTTTAAAAAATAAATATCCCCTCGTGATCATATATTGTAAAAAATGTAAAGGAAGTGTGTCCGTTTTAGTAGGAATCTATCCATCCTTAAATTTCATTCGAATCTGGTTGATGGTTTCAGCGCGGCAGAAATTTTTTCCCACCTCCCCTCGTCGTCATATTCTATGTTTTAAATTTCATTGAAATCTGTGAGGTAGATTCGGAGAGGCAGAAATTGCCTCGTAGCTCGCCATGTTGATCTAGTTTTAGAAAATTGTACAGCCTAAAACCTTGTTCAGAAAATCACCTTTCTAATGAAAACGGTTGGATGGTTCCAGTAATGATAATATCGGGAACTCATTGATATGCTCATTTTATCACAAATCTCATGTTGTCTAGTAAGATTTCTAGCATTCTGATGGTCTCAAACCGAATAATTTACTCTCTGGCTCAAGAAATTAACTGGGTTTTTATGAAAGTCAGTATGTGCATACAAAACAAGTTCTGATACGCGTACATAAAGAAATGACCAATATTTGCTCAAGAAAAACGAAATTTCAACTGTTTTGGTATTGACAATTACTCAGATATTAGGAACAAGAAACCCAAGCATAAAAAATTGATTGAGATGGATCTGTTTTGATGGAAAACTGTTTTTTCTATGCCCATGCAGATGTTTAGTGTGTTTACCTAAAGATTTTTCGGTGTTCCAGCTCTGGAGCAAGCAACATATAATTGGCCGTGTGAAAAATAGGAATTCTCTAAGTTCAAACCAGCAACACTAAGCGATTGGCCTTGAAGCAAGTTTATTGCTATGGTGAAAGCCAGACGCACTGGAAACTGCAATCGCCGGTTTAAGTCATTGGAATCCGTGGTACCAGGATAACTTCTCCTTTACATTTGCTGCTGAGATTGATTTCAATTAAATTTGGCGATAGTTTTGAAGCCGCAAGTCTCCAATATGTATACTATACTTTTTTAGCCGGACGGAACTAATGAAGGGGTTTGCTGTAAACGAACTGTCATACTGCTCTCAGTTTTTGACATTTATTTGACATTTGGCAAATCATTATGAATAGATGCAAGCTTGAATAACGCTACTCTTAAAAACAGTCATCCATTCGTACTTTTATTGCTCACTGCTCAGTTTTAGTGTTGTTAATAATTTGGTGCGGCTTACATGCTGGTGGATTCATCGGGCCTTATTTCTTTAAAAATGATTAAAATTGGGCATTCAGAATGTTCTACGTAGAGAACAGCTGCGATGACCATGTGCCCAAATTTTAATATCTATCGGGGTTTAAAGAGCACTTCTTTGCGTCAGTAGCATCTTTTGGAGAATAAATAAAATGGAAAGTTATAATAACTGTTGCCTTGAATATAAACTAAAGATGTAAATTGTTTTCAATAAAAGAATGAATTCTTTTAAAAGTGTTCTTCTTACTCAAAGCTAAAATAAAGTATTATAAAGCGAGTCTATCTTGTTGGACATGGACACTTGTGACAAGGCAGTCTTTTATTTCATAAAAAAGTAAATTTAACAAATGATAGTTCTTTTTTTTATGAAATTATTCATGTCCATCATTAAGGACTAAATGTATGTGACAACTTTTTTTTATTATTAATAGTAATTGTATCTTGTGAAAATGTATTTTGGGAAAAAAAAGTATTTGAAACACAAAATACTTGAGTAACAGGTTTTTAAATACAAAATACATTTTGGGAATGTGTTTTTTTAAATACAAAATACGCAACCCTGTTTCTATGATATTAACATATAAGACTTAACCTTTTTAATGATAGTTTTGAAACATATTTTGTTGGTTTTTTATTTACTAAAATAAGATTTTTATTCTGTGTTAAAGACAAACTGTCGTATTCATAAAATTATTTTTAATTTAATATAACTTTTCAAAACAATTGTAGTATAAGCATTTTTCTGTATAAAGGTTTGTTAATATAAAGTAGTTTTTAAAAAATATATATCCCCTCGTGATCATATATTGTAAAAAATGTAAAGGAAGTGTGTCCGTTTTAGTAGGAATCTATCAATCCTTAAATTTCATTCGAATCTGGTTGATGGTTTCAGCGAGGCAGAAATTTTTTGGTTGATGGTTTCAGCGAGGCAGAAATTTTTTCCCACCTCCCCTCGTCGTCATATTCTATGTTTTAAATTTCATTGAAATCTGTGAGGTAGATTCGGAGAGGCAGAAATTGCCTCGTAGCTCGCCATGTTGATCTAGTTTTAGAAAATTGTACAGCCTAAAACCTTGTTCAGAAAATCACCTTTCTAATGAAAACGGTTGGATGGTTCCAGTAATGATAATATCGGGAACTCATTGATATGCTCATTTTATCACAAATCTCATGTTGTCTAGTAAGATTTCTAGCATTCTGATGGTCTCAAACCGAATAATTTACTCTCTGGCTCAAGAAATTAACTGGGTTTTTATGAAAGTCAGTATGTGCATACAAAACAAGTTCTGACACGCGTACATAAAGAAATTACCAATATTTGCTCAAGAAAAACGAAATTTCAACTGTTTTGGTATTGACAATTACTCAGATATTAGGAACAAGAAACCCAAGCATAAAAAATTGATTGAGATGGATCTGTTTTGATGGAAAACTGTTTTTTCTATGCCCATGCAGATGTTTAGTGTGTATACCTAAAGATTTTTCGGTGTTCCAGCTCTGGAGCAAGCAACATATAATTGGCCGTGTGAAAAATAGGAATTCTCTAAGTTCAAACCAGCAACACTAAGCGATTGGCCTTGAAGCAAGTTGATTGCTATGGTGAAAGCCAGACGCACTGGAAACTGCAATCGCCGGTTTAAGTCATTGGAATCCGTGGTACCAGGATAACTTCTCCTTTACATTTGCTGCTGAGATTGATTTCAATTAAATTTGGCGATAGTTTTGAAGCCGCAAGTCTTGTTCCGTTGCTCAGTTTCAGTGGATCTAAGATGCGTATGAGCATAAACTGTGAACCATCTTTTAAAGTTAAGATATGTGGTGGCGCTCCAGATGGTTCCAAAGAGTTAAGAAGCTCTACTGATTAGTTAACACCCAACTCCTCGCGAATAATCACCGGGTAGCTTCAATTGAATTTTATGTTTTATTTTGTTGACATTCTCATTGCTTGGAGCCAAAAATGCTCTTTCGTGAAGCCAATCGTGATTTTTTAAATTGTTTGAAAATTTAGAAAACATGTCATAATTAAAACCGATGTTACAAGTTAGTGTTTCAGTATGATTTCTTTCGAATGCTCGATGTTTTCGATTGAATGACAAAAGACAAAATTGTTCCAACTCAAATCGATAGTGTTATGTATATCTGCTGAATTGCCTAATCAGCATAAAGATTCGATCCTTTTTAACGTTGTATGCAAGAATATGATTCACGGCCTTCCATAAAATACGGCAGATACACGAAAAGGCAACTTGGCGATTTAATGGATGAAACTTAAATTGGTGGTGCAGGATTTTAAGACACGTTGATATTGATGTTGATAACAGGTGGGTTCTTTCATAAAGTCCAATGTGGAATACTGGAACTCTGTAAAATTTATTAAGTACATATAAAATATGTGAACAAAGGCAGTGTTCGGGCATTCAAATCGAAGCTATGAAATCATTAAATTTCAGATGGGTCGTTACATCAGCAGTAATGAAGCTGTCTGGCGAATTCTCGGTTTCTTTATTCGCGAACGATATCCAACTGTTCAACATCTTGCTGTTCATTTAGCAAATGGTCAACATGTTTACTTTAACCAAGAAAATGCCGAAGAACGAGCAGAATAGCCGCAAAATACAGCACTAACGGCTTTTTTCCAACTGTTTCAAGCTGATAATTTTGCGAAATCATTGCTGTATCATTAAGTTACAAAATATAACACTTGGAACACAACAAGGAAAATAGTTTACAGGAGAAAGCGCGACGCTAATGTTCCATCTGATGCAATATGCTAATCCAGTTTTTGAGAAAATATAAATCTAATGAATTGGCTCATTTTGCCCATGCTTAGAAACAGCTCTTGACTGATCAAAAAATAGTTTTGGAAAAAGTTATGCTACACGTAGCATATTTTATGCAAAACCGTGAATCATATGCTTGCATAAAACGCCAAAAAGGATCGAGTCTTTATGTTGATTAGGCAATTCAGCAGATATGATACTATCAATTTGAGTTGGAACAATTTTGTCATTCAATCGAAAACCTCCAGCATTGCAGTTCACCGTAAATACGACTTTTTGTTAGGAGATCCATGAAATTCATTAGTTTTGTAAAAAAAACTTGTAACGACAAAAGTCGCTCCGCTCTTTTTTGCCTGCACCTTTGCTGTATATTTAATTATTATATTTGTAGTGTTTATTAATTGTTAAGTATGCCTATCTAATAATTATTTGAATATAACGCAATAATAGAATAGTAAATGAGTGAAGACGCCTAGCGTAAATTTATGGTAGCTGTCGTGATGAAAGCCATAAACAGCCGATTCGCCGTGGTGAGTTGAGTTTGACACGGTATAAAAGGATGTGTTTTCATCAAATCGAGTCAGTCGGCTAGTAGCTAGCAAGCGGGTAAGAACTACCATCGGCGAGGACATTACATCTCCCCAACTGGTTCTTCTTGCTGGAATCCTTAAATAGTCAGCTAGTGGGAGAAGAAGTAAAGTCAGAGGTTACACTTCTATTTTTACTACCGTGATGACAACCGAAGCGGACTTCGAGTGTGTCCTCTCGCCAGTTGACGATTTAAATAGGTCAGTGATAGTGGTGGGCAAGGAGATTACATCTCCCAAAGCGCTCATCTCTAGCTTCGAACACGTCGTGCACTAACTGCCTAGCTTCAAGTGTCAGTCTGTAATTATATTTACGTTGAGTATTAGCGTGTTAATAAAGTAAACGGTTTATAACGTTGGCAACGACTAGTCTTTAATTTATATTGGAGAACCGAAATGATACCGGCCCGATGAGCTACCGCAGTACCCAGCGAAAACGTGTCGTTACAAACTCTAGCTACCACATCACGTCTATGATGCGATGACTGACCAGACGATAAAAAAATCTTTGATTTCCGCCGAAGCAGGATTGCACGTAAATGTGATGAAAAGATCCTGTCGCCAGTATTTTCGAACATACGTCATAGCATCTTGAGCATACTCATGCATATATCTTGGACATCCAGTGTACGTAGCAATTTCTTTTGTAACAATAAATTAATGAAAGAGTTCACGGCATTTCAAAATGTGGTTGGATTGTTGAGCTTATCGTAATGCGAATGCGTTATAATCCATAGATGAAACCTGTAATACGAATAGTTTTGTTTAATAAATTTTTGCTCATACATAAACAGATGGTCTCATTTATATATTTCGGACGATATTTACTTCAAAGTAAAAATACTTTTGTTGCTGCTGCTGCACCAGTGACAGAGTTTATATGCATGAGGTTGCTATTGTATCCATCTTCACCTTTCCAAGACAATACTGGGTATTGAAAAGGATCAAACCATCGGCGTGTTCCAGAGACGCGTTCCAAATTTGTATTTCGCTCTTGAATTAGAAAGTCTCGCTGCTCGTATTGCGTTCGAAATATAACGACTTCCACTTTGTTAATCGTTGGAGTGTTAAAAAGTCGTTCATGCTCACCGGACCATGTTTTATCGCATTGCATTCGATGCAAGGCGGCTTTGAAACGTTTAACCAAATGATTATGGTGGTGGAAAAGCCATTGGAAATTTTAAATTAGTAGATAGGTAATGGGGATCTTGGCAGTATCCGGTTCCGGTAATAAGGTTGGTAATGTGGATGGTAATACGGTTGCAGTTATGTGGATGGTAATGCGGTTGCGGTTATGTGTATGTTATCCAATTTCCAAACCATTTTGCGGTTGCGGTTATCTGGATGTTATCCAATTTCCGAGACATTTTTCTAGTTCCCAAGCCCTGTGATAGGAATGATATATTTAGATAGAGCATAATTTTTCTAGTTTCGAAACCAGTGGAAAATTTTTGGTTTAGAAAAACAAGTTTGTAGATTTTTAAATACAGTTTTTATTGGGTGGCAATGCTATATCGAATTAGATAGAGCATAATTTTTCTAGTTTCTGAACCAGTTGAAAATTTTCGGTTTTGAATTTTAAAATACAGTTTTTAGAATTAATGTAACAGTCAAAATATTTGAATTTAGTTCTTTTTTGTATTAAGAAATATTGTATTTCCCTTCAGTTTTAGTGGATGGCAATGCTATATCGAATTAGATGGAGCATAATTTTTCTAGTTTCCAAACCAGTTGAAAATTTTCGGTTTGAAAAAACAAGTTTGTGGATTTTTAAATACAGTTTTTAGAATTAATGCAACAGTCAAAATATTTGAATTTATTTTTTTTTTTTTTTGTATTAAGAAATATTGTATTTCCCTTTATGATGACATTATGTTATTCTTATTTGCAGTTTGTTTTCTTTCCCAATACAATGTCTCCTAATAAGATTAGAATTAGAATTATAATTTGTATTTTGTAATAAAATGCTGACGATATGTCTGCTTGTTTATTTTAACATTAATCTGATGAAGAAACCTTTTTGTTATATTTAAGAAGCATAAACATGAGTGAGCATGTAAGAATGTATAATTTGTTTAGAATGTATAATTTGTTTAGAATGTATAATTTGTTTATAAAACAAAACATTAATTGCAGTTTGTTTTCTTTCGCAATACAATGGTCCCAATAATATTTAATAAGAATTTGTATATTGTTTATTTTGCCTTCATAAAAGGCTTAGTGGAGTATATTTCTGAAAACTAGGTTTATTTGCATTTAAACATTGAAGGTTTAAACAATGGATTCGAGTCAATACGAAATTGTATTTGTCGATGAAAATTCTATGGAGAAAGTAGAGGAGAATACGCAGACGCGTATAAATGGCATAATCGACGCATCTATAGATAACATCCTATTAAATAAAAACCCAGGAATGGAAATCCCCAACAACCAGCTGGCGTATTATGATTTTTTTTGGGAAATTGACGATTTCCTAGAGGATGAAGAGGGAGATGCGATAATTTGAAGGCAAATGACGGCTTTTATTTGGATGAAGAAGGAGATCGTTTTATTATGGAAGTAGATTTAAGTTTTTAGATGTAGTGATTTTTTTTTTTTGTTTTTTTAAATACTTATAAGAAATTATTAAATAAAATATAAATAATAAAAAAAACTCTATTAAAAGTAAAATTATTATTTCTGATATTGGATCACATTTCGAAAATAATTTTAATGATTGAACATATCCATGTATAAATAGAGTATACAATTTATTTCAATAACAAGTATATTGTGATATATCGTGGATTTAAAATAGTATTTTTAACAATTGCGCTTAATATTAAATAGAAAAAAAAATTAAAATGGTTAAAGATTTAAAATTTGATTGCAATGAAGATCAGCATTTTAAACAATCTCCGTTTACGCCACGCTATAGCATGAACGATAACTTTAATAGAGAAGATGAACGATTAAAAACCTTTGTATGCTGGCCATTAAAATGGTTAGATAAAAGGGAATTAGCTATGAGTGGCATGTTTTATAGTGGAGATTATGACAAAACAAAGTGTTATTTTTGCGAAGTTGAAATTTGGAATTGGGAGCCTACTGATCAACCTATAACAGAGCATTTGCGATGGTCTTCAAATTGTACTTTACTAAGAAGGCGTTGTACCAATAATGTACCGATTAATTGGAATGCATTAAATCAACTACTACCACCACCCAGCTATGAAACCTGTGGTCTAACTGAAGAATGTGAAATGCGAGATGATAACATTTCTAACGTTCCTCAATATAATATGGAAGTGAAAAACTATGATATCTCTAGAAGAAATCACATTTCAAATTATGGGGTTCAAGTTATTGAAATCCCAATTTCATTTGTCGAATCTTCTAAAACATTGACGCAAAACGCTGAAATGTCATCCTTCATAATAAATATAGCTAAATACATATATTTTTTTTTTCTTATTTACAATTTATTGTTATTAATTTTATTTGTATTGGAATACATTTTATTTACTGAAATTAGAAAATAAATATAAAATAAAAGGAAAATAAAAAACATGTATATATAAATTTTTGTTTTATAATTATTTTTTATTATAGATTAATGTATAAGTATTAATTAGATTTACTACAGTTGCTTTTCTTAAATGATAAACTGTGCACCTGCACGGACTAGGACCCTCTTCACAAGTCGGACTGTACCACGGGCAGCATTCAAAATGTGGCTCTGCATCGTTAAAATCCCCCACACCAAACTCCTCATTTTCATCCATCATACTCAAAAAATGTTGAATGCACTCCCTGTGCTCGAACATCAAAACATCCTCAAATGTTTTTAAAAAATTTATTGTAAATTCTTTTAAGGCACACATTTTTTTTTTGATGTTCTTTGTTTGCTTGCCTTTTTGTAAATGTTTCTCGTTGTTAAAGTTCTAGATACAAGTGTGAAATGTCAGAAGAATTTTTTATTATTATTTCACAACATTTCACTTAATAACTGGAGTGAAAGAGAAAACTATATTTATTTACTCAACGCCATTCGGTAATTTGTTCTGTATTGATTCTTATTTATGTGGAAGTGTTAAGCTTAATCAAGCATATCCATATTAAAGTTGGGGCTTTATTCAATATTTATATATACCAACTTCTTTGTTTAGAGCAAAGGGAAGAAATGTATATGTTCATCTCTTTCTTTAACATCATTATATATATATATTACTATTTTCTTAATTAATAAAATAAACTAAGATCGATTTAAAAATTGATTTAATCTCAGTTGAAAAAAAGAAACTAACGTGATCGGTTGTGGAAAATGGAACCCTCGAAAAACTTAATAAATAAATTTAACACTCTGAGCTATAGCAAATCCTTAATTCACATTAAGGATCTTGTGATGTCATCTAAACACATTATTTTAAGTGCAAGTAGAGTGAAAACAAAGTATGGGAGCTCAACAAAAATTGAGCTGGAGGATAATGTATTGTTTTTGCCATATCGCTACAATACGCTAACTGACGAAGATTTGAAGAATTTATCATCTGGAACGTATCTTATATCCAGGGAAGGGGAGAAAAACTTGCAATTGAAACCATTCGAGGAGGATGATATCTTTGTAGCCAATTCTAAATACCCCATATACGCCAACTTTAACAGTTTTTAAATTTTATTTTAATTATAAAAATAGCAATATGTGTCTACACCAATATAATAATAATAATAAAGTTAAAACTAAAAATAATTAAATAAACAAATTAGTGGTTTTCTTTTTTTTGAATAATTTTAATTGTTTTCTTTATTTATTTATTTCTTTTTAGTTATTTTAAACAAAAATTCTAGACATAAATGTCCACAATTAACTGAATCATAGTTTTGATGTTGATTGTAGTTATATTTTATATTTCCTCCTAGGTATTCAACTAGTTCCAATGGTGGTTGTAAATTTCCAAAACTATCATAATATTCTATTTGTTTATTGTTTTTATAGTAAGCTACCCAATGTGTACCACTGCCTATTGTAGAATCCAAATTTATTATTCCACATTCAATATTTTTGGGATGTTTTGGTATTGAGTCTAACATGAAAATTCCTCTAAAGTGAGGAATATTTTTTGAGAATTTTCGTAAATCAATATCAGTCAATGGCCTCTTGGGTAGCTTGTTTAGAAGTTTTTTGATTTTTCTTCATAAGTTAATTCATATCCTTTCTTATATGGTTAAAGGTAAAGTCCTTTGCCCGTTGCTATAGCTTCCATGCTTTTATTATGTCTACTCGCTTCATCAAGTTGGAGTTTAGCATTCTTTGCTGCATTAACTGCTTTTGCTATGTTAGCACCTCCACTCGATAGGGTACCAATTACACCTAAAGCTGTTAATATTGGTATTAATGGTAAAACACCACCAACTTTTGGAACACGTATTACGCGTGGTATTACAATTTCAGATTTCCTTCCCTTTAAGGATTTGTTAATGGTTTTACGTGCAATCTTGATAGCAGCGTTAAGATCTGTTGGTTTTTCTTTTTTTAACATTTTTGCTGTCGCTTTTAGCGTTGAATTGAACAGTTTTCTTCCAATAACTTTATTCAATTTTGATTGTCTATTACTTTTGTTTTGCTTAGTCATACCCATACCGAGTTTAGTTTTTGATTTCATTGTGTTTGTAAGCAAATATGCAAATGATTTTTCTGGCAGACTGCTATTGGTTGAAAGTACTCGTTCCCAAGCTCTGTTCTCAAGAATTTTATCAGCTTGATGTCTTATATTTATTTCTTTACTTTTGGAATAAGCAATATCGTGTTCTTTACATGCAGCGTCCAATAGATTTATTCCTTTATCACCTCGTTCTAAACGTTTTTGTAATTTCGTTCCAGGACCGCAATATTGATAACCAGGAAGATGTAGCTCAAAAGGAAGTGAATTTATCAATTTATTGACTAAACCTCTTCCTCTGACAGTTTTATTGTTATTAAGCTTGTAGTTAAAGAGTATCACCATTTTATTTTATTTTATTTTATTCTATAAGAAAAACATAATATTTAATTATTTCATTCAGTTATAAAGATGCGCTTAATAAAACAACATAAAAATATTTTTGTTCGTAATACGGATTCTTCAACGAATATAAAATTAAAAACTAGACATAGTTCTATATTACCGAATTTTATTCGTGCGCTTATTGTGGGTCCTTCAAATTGTGGAAAGACTAACGTTATGATAAGCTTACTAGAAAGTCCTAATGGACTGAAATTTGAAAACATCTATTTATACTCAAAATCACTATTTCAGCCAAAGTATGAATATTTAAGAAAATTATTATCCCCAATTAAAGGAATGGGTTATTACACGTTTTCAAATAATGATTCTGTATTACCTCCTGATGAAGCACAAAACAATTCAGTTATGATATTCGATGATGTTGCATGTGAAAAACAAAACAATATACGTGCATATTTTTGTATGGGTAGACACAGAAATATAGATTCATTCTACTTTTGTCAAACATATACAAGAATTCCTAAACATTTAATAAGAGATAATGATAATATGATTATTATGTTTAAGCAAAATGAAATGAATATAAAACATATATATGCTGATCATGTTGGTAGCGATATGAGTTACGAAATGTTTCATGAAATTTGTAGAGAATGTTGGAAGGATAAATATGGATTTTTGGTTACAAGTACAGATGATGAATTAAATGATGGGAGATATAGAAAGCAGTTTGATTATTTTATAACATTATAAATTATAGAATATATTACATACAAGTATTAGTATGTCATCAACCTTTAAAGATATTACAACAAAAACAACAAAATCATTGACAACTAACGAATATCTGATCTGATGGTCGATAAAAAAATTAATGAAAAAGTTTTAAAAGACCTGATAAAGACAAGAAATGTTTTAAAGAAGAAATTTCGCAGTATAAAAATTGGTGAAGCGGATACTCGTGAACAACTTAAACATACATTTAAGCCCATAACAGAACCCTTGAAAAATTTTATTAATAGTTCGAAAAATACCAAAGTAAATTTTAAAATTGAAAATAATAAAATTAAAAATGAATCAAAACAACAACAACAATTTAAAACAGATTTAAATATTCCAATTATAAAACCAGAAAAATTTATGTTATCTACTGCTGCAATTAACTCTGAAGAAGATGATGATGATGATGATGATTTTTATTCTCAACCAGAAGCAGAAAATCTAAATAATCATATAAATTTTAATGATTTGTTATATTTAGAAAAAAGACATGAGTTAGACACACTATATGGATTACATAAAGATTCAAATAATGAATGGAAATTTGGAGATAGTAACATTAAATTTAATGAAGATAAGATTCAAGTTGGAAACCAAATATGGGCACTCACTCCAGGTTTATTTTCATTAATGTTTCAAAAAATACCAAAAAACTATGATAAATCCGAGTTAGATATTTATAAAGAAATATTAATTAATACTCATGCGTATAAAAGAGGTTATGTCTCAGATGGTAATATAAGGGGTACAAGAGCATATAAATATCAGAATATTATTAGCAAATTGATTAAACCTAAAAATTCATCTACCACAACACCGCAATCACCCAGTTCATCTGATACAATAAAAACAACAAAAGAAAATTATATGGGAAGTGGGTTAATGAATTTAAATCCAAATAAACCAAACTATATATACTGGGATGATCCAAATGAGTTAATAGATCGACTAAGACTCCTGCTCGCATCACAAGCTGCAGGTCACAGCAATCATAATAACGAAATTGTATCTATTATTGAAGAATTATACGAAGCTAACATTATTGAATAACTATTAAATTAACATCAAGTAATGTCTGTTGATAAATTTGGTCACTATATTAACAATACAAGTGGCGTAATTTCTATGAAAATTTTTTTTTTTTTTCTCTCATTTATTTATTGAATCTTCATATATTAAATATGAACTAACAATAATTAATCAAATCTTATACTAATACTTTATTTTTGTCCTGCCAATGCTAGACGAAAATTTTTCTCCTCACGGTTTCTGTTCACATATGTAGATGTTCAGCGGTTTTCCCTTCGGATGAGTCCTGCGGTATCTCTTCTCCTTAATCTAGAGTGTCCACTGTCATTTAAAATATTTCGAGCAAGTGGATTTGGGTGCGACTCAAGCCTTTTTAAATATTTTGCTGCGTACTTCGTAATAATAGTTTTTACTAATGGCACATTGAGATCCTTGTGAATATTAGAGTTTTTAACATACCAGGGAGCGGCTGTGATTATTCGAAGAAGTTTAGCGCCTTTGAATTTTTTCGATATTTGAGGCCGAGGCAGTGCCCCATAGCTGAATACCGTAGCACCAGATTGGCTTCAATATAGAGTTATAAAGTAGAAGTTTGCAGTCGAGGCTAAGAACAGAATTTCTTCCAATAAGCCAATATATTTGAATTGCTTTTAGTTTCATTTGTGTTAGTTTTGCTTCTATATGGCATTTCCATGTCAAACGCCGATCTAGATGAATACCGAGATATTTTACATGCGATTGCTGGGGCACTAATTGATTATTGATTTTAATAGGGGGACATGACTCCCGACGCAAGGTGAATGTTATATGTACGCATTTTTGCTCATTGACCTTTATCCTCCATTGTTTTAACCACTTTTCCAGTTCAAATATATGATCCTGCAAGTAACGGGATGCTTCATGACAGTTTTCGTGAACGCTTAGAAAAGCTGTATCCTCAGCAAATGTTGAAGTAAGGGTGTGGTTGTTTGTTGGCATGTCTGAGGTATATATAAGGTATAAGAGTGGGCCCATGATGCTTCCCTGAGGGACTCCAGCGTCAATTGGCTGAGGAGAACTTATAAAATCACATTCTTTAATAATAAACTTTCGGCCGACTTAGTAGCTTTCTAACAGCTTGTGTGTGTTTACTGGTAAGTTTAGCTTCAATTTATGTAATAACCCTTCATGCCAGACTTTATCAAAAGCTTGGGAAACATCGATGAAGAGGGCGGAACAATATTTTTTTTTTCAAAGGCTTTTCTTATGGCGTTTACTATACGATGGGTTTGTTCGATTGTGCTATGTTCTCTTCTAAAGCCGAATTGATGGTTAGGAATACATCTATTTACATTTATAATTGGGGCTAATTTTGACACTAACAGCTTCTCAAACAGCTTTGATATATTAGACAATAAGCTTATAGGTCTATATGACTCAACTTTTGTAGGATCCTTTCCTGGCTTAGGTATCATTGTAACTAAGGATACTTTCCATTCTTGTGGGTAGTATTTAAGGCGTATAATAGCATTAAAAATTAAAAGAATAATTTTCTTTGCTATGCTGGGTAGCTCTAAAAGCATTTTGTTGCTGATCTTATCAAAACCAGGGGCTTTCTTGGGGTTTAAATTATGAATAGCCTTTTCGATTTCTTTTATCTCAAATCTAAGGGGAACAGCAGCTCTAACAGCAACTGGTGGAAACTCGACTACAATATCGGGAGATGTATGCGGGGTAAATACGTTTTTCAAATGATTAACAAAAAGATTTCCTTTTTCTTCATCATTTCGTGCCCAACTTCCATTTAAGTTTCTTAATGGTGGTTTAGTGATAACTGGTCTATTAAGATTTCTAGCTGCACGCCATAATGAGTAGTCTGATTGAGAAGTTGCATCAAGTTCCTTAAGATATTTTTCCAGGGAAGCCGTTTTCTGAGACTGCAGTAACTTTCTTAGCCTTTTTGTGCACTCTTTTAGTAAATTCTTAAGTTGAGGGGATCTATGCAATTGCCATTCTCTTCGAGCTCTCCTTTTTTCAGTCAAGAGACGCTCAACATCTGCAGAATATATTTTACTATTTTTGGTTTTTTTGAGGGTTATACTAGAATGTTGAACAGCTAGTTTCAGATAACTGTCAAAATTTACAATAGAAATATCCACATTCTCCGGTGTACTAAGCGGAATATTTTCAGTACAGTGGGTACTGAGATATTTTTTATATTTTAACCAATTTATTTGAGTGGCTGACGTCACTAAGTTATCAGACGGAGATACAATTCTATTAGGATTTGTTATTGTAAGAATTGTAGGTGTGTGATCAGAAGATAGTTCTAAGGAAGCTTCAACATAAATCGTGTCTACGGGGATGTTTTTAACCACTCCAAAATCGATAACATCTGGAACTTTTTGCTGATCAGAAGGCCAATATGTTGGTTGTCCGCTCGCGACCACATTTAGATCCATTTTACAAATTGTGTTAAACAAAACACGACCCTTAGGTGTAATAAGTCGTGAACCCCAGAAAGTGTGTTTAGCGTTATAATCGCCAGCAGCCAGGAAGCAAGATCCTAATGATTTGAAATATTTATTATATTGGCTTTCTGATATAGAAAATCTAGGTGGGGAGTATAATGATGAAATTACTATGTTTCGATTTAATTCCTCAACGCAAATGTTCGTTGCTTGGAGAAAGTCTTCACGATGATCACTCATTAAGTAGTGTTTTACTCGGTTCTTTATCAAAATGGCAGAACCGCCACAAGCTCTGTCTCGAGGGTCCTTGGTATCATATAATATATAACCATTGATTTTAAACGTATTTCTTGAGGTCAGATGAGTTTCAGAAACCATCATAACATCAATTTGTTTATTTTTAAGGAAGTATTCTAGTTCATTTTTATGTTGGCGGATGCCGTTTGCGTTCCAAAAGCAAATTTTTAAACAGTTCATGGCTTGTTTAGTACAGCTTGCAATAACATCGATTGCATTCTTAACATTTCTTGCATCATGTTACCCATTGTGTTAGTAAAATTGTTAACTGTTTGCACTAATGTTTCCATAGTTTTTTCTAGCCGAGTTAAATTAGAAATGGGAATTTCGTCGTTATTTGGTACATCACCTTGCAGTTGCATAGGATTAGATTTTAATACATTAGCGTACGAGGTTCTGTTATTATTTGGCTGAGGCATCTGGACGCCGTACGTGTTTCCTTGATTAGTTGCCTGCGTTTGAGGGGGATTAAGTTTCTGTCCAACAGAACGCTTGACAATCGAATATACCGGGCATCCTCTATAGTTGGCAGTGTGGTTACCACCACAGTTGCTACATTTTTTTACATTGGGGTCGTTTTTAGACTTATCGTAGAGAGCTGTACCATGCAATTCTCCACATACAACGCAAAAAGGGGTTAAATGGCAGTATGCCTTAGTGTGACCAAATTCTTGGCAGTTTAAACACTGAACGGGCCCATTTCTTTTGTGCGGCTCTTCTATCGTTATTTTTCTGTACAGGATGTATTTTAAACTGTAAATGGGATGCGTTTCATTTTTTTTTTAGCTTAACGTCGCCGGGCTCTAACTCCACTCGAAATAGTGGTTGGGGATTTTTTTCCCTTTTTTTAATATTTGTAACATTTTTTATTTTGAAGCCCTTTTCTTCTAAAAATGTTTTTATTTCGTCTGGGTCCACGCATGAGTCAATGCCCTTTATCACAACCTGAAGACCTTTGCTGCTTTTCAGTTGGTATGTATAGAAGCTTTTTTTAAGTGCTTGAAACTTATTAATTATTTTGCGAAAATCATTCTCGTGATTAACCTGTATTTTTGTTTCGTTTATATTACCACGCTTGATTGCAGCTACGTAAAACGAATTTTCACCTATCACCGAGATTAAACTTTTTATAAGCTCACTTGAGTTTTGCTCTCTAAGATATATCGGGGGTGGCTTTGACGTTTTTATGACGTTAGGTGCTTCAGAAGATTCATCCTCCAGAATTGCAAAACGATTTTGCGAGTTTATTCTATCAAAAGATGGAACTTTCGAGGCAGAGGCTACAGCTGAAGAGGCAGGGCTGCGACCACGTTTAAGCACTGTTACATACCTGTCCATACCAACTTGCACTTGTGGTTTTTGACAAATTTTTTCTTGTTTGTTTTCCATTACGTCTTTGTTCGAGTTTATGTTGTCAATGGTAACGCTTGTATTGTTTTCTGTTGTTGTATATATTTCCACATTGCTTACACTAGCATGAGTATCATTTATTTTTGTTGTTGTTTCATTGTTATTACTCATATAGAGTTGTTTTTGTTTTTTTCACCGTTTTTTTATTTTTAATTTTTGTTAACTGTGCTCTTTTTATTATGTATAATGTTGTTACACCGAGATAATAAAAGAAAAAAGAATAAATATTTTTTTTGCACAGATTATTTGCTAGTATGTATGTGCGTACATACATACATATGTAGGTATATTTTTTTACTTGTATTTTTTTTTTCTTAATTTTTTTTTTTATTTTTTTATTGTTCACTTTTATATTGAGCGTCCAAATTCGCTTGTTAAATTAACTAATTTATGTTAAAAAAAAAGAACCGTATGCGGAGTTAAAAGAAACACGTCTTTTCTCATCGAGCACGACCGACTGAATGATCATCTATGAAAAATGCACCTAAATTGCTTGGGTTCTTTATGGATACAGATATCAACATTGACATTCAAAACAAAAGAATCAAACATATGTCAAATGCTTTGGAAGAAAATGATGGTGTCAATAAAATGTTTTTGCAATCTCAAATTGAAAAAACACAGAAGGAGATAATGGATCAATTAAGCAAGAATATAAATGAAATTTATCAAATAATAGAGAAAATTAAAAATGATTTTGAAAGAAGAATCAAAATCTTAAATCAGAAAGTATATAACAGACTTGATATTAAAAATAAAGAACAGCAGATAACAATATTTCCTTAAGTAAAGAAGACTTAATAATAATAATGGATTCAAGAAGAAGAAATTTAGTAAATGAACTTCATAAGCCAGCCCGAAAAAATTTCATACGTCGAAGAGTTGTAATGAAAGGAATAGATGATCTCTGGCAAGCTGATTTAGTTGAAATGGGAAACTATTCTACATATAATAAAAAATATCGATATTTGTTAACTATCATTGATACTTTCTCAAAGTTTGCATGGGGTGTTGCACTTAAAACAAAAACAGCAACTGAAGTATTTCAAGCAATGAAAAGTATTTTAAAATTAGGTCGAGTACCCAAAAACTTACAGACTGATGATGGTAAAGAATTTTTCAATAAACAATTTAACACCCTCATGCACAACCATAATATCAATCACTACTCAACATATAGTATAGTGAAAGCCTCGATAATAGAACGATTTAATCGAACTCTAAAAGGAATGATGTGGAAAGAATTTAGTTTAAATGGTTCATATTATTGGCTTCATATTTACAAAGATCTAATTAATAAATATAATAGCAAAGTTCATCGCACCATTAAAATGGCACCAATTGACGTTAATTCTAACAACGAAATGAAATTATTGAAAACCGTATACAATCATTTAAAAATATTTAAAAAATCTAAATTTAATGTTGGAGATTTTGTACGCATAAGCAAATATAAACACATTTTTGAAAAAGGTTACACACCCAATTGGACGACCGAAATATTTAAAATTAAAACCGTAAAAAATACTTATCCCGCAACATTCATATTGGAAGACTATCTTGGAAATCCAATAAAGGGTGGTTTCTATGATGATGAACTTTCAAAAACTCGTTTTCCTGATACCTACCTTGTTGAAAAAATTCTTAAAACTAAAGGAGAAATGGCATATGTAAAATGGTTGGGATTTTCAAATCAACATAATTCTTGGATAAATAGAATTGATATATTGTAGATTGTAAGAAAGAGTAGATACAATAATAATAATAATAGTACCTAAGAGTTAATGTATAATTATTAAATAAGAAAAAAAAAAAATTAAATAAATTATTTTTAAATAAAGAATATTACGTTTTTAACTTTATTTACAATTCAACAGTCGAAATGTCAATAACTCTAACGTTACGCTCTAACTCAACAGAGTTGACAGCTAACTATTTTCCTCCAATTGAGTTAGATGGAAAATATGAGTGTGCACTTACAGATTTTCATTCATATAATAGTATTTCAAATGTAGATGTATATAATAATATGTTTCATATTGGTGAAAAAGCAATTGAAATTCCGATTGGATCTTATGAACTAAACGACATAGTTGATTATATTAAAGAACAATATCAACGATATAGTCCTGAAAATAAAATTAATATTGAGGCTAATATTAATACGATGCAAGTTAGAATAAAAAACTCTAATGATCCAATATACTTTAATAAGGAAAATACAATTGGCAAGCTTTTAGGATTTAAAGAAAATATTTTATTACCTCATAAAGACTATTACTCAGATCTTCCAGTTAATATTTTTAAGGTAAATCTTTTACGAATTGAGAGTAATAAAGCTGTCAACACATACATGAATAACTCCCAAGCACATACTTTGCATGAGTTTGGCATTAATGTCCCACCTGGGTATAAAATAGATGAGATTCCTAGGAATCTCATCTATTTGCCAGTCAACTGTCGAGAGATAAGCTCCCTTACTCTGCGAGTGGTTGATCAAAACGGTGATTTACTTAATTTCCGAGGAGAGGAAATTACAATTCGATTACATTTAAGGCCAATAAAATAATGATAATTTACAAGAAGAATATACTTAAAAACAAAGTATTACATTCTTCTTCTTCTTCTGCTAACAAAATATTGAAAAATAAATTAAATTCAAAGAATTCATAAAAAAATATAAACTTAACGCAATCAAATAAAGAATTTCTAAAATCATTAAATTTAAAATTAAAGAAACCATGAGTTCAATAATAGATGTTCTGGATAAACCTTTGTCCGATGAAAATATAATTAAAAAGGCCTACCATACGTATACCCCATATTTACAATCTTACAATAATAACGATGAGATTCGTGTTACAATACAAAATTAGGACTTGTATGTTTTGCCGTCGGAAAGTTTTATATATGTAGAAGGATTTGTTAAAGATGATAGCAATACAAAATTAGTATCTTCTGCAGCCAACTTTAAATTAAAAAATAATTTTGTAGCACATATATTTGATGAAATCCGTTACGAAGTAAATGGTGTTGAAATTGATCAAACGAGACATTTAGGAACATCAAGTACTATTAAAAATTTGGTTTCATTATCACCAATAGATAGTAATGGAATGCAAAATGCTGGATGGAATAAAATTGATGATATTGATCTCGTAAATGGATATTTGAATTTTTATGTACCACTTAAATTGTTTTTGGGATTCGCTGAAGACTATAACAAAATATTATTGAACGCAAAACATGAATTGATTCTATTACGTAATAAAAATGATGAGAATCTTGTATATTCAACAGTTTCTACCGAAAAGGCTAAATTAACGATTTCAAGTATATCGTGGAGAATTCCTCATGTACAACTATCTGATTTTAGTAAATTAAATATGATAAAAATAATAAACAGTGGTACTTCAATACCAATTGCATTTAGAAGTTGAGATTGTCATATAAATCCACAACTAAATATGTCAACAAATCATGTGTGGAATGTTAAGCTGGCAGCGAATAGAGAACGCCCTCGTTTTGTTTTGATTGCATTCCAACATGAAAAGAAATTTATCCACTGCGATTTGACTAATTTAAAAGTACATTTAAATTCAGAGTCTTATCCATATGATGACCTTAACATAAAGTTTAAAAATGAACGGTATGCAATTCTATATGATATGTATCTAAGGTTTCAAGAAAACTACTATATGAGGGACTCCCAGCCGCTTCTCACATCTCAAGAGTTTAAAAATAATGCTCCAATAATAGTAGTAGATGTTAGTTATCAAAATGAATCTATTGTCAGCGGACCAATTGATATTAAAATTGAATTTGAAACAGCTACTAATGTTCCAGCAAACACATCAGCTTATTGTATTCTCATTCACGATCGTATTATTGAATATGTACCATTAAAGGGACAAGTTCGGAAAATTTTATAAATTGTAAATCACAAATAAGAAAAAAAAAAAATTTGTATTGCAAACGTGTTTTCATTGATTTACAAGGGTTCAAACTAGAATCAAATAAATTTATTTTTAAAGAAGTTGCAATTGTTTTCAACTATAAGCAATATATCAATTTCATTATAAAACCACCTTTTGATTTCAATTGTTTATCACAAAAGGAGCAAAAAGAAGCATATTGGTTAATAAAAAATTTTCTTTGTCTTGACTGGAATACAGGAGTAGTATCATTTAAGAGTGTTTGTAATTTTTTAAGAGATAATTTAAAAAATTCTAAAATTTATGTAAAAGGAACAGAAAAAATCAAATGGTTGGAGCAAATATTGCAGCAAAAAGTTTTTAATATAGAGGATATTGGATGTATAAATTTAAAGGAACTTAATAAAAAGTATCCAGAAAACTCATATTGCAGTCATCACAACTATGGAGTTTGCGCTTTAAAAAATGCTGTTTTACTTGAAAGAGAAAATCTAATTTGAAATAAGAACAACATTTTTTTTTTATTTTTTAATTTTTATATCTTACATTTTAACTTTATTGATATATTTTTTTTTTTCTTTCTTTAAATTTAATTATTATTATTGATCTAAATACAGGTAAACATTATTTTTAAGAAACTTATGAATAAATGAATATATTTTAACTTTTATTGTATTAAAACAAATGTATTTAGATGTAATCTAATATATAAAATAATAAAATTTATTTTAATATGTATAAATACAAAGCCTTTTATTTTTATTTTTAATCACTGCCATCTCAATAGTAATAAACAAACAACATTATTCTTAATAAATTTCCATATAAGTGTTAATTCTATCTCTAAAGTGACCCCAAGCTCTAGTATTTACTTTATCTTCCATAATATTTCTTTTATCATCTGTATGATTAAGTACTACTTTATGCAACTTTTGTGTATACAACTGATGAGCTTTAGTTCTAAATACAACCATTTCATCAGATACTATTTTCTGCTCAAATAAACACTCCTTATAGTCATTTAATGTTAGTTTTTTAATTACACATTTTTTGACGCCTTTAGACTTTTTAATGTCTTCTGAAGTGACAGTTGACAAGGAATACATCTTTGATCTTAAACCTACAAATTCAATCATTATTTCCCCCTTATTTTCATCTTTCATCATTCCCAATACTTTTTTGTTAAGGAGGGGTAAATTAAAAACATTGTTTTGGGTATATTCAGACGTATCGAAATTTAAACTGACATCGCTACGAATTTCATCATAGAAGTCATTTGTTTTAATTGAACAAATAAATGAATCGGTATCCATATAATTTAAGGACAAATTTTCTCCAAACTTCGGAATCATATATGTATAATGGAAATCATACATCTTCCATTTGGATAATTCTAATACCGAAAATCCAATATATATGGGTTTGTCGTAGTATGGTTCCATTTTCTTCATTAAACTTTGTCAAACTAAGAAAATTTGGTTTAGAGATTAATGATCGTAACCTTAAATGGTTTTTATTACTATTTTCCCATCCGGTAGCAATACGTATATCTTTTCTTTTATCAACACTTTCCATCGTTTTTCCATAAACTGCATTATTAAGCAGTTTAAAAAAATCTTTTTCAAAATTATTTTTTGCATTAGTTCTATGCAGCGTATTTAAATCAATATATTTTTTTAGCCATGGAGACTGTTTGAATTTTAAAATTCTGTGAACTTTTTTCAAAACAAGACCATTGGTAATACATTGTTTTAAAACTCTATAATGTATAGTGTAATTTTCTTTAGGCGTCAAATCTGCTATTAATTTTTTAAATTTAGACTGCCCTGGAGTTTTATTTTGTGGACAAAATGGTAGATCATTATGAATGTCATGAAGAGAGTCAGGATATTCAAGATCAACCTCTAAAATATAACCATATTCTGAGTTATCTGAGATATTTTCAACTTTAAAATTTTCCATATCTGCATTATTCATCCATTCAAATTCCTCATAAGGTAGATATTCAGACATTGCCCACCCATATAAATTGTTAGCATCTAAATACATCAAATACTCTGATGCTTTTTTGTCATCAAAATTTTCCATATACTTGTGGTTTGCCTTGGAATATCTTTTGGAGCATTGAACTAATCCACCTCGTATTCCATTTTGCATAAAGAGGTATTTTTCACTATCAGTAAATAGCTCTAATGTTACTTCTGTTATCTTAAGCATTGCATCCCAAGAGAGACCAGGTGCAGTGTAGTACTGACAAGGATCTAAATTATAAATACTCTTACATATTTTTCTGACGTTTTCAAATATGTCTGTTAAGAGAAGAACATCAGATATTAGGTAGAGTTCTGTATAGTCAAGAAGGTTCTTGCACTTGAATTCACTCCATACTTTTTGAGCATGTTCGTAATCGACTACATTGCATTCCTCATTACTTAAAATATTGAAAAAATTCTCTCTACTTGGTAGTTGATTTTCATTAAACCTTTCCATTGTATCCATGTAAGAATACGGAAATACACCCTTCCTCCTGATAAGATTAAACTGATTATCATTAGAAAAACGTTCTCGGACTGTAAGAAAATCATTAATATCAAGATTTTTAGCTAAAGAATCTAAACTCGAAGACATAAACCTAATTGAATCTAAAAACCTGATTTCAAATTCACGATTTTTATCTATTTTAATGTAAACAGAAAGTGAAATATAACGCTCTTTATTTAAAGGAATAACTTTTATTGTTGCATTTTTTACTGTTGACAGCTCTTTAAAGAAAAGATGCATGTCATAGGCAGAAAGATTATGGAAGATCACTGGTATAAAATTGGGATTCTTGTATTTCAAATTACATTCATTATGAGCAGCTCCTCGAAAATTACCAGTGAGCTGGCAGTGGTCTCTAACTTTATCATTATATAAAATTTTGTTACATATGTGACAATTTGTTGATTTATTAAAAATCTGAATATCATCTATTGTCATTTTTATTTTTTCTACTTTAGTTAGGTACTGATTATAAATATCTGTTGCATCTTTAACAATTTTGTCAACAAAAACTTTTGATGCTTCTTCTCCAAAATAATAAACATGGTTTTTATATGAATCCTTAAAACTACATTTAACATAATAACTAAAAGCACATGGAATGTGCTTTTGAATATTTTTTGTCTTACTACTTACACTTTCATTTATTTTCTCCAAAACTGATTCAAAATCAGCATAAATCACGAACGGAACATCAACTTGCTTCTGGTGGTTAACAAAAGATATGAACGCATCTTCGGGATTGGGCATCTTTGTTATCTTTTTTCCACACACATTTTTATGATTTTTTGAAATTGATTCATCATGTGTATGGTAAAGACACATATTACATACATAAATTTTGCTCTTATGTGAGGTTATACTAGATCGAATTAGTCTAAAATAAATAAAAATAGTTTTATATAAATTGGCTCTTATTCTTATTATTAAAAAAATCCCTGAAGAAGGCACACAACGGAGTGCCGAAATATTGGATTCAATAAAATTTAATATTATTTATAAAAAAAAGAAAAAGACCTCAAGCTTAATAAAAAGGATTAATTAAAAAATAGTTTTAATTATAATTAAAAAGAAATAAGTATATACATATATGTATATTTATAAATGTAAAGAAAAACTTACTTGGAAATATCATTAATGAGAATATAGTGAAACTGTTCACCGGAATGCAAAAGCAGTAAATTTATATGGATAGTTTTTTCCTCAATCGTTATATAATATGGTCCAACGATTGACTCACCATTATATCCAAATACATTTACGCTTACATCATTTTGTTTTTCAAACCTTTTTATTGATTTTAAAGGCAGAGGAAATTCTAATCCCTCAAAATTCAACTCCAAGTCACCCACAGCAATTTTATTATTATAAATATTAATATTATATGAATTGCACTTTCTTCTTTCTTTGTTGCTTAAGTCACTACAGAGTGCTGCAATTAAACACCATTTAAAGCAGAAAACATCTTTATTTTCCACATTTATGCATGCTCCTTTAATATTGCTTATGCTCTTGGGCAAGGGTATTAATTGGGATCCTCTTATAATGCTATGCTTATTATTTTAGTGAGTGTCCATCCACTGTCCCTTTCCTGAAATTCACTCATTTTAGTGGATATTTCGTCTGCATGTTTGTCATATGACTCACAGATATCCTCAGCAAGCGTTATTAACATCATTTTGGAAATGTGCACAATTGATGCTAATTTAATTTCATCGTCCACCAATTTCATATATTCACATAACAACTCCATGTTAAATTTAAATGTAGTGTGTTTGATGCCGCATCTTTTTAATTCTTCAATTACAATTGCCTTCGCATCTCTAAAGAACTCCTCCGGAAACAGAATTTCTTCCTTCTCATTCACTAATCTATAGGTTTCAATTCTTCCTTTAAAATTACTTTGTCTCACAGTTAATTTTTTATTAATATTAATTGTTTGACAATTTTCAATATGGCGATTTGTTCTCATATGCGCATTAAATGATGTTGTCGGTATTAATTCATTGCATTCATTACAATGCTTTTCATTAGCACTTTGAAGAAGAGGTGATTGGATGGTAGTATTGTGAGCTTCTTTATGTTCAATGAGTTTTCTTGAACTAATGAAAAGTTTCTTGCAGATGGGACAGTGGAGGTTAATGTGCACCTTAAGCATTTTGTTTGATATAGACATCTTGCATATCGGACATACTTCATAGTGATTACCATCAAAACTATTTGAAGTATTTTTATGCAATTCCATATGCTCTTCCAGCTTTTGTTGGGCCATAAATAACTTTTTGCATACACCGCAATGCAGATTTAGATGAACCTTAAGCATTTTTCTGGAAATATGCGTATTACATATGGAACATACTTCATAGTCGTTAGCATCAAAACAATTAGAAGTATTCCTATGCAATTCCATATGCACCTTAAGCATTTTTGGACAGCTGAGCTTTAAAGAACAAATTGAGCAATATACAGGAGCCATTTTATTTTGTACTTTCTTTAACAACAAGAACTTATTTTTTCTTTTCTTTTGAACTTTCAAAAATGTTTATAACTGATTTTTTTTTTCTTTTGTATTTAACTTTCAAAAAAGGTTTACAATTGATTTTCAAAATTCTTTTTTTATTTTATTAGGTTGATGGAATTTTTTTCTTTTCTTTTGTTTTATGTTTTAAAATCTATATACGCAAAAATCAATGTGTCAATGGCGGAAAATATGTCTTCACTTTGAGGAATGTTGCGGTATACTAACTAATGATAAAAACTTTTCTAGCTATCTATATACACAAAAATATAATGCATCCCAAAATTTTATTTATAACGAAAAATCAATTATTCGCTATTTTGCTACAATAATCAGATTAATGTTAAAATAAACAATATACAAATTCTTATTAAATATTATTGGGACACATTGTATTGCGAAAGAAAACAAACTGCAATTAATGTTTTGTTTTATAAACAAATTATACATTCTAAACAAATTATACATTCTAAACAAATTATACAAAAAAAATTAATCGACTGAACACCCCAATTGCGACCAATGTATGTAGCTCTGAAATAAGTCATTTGAAGGCACGAATTATATTTCTGTAAATTTTTTTTTTAAAAAATGCTTGGACAACGTGGTGCCAAAAACGCAGACTATAAGTTGTTGAGATAGTTCACCCAGCGGTGGCAACTTGACTTTGCCATTCAGACAGCATAAGCCGGCTGATTCATTTTTAAATTTCAGTGCTAGAGAGTATAAATAAATAGTTATCATCGGCATAATTACAACATCGGGATGATTACTGTAGTCGCATAATTCTTTGTCATAATTGAACGCCACCAACTGTAAATTGATTTCCTTTTAGCTCTCGAATCTGTTAGATAGTTTTGGAGAGGCTGAAATTGCCTCCTAACTCCCCTCGTGGTCATAGTCTTGGAAAAACTTATAGTCTAAAAGCATCTTCAGAAAATTAACTTTCTAGTGCAACCGGCTTGGAGCACATCGGTTGGATGATTCCAGAGCTTATAGCGAGCCTAGAAACATTTTTTGCATTTTATATATAAACAGATAAGAGGATTTTTATTAAATTCTAAATCACAAATAAAGAAGAAGTATAAAACGCTATTCATTTAGCAGAGCGGTTTAAAAGCGCACTTTTTTCAGTATTTATTTATTGAATCATATATTAAATATGAACTAACAATAATTAATCAAATCTTATCCAAATATTTACTTTATGTCTTGCCAGTGCCAGACAAAAAAGGTTTCGTCGTCCCGGTTTCTGTTCACATATGTAGGTTTTTCTCTCTCATCTGATTGGTTGAGTGCTGCAGTATCTCTTCTCCTTAACCGAGTGTGGCCGACATAATTTAAAAAATTTCGAGCTAATGGGTTTGGGTGCAGTTCCAGCCTTTTTAAAGATTTTACTGCATATTTCGTTATCATAGTTTTTTCTAATGGCACATTGAGATCCTTGTGGATATTTGAGTTTTTGACATACCAGGGAGCGCCAGTGATTATTCGAAGAAGTTTATTTTGGCGACTTTAAATTTTTTCGATATTAGTTGTCGTGTCAGTGCCCCATAACTGGATAGCGTAGCACCAAATTGGCTTTAAGATAGAGTTGTAAAGTAGAAGTTTACAATCGAGACTAAGAACAGAGTTTCTTCCAATACGCCAATTAATTTGAATTGCTTTTAGTTTTATTTGAGTTAATTTTGGTTATATATGCCATTTCCACGTTAACGCCGATCTAGATGTATACCGAGGTATTTTATATGCGAATGTTGGGGTATTATTTGATTATTGATTTTAACAGGGGGCATGTTTCCCGACGCAATGTGAATGTTATATGTGCGCATTATTGCTCATTGATGTTTATATTCCATCGTTTTAACCACCTTTCCAGTTCAAATATATGATCCTGTAAGAAACGAGCTGGTTCTTGACAGTTTTCGTGTACGCTTAGAAAAGCCTTATCTCCCGCAAATGTTGAGGTTTGGGTGTGGCTGTTTGTTGGCATGCCCGAAGTATAAATTAGGTATAATAGCGGGCCCAGGATGCTGCCTTGGGGGAATCCAACGTTAATTGACTGAGGAGAACTTAAAAAATCGCCTTATTTTATAATGAATTGACGACCGACCAAGTATTTTTCTAACAGCTTGTGTATGTTTGCTGGTAAGTTTTGCTGCAATTTCAGTAATAATCCTTGATTCCAGACTTTATCAAAAGCTTGAGACAAGATAGCATTAAAAATAATAAGTATAATTTTCTTTGATATACTTGGTAGCTGCAAAAGCATTTTCTTACTGATCTTATCAATACCGGGTGCCTTATTAGTGTTTAAATCACAAATAGCCTTTAAACTCGAATCTTAGGGGAATATCTACTCTTACATTCACAGGCGGTGAGTCGACTGCTATATCGTGAGATATATTAAGGATAAATACATTTTTCAGATGATTAACAAACAGATTTCCTTTTTCAATATAATTTCTTGCCCAACTCGAATCTTAGGGGAATATCTACTCTTACATTCACAGGCGGTGAGTCGACTGCTATATCGTGAGATATATTAAGGATAAATACATTTTTCAGATGATTAACAAACAGATTTCCTTTTTCAATATAATTTCTTGCCCAACTTTCATTCAAGTTTCTTAATGGTGGCTTAGAGATAACTGGTCTATTGAGACTTCTAACGCCATAATGAGTAGTCAAATTGCTTAAGATATTTTTCCAGGGAAGCCATTTTCTGAGACTGCAATAATTTTTTTTATCCTTTTTGTGCACTATTTTAATAATGTCTTGAGTTGTTGGGATCCGTGCAATTTTCACTCTCTTCGATCTCTCATTTTTTCCGTCAATTAAAAATAGCGAGATCCACGTTCTCCGGTGTACTAAGCGGAATATTTTCTGTGCAATGGGCACTAAGATATTTTTTATATTTTAACCAATTTATTTGTGTGGTTGTCATCGCTAAGTTACCAGACGGTGATACAATTCTATTGGGGTTCATTATAGTAACAATTGTAGATGTGTGATCTGAAGATAATTCTAAAGAAGCTTCAACATGTATCGTTTCTGTGGGGATGTTTTTTACCACGCCAAAATCGATGACATCAGGAATTTTTTGCTGATCAGTAGGCCAATTTGTTGGTTGTCCGCTCGCGACCACATTTAAATCCATTTTAGAGAATGTATTAAACTCCCTTTGGTGTTATAAGTAGTGACCCCCAGCAGTTATGTTAAGCGTTATAATCGCTGGCGATTAGGAAGCATGGTGATGATTTGTTGTATTTATAATATTGGCTTTCTGATATTGAATATCTAGGTGGAGAGTATAAAGATGAAATTACTATGTTTCGATTTAGTTCTTCAACACAAATGTTCGTTGCTTGCAGCTTATATTTACAATGGTCACACATTAGGTAGTGTTTTATTCGGGCTTTAATGAAAATGGCAGAACCTCCACAAGCTCTATCTCGAGGTTCCTTGGTATCATATAATATGTAACCATTTATTTTAAATTTATTTCTTGAGGTCAAATGCGTTTCAGAAACCATCATAATATCAATTTGTTTATTTTCAATAAAGTACTCTAGTTCATTTTTGTGTTGGCGGATGCCGTTTGCGTTCCAAAAACAAGTTTTCAGATAGTTAATGGCTTGTTAAGTACAGCTTTCAATAACATCGACTGCATTCTTAACATTTCCTGAATCATATTACCCACTGTGTTCGTAAAGTTATTTACTGTTTGCACAAATGTTTCCATGTTTTTTTCTAGACGACTTAAAGTAGGAACTGGAGTTTCATTATTATTTGCAAATCACCTCGCATTGGGATATGGTTTGATTTTAGGACGTAAGCGTAAGATGTACTGTTATTACTAGGCTGCGGTACCTGAATGTCATTCGTGTTAACTTGATTTGTTGCCTTCATTTGAGGGGGATTAGGTTTTGGTCCAACCGAGCGCTTGACGATATAGTATACAGGGCATCCTCTATAGTTGGCAGTCTGATAACCACCACAGTTGCTAAATTTTTTTTACATTGGGGTCGTTTTTAGACTAATCGCCGAGAGCTGTACCATGTAATTATACACATACAACGCAAACAAGGGTTAAATGGCAGTATGCCTTAGTGTGACCAAATTCTTGGCAGTTTATACATTGCACGGGACCATTCCTGTTGTGCGCCTCCTCTATCGTTATTTTCCTATACAGAATATGTTTCAGACTGTAAATGGGATGCGTTTCGTTTTTTTTAACTTAACGTCGCACAAAGGAGTATTTGGCCTGAAAAGCTGGCCAATATTATTAAACGTGTTTTTTGAATTAAAAGTTTTAGTTTTTTGATAGTTTTAGGTGTAGTATGATATAAAAAGTCTAGTAGCAGATTTTGAAAAAATTATACTGCGCAACAAAAGTACACCGCGCAAAAATAAAAATGTTCTCTACCTTAGAAATAAAAGTATGTGGACTACATGGATTTTGATGCCCTTAATTCAAATCTGTTTTCTGTTTTTCTCTAGTACGTAAGGATTTTCTTTTAGAGGCGTGGCATACTTCACCCCCTAAATCGTTGGGTTGCCTTATATATTTTGCCATAACTTGAAAACGTGTTCTCCGCTTTTAATAGCAGGAGGATCAGAAGATGCACCAGAAAATTTGCTTAAACTAACCATACACATTTATTTTATATCTATTACAATTTTGGAGTTATTAAAATTTAATGGCGAAAAAAAAATTTTCTTGCAAAATGCGTCAAATTTTTTGTTTTCAAAATGCAAAAAAAAAAATTAAGAACCAAAAAGTTTAAATTTTTAAGATTTTTCTAAAAGCCACATTCCTAAGGAATAAAAGTTGGTATAAATCGGAAAACTCAATTAACAAATGTTGATTTTAAAGGTTTAAACTCATTCTTGACAGACTGTATGTACATACATACATATGATTTACAGTCTAATTAAAAAAAAATTTTTGAAAATTGTAAGGCTCTTATAAAACAGTATTTTTTTTATGAAAAAAGGCTTTATTATATTTACTTTATATTATTTAATACTTTATAAACGGAAAAGTTAAACTAATAAAAATTCCTTACTAATTATTATGTCGTATGTGTATCCTCATTAGCTGCATCATCGGTGTCAGGAAGAAGAAGTGTGATGGTTTCTGATGAAAAAGCTTTTTTATTATTCCGTTCTCTTTGCGTACTGCAGCTTATAAAAGGGTCACTGCACAGAAAGACATCTCGATTTGTATCGCTGAATTTCCTCGAATAATTCGTACGATATAATCGTAAGTGCTTATTTCTGGCCTCGGCAGCTTCTTCTGACAATTCTCCAATTGGCAAGATTGCTTGCTTTATAACACTACCGCCATGAATAAGAATCTTGTGCATCGTAGGACTCATTGGGTGCCAGTTGTAAAGTTGCACAAAGATTTCGGCAGTTTTATGTGCATATTCCTCAAATTTCTCTACATTAATTCGGTGTCCGCTAGTTATTGCTTCCAATATTATTTTCAGGCGGTTGATTAATTCTTCATTTATTCCAGTTATTTTCGATGCAGTTGCTGGGTCCAAAAAAAATCTTCTTGATGTGTTGCCATCATTAGTGCTACCGTATCCTGGTTTTGGAACATCTACAAGTATTCCTATCTCGTCTTTAAGTCTTTTTTGGATGAATATCTTCCTCTCTTTAACAATTGCTTTATCTTCATCGCTCCTTGCTTGCCACTTTTTAATTGGCAGTTTATATGAGAGATGAAGTATCGATTCTAAAAAGCGTATGCGTGCATGTAAAGTTGATGGTCCAAAACTCAAGGCATCACAGTTTAGAGGAACATTCTTCTGCAACACGTTAAAATCTTTCAAAGTTTGACCGCAAATGTAACACCTCATTGTCGATTTTGTGTCCGTTGCAGCATTGCATACTTTTCCGTCGACCATTGTCATTACCATCGTGTGTTTTATTTGTGCAATTTTTCCATTACACGGTACTTCGCTTTTCTTTAAAAATTCAATTTGATTATTTATGTATCCTATTTCTTGCTTCGTGATGTCAGTTGTTTCCTGCACAAAACGGATGCGGATTGGTCTACACAGCCTAGTGTAGTGTATCTACACAATTCATTCTTTCTTACAAATAATCAAACAGATAATATTATTGAGTTAGGTCAGTAACATAACTGAATTGTTTTTCGTTGTCACAATTATAAATTCTTTTTGTGTAATTCGATATTTTAAATAAACAACGGTCAACGTTCGCTTATTTATTTTGACAACAAAATCGACAACAGTAGTTCAATGTACGTTGTTACATTTATGCTGATCTAACAAATTCTTTAGTTATGAATAAATTCCTTAATACACTGGACACCGATATGAGTAATAATTAATGAAAATACAATTTGATAAAGTAATTTAAAGATTTCTGTGTGCCTGATACAATACCGTATCATTTGTATGTAAGTTAATGCTAAGTACTAGAATAAGTGATTGAGTGAACTTATTGTAGTCATTCAATATTAGGTTAAGTTTTATTCTCATAAATAGTATTTAAGCAAACAAAATTTGAAAATAAAAATCAATCATTAACCATCAGCAATCTTCGCTTGTGTTCTTATTTATAATTAAATAAAAACATTACACTGCGATCCTGCTCTGATCCTTAATCTAATTTATATATAGCAAAAGGCCCACAAAGCAAACTTGCTTATCCTTGCTTAAAATTTAATTAAGGAAATAGATCCTCGACACACAGAGCTTAAGCTTAGTCGAAGATCTATAGGACCTTGATTACAAAAAAACTCCTAGAGAGAAGGATGTCCCGTCAAGGACTATGAACGAGCTGTGGAGAGATCCTTCAGAAATTGCAAATTGAGGAATACAGTTATATTAAAAAAAAAAAAAAATAGCTAGTGATGATGACAACAGAGATGAATTGTGCTCAGATGACCTACGAGTATTATTTTTATAGATTACATACTTAAAAATTTAAATTTAGTTAAAAAAAAAAAAAAAAAAATAACAAAAAAAAAATCATGATATAAACACATACTTTTTATTGTAGTAAAAATTTTTTCTATTGTTAATTACGATAAAAGAAGACAATTATGCTAGCATAAAAAACCATATGTAAACAACAAAAAAAAAAAAATTAAATAGAACATACAAAATAAATGGAGAAAAGAATAAATAAATTTAGTGGGAAAAACCCGATAAACTGGGATTACCAAGAACCACCTAAATTAAGTCCAGAAAGAAAAGTAGAATTATTAGCTAACATTTGGAAAACTATTGGTATAGAAGGAACTCCGACAATTGAAGATTGGTATGATATGAACAAGACTCTTTTGGAAATGAAACTCAGTATAAAGTGGGCAGATAAGCATTATAAGAGCACTTTTGATAAATAAAAAAAAAAAAAAAAAAAAAAGGAAAAAATTTTGTGTTAGTGTTAGTATTAGTTGTCACATTGATAGGTTTTTGGATTAAAGTTAGCATAGTCAACATAATAGAGAGTAATTTACAGGAATTTCGTAGTTTTATTTTAACACAAATAGATAGAATTTTTTCATTAAGAAATATACTACCCTTTTAAGATAGAAACAAATAATGAATAATTTAAATAAATTTTACAATAAGTATATAGGCTGGATAGTTATATTTGTAATATTAACCCCTATGATCGCAGTTTTGGATATGAAAATATTAAAGTTTGTGAAATTAGTCATGAGAGATTTTTCTAAATGGAATTCATAGAGCAACTGAATCAGATTATAATAAATGCAAGAAAATCAATAGGAAGACCCTATACTGCAGACACTATTAATGAAAAAAAGTAAGAAATAGAGAAAATTTAAAAAGATTTAAATATCAACCTTAGGGATTCAGAGGGCAAAGGAATAGTAGATGAATTTAGAAAATTAAAAGAAGAAGCACTCAATTTATTAAAAATACATCTAGATAAGAAATCTTTAATACTAAAAAGACAAGACGTAGCCATGGCATCCTTAGATTTAAATGAGCTTTCAACTATTACAAAGTTAATACCAATATTTTCGGGTAAAATTAATGAATTGCAAACATTTTTATCAAATTTGGAAATGGTATTTCATCAGATAAGCATGTTTCTTTTTTCAATTTTGTTTTCAAATCAAGATTGGGATTAAATGTACAAAACCGAATTAAACAAATACAAATACCTACAACCATAGAAGAACTAATTAGAATTTTGAAAACAACATATAAATCATTAAAGACCTCAAACACTTTGCTAAATGAAATAACACGGATATCACAAAAGGATAACAACATATTGGGTTTTGCTGCAAAAATAGAGAAACTCATTACAGAATTAAACGAGGTGCAGGTATTAGAACAAGGTGAATCTAGTAGGAGCACTATAGTAAACACAAACAATAAAATAGCTTTCAATGCATTTTTGAATGGGTTAACTGACCCACAAATAATATCTACTATCTACGCAAGCCAAGTAACGAAATTTTCTGAAGCTTTGAAAATTGCCGAAAGCGCTTCATCTCGTGTAGAACAACAACGGGTACTACATTACAAAACACAACAGAATCAAAATTCGTTAAACAGAAACTGTAGAAAATGTGGAGGAAACCATAATGGTAGATGCCCCGCAGATGGAAATAAATGCCATAACTGTGGAAAATTCAACCATTTTGCAAAAATGTGTTTGACCAAAACACCAGGCTACAACAACAGAAATTATAACAACAACGGTAACAATAATAACAGAAATCATAACAACAACAGTAACAATGGTAACATAAATTTTAACAACAGCAATAACAGAGGCAATAACAACAACCAAAGAAGCCGAAACACAAACAACAGAAGTTATAGGATTAATCACATGGAAGATCAGGGAAACTTCCAAATCCCGGAGTCAACCCGCACAGAGACTCCATTGGGAATGAACTAGACACGAAAAGAATCTATAGCATATCATCTAACCTCAGAAATTATGTAAATTTACATATCGCTGGCGTTAAGAACAGCCTTACGTTTTTGATTGATACAGGAGCAGATGTCTCGCTGTGCAAAGAACAATTTTTAGAAAGTTATGAGGAAAATCAAGATGATTATTGCAACTTAACAGGAATCACAGAAAATGTAATTAAATCGCTGGGTTCCACAAAAATAAAAATTAAAATAAATAACGATGTAATTAGTCAAAAAATACAATTAGTAGAAAATAAATTTCCAATAAAGACGGATGGAATTCTTGGCAGAGATTTTTTAATAAGATATAAATGCAATATTGACTATGACAAGTATGTGCTAACATTTAACATAAACAACGAAACAATAATTATCGCAATACATGACAGTACTTACAAAATAAATGAAATTAGAATACCACAAAGAAGTGAAATAGTTTTACCATTCACAATCGAATTAGAAGAAGATGCCGTTATTAAAAACAGAGAAGTTACCAAAGGAGTATTTTTGGCAAATGTAATAGTACCCAAATATGGAAATCAACATATAAAATTATTAAACGTTACCGATAAAATAGTAATCATAGAGAATCTGAAGATAGAAACAGTCCCATTAAAATATTACGATATATGTACCATTAATGAAAAGGAGAGTGTCGAACAAAGTTCAAACAGTCGTTTTACAAAACTTTTAAATACACTTAATCTGGATGAAGTAAACGATTTTTTTTTGCAGTATTTATTTATTGAATCTTCATATATTAAATATGAACTAACAATAATTAATCAAATCTTATCCTAATATTTACTTAATGTCCTGCCAGTGCCAGACAAAAAGATTTAGTCATCACGGTTTCTGTTCACATATGTAGGTGTTTATCGCTCATCTGATTGGGTGAGTGCTGCAGTGTCTCTTCTTCTTAAGCGAGTGTGGCCGCCATAATTTAAAATATTTCGAGCTAAGGGATTTGGGTGCAGTTCCAGCCTTTTTAAATATTTTACTGCATATTTCGTTATCATAGTTTTTACCAATGGCACATTGAGATCCTTGTGGATATTTGAGTTTTTGACATACCAGGGAGCGGCTGTTATTATTCGAAGAAGTTTATTTTGGCGCCTTTGAATTTTTTCGATATTAGAAGCCGAGGCAGTGCCCCATAACTGAATACCGTAGCACCAAATTGGCTTTAAGATAGAGTTGTAAAGTAGAAGTTTGCAATCGAGACTAAGAACAGAATTTCTTCCAATGAGCCAATTAATTTGAATTGCTTTTAGTTTCATTTGAGTTAATTTTGCTTCTATGTGCCATTTCCACGTTAAACGCCGATCTAGATGTATACCGAGGTATTTTACATGCGAGTGTTGGGGTATTATTTGATTATTGATTTTAATAGGGGGGCATGTTTCCTGACGCAATGTGAATGTTATATGTGCGCATTTTTGCTCATTGATCTTTATCCTCCATTGTTTTAACCACCTTTCCAGTTCAAATATGTGATCCTGTAAGTAACGAGATGCTTCTTGACAGTTTTCATGTACGTTTAGGAAAGCTGTGTCATCCGCAAATGTTGAGGTTTGTGTGTAGCTGTTTGTTGGCATGTCCGAAGTATAAATTAAGTACAATAGAGGGCCCAGGATGCTACCTTGTGGGACTCCAGCGTTAACTGGCTGAGGAGAACTTAAAAAATCGCCTTCTTTAATAATAAATTCACGACCGACTAAGTAGCTTTCTAACAGCTTGTGTATGTTTGCTGGCAAGTTTTGCTGCAATTTCAGTAGTAAACCTTCATGCCAGACTTTATCAAAAGCTTGAGACACATCGATGAAGAGTGCTGAGCAATATTTTTTTTCTTCAAAGGCTTTTCTTATTACATTTACTATTCGATGAGTTTGTTCAATTGTGCTATGCTTTATTCTAAACCCAAATTGATGATTAGGAATACATCTATTTTCATTTAAAATCGGCGTTAATTTTGCCACTAGTAGTTTCTCAAATAGCTTTGAAATATTAGATAATAAGCTAATAGGCCTGTATGACTCAACTTTTGTGTGATCCTTTCCTGGCTTTGGTATCATGGTTACTAAGGAAACCTTCCATTTATGAGGGTAGTATTGAAGTCGTAAAATAGCATTAAAAATAAAAAGAATAATTTTCTTTGCTGTACTTGGTAGCTCCAAAAGCATTTTATTACTGATCTTATCAATACTGGATGCCTTCTTGGTGTTTAAATTACAAATAGCCTTTTCGATTTCTCTAAACTCGAATCTTAGGGGAATAGCTGCTCTAACATTTACAGACGGTAAATCGACTGTTATATCGTGAAATATATTATGGGTAAATACATTTTTCAGATGATTAGCAAACAGATTTCCTTTTTCAATATCATTTCTTGCCCAACTTCCATTCAAGTTTCTCAATGGTGGCTTAGAGATAACTGGTCTATTGAGGCTTCTAGCTGCACGCCATAATGAGTAATCTGATTGTGGAGTTGCATCAAGTCCCTTGAGATATTTTTCCAGGGAAGCCGTTTTCTGAGACTGCAGTAACTTTCTCAGCTTTTTTGTGCACTCTTTTAATAAAGTCTTAAGTTGGGGGGGATCTGTGCAATTGCCACTCTCTACGAACTCTCCTTTTTTCAGTCAGTAGACGCTCGACATCTGTAGAATATATGATTTTGTTTTTGGTTTTTTTGAGTGTTATGCTGGAATGTTGAACAGCTAGTTTGAGATAACTGTCAAAATTAACAATAGCGAGATCCACGTTCTCCGGTGTGCTAAGCGGAATATTTTTTGTGCAATGGGCACTCAGATATTTTTTATATTTTAACCAATTTATTTGTGAGGCTGATGTCGATAAGTAACCAGACGGAGATACGATTCTATTTGGATTCATTATAGTAACAATTGTAGGTGTGTGATCTGAAGATAGTTCTAGGGACGCTTCCACATGAATCGTGTCTATGGGGATGTTATTAACCACGCCAAAATCTATAACATCTGGAACTTTTTGCTGATCAGTAGGCCAATATGTTGGTTGTCCGCTCGCGACCACATTTAGGTCCATTTTACAAATTGTGTTAAACAAAACACGACCCTTAGGTGTAATAAGTCGTGACCCCCAGAAAGTGTGTTTAGCGTTATAATCGCCAGCAGCCAGGAAGCAGGGTCCTAATGATTTGAAATATTTATTATATTGGCTTTCTGATATTGAGAATCTAGGTGGGGAGTATAATGATGAAATTACTATGTTTCGAGATAATTCCTCTACGCAAATGCTCGTTGCTTGGAGATAATCTTCACGATGATCGCACATTAGGTAGTGTTTTACTCGGTTTTTTATCAAAATGGCAGAACCTCCACAAGCTCTACCTCGAGGGTCCTTGGTATCATATAATATATAACCATTGACTTTAAACGTGTTTCTTGAGGTCAGATGGGTTTCAGAAACCATCATAACATCAATTTGTTTATTTTTAAGGAAGTATTCTAGTTCATTTTTATGTTGGCGGATGCCGTTTGCGTTCCAAAAGCAAATTTTTAAACAGTTCATGGCTTGTTTAGTACAGCTTGCAATAACATCGATTGCATTCTTAACATTTCCTGCATCATATTACCCATTGTGTTTGTAAAGTTATTTACTGTTTGTACTAATGTTTCCATGGTTTTCTCTAGACGACTTAAGTTAGAAACTGGAGTTTCATCATTATTTGGCAAATCACCTTGCATTGGCATATGGTTTGATTTTAGGACGTTAGCGTAGGATGTTCTGTTCTTACTAGGCTGCGGTACCAGAACGTCATTAATGTAAACTTGATTTGTTGCCTGCATTTGAGGGGGACTAGGTTTCGGTCCAACCGAGCGCTTGACGATAGAGTATACAGGGCATCCTCTATAGTTGGCCGTGTGATTACCACCGCAGTTGCTACATTTTTTTACATTGGGGTCGTTTTTAGACTTATCGCAGAGAGCTGTACCATGTAATTCTCCACATACGACGCAAACAGGGGTTAAATGACAATATGCCTTAGTGTGACCAAATTCTTGGCAGTTTAAACATTGCACGGGACCATTCCTTTTGTGCGGCTCCTCTATTGTTATTTTTCTATACAGGATATATTTAAGATTATAAATGGGATGCGTTTCGTTCTTTTTAAGCTTAATGTCGCCGGGTTCTAACTCCACTCGAAATAGTGGCTGGGGATTTTTTTCTCTATTTTTAATGTTTATTACAGTTTTTATTTTGAAGCCCTTCTCTTCTAAAAACGTTTTTATCTCACCTGGGTCCACGCATGAGTCAATGCCCTTAATCACTACCTGAAGACCTTTACTGCTCTTCAGTTGATATGTATAAAAATTCTTATTAAGTGCTTCAAATTTAGTTATTACCTTACGAAAATCTTCTTCACGATTAACTTGTATTTTTGTCTCATTAATACTACCCCGCTTTATTGCAGCTACATAAAAAGAATTTTCACCTATTACCGAAATCAAATTCTTTATTAATTCATTTGAGTTTTGCTCTCTAAGATATATCGGCGGTGGCTTAGAATATTTGATAACGTTTTGTGCTTCCGGGGATTCCTCATCCAGAATTGCAAAACGATTTTGTGAACTTGTTCTATCAGCTGTACCATCTTTTGAGACTTTTGAGACCGAAGCAACTGCTGAGGAGGTTGGGCTGCGACCCCGTTTAAGCACTGTTATGTACCTATCAATACCTACTTGTACTGGAGGCTTTTGAGTACTTTTTACTTGTGGAGCTGAGTTTTCCATCATGCCTGATTTGGGGGTAATATTTTCATCACTTATTAAAATCGTTTTTGCCGCTGGGGCACCGCTTGCAGGTTTTATATTTTTTATTGTATTAAGATCAGCCGTATTATTAGACACCGAAGGTGATACTGAGTTATCTATTATGCCTGATTGGGGGTTAATATTTACATCACTTATTAAAATTGTTTTTGCTGTTGAGGCAACGCTAGCAGGTTTTATATTTGTTATTGTATCAACCGTGTTATTAAATACAGACGGTGAAAGGGATCGCGTGCGAGTAATAGGTTTAGCCGTTAGGTATTTGCTATCATCGATTCTTTTTTTATTTCTGCATTTGTTTCGTTAACACTCACTGTGATATATGCATTTCTACTGTTTGCACTCATAAAAGTTTTTTTTTTTTTTTTTTTTTTTTTTTCTTTTACTGTTTACAGTTTTGTTCTTCTTATTTGTTATTGTTTATCAACACCGAGAATAAAAAAAATGTGTGTTAATGTATGTATGTACATACATGTATTTTTTTTTTTTTTACTTGTATTTACTTTTTTTAATACTTTATTTGTTCAAAAAAAATAAACCGTATGCCGAGCTTAGTAAACGATGAGAACAAAAAGCAACTAATAAATATATTAAAGGAATATCAGTCAATATTCCATATTGAAGACGAATACTTAGGTATCAATAATTTTTATAAACAGACAATAAAATTGAACGACAGTAGTCCTGTATATATAAAAAATTATAGATTACCACAAACTCAGACAGCAGAAATAAATTCGCAAGTGAAGAAACTCTTGGAAAGCAACATTATTGAACCATCTTTAAGCCCATATAATGCACCACTGCTGCTAGTTCCAAAAAAAGGACAAACAGATTTAAAGAAATGGAGATTAGTTGTCGATTTTAGAAAATTGAACGACAAAGTTGTGAACGACAAATTTCCTTTATCTCGCCTAGATGACATTTTGGATAAGTTAGGAAGAGCAAAATACTTTTCAACATTAGATATGACAAGTTCCTTTCACCAAATTGAACTTGATCAAAAATCTCGCCCGTATACAGCTTTTTCAACACCTGATGGGCATTATCAATATACAAGATTACCATTTGGTCTGAAGATATCTTCCAACAGCTTTCAGCGAATGCTAACAATAGCTTTATCTGGGTTGGAATCCGAAGCTTTTATATACGTAGACGATATAATAGTATTCGGATGCAGTCTAAAACATCAACGAAAGTCTCGTAAAAGTATTTGAAAGGTTAAGAAAATACAATTTGAAACTTAATGCTAAAAAATGTTGTTTTTTGAAACCAGAGGTAATATATCTAGGACATTTAATAACTTCAGAAGGAATTAAGCCAGATCCAGAAAAATTTGATGCTATAACAAAATATCCCGTACCCAAGAATGCTGACGATGTAAGAAGATTTGTGGCATTTTGTAATTATTACAGACGATTTATTGAGAATTTTGCTGATATAGCGAATTGTTTAAACAAATTATTGAAAAAAGGTCAAAAATTCGAATGAACTTATTAGTCCACCTATTTTGCAATATCCAAATTTCGAAAAACCGTTCGTCCTAACAACGGATGCATCAGAATTTGCTTTAGGCGCTATATTATCGCAAGGAGAAATTGGTGAGGATAAACCAATATCATTCGCAAGTCGCTCACTTAACAAATACGAAAGGAATAAATCGGTAATCGAAAAAGAATTACTGGGAATCTATTGGGGTATACAATTTTTTAGACCTTATTTATACGGCAGAAAATGTATCGTAGTAACAGACCACCGTCCATTAATTGCATTATTCTCACACAAAAACCCAAGCTCAAAATTAAACAGAATCCGATTGGAACTATCTGATTATGATTTCCAAATAGTTTATAAAAAAGGAAAAAATAATACTAACGCAGACGCACTGTCAAGAATACAAATAGACTCACATATATTAAAAACAATGGTACCTCAAACAATTGACGAAAATATAAAGAAAACGCTGGTGATCACAAGAAATATGAAAAAGAAAATGATACAAAATGAAGAAATACAAAATGAGGAAATGAAAAATGAGGAAAATAAAAAGAAAAACAAACAGAGAAGAGATCGATCCAAAGAAAATGGTAATATAAATCCTGAAAAGTCTGATCAACTCAAAATATGGGATTGTACATCCATAAAAGATATAAAACTTGCAAGAAAGTTAAAATTTATATTAGAAAAGTCGACCAAAGAATTCGTAGTGGAAAACAATCATGCATTAAATCAAACGGCCGTCAGATGTAGCGATAATCCCTATTATTTAGATAATATGTTGGAGAAACTACCTTCTGTTTTAAGCAGATTGAATTGTGTAAAGTTCGCACTAGAAAAAAGTGACGAGATATTTAAGAAAATAAAAATAGAAAGATTGAAAGAAATCATAAATAATAGTAAAGAAAAAGACGTCAGAATTCTACTGTATAAAAATCATCAAAGAATTGAAAATGAAAATAAAAATAAAAAACATGAGTTAATTAAATTGTATCACAGCACACCATGCGGAGGACATTTCGGAGTTAGAAAAACTTTAATAAAATTAAAACAGAAATACATATGGAAGAATATGTTCAAAATGGTAAAAAATTATGTATTAAAATGTGACCTTTGTCAAAGAAATAAACAGGTGAGACACACCAAGGAACCATTATGTATCACAGACACACCAAAGGATAGTTTTTCTACTATAGTCATAGATACAGTTGGACCTCTACGACCATCAGGAAACTACCGGTATATACTAACTATGCAATGTGAACTAACCAAATACATAATAGACGCACCAATGGAAACCAAGGAAGCAAAGTCAATAGCAAAATGCTTAACAGAAAACTTGATATTAAAATATGGTATATTTAAAACACTAAAATCAGATAGAGGAAGAGAATTTGTAAACGAGTTGCTTAAGGAAATATGTAATCTGTTGAAAATAGAACAACAATTATCAACACCATACCATCATGAAACTCTTGGTACTGTGGAAAGAAACCACAGAGTTCTGAATGAATATTTCCTATCATTTGTAAAGGATGATAATTGGGAAGAGTGGATTCCTTACTATGCATTCGCATACAACGTAACACCCCATGTAGACACAGAGTACTCACCATTTGAGCTAGTTTTCGGAAAATTACCAAGTTTGCCAGGGGATGAAGTCATGAATCATCCAAAGGTTTACAATTTAGAAAACTTTGCTAATGAATTAAAGACAAGGTTAAAGCATTCTTTAGAAAATGCTAGAGAGTTAATAGAAATAACAAGAAGAAATAGAAGTATAGAATCGTACAATAAAATGAATAGGATAGATCTTAGTATAGGAGATTTAGTGTTACAACAAAAAAAAAAAAATTAAATAGAACATACAAAATAAATGGAGAAAAGAATAAATAAATTTAGTGGGAAAAACCCGATAAACTGGGATTACCAAGAACCACCTAAATTAAGTCCAGAAAGAAAAGTAGAATTATTAGCTAACATTTGGAAAACTATTGGTATAGAAGGAACTCCGACAATTGAAGATTGGTATGATATGAACAAGACTCTTTTGGAAATGAAACTCAGTATAAAGTGGGCAGATAAGCATTATAAGAGCACTTTTGATAAATAAAAAAAAAAAAAAAAAAAAAAAGGAAAAAATTTTGTGTTAGTGTTAGTATTAGTTGTCACATTGATAGGTTTTTGGATTAAAGTTAGCATAGTCAACATAATAGAGAGTAATTTACAGGAATTTCGTAGTTTTATTTTAACACATATAGATAGAATTTTTTCATTAAGAAATATACTACCCTTTTAAGATAGAAACAAATAATGAATAATTTAAATAAATTTTACAATAAGTATATAGGCTGGATAGTTATATTTGTAATATTAACCCCTATGATCGCAGTTTTGGATATGAAAATATTAAAGTTTGTGAAATTAGTCATGAGAGATTTTTCTAAATGGAATTCATAGAGCAACTGAATCAGATTATAATAAATGCAAGAAAATCAATAGGAAGACCCTATACTGCAGACACTATTAATGAAAAAAAGTAAGAAATAGAGAAAATTTAAAAAGATTTAAATATCAACCTTAGGGATTCAGAGGGCAAAGGAATAGTAGATGAATTTAGAAAATTAAAAGAAGAAGCACTCAATTTATTAAAAATACATCTAGATAAGAAATCTTTAATACTAAAAAGACAAGACGTAGCCATGGCATCCTTAGATTTAAATGAGCTTTCAACTATTACAAAGTTAATACCAATATTTTCGGGTAAAATTAATGAATTGCAAACATTTTTATCAAATTTGGAAATGGTATTTGCATCTATTTCATCAGATAAGCATGTTTCTTTTTTCAATTTTGTTTTCAAATCAAGATTGGGATTAAATGTACAAAACCGAATTAAACAAATACAAATACCTACAACCATAGAAGAACTAATTAGAATTTTGAAAACAACATATAAATCATTAAAGACCTCAAACACTTTGCTAAATGAAATAACACGGATATCACAAAAGGATAACAACATATTGGGTTTTGCTGCAAAAATAGAGAAACTCATTACAGAATTAAACGAGGTGCAGGTATTAGAACAAGGTGAATCTAGTAGGAGCACTATAGTAAACACAAACAATAAAATAGCTTTCAATGCATTTTTGAATGGGTTAACTGACCCACAAATAATATCTACTATCTACGCAAGCCAAGTAACGAAATTTTCTGAAGCTTTGAAAATTGCCGAAAGCGCTTCATCTCGTGTAGAACAACAACGGGTACTACATTACAAAACACAACAGAATCAAAATTCGTTAAGCAGAAACTGTAGAAAATGTGGAGGAAACCATAATGGTAGATGCCCCGCAGATGGAAATAAATGCCATAACTGTGGAAAATTCAACCATTTTGCAAAAATGTGTTTGACCAAAACACCAGGCTACAACAACAGAAATTATAACAACAACGGTAACAATAATAACAGAAATCATAACAACAACAGTAACAATGGTAACATAAATTTTAACAACAGCAATAACAGAGGCAATAACAACAACCAAAGAAGCCGAAACACAAACAACAGAAGTTATAGGATTAATCACATGGAAGATCAGGGAAACTTCCAAATCCCGGAGTCAACCCGCACAGAGACTCCATTGGGAATGAACTAGACACGAAAAGAATCTATAGCATATCATCTAACCTCAGAAATTATGTAAATTTACATATCGCTGGCGTTAAGAACAGCCTTACGTTTTTGATTGATACAGGAGCAGATGTCTCGCTGTGCAAAGAACAATTTTTAGAAAGTTATGAGGAAAATCAAGATGATTATTGCAACTTAACAGGAATCACAGAAAATGTAATTAAATCACTGGGTTCCACAAAAATAAAAATTAAAATAAATAACGATGTAATTAGTCAAAAAATACAATTAGTAGAAAATAAATTTCCAATAAAGACGGATGGAATTCTTGGCAGAGATTTTTTAATAAGATATAAATGCAATATTGACTATGACAAGTATGTGCTAACATTTAACATAAACAACGAAACAATAATTATCGCAATACATGACAGTACTTACAAAATAAATGAAATTAGAATACCACAAAGAAGTGAAATAGTTTTACCATTCACAATCGAATTAGAAGAAGATGCCGTTATTAAAAACAGAGAAGTTACCAAAGGAGTATTTTTGGCAAATGTAATAGTACCCAAATATGGAAATCAACATATAAAATTATTAAACGTTACCGATAAAATAGTAATCATAGAGAATCTGAAGATAGAAACAGTCCCATTAAAATATTACGATATATGTACCATTAATGAAAAGGAGAGTGTCGAACAAAGTTCAAACAGTCGTTTTACAAAACTTTTAAATACACTTAATCTGGATGAAGTAAACGATTTTTTTTTTGCAGTATTTATTTATTGAATCTTCATATATTAAATATGAACTAACAATAATTAATCAAATCTTATCATAATATTTACTTAATGTCCTGCCAGTGCCAGACAAAAAGATTTAGTCATCACGGTTTCTGTTCACATATGTAGGTGTTTATCGCTCATCTGATTGGGTGAGTGCTGCAGTGTCTCTTCTTCTTAAGCGAGTGTGGCCGCCATAATTTAAAATATTTCGAGCTAAGGGATTTGGGTGCAGTTCCAGCCTTTTTAAATATTTTACTGCATATTTCGTTATCATAGTTTTTACCAATGGCACATTGAGATCCTTGTGGATATTTGAGTTTTTGACATACCAGGGAGCGGCTGTTATTATTCGAAGAAGTTTATTTTGGCGCCTTTGAATTTTTTCGATATTAGAAGCCGAGGCAGTGCCCCATAACTGAATACCGTAGCACCAAATTGGCTTTAAGATAGAGTTGTAAAGTAGAAGTTTGCAATCGAGACTAAGAACAGAATTTCTTCCAATGAGCCAATTAATTTGAATTGCTTTTAGTTTCATTTGAGTTAATTTTGCTTCTATGTGCCATTTCCACGTTAAACGCCGATCTAGATGTATACCGAGGTATTTTACATGCGAGTGTTGGGGTATTATTTGATTATTGATTTTAATAGGGGGGCATGTTTCCTGACGCAATGTGAATGTTATATGTGCGCATTTTTGCTCATTGATCTTTATCCTCCATTGTTTTAACCACCTTTCCAGTTCAAATATGTGATCCTGTAAGTAACGAGATGCTTCTTGACAGTTTTCATGTACGTTTAGGAAAGCTGTGTCATCCGCAAATGTTGAGGTTTGTGTGTAGCTGTTTGTTGGCATGTCCGAAGTATAAATTAAGTACAATAGAGGGCCCAGGATGCTACCTTGTGGGACTCCAGCGTTAACTGGCTGAGGAGAACTTAAAAAATCGCCTTCTTTAATAATAAATTCACGACCGACTAAGTAGCTTTCTAACAGCTTGTGTATGTTTGCTGGCAAGTTTTGCTGCAATTTCAGTAGTAAACCTTCATGCCAGACTTTATCAAAAGCTTGAGACACATCGATGAAGAGTGCTGAGCAATATTTTTTTTCTTCAAAGGCTTTTCTTATTACATTTACTATTCGATGAGTTTGTTCAATTGTGCTATGCTTTATTCTAAACCCAAATTGATGATTAGGAATACATCTATTTTCATTTAAAATCGGCGTTAATTTTGCCACTAGTAGTTTCTCAAATAGCTTTGAAATATTAGATAATAAGCTAATAGGCCTGTATGACTCAACTTTTGTGTGATCCTTTCCTGGCTTTGGTATCATGGTTACTAAGGAAACCTTCCATTTATGAGGGTAGTATTGAAGTCGTAAAATAGCATTAAAAATAAAAAGAATAATTTTCTTTGCTGTACTTGGTAGCTCCAAAAGCATTTTATTACTGATCTTATCAATACCGGATGCCTTCTTGGTGTTTAAATTACAAATAGCCTTTTCGATTTCTCTAAACTCGAATCTTAGGGGAATAGCTGCTCTAACATTTACAGACGGTAAATCGACTGTTATATCGTGAAATATATTATGGGTAAATACATTTTTCAGATGATTAGCAAACAGATTTCCTTTTTCAATATCATTTCTTGCCCAACTTCCATTCAAGTTTCTCAATGGTGGCTTAGAGATAACTGGTCTATTGAGGCTTCTAGCTGCACGCCATAATGAGTAATCTGATTGTGGAGTTGCATCAAGTCCCTTGAGATATTTTTCCAGGGAAGCCGTTTTCTGAGACTGCAGTAACTTTCTCAGCTTTTTTGTGCACTCTTTTAATAAAGTCTTAAGTTGGGGGGGATCTGTGCAATTGCCACTCTCTACGAACTCTCCTTTTTTCAGTCAGTAGACGCTCGACATCTGTAGAATATATGATTTTGTTTTTGGTTTTTTTGAGTGTTATGCTGGAATGTTGAACAGCTAGTTTGAGATAACTGTCAAAATTAACAATAGCGAGATCCACGTTCTCCGGTGTGCTAAGCGGAATATTTTTTGTGCAATGGGCACTCAGATATTTTGTATATTTTAACCAATTTATTTGTGAGGCTGATGTCGATAAGTAACCAGACGGAGATACGATTCTATTTGGATTCATTATAGTAACAATTGTAGGTGTGTGATCTGAAGATAGTTCTAGGGATGCTTCCACATGAATCGTGTCTATGGGGATGTTATTAACCACGCCAAAATCTATAACATCTGGAACTTTTTGCTGATCAGTAGGCCAATATGTTGGTTGTCCGCTCGCGACCACATTTAGGTCCATTTTACAAATTGTGTTAAACAAAACACGACCCTTAGGTGTAATAAGTCGTGACCCCCAGAAAGTGTGTTTAGCGTTATAATCGCCAGCAGCCAGGAAGCAGGGTCCTAATGATTTGAAATATTTATTATATTGGCTTTCTGATATTGAGAATCTAGGTGGGGAGTATAATGATGAAATTACTATGTTTCGAGATAATTCCTCTACGCAAATGCTCGTTGCTTGGAGATAATCTTCACGATGATCGCACATTAGGTAGTGTTTTACTCGGTTTTTTATCAAAATGGCAGAACCTCCACAAGCTCTACCTCGAGGGTCCTTGGTATCATATAATATATAACCATTGACTTTAAACGTGTTTCTTGAGGTCAGATGGGTTTCAGAAACCATCATAACATCAATTTGTTTATTTTTAAGGAAGTATTCTAGTTCATTTTTATGTTGGCGGATGCCGTTTGCGTTCCAAAAGCAAATTTTTAAACAGTTCATGGCTTGTTTAGTACAGCTTGCAATAACATCGATTGCATTCTTAACATTTCCTGCATCATATTACCCATTGTGTTTGTAAAGTTATTTACTGTTTGTACTAATGTTTCCATGGTTTTCTCTAGACGACTTAAGTTAGAAACTGGAGTTTCATCATTATTTGGCAAATCACCTTGCATTGGCATATGGTTTGATTTTAGGACGTTAGCGTAGGATGTTCTGTTATTACTAGGCTGCGGTACCAGAACGTCATTAATGTAAACTTGATTTGTTGCCTGCATTTGAGGGGGATTAGGTTTCGGTCCAACCGAGCGCTTGACGATAGAGTATACAGGGCATCCTCTATAGTTGGCCGTGTGATTACCACCGCAGTTGCTACATTTTTTTACATTGGGGTCGTTTTTAGACTTATCGCAGAGAGCTGTACCATGTAATTCTCCACATACGACGCAAACAGGGGTTAAATGACAATATGCCTTAGTGTGACCAAATTCTTGGCAGTTTAAACATTGAACGGGACCATTCCTTTTGTGCGGCTCCTCTATTGTTATTTTTCTATACAGGATATATTTAAGATTATAAATGGGATGCGTTTCGTTCTTTTTAAGCTTAATGTCGCCGGGTTCTAACTCCACTCGAAATAGTGGCTGGGGATTTTTTTCTCTATTTTTAATGTTTATTACAGTTTTTATTTTGAAGCCCTTCTCTTCTAAAAACGTTTTTATCTCACCTGGGTCCACGCATGAGTCAATGCCCTTAATCACTACCTGAAGACCTTTACTGCTCTTCAGTTGATATGTATAAAAATTCTTATTAAGTGCTTCAAATTTAGTTATTACCTTACGAAAATCTTCTTCACGATTAACTTGTATTTTTGTCTCATTAATACTACCCCGCTTTATTGCAGCTACATAAAAAGAATTTTCACCTATTACCGAAATCAAATTCTTTATTAATTCATTTGAGTTTTGCTCTCTAAGATATATCGGCGGTGGCTTAGAATATTTGATAACGTTTTGTGCTTCCGGGGATTCCTCATCCAGAATTGCAAAACGATTTTGTGAACTTGTTCTATCAGCTGTACCATCTTTTGAGACTTTTGAGACCGAAGCAACTGCTGAGGAGGTTGGGCTGCGACCCCGTTTAAGCACTGTTATGTACCTATCAATACCTACTTGTACTGGAGGCTTTTGAGTACTTTTTACTTGTGGAGCTGAGTTTTCCATCATGCCTGATTTGGGGGTAATATTTTCATCACTTATTAAAATCGTTTTTGCCGCTGGGGCACCGCTTGCAGGTTTTATATTTTTTATTGTATTAAGATCAGCCGTATTATTAGACACCGAAGGTGATACTGAGTTATCTATTATGCCTGATTGGGGGTTAATATTTACATCACTTATTAAAATTGTTTTTGCTGTTGAGGCAACGCTAGCAGGTTTTATATTTGTTATTGTATCAACCGTGTTATTAAATACAGACGGTGAAAGGGATCGCGTGCTATCGCGTGTATTTGCTATCATCGATTCTTTTTTTATTTCTGCATTTGTTTCGTTAACACTCACTGTGATATATGCATTTCTACTGTTTGCACTCATAAAAGTTTTTTTTTTTTTTTTTTTTTTTTTTTTCTTTTACTGTTTACAGTTTTGTTCTTCTTATTTGTTATTGTTTATCAACACCGAGAATAAAAAAAATGTGTGTTAATGTATGTATGTACATACATGTATTTTTTTTTTTTTTACTTGTATTTACTTTTTTTTAATACTTTATTTGTTCAAAAAAAATAAACCGTATGCCGAGCTTAGTAAACGATGAGAACAAAAAGCAACTAATAAATATATTAAAGGAATATCAGTCAATATTCCATATTGAAGACGAATACTTAGGTATCAATAATTTTTATAAACAGACAATAAAATTGAACGACAGTAGTCCTGTATATATAAAAAATTATAGATTACCACAAACTCAGACAGCAGAAATAAATTCGCAAGTGAAGAAACTCTTGGAAAGCAACATTATTGAACCATCTTTAAGCCCATATAATGCACCACTGCTGCTAGTTCCAAAAAAAGGACAAACAGATTTAAAGAAATGGAGATTAGTTGTCGATTTTAGAAAATTGAACGACAAAGTTGTGAACGACAAATTTCCTTTATCTCGCCTAGATGACATTTTGGATAAGTTAGGAAGAGCAAAATACTTTTCAACATTAGATATGACAAGTTCCTTTCACCAAATTGAACTTGATCAAAAATCTCGCCCGTATACAGCTTTTTCAACACCTGATGGGCATTATCAATATACAAGATTACCATTTGGTCTGAAGATATCTTCCAACAGCTTTCAGCGAATGCTAACAATAGCTTTATCTGGGTTGGAATCCGAAGCTTTTATATACGTAGACGATATAATAGTATTCGGATGCAGTCTAAAACATCAACGAAAGTCTCGTAAAAGTATTTGAAAGGTTAAGAAAATACAATTTGAAACTTAATGCTAAAAAATGTTGTTTTTTGAAACCAGAGGTAATATATCTAGGACATTTAATAACTTCAGAAGGAATTAAGCCAGATCCAGAAAAATTTGATGCTATAACTAAATATCCCGTACCCAAGAATGCTGACGATGTAAGAAGATTTGTGGCATTTTGTAATTATTACAGACGATTTATTGAGAATTTTGCTGATATAGCGAATTGTTTAAACAAATTATTGAAAAAAGGTCAAAAATTCGAATGAACTTATTAGTCCACCTATTTTGCAATATCCAAATTTCGAAAAACCGTTCGTCCTAACAACGGATGCATCAGAATTTGCTTTAGGCGCTATATTATCGCAAGGAGAAATTGGTGAGGATAAACCAATATCATTCGCAAGTCGCTCACTTAACAAATACGAAAGGAATAAATCGGTAATCGAAAAAGAATTACTGGGAATCTATTGGGGTATACAATTTTTTAGACCTTATTTATACGGCAGAAAATGTATCGTAGTAACAGACCACCGTCCATTAATTGCATTATTCTCACACAAAAACCCAAGCTCAAAATTAAACAGAATCCGATTGGAACTATCTGATTATGATTTCCAAATAGTTTATAAAAAAGGAAAAAATAATACTAACGCAGACGCACTGTCAAGAATACAAATAGACTCACATATATTAAAAACAATGGTACCTCAAACAATTGACGAAAATATAAAGAAAACGCTGGTGATCACAAGAAATATGAAAAAGAAAATGATACAAAATGAAGAAATACAAAATGAGGAAATGAAAAATGAGGAAAATAAAAAGAAAAACAAACAGAGAAGAGATCGATCCAAAGAAAATGGTAATATAAATCCTGAAAAGTCTGATCAACTCAAAATATGGGATTGTACATCCATAAAAGATATAAAACTTGCAAGAAAGTTAAAATTTATATTAGAAAAGTCGACCAAAGAATTCGTAGTGGAAAACAATCATGCATTAAATCAAACGGCCGTCAGATGTAGCGATAATCCCTATTATTTAGATAATATGTTGGAGAAACTACCTTCTGTTTTAAGCAGATTGAATTGTGTAAAGTTCGCACTAGAAAAAAGTGACGAGATATTTAAGCAAATAAAAATAGAAAGATTGAAAGAAATCATAAATAATAGTAAAGAAAAAGACGTCAGAATTCTACTGTATAAAAATCATCAAAGAATTGAAAATGAAAATAAAAAACATGAGTTAATTAAATTGTATCACAGCACACCATGCGGAGGACATTTCGGAGTTAGAAAAACTTTAATAAAATTAAAACAGAAATACATATGGAAGAATATGTTCAAAATGGTAAAAAATTATGTATTAAAATGTGACCTTTGTCAAAGAAATAAACAGGTGAGACACACCAAGGAACCATTATGTATCACAGACACACCAAAGGATAGTTTTTCTACTATAGTCATAGATACAGTTGGACCTCTACGACCATCAGGAAACTACCGGTATATACTAACTATGCAATGTGAACTAACCAAATACATAATAGACGCACCAATGGAAACCAAGGAAGCAAAGTCAATAGCAAAATGCTTAACAGAAAACTTGATATTAAAATATGGTATATTTAAAACACTAAAATCAGATAGAGGAAGAGAATTTGTAAACGAGTTGCTTAAGGAAATATGTAATCTGTTGAAAATAGAACAACAATTATCAACACCATACCATCATGAAACTCTTGGTACTGTGGAAAGAAACCACAGAGTTCTGAATGAATATTTCCTATCATTTGTAAAGGATGATAATTGGGAAGAGTGGATTCCTTACTATGCATTCGCATACAACGTAACACCCCATGTAGACACAGAGTACTCACCATTTGAGCTAGTTTTCGGAAAATTACCAAGTTTGCCAGGGGATGAAGTCATGAATCATCCAAAGGTTTACAATTTAGAAAACTTTGCTAATGAATTAAAGACAAGGTTAAAGCATTCTTTAGAAAATGCTAGAGAGTTAATAGAAATAACAAGAAGAAATAGAAGTATAGAATCGTACAATAAAATGAATAGGATAGATCTTAGTATAGGAGATTTAGTGTTAGTAAAAGTAGAAAATAGAAGAAAAAATGAAGCACCATACATTGGCCCTTATGAAGTAGTGAATATAGATAATGTAGAAATAAAAATAAATGGAAAAACAAAAATTGTACATAAGAATTTAGTAAAGAAATATAAACATTGTAAACAAAACCAAAAATATTAGAACATAAGAAAAAAAATTTTTTTTTTAGTTATGCCTATTATAAAAAAAAAAAAAAAAAAATATATAAAACTACAAATACTGAAATATAAGAATTACATAAAAATAAATTTTTTTAATACAAACAATATATTTTAACAAAAAAAAAAATATTAAACAAAACTTTTGTATACATTTTTATTACAAACTGTAAAATCTATATAAAGCATATGAGTATTGTTCCACGCACACATCACATTACATAATAAATTAAAATTTTAAAATTCCAAACAAAATTATAAAATTTTAACTGAAAGATTGGGGGTGTAGTGTATCCACACAATTCATTCTTTCTTACAAATAAACAAACAGATAATATTATTAAGTTAGGTCAGTAACATAACTGAATTGTTTTTCGTTGTCACAATTATAAATTCTTTTTGTGTAATTCGATATTTTAAATAAACAACGGTCAACGTTCGCTTATTTATTTTGACAACAAAATCGACAACAGTAGTTCAATGTACGTTGTTACATTTATGCTGATCTAACAAATTCTTTAGTTATGAATAAATTCCTTAATACACTGGACACCGATATGAGTAATAATTAATGAAAATACAATTTGATAAAGTAATTTAAAGATTTCTGTGTGCCTGATACAATACCGTATCATTTGTATGTAAGTTAATGCTAAGTGCTAGAATAAGTGATTGAGTGAACTTATTGTAGTCACTCAATATTAGGTTAAGTTTTATTCTCATAAATAGTATTTAAGCAAACAAAATTTGAAAATAAAAATCAATCATTAACCATCAGCAATCTTCGCTTGTGTTCTTATTTATAATTAAATAAAAACATTACACTAGTTGAGGATGGTGTTTAATTTCGCCATATCGTTTTTATTTTTCCATTAGTATTTGTGATAAGTTTAATTGGTACACAACTGCTTTGGAATATATTAGCGTCACTAACATCTTCGTTTTCAAATTTCTGCTTATAACATGATTGGTGCCATCCGTCACAGCCCCATTTGGTTATAAGTTCCAAGAAATTTAGCTCTTCATAGTCTAACTGCTGCAAAACCTCTTCAAGGTATATACATAAACGTGTTGCTGTGTGGTCGAGGAGAGCTTGGAGCTTCACTTCCGCTAATGTTTCAGTAACGGTTTCAGTAACTATTATGGATAATTAAGAATTTTTGCAATTAAAAATTACATATAGGCAGGTATTAATATTGTGAAGTGTTAAAAGTGATATGAATAACAGTTGAAATCAATAATTCAAACTACATAAAAGTTTATGACGATATAAAGGTATAAGAAAAAGTGCCCGATGAGCATAAATAGAAGAAATGTGAAAATTTAAAAAAATCGTCAAAAATAATGGCGCAAACTTGCGCACACTATTTTTTTTTTTTGGTTTCTAAAATTAGAGATTCCAAATTTTATTGTGGTATCAAACATAATTCGTAGACATGCTAACCTCACTTTTAAAAACCTCTTCTTTTCCTTTTTTTGCAAAAAAAAGTGTATAATTTGTTTTTTTTTTTTTAGCTTTTGAACGAATTGTTTCAACATGAATATTCAACATATTTTAATTTTTTTTTCTTTTTTAAATAACTTTTGATCCAACCTTTCAGCGAAAAAAATAATCTTTGTTAAACCTTTATTCGTTTAGCCGCAAAAAAAAAATAATATAAACATCCAGAAACCGAAGAAAACATTTAAATCTCATATAATTTTCTTCACTTTCCTGACTTTAGCAGGATTTCAGAGCTACAAATCGCAACTAAAAGTCTTCAGTGTTATAAAAAAATAAAATTTACAATATAATGTAAAATATTGTTGTCTGTCGAGCTGCGTACTTAGTTCTTAAGATTTCTTAAAATTCAGTTTTGCCTTTATGGCCAGCTTTTCAGGCCAAATACTCCTCTGTGCGTCGCCAGGTTCTAACTCCACTCGAAAAATAGGCTGGGGATTTTTTTCTTCTCTATTTTCAATATTTATTACATTTTTTTATTTTGAAGGCCTTCTCTTCTAAAAACGCTTTTATCTCCCCGTATGAGTCAATGCCCTTAATCACTACCTGAACCCTTTAGTGCTCTTCAGTTGGTATGTATAAAAGTAATTATTAGTGCTTCTAATTAAGTTAATACTTTACAAAAATCATCTTCACGATTAACTTGTATTTTTGTCTCATTTATACTACCACGCTTTATTGCAGGTACATAAAAAGAATTTTCACCTATTACCGAGATCAAATTCTTTATTAATTCATTTGAGTTTTGCTCTCTAAGATCTATCGGGGTTGGACTAGAAGATTTGATAACGTTTTGTGCTTCCGAGGATTCCTCCAGTAGCTTGTTTCTGTATTTCTCGCATCGCAAAATTTCTCGCAGGAAGTGTGAAACAAAAAATTCCATCGTTTCTCGATTTGTGAGAAAAAAAGTGTTTCTGTATTTCAATGAGAGAACAGACAACACAGATTCTGTTTTAACTGGAATACTTCCAGTAATTAAGTGTCAAATGTAAGCGAAAAGTCACCGAAAGAAATAGATATAATAAAAATAGGGCTGCCAGATTTGACGATTTATGGTAATTTTAACGATTTTTTGTTCCGAAATTGGCAAAGTGCCGATTTGCTGATTTTTTCTAGTGACGATATTATTCAGTTTTCCAAATAAAACCATTTTAAATACTTTTATATATTTGTGTATTAGGCACCACAAAAAAAAAAAGATATCTTTAGAAACAAGGCAGCTTAAATTCTTACATTTATTCCTATTGTGAAAATTGTCCTCGAAATTGGTTGTCTGTTCCCAAAAAAAGTATCGCAAAATGTCGAGGAAAAAATTCTTAATTTTTATATCTTTGGATTATTTAATACATTTGTTTTTGTGATCAAAATATTAAACTATTACCCCATTTTTCAGTCAATGCACTAAGAAAATGTTTGTCTTTTTTTGCACAAAAATGTAATTTTTAGTTCAATATAATATTTTGTCACGCCTTGTGTGACTTCTTCAGGGGGAAAAAACAACCAGAAATTATAAATTGTTATCGGATTAAAGAAAAAATAATATAATTTTATTAAAATAGGCCTTAAGCTTAAGTATGTGTGTATAAAATACCCATGAACTATAACTGTTTTTTTTTTTTTTGACTATATTTTAATTAAATTAGTTTTGACAAATTTAGTTCGAAATTCAAAACTAATTTTAAACTGTCCGATTTTTTAAAACAAAAAGACGATTTTTTTTAGGACATTAACAATTTTTTCACAAATTTATCTGGCAAAATAACAAAAAATATAACAATTGTGTTTTATTTAATTTCATCATTTAAATTCTTCATTTCCAAATTAAAAAAAAAAAAAATTAATACACATTCTTATGTACATACATATGTATATATATATACAAAATTATTTTTTCGGATAATTTGGGCTCCATTTTTTTAAATTTTATATTACTCGCATCTATTTCAAATATAATTTATTTTGACAGTTCTTGTGACAAACTTTATATTGTTACAGAAACACTTCTTCTCACACCCTTCCAATAATTGCTGGAAAATTATTTAAATGACAGATAATTCTCGCAAAGTAAAGATACAGAAACACTTATGTGAGAAAAACCTTTTTTGTTTCATATTTCACTGTTTTTGTAAAAATTTACTTGTTTCATGCGGGAAATTTTACGATGCGAGATATACAGAAACGGGCTACAGAATCGCAAAACGATTTTGTGAACTTATTCTATCAGCTGTACCATCTTTTGAAACTTTTGGGACCAAAGCAACTGCTGAAGAGGTTGGGCTGCGACCCCGTTTAAGCACTCTGATGTACCTATCAATACCAACTTGTACTTGAGGCTTTTGGCCACTTTTTACCTGTGATACTGAGTTTTCCATTATTCCTGATTTAGGGGTAATATTTTCATCACTTATTAAAATTGTCTTTGCCGCTGAGGCAACGCTTGCAGGTTTTATATGTGTAAGTGTATCCAGTGTTACCTATGGATATTTTCAAAAAGTAGCAATAAAGGGGATATCTCCAAAAAAACGTGGCACCAAAAAGGGGATATCAAAATAATAAGGGGCACCTCTTTTAAAATCAAAATAACTACACCAAAATACGTATTTCCACGTATTTTATTAATTTTTCTAAAACCTCAAATAACAAACAAATAAGAAAACATTATATAACATCACTGGTTGGCAAAAAAAGCCGGAGGTAAGAACTTTGTTATGGGATTTTAATTAATTTCAGCGTGCTGAATCCAAATCGCTTTCAAGATTGCTTCAATCACGTCTAGTTTTTTTTATGGGCTAACCCAATATTTCGCCCGAAATAAGGCCGTTACGTTAATACATTTTATCATGAGAGCGATTTGTCCAATTTTGATCAAAATACTTACAGATGATTAGGAATAAAATTTCCTTTCAGTCATCAAAATTTTTTATATTTTCAACCGTTTCGGAGTTATTCCGAAACTAGTAGTGATAATTTTTTTTTTTTTTGCAAAATTAGTACCATTTTTTCATACAAAAATTATACGGGAAAAAATTTTACATTTTTATCATTAATATAAAAGCCAGGTGTATTAAGAATAAAAAATGCCATATATCATGAGAATCGTAAGACAAATAAGGCGATTATGCAAACACATTTCATCTTGACTTGCGAACGATTTGTCCGATTGAAATACAATTAACTGCGAATGATATATATTTCCTTTAAGACATCTTTGCATTAGTATTTTTATATTTTTTATAACAGTTTCGGATATATTAAGATAAAAATGGTGGTAAGTCTTTTAAAGAAACATTATATTATGTTGGCTAACAAAAATTAATTCCAAAAAATTATAAGAACACAGATTTACAATTTTTGTAATTTATCTAATAAAATAAGCCACAATCGGTTGACAAATTTTGATTTTGATGCACAACTTATTAACATTTTGATTTAATAATAAATTCCATGTAAGTTGTTTCATGTGTAAATTCAGTGTTATAAAAAAATAAAATTTTGCAATTTTTGTTTATTTTTTCTTAAGTTATCGTCCAGACTTGCAATTTTTGTTGCTGGAACTTTTAAAAATTCTGCTTTGAAATTGCATTAATATCCAGATTATGAAATTATAGTTTTGCAAATTTTTGTGTTATCTTGTCTTTCCTCTTCTCTCTTTTACATTTTATATATAAATGCAAATACACCTTCAGCTAATTTTAAGTTTACAAGTTTGAGAATAAAAAAAACAACACGGAACTGTAGAGTACATGAAAATAAGTACCTATCCCCAATCTTTCCACCCCTTGCACCAATAACCTCAAGAATTGCTGCAACAGAAATTGCAGGTTTGGACGGTGACTAACAAAAATAAGTTTAAGGTGTATTCCATACACCATGGTATACGTATTCTATACACCATGGTATAAGTATTTATTTCATCATAGTATACGCATTAAAGTAAGTAAAGCGAGTTCACCAAGTGAGATCAACTCTTAAACAACTCTGATTTTGCGGTCCGATTGTCAAAAATATTGCTATTAAATAAAGATGTTTGTTCAGATGACAAAACTGTAGTTTTTATACTAACTTTGACAACCCAATTACCGAAAAAACCCAGTTGTTCACTTGACCCACCTTCTAGTGAATTCGCCTTTAAGCCAAGTGTGTAAATATTAATTATTCGCAGGATATACATAAGCTTACCACACTTAACAATAAAAAAAAAGATTTACGCTTTTATACATATATACAAAAACAGTATAACTTACATTAAAGCTGCGAGTTTAAGTAAAGAAGAAAGTACAAAAAAGTATCTCTTCATTAAGTAAAAAGTATCAAATAAGTGGCAAGAATTACAAAAAGTGTAATTTTTGGGTGCATTTTGTAAAAGTAGCAAAATAGTATCCCAGTAGTGGAAAAAGTAGCAAATTGCTACTTTAGTAGCACCCTGAGTGTATCAACCGTATTATTAAATACAGATGGTAAGAGGGATCGAGTGCGAGTAATAGGTTTAGCCGTTAGGAATTTGCTATCATCGATTATCTATATATAAATCGGCAAAGGCAAAACAGTTAAGAACACATTGGTACTCTGTTTGCCAACCGATCTGAACAAAAAGTACACCATATGAGAGGTATTTACTTACAGTAGTGCACAATATATATTTCATTAAAATCAGCGGGGTAAAAAGGGTAAAAAGAAGTGATCCAAAAAAACAAATTTAACGGCCTGTTTAACGATTTCGAACACCACCGTTCGCATAGAAAATAACATTTAAAATAAAAACAAATTTTAGAATTTTGTTTTTGTTTTAAATATAATTTTCTATGCGAACGTTAACTTCCGAAATCAAGGAACAGGATGTAATACTTATCGTTGTGCTTTAGAAAAATAAGAGGACTTTTTTAAAATTCGGCCCTTTTGGGTACTAAACGGGTATAACATGTATTTTACAACTTTTTTGTCACCCCATTTAACTTTTAAACCAACAAACATAGAAATTAAGATTATACCAAATTCGTAACTTATCTAAAAATATAAATATGATTATGGTACTTTTCCGAAATTCGAACGCTTTAGGTGTGAAGATCGTACCTATTTTTGGCACTTTTTTACAACATATTTCTCCTTAGGTATTGACACATTCGTATTAAATATTGAATTTTTTGGTACTTTTATGCGGAGAAAAAATCATCTAAAAGAGAAAATACGGGATATAAAATTCTTTTAGTTTTCCGTGCTGCATGTGGTAATTTTTGAATTTTCTATAATATTGAACGTAGAAACATAAAATTATAGGAGTTAATGAGAACCTACAAGAAGAAAAATGTTGGCACTTTTTACTCTTCAACAGATACTTTTTGAATTTTCATTAAAATTGGACCTAGAAACATAAAATTAAACATGCAGAGTGATTGAGAAACTGTATCTTAGAGAAGACTTGTTTGCCCTTTTTGGTTTTTGAACTGGTAATTTCTGATTTTTTTTATATTATTGTAATGTAAGTAGAAGAGAACATATAGACTGGAGGCTGGTCCCGCGCCAAACCGACCCACTAAGATGAATAAAAAACAAATGCCCGAAATATGTAAACTTATTTTTACTTATATGTATGATTTCTTCATATTCGCATAAATAATTATGGTCGAATTTCGACCAGTGGGCAAACACTAGTTTTTTTTATTTCTGTATTTGCTTCGTTAACACTCACTGTGATATATGCTTTTCTTTCATTCTGTTTTATTGTTTTTGCATTATTTACACTCATAAGAGTTTTTATTTTTTACTTTACTGTTTACAGTTGTGCTCTTCTTATTATTTATTGTTTATCAACACCGAGAATAAAAAAAATAAAAAACAAAAACTATTTTTGCTAAAAATAAGTATGTTTATGTATGTATGTACAAACATATATTTCTTTATTTTTCTTTTTTTAATATTTTACCGTTCACGTTTTTGTAAATTTAATATAAATTATGTAATTTTAATTAAAAATTATTCAATTTATGTGTCCATTCGCTTTTTTTTTTATTATAAAAAATTAACCGACCATCCATTATATTATTTTTAATTTTTATTTATTTAAGCTAATGGTCTAGTTTTTATTTTATAAAAAAGTTAATCTTTATTTTTCTTTCGAATGTTCGTAACTCCGTTGTGTTACGTCTTCAGAATTGAATTTTTTTTTTTTTTTTTTTTTTTTTTTTTTAAGCAATTAAATAAAAAACAAATTAACAAAATTTCTTAAAATAAAAATATTGACAACATTTGGAAAAATTCTTATGCTAACAAAATATTTAAACATAATCTATTACAGTTTAAAAAATTTATTTAGTTTCCGTTTCTAAGTTTATTAACTAAATGTCTATAACTGTGGGCTACACTATCTGTATCTGTCTTATAATTTATTCTTAATAAATTTGGAACCTTTATTATTTGAAGCATTTCTAACATATAACGTCTCTTGTAATTACTCTCTGTGTTTAAAATTGTTACAATCTCAAAATCTGCATAATGATTTAAACTAGCTCAGTGGGTTGCTAATGCTGTTTTTTGTAATGTAATATTGTGTTTATATTTCTGATCGGATTTATGTCCTGCGATTCTCGAGAAGAGACGTTATATGGGGATTATAGGGATTTTTTAACAAGTTCGTTATTTTATTTAGCAATAAAAATGTCGAAATATCTGTCCTAAGTTAAACAAAATTATGATTTCTTATTTTTAATAATTTTAAAAATCAACATTAACTAATACATTTTGAAAATATCTTTATTTAAAACTACTTTTGGAAAAGTTTTTTTTTGTAAACAAAAACATGAAACAGCTGTTTCAAAAATTCTTGCAAGTAAAAATGTTACTAGTAAAAATTTGCAAGATTTTTTTGATTCTTAACTTTTTCTCTCTTTTGACGCTCTCAACTTGCAAATTTTTTGGGTTAATGAACACTTTTCAGTAACAATTGTTACAAATTCGTATAAATTTTTAGTAGATGAACACAGCTAGTATCCCAGCAGTCGAAAATGTGGCAAATTGCTACTTTAGTAGCACCAACGATAACGCTGATTGTATCAACCGTATAATAAAATACAGATGGTGAGAGGGATCGGGTGCGAGTAATAGGTTTAGCCGTTAGGAATTTGCTATCATCGATTATTTTTTATTTCTGTATTTGTTTCGTTAACACTCACTGTAATATATGTATGCGTTTCTTTTCTTCTGTTTTATTGTCTTTGCATTATTAACGTTCATAAGAGTTTTTCATGCATACATTACCATACTCACCCTGCCGGAGATCGAACTAGTACCTAGCTAGGACTAAACTAGTACAAAGATCACCAGTACTAGTTCTCGACTGTATACTTTTCTTTACTATCTTAATGCTCCAATTTGCATTGGGTGTGCTTGGAAAATCACTAGTACTATTGGTTCTAGTCATGTACCAGTACACTTGGATCCAATTGGATATTTTCAATGCAATTTTATTTAAATTGAACGCATCTTTTCCTAATTTGAAGAGAGGTAGGGTAAAGGTTAGTGGACCTTTAAACACAGGATAAGTTTCAAATTTTGACCGATTTCAATTTTACGTGATTTCGATTTCCAGAACATGGCCGTTAACAATTTATAAATAAATTATTTAAAATCAAATTTAAAAATAAGTATGAAAATACGAATTTTGGTTTTTAAAAAAAATTTTGCACAAAAATGTTATCAGTTTACAAGTAGTGCTCTTGTACTACATCAAGCACTAGTACTAATAAGCACTAGTATTTTTATATAAAAACTCTAACACTGTTACCACTAGTGCCTCTTGTTCTAGTAATTATACTAGTGGCTTTTTGACAATTAACGCACAATCTCCTGAAGGGCATTTTTGCTAAACATGAGTGAAGGGGTGAGGGAGGAGTAAGTATATAAAAATGTAGCAAACGAAAGACTTACCCAATGCTGGTGATGTAAGGAGTTTCGGCTTCAAAAAGGGGGTTCCAGAGGAAGAATGGGTGCACAGAATCCTCGTTCGGTGGTTTGGCACTTTTAGAATGGTTCTTTCCTCTTTGTTGAACTGGCAAAAAAAATGAATGTCGCTAGATGGCTTTTACCACAGAAATCACTTCCTTTTTCTTTGTGAAAGGGCCACTTTAATAAAAGACCTTTACAAAAAGTTCATAAACTCTTCAATCTCACAATATATAAATTATATTGTCTACAGACCGAATTGCGTTAATTTTCATAAAGAAAACAAATTCACTTTTTAATTCTTAGCTACCTTTTTCAACGGTAATTGTTCGCTTTTATTTTATAATTCTCTTTAAATTTTACAATAAGAATAAACTCTTATAAAACTTTTATACACTACACAAATGGATTATTTGTTAATCTGTTTTTATACAATACACAAATGGATTATTTGTTAATTTGTTTTTATCTTATTTTTTGACAATGATTTTGTTTTTAATATTTTGCTTTATTTATTAGATTTAATGAAAACCTCAAAATACATAAATTATGTTTGTTTTTGCTCGACGACTTAAGCCTCGCAGCACACTGACTCATGCTTTAAACCAGAGGTTATCACAAAGAGAGGCGGTTGAAAATGTGTTTGTAGTGGTGAGTGTATTTTGGGTGCACTGAAAGAAATTTCTAGATAAACATGTCGAAAACAAATTTTTTGTGTATTAAACATATTTTTTGTTATATAACTGCATGTATGCACTTATTTTATTTTTTTCTAATTTGTATGCAGCTTTATTCAAAATATTAGATGAAAATTAAAACTTTTTCCCCACTCTATTTTCCACATTTTAATAAACACATGCAATAGTAGAAAAATATTCAAAGTGTACTGAAAATATTGGAAATTCTGCAAAAGAGAGATAAATAAAAGTACTCAGTTGAGATATTTACTATGTGTTTTGTTTTTGTTTTTAAATAAAAAAAGCGACGGCGACCTGCTTGTTTGAAAGCTAGCATACAACTGAATGAAATTATAGTTTTTTACAATCTTTGAAGTGAGTTTCGGTAACATTCGGGTTGTGTGTGTGAAAATCCCGAAAAGTGCTCGGCCCCTGGGGGCATAGCGTGATGATCGTTGCTTTAAACCAGGGATTTCCAAAAATTTTTTGGTTGTGTATTAGTGAGTACCAGAGAGTTAAGAAATTGAGAGAATGCATTCATTTACAGCCGAAATGAAATGTTAGTAATATATTTTATAAGTTGTATAACACAAAGGTACAAAATTAAAAATTTTTTGTGTTGATAAAAAACTTGTAGCAATTCTTCACCAATTCAATGTCGCTGATTTTAAAACTGCACTTTTTAGATTTTTATGTTTTAAAAATTCATAAAAAATAAATATTGCACGCAAATCACAGCTGATAGAAAAAAAAGTGCAGTTTTAAAATCAGCGACATTGAATTGGTAAAGAACTGCTACACATTTTCTATCAACACAAAAAATGTTTAATTTTGTTCCCTTGTGTTATACAACTTATAAAATAAAATCTTCTAAATTTATACTTTTATGGCAGTTTCGTAATAGTAGAATGCTTTTCAAATGGGATGAACTTAATTTATTACGTTGCTTGGAACAAATAAATTTTAAATCCGAAAAAATTTGTGCGCATAGGTAAGTAGTGCCGAATAAAGAGAGGCACTTAAATGAATTTTTTTTTAGTTCAGGATAGAACTCGCCATCCAAATCTTTCCAGAACTCTACAATATTATTTTCGTCTGGAGCATTTACTTCGCTTCGTAGTATGATTAGTTCTGATTGAATATCAAATTCGTAGTTGCTTACATCGCAACGAAAAGGGTTTTCGAAAAGATCTAAAAGCGGTTGTAAAATTACAAAATCTTGAAACCTGTCTTGAAAATTATTGAAAAGTGTTTCAAATATTTCGGCCTATTCATATCTTTTGTCGATTTCGAGATTTCTATAAACAAGTGAAGTTTTTGGAAAATTGGAAAAATCACCAGTTTTAATTTGGGAAAAAATTAGAAAAAGTTTTGTTTTAAAATTGTGAATGATTTTTGACAAGTCGCATATATTGCGTTCCTTTCCTTGCAATTCCAAATTAAGTTCATTTAACATACTTGTCGTATCTGCCAAAAAAGCGAAGTCTAATATAAAATTATTGTCTTTTAAACACTGTATTAAAACTTTTTCTATTTTCTCAGTTTCTAGGAACTTGAGAACTTCTTCTCTTAAATAAAGTCTATTCAGGCAATCACCGCGACTTAGCCACCGAACTTCTGTAAACATTTTCAGGTCACAATTCACAGCATTTTTGTTTTTTAAAAAGGTTACAAATTTTCGGTGGGTAAGCGCTTGATGTCCGCCTCGAATTTTATTTATTATATCCTCTGATGTCTTCATAGCTGGGGTATCATTTATGAATTTCGATGCAAGAGCGGTCTGATGAATTATGCAGTGAAAATTATGAACTGCAAATTCGTGTTTTTTTAATTCGCCTATAAGCCCATTATATTTGCCCAACATTACATTGGCTCCATCTGTGCAGACTCCAGCAAATTTGTTTATGTCTACAATGGAAAGAAGCTTTTCTGTGACAACATCATTCAACAACGTACCAGTTACATTTCCATAAAATGTTTCTAAAGTAAACATGGACTCAAAAATAGTGTATTCCTTGTCTACGCATCGAATACAAATTACAAGTTCACATAGATCATTTATGTCAGTGCTTTCGTCTAAACAAATTGAAAAAAATTCGCAATTAATTACTTTTTCCCTAATTGCAGATTCTACACATGTTTCTAATTGAACAGTACGACGGCCTACAGTTTGACTGGACAGGGGTAGAGACTCTATAAATTTAGTATTATAATTAAGCCTTCCCCAAATTTTTTTTAGCAATTGCTTGATAAAAACACCATCCCACAATGGTCTTCCTTTCTTAACAATTTCCAATATTACTAAACTTGACATCTCCTTTTTTAATTTGGGAACTGATTTTGGTTCATAAATTTCCTCTTCTAATAACCATTTTTACAATTTTTCTAAAAAAATTGTTTTATTTTTATAAAACAGGTCTTCTCTTTCCTTATCATTTAAATTATTTATATTATTATGAAAACGATCGCAATGGCGTTTAATAACATATTCCGTCCCTTCCTTAAATGTTGCATAGCATATAAGGCATTGGATGTTACCAAAAGCGTTTTTGACCGCACAATATTTTTTAAGTGCTATCATAAAGTTTTTTCTGTTAACCTCAAACAAAAATATTTATTAGTAGTGGTATACACAATTGTGCATAGAAATGTATTTCCCTGGTCTATTTATTCAAAAATAAAATAAACTACATGAGAATTATAACGTGAAAAAGTTATTTTAGTAAAAAGTTAGGGTATTCATAGTGGTAAGTAAAATAGAAAAGGTATCCACGTTGTTGGGTTACTCATACTTCAAACATCTGTGCATTCATTTTAATTCTTGCTAATGGTATATCATAACTTTTTGCAAAATACCAAATGCGCACCTGAGTGCCTGGATTAAAGAAAAAATAATATAATTTTATTAAAATAGGCCTTAAGCTTAAGTATGTGTGTATAAAATACCCATGAACTATAACTGTTTTTTTTTTTTTTTTGACTATATTTTAATTAAATTAGTTTTGACAAATTTAGTTCGAAATTCAAAACTAATTTTAAACTGTCCGATTTTTTAAAACAAAAAGACGATTTTTTTTAGGACATTAACGATTTTTTCACAAATTTATCTGGCAAAATAACAAAAAATATAACAATTGTGTTTTATTTAATTTCATCATTTAAATTCTTCATTTCCAAATTAAAAAAAAAAAAAAATTAATACACATTCTTATGTACATACATATGTATATATATATACAAAATTATTTTTTCGGATAATTTGGGCTCCATTTTTTTAAATTTTATATTACTCGCATCTATTTCAAATATGATTTATTTTGACAGTTCTTGTGACAAACTTTATATTGTTACAGAAACACTTCTTCTCACACCCTTCCAATAATTGCTGGAAAATTATTTAAATGACAGATAATTCTCGCAAAGTAAAGATACAGAAACACTTATGTGAGAAAAACCTTTTTTGTTTCATATTTCACTGTTTTTGTAAAAATTTACTTGTTTCATGCGGGAAATTTTACGATGCGAGATATACAGAAACGGGCTACAGAATCGCAAAACGATTTTGTGAACTTATTCTATCAGCTGTACCATCTTTTGAAACTTTTGGGACCAAAGCAACTGCTGAAGAGGTTGGGCTGCGACCCCGTTTAAGCACTCTGATGTACCTATCAATACCAACTTGTACTTGAGGCTTTTGGCCACTTTTTACCTGTGATACTGAGTTTTCCATTATTCCTGATTTAGGGGTAATATTTTCATCACTTATTAAAATTGTCTTTGCCGCTGAGGCAACGCTTGCAGGTTTTATATGTGTAAGTGTATCCAGTGTTACCTATGGATATTTTCAAAAAGTAGCAATAAAGGGGATATCTCCAAAAAAACGTGGCACCAAAAAGGGGATATCAAAATAATAAGGGGCACCTCTTTTAAAATCAAAATAACTACACCAAAATACGTATTTCCACGTATTTTATTAATTTTTCTAAAACCTCAAATAACAAACAAATAAGAAAACATTATATAACATCACTGGTTGGCAAAAAAAGCCGGAGGTAAGAACTTTGTTATGGGATTTTAATTAATTTCAGCGTGCTGAATCCAAATCGCTTTCAAGATTGCTTCAATCACGTCTAGTTTTTTTTATGGGCTAACCCAATATTTCGCCCGAAATAAGGCCGTTACGTTAATACATTTTATCATGAGAGCGATTTGTCCAATTTTGATCAAAATACTTACAGATGATTAGGAATAAAATTTCCTTTCAGTCATCAAAATTTTTTATATTTTCAACCGTTTCGGAGTTATTCCGAAACTAGTAGTGATAATTTTTTTTTTTTTTGCAAAATTAGTACCATTTTTTCATACAAAAATTATACGGGAAAAAATTTTACATTTTTATCATTAATATAAAAGCCAGGTGTATTAAGAATAAAAAATGCCATATATCATGAGAATCGTAAGACAAATAAGGCGATTATGCAAACACATTTCATCTTGACTTGCGAACGATTTGTCCGATTGAAATACAATTAACTGCGAATGATATATATTTCCTTTAAGACATCTTTGCATTAGTATTTTTATATTTTTTATAACAGTTTCGGATATATTAAGATAAAAATGGTGGTAAGTCTTTTAAAGAAACATTATATTATGTTGGCTAACAAAAATTAATTCCAAAAAATTATAAGAACACAGATTTACAATTTTTGTAATTTATCTAATAAAATAAGCCACAATCGGTTGACAAATTTTGATTTTGATGCACAACTTATTAACATTTTGATTTAATAATAAATTCCATGTAAGTTGTTTCATGTGTAAATTCAGTGTTATAAAAAAATAAAATTTTGCAATTTTTGTTTATTTTTTCTTAAGTTATCGTCCAGACTTGCAATTTTTGTTGCTGGAACTTTTAAAAATTCTGCTTTGAAATTGCATTAATATCCAGATTATGAAATTATAGTCCTCTTCTCTCTTTTACATTTTATATATAAATGCAAATACACCTTCAGCTAATTTTAAGTTTACAAGTTTGAGAATAAAAAAAACAACACGGAACTGTAGAGTACATGAAAATAAGTACCTATCCCCAATCTTTCCACCCCTTGCACCAATAACCTCAAGAATTGCTGCAACAGAAATTGCAGGTTTGGACGGTGACTAACAAAAATAAGTTTAAGGTGTATTCCATACACCATGGTATACGTATTCTATACACCATGGTATAAGTATTTATTTCATCATAGTATACGCATTAAAGTAAGTAAAGCGAGTTCACCAAGTGAGATCAACTCTTAAACAACTCTGATTTTGCGGTCCGATTGTCAAAAATATTGCTATTAAATAAAGATGTTTGTTCAGATGACAAAACTGTAGTTTTTATACTACCTTTGACAACCCAATTACCGAAAAAACCCAGTTGTTCACTTGACCCACCTTCTAGTGAATTCGCCTTTAAGCCAAGTGTGTAAATATTAATTATTCGCAGGATATACATAAGCTTACCACACTTAACAATAAAAAAAAATATTTACGCTTTTATACATATATACAAAAACAGTATAACTTACATTAAAGCTGCGAGTTTAAGTAAAGAAGAAAGTACAAAAAAGTATCTCTTCATTAAGTAAAAAGTATCAAATAAGTGGCAAGAATTACAAAAAGTGTAATTTTTGGGTGCATTTTGTAAAAGTAGCAAAATAGTAGTGGAAAAAGTAGCAAATTGCTACTTTAGTAGCACCCTGAGTGTATCAACCGTATTATTAAATACAGATGGTAAGAGGGATCGAGTGCGAGATTTAGGTTTAGCCGTTAGGAATTTGCTATCATCGATTATCTATATATAAATCGGCAAAGGCAAAACAGTTAAGAACACATTGGTACTCTGTTTGCCAACCGATCTGAACAAAAAGTACACCATATGAGAGGTATTTACTTACAGTAGTGCACAATATATATTTCATTAAAATCAGCGGGGTAAAAAGGGTAAAAAGAAGTGATCCAAAAAAACAAATTTAACGGCCTGTTTAACGATTTCGAACACCACCGTTCGCATAGAAAATAACATTTAAAATAAAAACAAATTTTAGAATTTTGTTTTTGTTTTAAATATAATTTTCTATGCGAACGTTAACTTCCGAAATCAAGGAACAGGATGTAATACTTATCGTTGTGCTTTAGAAAAATAAGAGGACTTTTTTAAAATTCGGCCCTTTTGGGTACTAAACGGGTATAACCTGTATTTTACAACTTTTTTGTCACCCCATTTAACTTTTAAACCAACAAACATAGAAATTAAGATTATACCAAATTCGTAACTTATCTAAAAATATAAATATGATTATGGTACTTTTCCGAAATTCGAACGCTTTAGGTGTGAAAATCGTACCTATTTTTGGCACTTTTTTACAACATATTTCTCCTTAGGTATTGACACATTCGTATTAAATATTGAATTTTTTGGTACTTTTATGCGGAGAAAAAATCATCAAAAAGAGAAAATACGGGATATAAAATTCTTTTAGTTTTCCGTGCTGCATGTGGTAATTTTTGAATTTTCTATAATATTGAACGTAGAAACATAAAATTATAGGAGTTAATGAGAACCTACAAGAAGAAAAATGTTGGCACTTTTTACTCTTCAACAGATACTTTTTGAATTTTCATTAAAATTGGACCTAGAAACATAAAATTAAACATGCAGAGTGATTGAGAAACTGTATCTTAGAGAAGACTTGTTTGCCCTTTTTGGTTTTTGAACTGGTAATTTCTGATTTTTTTTATATTATTGTAATGTAAGTAGAAGAGAACATATAGACTGGAGGCTGGTCCCGCGCCAAACCGACCCACTAAGATGAATAAAAAACAAATGCCCGAAATATGTAAACTTATTTTTACTTATATGTATGATTTCTTCATATTCGCATAAATAATTATGGTCGAATTTCGACCAGTGGGCAAACACTAGTTTTTTTTATTTCTGTATTTGCTTCGTTAACACTCACTGTGATATATGCTTTTCTTTCATTCTGTTTTATTGTTTTTGCATTATTTACACTCATAAGAGTTTTTATTTTTTACTTTACTGTTTACAGTTGTGCTCTTCTTATTATTTATTGTTTATCAACACCGAGAATAAAAAAAATAAAAAACAAAAACTATTTTTGCTAAAAATAAGTATGTTTATGTATGTATGTACAAACATATATTTCTTTATTTTTCTTTTTTTAATATTTTACCGTTCACGTTTTTGTAAATTTAATATAAATTATGTAATTTTAATTAAAAATTATTCAATTTATGTGTCCATTCGCTTTTTTTTTTATTATAAAAAATTAACCGACCATCCATTATATTATTTTTAATTTTTATTTATTTAAGCTAATGGTCTAGTTTTTATTTTATAAAAAAGTTAATCTTTATTTTTCTTTCGAATGTTCGTAACTCCGTTGTGTTACGTCTTCAGAATTGAATTTTTTTTTTTTTTTTTTTTTTTTTTTTTTTAAACAATTACATAAAAAACAAATTAACAAAATTTCTTAAAATAAAAATATTGACAACATTTGGAAAAATTCTTATGCTAACAAAATATTTAAACATAATCTATTACAGTTTAAAAAATTTATTTAGTTTCCGTTTCTAAGTTTATTAACTAAATGTCTATAACTGTGGGCTACACTATCTGTATCTGTCTTATAATTTATTCTTAATAAATTTGGAACCTTTATTATTTGAAGCATTTCTAACATATAACGTCTCTTGTAATTACTCTCTGTGTTTAAAATTGTTACAATCTCAAAATCTGCATAATGATTTAAACTAGCTCAGTGGGTTGCTAATGCTGTTTTTTGTAATGTAATATTGTGTTTATATTTCTGATCGGATTTATGTCCTGCGATTCTCGAGAAGAGACGTTATATGGGGATTATAGGGATTTTTTAACAAGTTCGTTATTTTATTTAGCAATAAAAATGTCGAAATATCTGTCCTAAGTTAAACAAAATTATGATTTCTTATTTTTAATAATTTTAAAAATCAACATTAACTAATACATTTTGAAAATATCTTTATTTAAAACTACTTTTGGAAAAGTTTTTTTTTGTAAACAAAAACATGAAACAGCTGTTTCAAAAATTCTTGCAAGTAAAAATGTTACTAGTAAAAATTTGCAAGATTTTTTTGATTCTTAACTTTTTCTCTCTTTTGACGCTCTCAACTTGCAAATTTTTTGGGTTAATGAACACTTTTCAGTAACAATTGTTACAAATTCGTATAAATTTTTAGTAGATGAACACAGCTAGTATCCCAGCAGTCGAAAATGTGGCAAATTGCTACTTTAGTAGCACCAACGATAACGCTGATTGTATCAACCAAGAATGATAGAATAAAGATTACGACAACACGAACTCAAAATGGAATTTTCTGCGCAGGTGGGTCAAATGACGTCACGAAACATACACGAATAGGCAACCCTAGCTTGGGTTAAGCTACGTCATCTAACGGGAAAACATGCGCATGGCGTAATCTCTTTTTATATCATTCTTGGTATCAACCGTATAATAAAATACAGATGGTGAGAGGGATCGGGTGCGAGTAATAGGTTTAGCCGTTAGGAATTTGCTATCATCGATTATTTTTTATTTCTGTATTTGTTTCGTTAACACTCACTGTAATATATGTATGCGTTTCTTTTCTTCTGTTTTATTGTCTTTGCATTATTAACGTTCATAAGAGTTTTTCATGCATACATTACCATACTCACCCTGCCGGAGATCGAACTAGTACCTAGCTAGGACTAAACTAGTACAAAGATCACCAGTACTAGTTCTCGACTGTATACTTTTCTTTACTATCTTAATGCTCCAATTTGCATTGGGTGTGCTTGGAAAATCACTAGTACTATTGGTTCTAGTCATGTACCAGTACACTTGGATCCAATTGGATATTTTCAATGCAATTTTATTTAAATTGAACGCATCTTTTCCTAATTTGAAGAGAGGTAGGGTAAAGGTTAGTGGACCTTTAAACACAGGATAAGTTTCAAATTTTGACCGATTTCAATTTTACGTGATTTCGATTTCCAGAACATGGCCGTTAACAATTTATAAATAAATTATTTAAAATCAAATTTAAAAATAAGTATGAAAATACGAATTTTGGTTTTTAAAAAAAATTTTGCACAAAAATGTTATCAGTTTACAAGTAGTGCTCTTGTACTACATCAAGCACTAGTACTAATAAGCACTAGTATTTTTATATAAAAACTCTAACACTGTTACCACTAGTGCCTCTTGTTCTAGTAATTATACTAGTGGCTTTTTGACAATTAACGCACAATCTCCTGAAGGGCATTTTTGCTAAACATGAGTGAAGGGGTGAGGGAGGAGTAAGTATATAAAAATGTAGCAAACGAAAGACTTACCCAATGCTGGTGATGTAAGGAGTTTCGGCTTCAAAAAGGGGGTTCCAGAGGAAGAATGGGTGCACAGAATCCTCGTTCGGTGGTTTGGCACTTTTAGAATGGTTCTTTCCTCTTTGTTGAACTGGCAAAAAAAATGAATGTCGCTAGATGGCTTTTACCACAGAAATCACTTCCTTTTTCTTTGTGAAAGGGCCACTTTAATAAAAGACCTTTACAAAAAGTTCATAAACTCTTCAATCTCACAATATATAAATTATATTGTCTACAGACCGAATTGCGTTAATTTTCATAAAGAAAACAAATTCACTTTTTAATTCTTAGCTACCTTTTTCAACGGTAATTGTTCGCTTTTATTTTATAATTCTCTTTAAATTTTACAATAAGAATAAACTCTTATAAAACTTTTATACACTACACAAATGGATTATTTGTTAATCTGTTTTTATACAATACACAAATGGATTATTTGTTAATTTGTTTTTATCTTATTTTTTGACAATGATTTTGTTTTTAATATTTTGCTTTATTTATTAGATTTAATGAAAACCTCAAAATACATAAATTATGTTTGTTTTTGCTCGACGACTTAAGCCTCGCAGCACACTGACTCATGCTTTAAACCAGAGGTTATCACAAAGAGAGGCGGTTGAAATTGTGTTTGTAGTGGTGAGTGTATTTTGGGTGCACTGAAAGAAATTTCTAGATAAACATGTCGAAAACAAATTTTTTGTGTATTAAACATATTTTTTGTTATATAACTGCATGTATGCACTTATTTTATTTTTTTCTAATTTGTATGCAGCTTTATTCAAAATATTAGATGAAAATTAAAACTTTTTCCCCACTCTATTTTCCACATTTTAATAAACACATGCAATAGTAGAAAAATATTCAAAGTGTACTGAAAATATTGGAAATTCCGCAAAAGAGAGATAAATAAAAGTACTCAGTTGAGATATTTACTATGTGTTTTGTTTTTGTTTTTAAATAAAAAAAGCGACGGCGACCTGCTTGTTTGAAAGCTAGCATACAACTGAATGAAATTATAGTTTTTTACAATCTTTGAAGTGAGTTTCGGTAACATTCGGGTTGTGTGTGTGAAAATCCCGAAAAGTGCTCGGCCCCTGGGGGCATAGCGTGATGATCGTTGCTTTAAACCAGGGATTTCCAAAAATTTTTTGGTTGTGTATTAGTGAGTACCAGAGAGTTAAGAAATTGAGAGAATGCATTCATTTACAGCCGAAATGAAATGTTAGTAATATATTTTATAAGTTGTATAACACAAAGGTACAAAATTAAAAATTTTTTGTGTTGATAAAAAACTTGTAGCAATTCTTCACCAATTCAATGTCGCTGATTTTAAAACTGCACTTTTTAGATTTTTATGTTTTAAAAATTCATAAAAAATAAATATTGCACGCAAATCACAGCTGATAGAAAAAAAAGTGCAGTTTTAAAATCAGCGACATTGAATTGGTAAAGAACTGCTACACATTTTCTATCAACACAAAAAATGTTTAATTTTGTTCCCTTGTGTTATACAACTTATAAAATAAAATCTTCTAAATTTATACTTTTATGGCAGTTTCGTAATAGTAGAATGCTTTTCAAATGGGATGAACTTAATTTATTACGTTGCTTGGAACAAATAAATTTTAAATCCGAAAAAATTTGTGCGCATAGGTAAGTAGTGCCGAATAAAGAGAGGCACTTAAATGAATTTTTTTTTAGTTCAGGATAGAACTCGCCATCCAAATCTTTCCAGAACTCTACAATATTATTTTCGTCTGGAGCATTTACTTCGCTTCGTAGTATGATTAGTTCTGATTGAATATCAAATTCGTAGTTGCTTACATCGCAACGAAAAGGGTTTTCGAAAAGATCTAAAAGCGGTTGTAAAATTACAAAATCTTGAAACCTGTCTTGAAAATTATTGAAAAGTGTTTCAAATATTTCGGCCTATTCATATCTTTTGTCGATTTCGAGATTTCTATAAACAAGTGAAGTTTTTGGAAAATTGGAAAAATCACCAGTTTTAATTTGGGAAAAAATTAGAAAAAGTTTTGTTTTAAAATTGTGAATGATTTTTGACAAGTCGCATATATTGCGTTCCTTTCCTTGCAATTCCAAATTAAGTTCATTTAACATACTTGTCGTATCTGCCAAAAAAGCGAAGTCTAATATAAAATTATTGTCTTTTAAACTGTATTAAAACTTTTTCTATTTTCTCAGTTTCTAGGAACTTGAGAACTTCTTCTCTTAAATAAAGTCTATTCAGGCAATCACCGCGACTTAGCCACCGAACTTCTGTAAACATTTTCAGGTCACAATTCACAGCATTTTTGTTTTTTAAAAAGGTTACAAATTTTCGGTGGGTAAGCGCTTGATGTCCGCCTCGAATTTTATTTATTATATCCTCTGATGTCTTCATAGCTGGGGTATCATTTATGAATTTCGATGCAAGAGCGGTCTGATGAATTATGCAGTGAAAATTATGAACTGCAAATTCGTGTTTTTTTAATTCGCCTATAAGCCCATTATATTTGCCCAACATTACATTGGCTCCATCTGTGCAGACTCCAGCAAATTTGTTTATGTCTACAATGGAAAGAAGCTTTTCTGTGACAACATCATTCAACAACGTACCAGTTACATTTCCATAAAATGTTTCTAAAGTAAACATGGACTCAAAAATAGTGTATTCCTTGTCTACGCATCGAATACAAATTACAAGTTCACATAGATCATTTATGTCAGTGCTTTCGTCTAAACAAATTGAAAAAAATTCGCAATTAATTACTTTTTCCCTAATTGCAGATTCTACACATGTTCCTAATTGAACAGTACGACGGCCTACAGTTTGACTGGACAGGGGTAGAGACTCTATAAATTTAGTATTATAATTAAGCCTTCCCCAAATTTTTTTTAGCAATTGCTTGATAAAAACACCATCCCACAATGGTCTTCCTTTCTTAACAATTTCCAATATTACTAAACTTGACATCTCCTTTTTTAATTTGGGAACTGATTTTGGTTCATAAATTTCCTCTTCTAATAACCATTTTTACAATTTTTCTAAAAAAATTGTTTTATTTTTATAAAACAGGTCTTCTCTTTCCTTATCATTTAAATTATTTATATTATTATGAAAACGATCGCAATGGCGTTTAATAACATATTCCGTCCCTTCCTTAAATGTTGCATAGCATATAAGGCATTGGATGTTACCAAAAGCGTTTTTGACCGCACAATATTTTTTAAGTGCTATCATAAAGTTTTTTCTGTTAACCTCAAACAAAAATATTTATTAGTAGTGGTATACACAATTGTGCATAGAAATGTATTTCCCTGGTCTATTTATTCAAAAATAAAATAAACTACATGAGAATTATAACGTGAAAAAGTTATTTTAGTAAAAAGTTAGGGTATTCATAGTGGTAAGTAAAATAGAAAAGGTATCCACGTTGTTGGGTTACTCATACTTCAAACATCTGTGCATTCATTTTAATTCTTGCTAATGGTATATCATAACTTTTTGCAAAATACCAAATGCGCACCTGAGTGCCTGCAAAAATGTAGAAATTCATTATAACAGGTCAAAGTTATGTACGTTAAATAAATACCATAAATTAGTAAGGACTCGGTCATATAATTGTAGCATAAAAAAGTAAGCAATAAAAATAGTGCTAAACAATAACGCTTCATTAATACATCAATAAAACACATCTTCTTACCCAAAAAATTTACCTGTTGTCACATTTGCTTCTATGTGTATAGGTTTACACATAAATTGTAGGAAAACAAGACTTTTTTTAACCTGTTTTTTAAATATTTTTACTTACTTAATAAAGTGTTTTCAAAGAAAAAAACCTACCGACGCGATTGGTACAGAAAAAAAATATTTTTACAAGCACAAAATACCAACAAATTCTTCTGGCTATTTTTTTTCTTAATAATTTCTGCATTTAGGTACGTCTTTTTAACGAAAGAAAAAGGGACCCTTTTACAGGCATCAAAGAATTTTTTTCACAAACGAAACACATATCGTTAGCTTAAATGCAAAACAATGTAGATATTATTTGAAAATTTGAAATTTTTGTTGATTAGGATTCACGTTACATATGTATTTTTATATAATTTTAAGTTATTTACAAAATTAAAAATGACGCATCATCAAATAAATATATAATTTTTTTAACAGCATAATGTATAATCACACTCAATAAAAAAATTAGCAGAGTTTTTAATTCTTTGTATAAGAACACATTAATATTTTTAAACAAAAAAACTGGGTAATCTGTTTAATAACTATTACCACGGTGTTAGTGGAATTAGTGATCAGATAATAATTTATAATAATAATTTTTAGTATTGCATAAGAAAAAATAAAAAAGTGCTGTAAAATTATAAGAACCGAATCCATATACGTATGTAAAATAAAACATATAACAAATGTGACTATCAGCTTCTACCACATAGGACTGTTAGACATTTTGAAATTTTTTATCTGAAATATTAAAAATTGCTTTTAAATCTCAAATAATTACCATTTTACAAAGTTCTTTGCTTTGCATGTAAACTTATGATATGTAACATTATTCTACATTTCAGTCTTAAAATTTAAACTCTAAATAAAAATTGCACGCAAGGCATTGGATGTTACCAATAGCATTTTTGACCGCACAATATTTTTTGAGTGTAAGCTGAAACAAAATAATATAGCATCCGCTAGACATGCACACTTGTCGAAGTCACATCGACGACTGAATTGAAGAGTATAAAAATATGTGTTAGTAGTGGTGCGCACAATTGTGCAAAGAAATGGAAACCCCTGCTTTAAACACATTCGAGACAGCAGACTTCCGACTTCAATATGTCAACAATAAAATACATGTGTGTATATGGAAGTGATTATTTTAACGACGACACGGCAAAATGGCTGCAGGTTGTTGTCTATGCTAATTTTGTCGTTGTAGTCAAATTAAACTAATTTCTATTTTTGTACGCTACAAAACAGAAAAAGTGCTGCTAATATAATCAAAAATTAGAAGAATTAGTGCTTATAATATATAATAATAATTTTTTGGTTAAACAGCAAAGAACCGGATTGAAACAAGAATATAAGCGCGGCTCACCACCAAATCTATTTTATTATTACTTTTTAGTATCCTTATTATATAGGAAGATGTTTGTCACGCCAACGCTCTTAGTTTTAGCAGTATGGGTATCATTGAAAAATTGAAAGTGTTTTCACATGGTGTTTAAAGCACACCGATTTATTAACCCATTAAGAGCCCATTTCAAATGCTCACTTCTTGACAGACTTTTTTACTAAATTTGCTTTATCGTTAAATTATGTCGATATAATAACAATTATTAAACAATAATATACACATGTTACGAAAGTTATTAGGACTTTGATTAATAAAGTTTTTCTGTATTGCGGGTTTTCAGCCTTCCGGAACACATTTCAAATATTTACATATTACTATATTTCAATATGTAACAAGTGCATAAACTATTACCACTATATATTTTAACTCAAACTTATAAATAAATTGTGAAGTTTTCCAAAATAAAATTTTTTTAACCCTAACAACTTTAAAATTTTATATGATGGAGTTTCTAAAAATATAGCATACAAAAACTTGGGGTGTTCTCTATAACATATTATATTTGAGGAAATATTATTATACATATCGACAAAATTTTAAGATAAATCCTCTTAAGGGGTTAATAAATCGGTATATTTAATACATCATATGAAATGTGTTTCGAAAGACTCTATTATGATACCAATACTTTGAAGATTCAGATTATATTTTTCTTCCTATACTATTGATATACGACCTATAGTTCATAAACTTAGTGCGTTGAACCAAAAAATTACAGTAGAATCGCGATACAGTAATCTTGCGGTCAAGTTAGCCAAATTTTAGCGCTTCTGTGCCGCTCTAAACGTTAACTCTAAGTTCACTTTTCAGATCGTATTAGTAAAAGTACTGATTTGTACAAACGATAACAAATTAGATTAAATTTTAAGCTGAAAGTTGAGAGTTCAAACAAAATTGAGAAATACATTAAAGAAAAACTATCGGCGTTGTATTATTGTATATCTGAAGTTGCCATCTCAAAAATAAAAACGAAACGTCACAAAATTTTCGAGGCTTTGAAGAATAAATAGGAAAAAGCATACAGGAAAACATTACAAAGACCAAAATATGCCGATCGTAAAACAAGTTTGTACAAATGTTTCCTTGAAGCATCGAAAACGTAATTGCGCAATCACTGTTCTATTTTCAATATCAATAGCTAAGCGCTAGTTCGTGTAACTGCAACATGAAAAGACAATAATGTCAGTAATAGATGGCTGGCAAATGTTTAGAAAATACCCAGAATTCGCTATCTGAAAATTTTTGAAGAACTAATTTTCTGACAAACGTCATATGTAGCACCTAACACATTGTTAAGGCGAGTTTTATAATCAACTTTTTTTCTTTTTACTATTTTTATCTAATTTTCTAATTTGAATTTTTATTATTGTAATTTTGTTTCTTTTTAATTTGAACTTTTTGGCAACACTTTTATTATCATTTTTTTTTTATTTGTAAGTCATTTTGCTGAGTGTAGAACACTCGCTAGTTTTTTTTTTATTTCTTTTTGGTTTTTTTTTATATATATATGACGGTAGTGGCTCACTTCTGTTTGTAACCTTAGTCAGGCAAGAAGCCAATAAATTTGTTATAATTTAATTTGAAAAAAACCAAGCGTGTTTTCTTTATTTTTTTTTTTTGAACAATACTCAGCGGCTAAGAAGAAAGTCTAGCCCACATTTTGGTCCTTCGATAAATCCTAGAGGAGCTAGGATTGGAACTACCAGTGGCAAACCTGTCCACTGAATGCCATCAGCAGTTGTTCTCCCGTAACAACTACTGCAAATTTGTGAAGCGGCGTCAAGAGTTGTTCCACCGCAACAACGACGACATCAACCACAGTCAAGAGGGCTGCGTGCAGAAAAATCTTTGGTCTATCCCGTTCCAACGAAGAAGAAAAATCCCAATCCTAATAAGCAATTCCAAGAGGGAAGAGAAGTCTACCAGACGATTGATTTTCAAGAGGGAAAAATCAGCAAGGTAATCATTAATTATCATCAAAAGGAATAGATTGGGTAAGTGCAGTGTTTTAATTATATTTAGTGCGATTGTGTTTTATTAAATTAAAGTGCTTAAAAAATTGATTAAAATTACTGCATAATCATATTCAAACAAGGTATCGAACATAACCTTAAAATGTAATAAGATTCCATCACTGATAGAAAAAAATCCCTACCGTGCCAACACTGATAAAAAGTAGCAACACTGGTAAATAAGAAAAAACAACGGAGTTTTTTTTATTTAAGACATGCGCACTGCCGTTAAATATAATTGCCATACTCGTCACACTCATTAGCAAGTGTTTCAATTCCACCAGTTCCCCTAACTTTGTTATTTACAATTGATTTTTTTTTGCCGACAACTGCACAAGTTAAACGCGCGTTGAGCAAATTAAACGAAAAAATATTGTGAAAATTGTTAAAATACATAATTAAAATATTAAGATAAATAAAAATTAAATAGTAAAAATAGAACACACAGAAAATAAGACAGTGAAAAAAAAACAAACAAAAACCCGGAAAAAATATAATAAAATATAAAGGGTATTTAAAAACAATCAAGGAAAAAACGCGCAGAAAAACAACAACAACAAGGCGAGTAAAGGCTGTATATGGGTGAGTGTGGAATTACAATTATATATTTTTGTGAAGAATTTGGTAATGGAAATTTAAATTAAAAAGAAGACAGTGTTGTGGCATAATTGTAAGGAAAAAATATAAAAATAACAAAGAAGTTTTTTTTATGGAAAAATTCACACGGTGATCTTTCAAGGGGTACACAAATTTTTTGTAAGCATCATTATACTTGGATGTACAGTGACAACGAGTCTGTTGAAGTTGGAAAATAAAAGGGTGATTCGAAGAGTGATAATTTTTTTTAAGGAAAATTTAAAGGGTCTCCCTTCAAGTGGTGTGCATATTTTGAACAACAGCATAAATGTTGAATGCAAAAATACATCATATTTACTAAATTTTGGAATAAAAAGGGTGAACCGAAAAGAGGTAAATTTAAATAAAAATTTTACAAGGTGACCCTACAAGTGGTACATATTAAAAGCATTATTTGATGAAAAAATTTGATGCTTATGAACAACCCGTTCTAAATTTGTTGTGAAGTTTGTTCGATTATTTTTTGAAAAATTGTTTGGAGAAAAGTGCGTAATTTTTGAAAAATTTAATTTAAAGCACAATTATAATAACTATATTTGGGAATTTTGATGAGTAGATTTTTTAAAAAAATTTTTACGGAATCTGAGTAAAATTGATTTGTGGCTAAATTTGAAAGTAATTTTATGGTGATAGAGAAAATTTTAAGAAATAAAAAGTTTGAGAAAATAAAGCTACAAATATAAACAATTTGGCAAAATTTTTTTTTTTCATTTTGAGGCGAATATTTTTGAAAAATCTTTTGGGTGAAATTTAAAAACTGGTTTTAAACATTCTGCATCGCTTTCATTCGTCGCGAATAATTTTAATATTCCTTTGTATAAGGTTGAATTTCTTCACGGTTATTTTTTGTAAATTTTTCATTTCGGCTGGTGAAATCGTTGTAAATACGATATTCGACAAGTAGTGAATTTTTGTTCTACTTTTGAGAAGATATCTTCAGAAGATTTGACGATTTCACTTTTAGAGGTAAAGCAGTCTGAACTTGAAAGAAGATGGCTGAAGATGATGACAACATTTGAAGAATTCATCAAAGGCTATGAAAGGGTGAAGGAAGAAGAAGATTTTCCAGATGAAATTACTCTGAAATACGAAGATGCCTGCGAACAGTGCCAAATACTAAAGGCTAAGATAATGGACTTGTTGAAGGCGAAAGCTCCGCAACAAAAGGCGGCAGACACAACAGTACGTCAGTCGTCACTTAAATTACCTGCGGTCGAAATCCAAACGTTTGAAGGGGGTTTCGACAAATGGCCAGCATTTAGGGATATGTTTAGGGCAGTGGTTGGAAACGAACCTTCAGTGGCGCCAGCGCACAAATTATATTATCTACTTGGCAAGACGAGGGGGGAGGCCTACCAACTCATAAAAGATTATGATTTGGTAGATGCTAATTTTGAGCTAGCTTGGCAGGCTTTGAAAAATCGCTATGAAAATAAGCGAATTTTAATTAATAATCAAATTAGGAAGATTTATGGCATTCAGGCCCCTCAGAGTGAAACTTTAAAATTTTTAAGGCAACTTCAAAATACGGTCAGCGATGGTTTGTCGATTATTAGCTCGTTTCAAGTTGAAGTAGCGGATAACGACCCCTTCCTTATGCACATTTGCACTTCAAAGCTCCCAGAAGAGACTTCGCGTGCGTGGGAAGATTCCTTAATTAACCACAAAGAATTGCCTACATGGCCGCAACTTAATCGATTTCTGTCTGAACGAATTGAAACTCTGGAAACTTTCATAAATTTGAGGAAGCCGTCCAGCAGAGACAACAATACTTCTAAATCTCAAGTTTTCTATTCTGATGCTCAACCTGATAAGGGTAAATTTAGCTGCAAGAAATGCCAACAGAATCATCCATTACGATTCTGCAAATATTTTAAGGGATTATCAGTCCATGATAGAATCAAATATGTTTATGCGAACAAATTTTGTGCGAATTGTTTTTCACCCACTCATTTTAAAACGAAATGTCAGAGTAGCAGTAGCTGCAACAGATGCAATCAAAGGCATCACACCATGTTGCATATTGAAGAAGATAAAGTGAAAAAGGCTCCCACTCAAAGGGCGTCAACTCACCAGCAGTCTCGAGACTACGAAAGGCCATCAGGGTCGGGTACTCAGAGTAACACGAGGCCATCCAATTCTCAATCGGGACGATCTGCCACTTCGGGTGCAAATGGGGAGTCGGTTCAGGTTAATTTGTCTCAGCACAGCGGAACTACCATTTTACCCACCGCTTTGGTTCATGTCGAGCATTTAGGCGAAAAATTCACTGTTCGCGCATTAATTGATACAGGGTCGACTAGAAGTTTTCTCCTAAGGCGTGTTCAACAGAATTTAGCTATCCCCCTAGAGCGCCATCATAGCGAAATATCAGGGTTCGGTGAAACAGTGGTAGGAAGTTCGAAGGGAAGGTGCTATGTTACAGTTAAATCTCGAATATCCGATTTTAAAATTAAAATTCGAGCGATTGTGGTACCAACATTGGCACATTTTATGCCTTCACGGCCGATCCCAATTCAAACGGTAAAAGATATCAAAGGTTTGAAACTCGCAGATCCCTATTTTTACAAACCTGCTGCAATTGAAATGATTATTGGTAGTGATTACTTGCCTTTTATTAATTTGAGCGGCGTAAAAATGAATATTGGCAATAATTTTGAAGCTCGAGAGTCCCACTTCGGATGGTATTTGCTAGGCCCTGAGCCAGAGACTAAAGTTCAATCTTTCCATACTTTTGTTTCGCCTTGCAGCGATCTGGCCTTTCATGAACAATTAAAAAAGTTTTGGGAGATAGAAGAGGCGGAAAAACCAGATTTTCAGTCTGAAAGCGACCTCTATTGCGAAAACTATTTCAAACGTACCACAACGCGACAATCTGATGGACGTTACGTGGTGCGACTACCGTTTAAAGAACAATTTCCGAAAAAGATTTTTCTAGGCCCCTCCCGAAATATGGCTCTTGCGCAGTACCACAGAATGGAGAAAATGCTAGATAAAACTCCAGATTTGAAAGCGCAGTACGCTGAAGTTCTCCAAGAATACCTGGACTTGGATCACATGGAACCAGTTGCGCATTTTGAACCCAAAGCAGGAAAAGTTTCTTCATTTTTTCTACCCCACCACGCGGTAATCAAGCCCGAAAGTAAAACCACAAAAGTGCGAGTGGTCTTTAACGCTTCAAAGAAAACCGGAAGCGGATTTTCATTAAATGATGTGCTATACCAGGGCCCAACGCTTCAAACGGATTTGATGCAGCTTGTTTTACGTTGGCGAAATTATAGGTATGTTTTCACTGGAGACATCCAGAAGATGTATAGGCAGATTTTAATGCATGAAGCAGATCGCCCGTATCAACAGATATTATTTCGAAACAACACTGAAGGATGCGTAAATTCATTTCAGCTTAAAACTGTAACGTTCGGCGTAAACTGCGCCCCCTTTTTGGCGATTAGGACTCTACTTGAGCTAGGTCATGATTGCAGACACCTGTATCCCAAAGCATCTAGTATTCTGAAGAATAAGGTCTACGTGGATGACATATTGTCCGGGGGACACACGCTTGAAGAGGCTTATCACAGCTTTGAAATCAGGTGGCTTCCCCCTTAAAAAGATGACAGCAAATGATCAATTTTTACTCGAAAGTTTGCCCCGGGAGGATCTTCTAGACGAAGATTTCTTGAAGTTTGATGACTCCAGCTCTTTAAAAACATTGGGAATTCGCTGGAATGCGTTAGCGGATATATTTTACTATGCGGTAGAGCCAATTGAGATTACCCCATCTGCTACAAAACGTAAAATCTTGTCCGTAATTGCAAGATTATTTGACCCTCTAGGTTGGTTAGGCCCAGTCGTTATTGTTGCTAAGACTTTGATGAAAGAATTATGGGAAGCAAAGTCTGATTGGGACGAAGGGGTACCTCCACACATACTTGTAAAATGGAATTTATTTTTAAAAAACTTGCCATTTATGTCGAAAATTAAAATACCTAGATGGGTAGATTTTTCTCCAGGATACAAAATTCAGATACATGGCTTCTGTGACGCCTCAGAGAAGGCATATTGTGGTTCGGTATACATTCGAACAGAAAACTCAGAAGGCCAAATAAGGAGACATTTGCTGGTTGCAAAAACGAAAGTTGCTCCGATCAAGCGGACTACCGTTCCGAAACTAGAATTGTGTGGAGCTTTATTGTTGGCTAAGCTCGTCCGTAGTGTAGTCACGAATTGCCAGTTCCCCTATGAGCTATTTTTGTGGACAGACTCGTCCGTAGTCCTGGGGTGGTTGCAAAAGCCTCCCTACACGTTAAAAACTTTTGTCGCAAATCGTGTGACTCAGATCATCAGCATCGCCAGCGCTCAACACTGGAAACATGTCAAAACTGAGGAAAATCCTGCAGACATGGGCACTCGAGGCTGCTCCCCGCAGGAACTTGCAGACAATCAACTCTGGTGGCATGGGCCCACCTGGCTACACTTGCCCACCCCATTGTGGCCAATTCCTCGGACGTTTGATCCAGTCGATCTGGAGATGAAAAAACCTATTATCAACTTTCATCTTGACGTAAATTGCACAGATGTACTAGAAGAATTTTCATCGTTCCCAAGGGCGTTGCGAGTTCTTTGTTATCGACTTAGATTTGTCAACCGAGTTCTCAAGAAACCATTTTCCACCGAAAAGCTTATTACAGCTCAAGAAATTAGCTCAATGAAAACTCGACTCATCGCGCTCGCTCAAAAGAGATATTTTTACCGTGAGTATGATTGCCTGAAAGAAAAGAGACCGTTAAGCCGCAAAAGCAGATTGCTTAATTTAAATCCTTTTATTGATAAGGATGACCTTTTACGAGTTGGCGGCAGACTTATTAACGCAGGTTTAAGTTACGAGGAACGTCATCCAGTCATTGTGCCAGAAGGTTCTCAATTTGCGAGGCTCCTAGTTAATTTTACCCATCGCATTATGCTCCACTCTGAGCACCATATAATGCTACGTGCGATTCGCCAGGGATTCTACATCCCACGATTAAAAAATCTTGTACGGAAATGTATTAGAGAATGCAAGGCGTGCACGATCTATAAGCATAAGGTCCAGCACCAAATCATGGCCGCACTCCCCCCAGAACGCGTGAACTTTTCCCTGCCTTTCACATTTACGGGAGTCGATTTCGCTGGTCCATTTAGCATTAAATCCTCTACCGTGAGAAATGCCAAAGTCCTCAAAAGTTATGCTGCTGTGTTCGTATGCTTCTCTACTCGAGCCGTCCATTTAGAAGTCTGTTCAGACCTCTCAACCGATGCCTTTCTAGCCTGCTTTCACCGATTTATCGGGCGCAGAGGGCTCCCTAAGACCATGTTCTCCGACAACGGTCGAAACTTCGTCGGTGCAAGCTACGCTCTTCTAAAAAACCACCACGAGTTTTTAAAATCTATTGAAAAAACTTTAATCGAAAAGTACTCCACCTTGGGCGTTACCTGGTCTTTTATACCGCCATATGCACCTCATATGGGTGGCCTCTGGGAGGCCGCAGTAAAGAGCATGAAGTCTCACCTGAAGAAAGTTACCAACAACCTATCTTTCACGTTCGAAGAATTCAGCACGCTGTTAGTTCGTATTGAAGCCATTTTGAATTCGCGACCTCTATCGCCTCTTACCGAAAGCCCGGGTGAAGTACTACCACTGACCCCAGGACATTTACTTCGAGGAGCTCCAATTACAGCACTACCGGAAGCACCTGCTGAACCTCCGCTCGAAGACGTACCATTCCTAAAACGCTGGGAAAGATTAAAAGCGCTACAACATATTTTTGCTCGACGGTGGAAGTCTGAATATGTAACCGAGCTTCAACGCCGTTTTAAATGGCAAAAGGAACGCGACAACTTAAAACCAGACGATATTGTTATAGTCAAAGAAGACTTACTCCCACCTACGGAGTGGCTCCTGGGTCGCGTTAACAGCGTCATCTATGGTCGAGACAGCAAAGTAAGAGTTGCTGAAGTAGTCACTAAAAAGGGTAAAATTTTACGCCCAGTTGTAAAATTATGTTTGCTACCGATAAACAATACTGAAAGTAAACTCCCACCACAACCTACCAAATAATCTACCAAATTCCTAGACAAAAATAGAAAATTATAAAACTCAGTCGCATTAGGTATTTTTTAACACTGTATATACTTCTTTCTTTTCTTTTACTACATGTACAGATGGAGAAACGGCAACGCTGCCACATTTGCCACCTCAACCACCCTCTGCGATACTGCAAGGCATTTCAAGGGCTCAGTGTTGCACTCCGCTGGAAGACAGCACGGGGAAAGGGCTTTTGTCTAAACTGTTTCGCCCATGACCATTATCGACGACAGTGTCCCTCGGCCAACCGATGCGCAGTGATGGTTCAAGGTCAGCCCTGCAATGCCCTCCATCACACTCTGCTTCACCCAGAAGCGAAGGAAGATGTCCTCGCTGAACCTCAGCGCGAGGACCCAGGGGCTGTTAAAGTCTCTGGAGCCATACCACCTACAACTTCCGTGGCAACACCACAAGCCGCGGTCCCTCCACTTGAGGACGCTCAGTTAGCAGCCTTGGCCACGCGGTTTCAAGTGACCGTTAGGAAAGTGCTCTCCGATGCAGCGACACAGACGCCGGCCCGACCCAACAGGGTTCGAATCAACCAGGGTACCCAGACCCTACCGCAGGCAAACCGCAAGGCTAAGGAGGCCGCGTTGACCGCAGCCCGACCTCGATTTACCTATCGCCCAAGACTCTACCTTTGGCTGGGTCGTCTCTGGAATGTGGAGGGGGTGCTCATGCCACCCGCCGGGGGGAGTATGTTAAGGCGAGTTTTATAATCAACTTTTTTTCTTTTTACTATTTTTATCTAATTTTCTAATTTGAATTTTTATTATTGTTAATTTTGTTTCTTTTTAATTTGAACTTTTTGGCAACACTTTTATTATCATTTTTTTTTTATTTGTAAGTCATTTTGCTGAGTGTAGAACACTCGCTAGTTTTTTTTTTATTTCTTTTTGGTTTTTTTTTATATATATATGACGGTAGTGGCTCACTTCTGTTTGTAACCTTAGTCAGGCAAGAAGCCAATAAATTTGTTATAATTTAATTTGAAAAAAACCAAGCGTGTTTTCTTTATTTTTTTTTTTTTGAACAATACTCAGCGGCTAAGAAGAAAGTCTAGCCCACACACATAATACATGACTGCTTGTATAATTATTAATTACAAATTGGAGCCGGTACAAATTAGATCTAAGTTTCTTTTTTGTACTGATGAAAACTAAGTCATTGAAAAAAATATAGGTACATATGTTTATTATTGCATTTTTTTACAATTTAGAAAAGTTAAAAAATAAGACAAAAAAGTTAACAACCCTTAGGACATTGCAGTTTACTTTTTCGCGATTATACTGTATATTAGGATTTTTTTATTCAACCTGCCATGAAGATGATATTCTTTATGAGTTCCAAAAACAATAAAATTAAAATATTTTAAATGTTTTTTAATAAATTCATTTGCCATTTACTTAGATTATAAAACTTGGACTCGATCTATTGTTCCCGAAAATGGGTATGTTTAAAAAAAAAATTTTTATTTTGGGCATTACTCTTCCATTTTTGGGAGAAAAGTTTCAGGGTTTTCGGGAAATATATGCTGCTAAGAATTTCTGACATTTTGGTATATAAAACGTGTTCATATGTCATACTAGAGCCCTAAAATGTAAAATTTTGAGTATTTTCAATAATGTCTTTGTACGGGAGGTACCACGCCCACTTTTCCAATCGCGCCCATATTTTGTGGGATACTGTGTATTGATAACCGATATGTTTGTACCTCATTTGGGAACTTTAGCTCGTTTCGTTCTCCAGATATACAGAAATGTATAACGTCTTTGTATTGGAAGTGCCACACCCACTTCTCCAATCCCGCCCATTTTTTTAGAGAGTTTGTTTGGCAAGCAACATGTGTGTACTAAATTTGAAAGCTGTATCTCTTGCCGCTCTCGAGATATGCAGAAAAAAAGAATTTAAAAAACAACAACAACATGGGATTTATGGAAGAAATTAGAGGTAGTCGTGATTTTTTGCTCATATTTCAGCCATTTATGGACCGATCTTCCATAATAAAAACCTAGCCTCCATCATATCTGGGGTCTTCGGAAAACCCATTTCAACGGACGGACAGACGGACAACCGGATTTGAACTTCCCTTCTCATAAGAAACCAGAATATATATACTTTATATGGTCTTAGATCAATATTGTAGAAATTACAAACGGAATGACAAAGTTATATTTTGTAGTGTGTTTGTCAAAACGCATCACAACTTCCTAAAAACAATGTGTAGTGTGTTTGTTATAACACAACCACCCAACAACAACAATACAAAATTCTTTATTTAATTTTACTGCAACATGAAACCGCTTGGCACACTCTTAAGTGAGACCACACATATGGCAATGTTTATGTGTACAAGCAAAAGGCATTGCACTTGAGAAATTTGTCAATGCAAGCAAATAAACTAAATGCATTGCATTTGGGATATTACGATGGATAATATTTCAAAACACAAATGCAAGCATTTAGGAAAAAGGCAATGCACTTTGATAGTTGAGTAATGTTTTGGGTAAACATTAAAGTAAAAAAACATTGAATGAAAATGAAAGCCAAAGATTGAGCAAGAATTGAGTTAAAACATTGACCAATCAAAATCTAGTGTTTTGACTCAATAAGCCACACCGTAGGTTAGAAAGAATAGAACATAACATAGAATTAAGAACTGTAAATAATTTAAATTTGGTATAAATAGTTGTAAGATTTGGAAATAAAGATCAGAATACTTTTTTGATTTAACAAATTAAAATCGTCTTTCTCATCATTCTACCCGAGCACTGAAAGGTGCTTAGAAGAATTAAAACGTGCTGCAGCTAGAAGCAGCATTCAAAAAATCTAGCAAAGCCTACACTTATCCATTGTACACAAAAATCAAACATACATTATATAAATACATTATATGGCGATCCTGCAGATTACGATCCTGCTAATTTTCGAAGCCTGAAAAAATTTTGTTTTGAATAATTTGTAATCCTGCCCACTGGGACCCCGAAAATGGTATCCTGCCCACTGAGGTCAACGAAAATGGAATCCTACGTTTCCTTCTAAATTGAAGTAGATCGAACAGATCCTGCTATCTCAAAGTTTTTAAGATCGAAAACAATTTTCGTTAAATTTTCGTATAGAGTAAAACGCAAAAATAAATTTAAAAGCTAAATTTTTATCAATAGTTAATTAAATTATTTCATACAAGTGTATGAATATTTTCCAAAACATTTCATTAACCACGAAAAAGATAAACTAATAAGTAGTAAAGATGATAGGAATACTAAAAAAAAAAAAAAAAAAAAAAAAAAAATGTTTATTCTATCGTTTTGATAGATGAAGTAAAACTAAGCTTAAATAATTTAAAAAAAAAAAAAAAAAAAAAAATTAGTACTTAAGGAAACAAAATGGGTAAAATAAATGAAATGGCTCATTATTAGAAAAACCAAGAGAAAAAGAAAACCTAATTAATAAACAAAAAAAAAAAATTTTGAAATATTATAAATATTTGTGTAAAAAAAAAAAAAAAAAAAAAAAAATTATTATCTTAATTTGCTGAAAATATATAGTAAAAGTAATTTTAAATAATTCCTTTATTACAATTATCGAAATATTTTATTTGAACATTTGTTAATATTTTCGTATTTTTATTATCAAATATAAAAAAAAAAAAATAAATAAATAAGCATAAAAAAAAACCAGTAAATTAAAAAGAACTACTAGGAATTTAATCGGACATTACAATTAACCATAGCATTGTCGGGATTAGAATCTGAAGCATTTTTATATGTGGATGACATATTAGTTTTCGGATGTAGCTTGAAACATCACAACAACAATTTAATCAATGTTTTCGACAGATTATCTAGATATAATCTGAAACTGAATGCAAGTAAATGTTGTTTCTTAAAACCAGAAGTTGTATATTTGGGACATTTAATAACATCTAGTGGTATCAAACCAGACCCAAGTAAACATGAAACAATTTCTAAGTATCCAATCCCTAAAAATTCTGATGACGTTAGAAGATTTGTAGCATTTTGTAACTATTACAGGAGATTTATCAAAAATTTTGCAAATATTGCAAATTGCTTAAACAAATTATTAAAAAAAGGCACAAAGAATTTGAATGGACAGAAGAATGTCAAAAAGCTTTTAACGTACTAAAAACAAAATTAATTAACGCACCAATATTAAGATATCCTGATTTTGAACAACCATTTATTTTGACTACTGATGCATCAAACTATGCATTAGGAGCTATATTATCACAAGGAAAAATAGGAGAAGATTTACCGATCTCTTATGCAAGTAAAACATTAGGAAAACATGATTTAAACAAACCAGTAATTGAAAAAGAACTTCTTGCTATACATTGGGGTATAGAGTTCTTTAGACCCTACTTATTTGGTAAAAAATTTATTGTAGTAACAGATCAAAGACCACTTGTTTCACTTTTTTCTCATAAAAATCCTTCATCAAAATTAACTCGTATAAGAATAGATTTGTCAGACTATGATTTCGAAATTATTTATAAAAAAGGGGAAATAAATACTAACGCGGACGCTTTATCTAGAATAAAACTAGATTCTGATATGTTAAAAAATATGATTCCTGTAGAAGATGATAGTAGTAAACCATCAAAAATTTTAGTAACAACACGTGGAATGAAAGAAAAGGAAATTTCTAACAATGAAGTAATAAATAATGATAGTGACATATCCCAAGGCCAACATAAAAATCATATGTGGGAATGTACATCTTTACAAGATGTAAAGAATATTCGCGATTTAAATTTAATATTATTAAAACCGGTACAAGAAATATGAAAGATGGACCTAAAGATGGCACCATAGAAAATAAAGATAACAGCTTTGTAATGAATATTAATGAAGATCTAGCAAAATACGTTTTGTCTCTAGAGAAGTTGATTATTTATATGCATAAGCAGAATATAAAAAATCTCGCTTTATCATACGAAGATAAAATTTTTGAGCTCATATCAATTGAATATTTAAGTAAAAGTTATAATGAGGTATACCAAAGAACATTGAAATCAAACAAGTATAAAAATTTCGAATTAAACATTATATTATATGCAATATATTACAAATAAGAAATCACAAATGAACATCATAAAAGAATTCCACAATTCGCCATTATCAGGACACTTCGGTATTAGAAAGACAGTACTGAAATTAAAACAACGCTATGTATGGAAAAATATGCGAAAAATTGTTAGAGATTACATTAACAAATGCGATAAGTGCCTAAGAAATAAACAGACAAAGTATATTAAAGAGAAAATGATTGTAACAGAAACACCTAACACTAGTTTTGAGACAATACAAATAGATACAGTAGGACCTTTAAGAATGTCAAATGGCTACAGGTATATACTCACAATGCAGTGTGAATTGACCAAATATGTAATAGCACACCCAATCGAAACAAAAGAAGCTAAAAACATTGCTAAAACATTGGTTGAACAGTTTATCTTAAAGTATGGATGTTTTAAAATCTTAAAATCTGATAGAGGTACTGAATTTAACAATGAATTGTTAAAAGAAGTTTGCAATTTACTTCACATAAACCAAACATTTTCAGCACCATATCACCACCAATCCATAGGCTCTGTTGAACGAAATCATCGTGTGTTGAATGAATATTTACTTAATTTTGTAAATGACTATGAATTGGACAAATGGGTACCTTTCTATACATTCGCTTACAACACAATACCACACATTGACACTAACTACTCACCTTATGAATTAATTTATGGTAAACTTGCAACTTTACCCACAGACAAAATAGACGACAATAATAAAATTTATGACAGAGAATTACGCTAATGAAGTCAAATTAAGATTGAAAAAATCCTTGGAAAACGCTAAAAAACTAATGAAATATCTAAACAAAAATCAAAAGAAATTTATGACAGAGATATAAATAACAGTAACTTTAAGATAGGAGACTTAGTATTAATAAAATTAGAATCTAAAAAAAAAAATCAAAGCCCATACAAGGGACCATATGAAATAATAAAAAGATTAGGAGTAAATTCTTTATTAAAAGTAGACAATATTAAAAACATTTATCAAAACAATATACTTAAATTATATAAACCTAATGTTACAAATAGACAATAAGAAATAAAACTGTAAGATGATAAGACATTTTTACTTTTAACTACTTATTGATATAACATACACATAAATATATATAATCATATATTTTTGCAAACACAAGTATTTTTAAGATTAAATTCAATTCATAAATTCAATCTTAAGAGCAGAGGTGTAGTGTGTTTGTCAAAACGCATCACAACTACCTAAAAACAATGTGTAGTGTGTTTGTTATAACACAACCACCCAACAACAACAATACAAAATTCTTTATTTAATTTTACTGCAACATGAAACCGCTTGGCACACTCTTAAGTGAGACCACACATATGACAATGTTTATGTGTACAAGCAAAAGGCATTGCGCTTGAGAAATTTGTCAATGCAAGCAAATTAACTAAATGCATTGCATTTGGGATATTACGATGGATAATATTTCAAAACACAAATGCAAGCATTTAGGAAAAAGGCAATGCACTTTGATAGTTGAGTAATGTTTTGGGTAAACATTAAAGTAAAAAAAGATTGAATGAAAATGAAAGCAAAAGATTGAGCAAGAATTGAGTTAAAACATTGACCAATCAAAATCTAGTGTTTTGACTCAATAAGCCACACCGTAGGTTAGAAAGAATAGAACATAACATAGAATTAAGAACTGTAAATAATTTAAATTTGGTATAAATAGTTGTAAGATTTGGAAATAAAGATCAGAATACTTTTTTGATTTAACAAATTAAAATCGTCTTTCTCATCATTCTACCCGAGCACTGAAAGGTGCTTAGAAGAATAAAAACGTGCTGCAGCTAGAAGCAGCATTCAAAAAATCTAGCAAAGCCTACACTTATCCATTTTACACAAAAATCAAACATACATTATATAAATACATTATAATATACCCTTTTACCTTCGGTGAAGGGTATAAAAAAAAAAAGAGTAATTTTGGTATTTCAGTATTTTGGTCATAACCTGGGTATTTTTTAACCGATTTGATAGATTTATATACCGATGTCCTTATGAAATTTACCATATACCTTGGTAATAAAACTTAGACTCGGAAAGATCTACGGTTCCCGAAAAAAGGTATTTTTCTTAAAAAAAATAATATTTTGGTAATAACTTTTTTGTATCTGAACCGATTTTTCCGAGTGTTTCAGCAAATATGTTCTACTAAAAATCCCGATCTTTTGATATAATAGATGTATTCATAGGTCATATAACAGCTCTAAAATTTTAGTTTTTATAGAAATTTTGATGCATTTTAGCCCATTTTTGGAGTATTTTGCTAATAACTTAACCATTTCTTAACCGATTTGGCAGATTTATATACCCACGTTTTAAGGAAGAAAAAACCATTTACTTAGATTATAAAACTTGGACTCGATCTATTGTTCCCGAAAATGGGTATGTTTAAAAAAAAATTTTTTATTTTGGGCATTACTCTTCCATTTTTGGGAGAAAGGTTTCAGGGTTTTCGGAAAGTATATGCTGCTAAAAATTTCTGACATTTTGGTATATAAAACGTGTTCATATGTCATACTAGAGCCCTAAAATTTAAAATTTTGAGTATTTTCAATAATGTCTTTGTACGGGAGGTACCATGCCTACTTTTCCAATCGCGCCCATATTTTGTGGGATACTGTGTATTGATAACCGATATGTTTGTACCTCATTTGGGAACTTTAGCTCGTTTCGTTCTCCAGATATACAGAAATGTATAACGTCTTTGTATTGGAAGTGCCACACCTACTTCTCCAATCCCACCCATTTTTTTAGAGAGTTTGTGTATTGGCAAGCAACATGTGTGTACTAAATTTGAAAGCTGTAGCTCTTGCCGCTCTCGAGATATGCAGAAAAAAAGAATTTAAAAATCAACAACAACATGGGATTTATGGAAGAAATTAGAGGTAGTCGTGATTTTTTGCTCATATCTCAGCCATTTATGGACCGATCTTCCTGAATTTCAATAGCAAACAATTCCGGACTATATGTGACATAAATGTATAAAAACCTAGCCTCCCTCATATCTGGGGTTTTCGGAAAACCCATTTCAACGGACTGACAGACGGACAACCGGATTTGAACTTCCCTTCTCATAAGAAGCCAGAATATATACATATACTTTATATGGTCTTAGATCAATATTGTAGAAATTACAAACGGAATGACAAAGTTATATATACCCTTTTACCTTCGGTGAAGGGTATAAAAACAGTAAATTATAAGCACATTTTCATTTGTTTTTTCTTTATTCTCTTCTGTGCTTTTTGTTTATTTTGACATTTTGTAGACAGAGATGTTACAAAAACTACAGCTGTTTACAATCGTTAAAAATAAATTACAGAATCAAACTATCGTTACTGCAAGCGAATATATATGTCGAAAAAAATTACGATTGTCGGATCGTTAAAAATTAGTGAATCGCACCCAAGTTCTACAACAATGCAACAATAAAAAAAAAACCGTAAGAGTGGTATATTCGGCTATGCCGAATCTTATGTGCCCTTCACCATGGTGCGATAAGAACAGAAAGTTATAAAAACACCGTTCACTTCTTCAATCCCACCTACATTTTGTCGGATGTTGTACATTGATAACTAAAATGATCGTATCTTATTTGGAAGCTTTGGTTCTTGCCGTTTTCTAAATATACAGAAGCCTATAAGTTGTATGGGAAGTGCCACGTCTTCTTCACCAATCCCGCCCATATTTTGCTGAATGTTGTGTATTGATAACTAAGATGCTCGTTCTTAAATTTGGAACTTTTGCTCGTTCCGTTCTTCAAATATACAAAAAAAAGGGGGCAGGGTTAAATCAACTGCTATGAATTTGTTATGTGTAAAAAAAACGCAAACAAAAGATTAAGAAACCAAACCAAAAAAAACCTTGTTCCTTCGGTGATGAGTATTAAAAAACCACAGCAGCATGGGATTTTTTTAAAAAAAATTAGAGGCAGTCGTGGTTTTATGCTCATATTAATAACAAGCAAATGGGGATATGTGTGACATTAATATATAACAAACATCGTATCTGGGGACATCGGAAACCCCATTTCACCACACACACATACAAACGGTCAGACGGACATCATTATTGATAAGGATTCAGAATATATATACTTTATAGGGTCGAACACCAATATTGTAGAAATTAAAAACGGAGAGATAAACTTATGTATGGGTATTTCTGCAGGAACGTATACTTTTTGTCACGTTACGCCACCAAGCTTTATGAATTGTACCTTAAAGAATGAGTTAGAGGCTATTGAACTTTTTTTTATTTTGCGATAAAGCGCAATAAGGTGAAAGCAAGGAAAAAAGAACAGGCATTTAGTTGCTAGAACGTTTACGGTATATGTCAAAATAAGATAATTCGCCTTTATTAACAATGTAAATAAACAAAACAAAAAAAATAAATAAATTAAACGTCCACTTTATTATTACTTCATAACCTGATTCACATATTTCAATGGGTCTGATTGATCAGGGTAGTATACTCGAGGGAATTTCCGATCATAGGACTATGGCCCTAGACTTCGGTGTAACACCACCAGTGGAGTTCCCAGATAGGAAATTTTGGCGTGGATCCGTTGGACAGTTTGAGGGGTGGGCAGTGTTTACTGATGGATCTAAGATGGAGACCGACAATCGTGCCGGGGTTTATTTTGTCACTCTGACGTAAAAAGGTCATTCAGACTCCCGGATGCCTGCAGTGACGGTGGTGATACAGAATCACATCGTGGGTGGATCTGAAGTGACAAGCGCTTAGGGCATTGACAAATTATACGGTGCGATCGTGCCTGGTCGCTTGGTGTAGGGGTTCTCTGACGGAACACATGGAGGTATTCACATTAAGGCCGTGTTGGGTACCCGTACACTGCAAGGTGGATGACAATGAGGTGGCGGACGAACTCGCGAGAAATGGTTCGAGTATGGATTTAATGGTATGGGACGGGGGTAAAGCCCCCGTCCCCTATGCCACTACTATGAGATGATACGGGAAGGATTCCGTGATGAAGTTTACAGATCCTGGAGGGACAGAACAGATTGCAGGGTGTCTAGGGCACTGTGGCCTGAATTGGACGCAGGGTTCTGCTGCGATTTGATACGAGTGCTCTCAGGACACTTATAGGGTTCTTGACGGGTCATTGTACTGTAAGGGCGCTTACGAGTAAATAAGACAATGACATACGGGGCTTCTGCAGATTGTGCGATGATTCAGAGGAGCTAGAGACGATTGAGCATGTACTGCGCCACTGTCCTAGGATGCAGGATCTCAGACAGAAATGGCTGGGAGATATATTTCACGACGAACTGAGGTGCATCGCTGGATGTAATCCAGTCGATTTACCGAAGTTTGTCAAGGAAATAGGACGGCTGTTTCTGTTGAGGGCACTGTAGAGGGAGTAATTAATTGTTCTACGTTGTACCTACTAATAAATTGCGTTCGTTGGAGTATTAGAATGTCGTTCATGCTCACCGGATGATGTTTTATCGCATGGCACTCGGTGTAAGTTGAACCAAATGATTATGCTGGTGGAAAAAACATTTGAAAATTTTAAATTATTTCACGTCTTTTTCTATTGATAACAACACAACGTTGATCAACTTCTTCTTCACCTCCTGTAAAATGAAACTAGGATTCTTGATCTGTTTTTGGAAGAAGCGAAACGATTTGGTGATTAAATTGTCCTTGCACAGTGCCGAATCGTTGATACCCTACACCGGCATTTGGAATATTTTTGGCGTGGGTCCTATATGGGATCTATGGAGTATTAAATCTATATAAAAACCGGCAACAGTATAAAAATTGGTCGCGTTTTACACATTAAAATTATTTTCGAGAGGGGAATTTATATTGGTCGCTTAGTAAATTATGGACCAGTTATCACAAAATTCTGTAGAGTGATTGCTGGCATAAAAAACCTTAATTGGAATAAATTTCGATGTTGTAATGAAATTTGTTATAGCGTTGTAGTTTTAAAGTGGTTTTCGGAAGGCTGCTTGAAATGGGAAATAAGTTAAACTATGGACGGACCATCACAAACCATGTGAGATAAGGCCATGATGGCTTTATTGCTCAATTGAATGGGAGATAAAGCCATAATGGCCTTATTGCCCAATCATTGAGAGGTAAGGTCATATTTACAATTTTGCTAAATGAGATTTATAGCCATATTTTTTTTTCGCAAATGAGAGATAAAGCCATACTTTTTCAGAATATTGTTATGCATGGTGTAAACATTCTGTAAAAGGGAAAATCCGTAGTTATCATTGAAAAAATAACAACTAAGAAAACTTTATTCAGCGAAGCCACCTGCCGCGTCATACTGGAGAAGAAAATCCGTAAGCACGGCCGCATGCCGGCATGCAGAAAAACTTTAGTATGCAAAGCCAGAATACAATACTTAACTTTAGTGTCTCCGGGAAGACATTTTTTACAGAATGTTATTATTATTATTAATATTATTAGATTTTCTTCCATCAATGAAACTAATGTAAACATTTCGTAAAAGGGAAAATCATTACCTCTTAATTATAAAAATAAGAAAACTATTAATCAATGTAAAATTCAAAAATTCTTCAAAACTGAAATGAGAGATAAAGCCATTTTCTAATATTGCTAATGTTAGCTAAGGCCATGATATGGCTTTATCTCCCATTCAAATGAAAAAAAAGGCTTTATCTCCCTATTGAATGAGACATAAAGCCATCATGGCCTTATCTCACATGGTATTAAAGCACCCCCTCGTAGCGAACAACTAAAAACTTGTTATATGCAGTTTTGACAGGAGTTAACGTTTAGCTAGCATGCAATAAACTTCCGGCTTCTATCTCGTCGGCATACGGGGTAGATTCTTTTAATTTGCTAAACCTATACAGATATTCATATTTTAAAGATTTGCATGATTTTAATGAAAGAAAAATAGAAAACAACGAATAAATACAACAGAAATAAGAACTTTACTAGATAAAAGGCAGCAAAAATTAAATGGTGTGCGCATTGATCTCGTGCGTAATCCGTGATCATGAGGTACACATTTCATCCATAAAAAACTACAAAGATCCCCCAGCAAAACTAACCTAATCTACCGTATGTCCAGAAATCAGAACTCAAATCGACTTAGAATTTCATAGTAATAGTAAAATTTATTAAAAGAAACCAAAATTTAACCATAGATAAATTAAATTGTTTAATTTCAAGAAAAAAAAATCTTAATCACTAATAAACAAAATTAATAAGAATAATATAAATGGGTTAATATAATATGAGCAAAAATCAAAGTAAAAATTTATTATTTTTATTTTGTTAATAGTTAAAGTTGGATAGGTACACAGAAAAAAGTGTTTTATTATAAATAAAATAATTTAAAATAAAATAATTTAAACACGTAGAATTGTTGTAAATTAACACATTGTTTGAAATGGGAAAGTTTTTTGATCACTTTTTTAATTAAAATTAAAAATATCATTTATTGAAAATATTTTTTCAAAATTTTAAAATTTTTAGTAATCAATATAATCATTTTGGTAGTAGGTGAAAAATCAACAAATTGTTTGTTTGATATTATGAATTTGGAATAAATTTGGTGATTGGGGAAATTTAATAATTTTTTCTGTGTATGTTTCTGAATTATCCATATTTATAAATCTATATATATAAAAATAAGTCCGTATATGTACGTCGCCAAACTAATCATAAACGCGTCGTGCGATTTCAACCAAACGTATACACTACGTAGGCAGTGGCCCATATATGGTTTATATGAAGTTTGGTTGAAATTTTCGGTCTGGGGGCGGAGGGGCGTGGCAAAATCCATAACTTGAGAACGGCTTGAACGATTTTTTCTTTAAAATGATCGCCATGGTCAAACTTAGGTTTTTACGGAAAGAAAATTTTGCCCCGCCGTTTGTGTATTGGCAAGCAACATGTGTGTACTAAATTTGAAAGCTGTATCTCTTGCCGCTCTCGAGATATGCAGAAAAAAAGAATTTAAAAAACAACAACAACATGGGATTTATGGAAAAAATTAGAGGTAGTCGTGGTTTTTTGCTCATACCTCAGCCATTTATGGACCGATCTTCCTGAATTTCAATAGCAAACAATTCCGGACTATATGTGACATAAATGTATAAGAACCTAGCCTCCCTCATATCTGGGGTTTTCGGAAAACCCATTTCAACGGACTGACAGACGGACAACCGGATTTGAACTTCCCTTCTCATAAGAAGCCAGAATATATACATATACTTTATATGGTCTTAGATCAATATTGTAGAAATTACAAACAGAATGACAAAGTTATATATACCCTTTTACCTTCGGTGAAGGGTATAAAAACAGTAAATTATAAGCACATTTTCATTTGTTTTTTCTTTATTCTCTTCTGTGCTTTTTGTTTATTTTGACATTTTGTAGACAGAGATGTTACAAAAACTACAGCTGTTTACAATCGTTAAAAATAAATTACAGAATCAAACTATCGTTACTGCAAGCGAATATATATGTCGAAAAAAATTACGATTGTCGGATCGTTAAAAATTAGTGAATCGCACCCAAGTTCTACAACAATGCAACAATAAAAAAAAACCGTAAGAGTGGTATATTCGGCTATGCCAAATCTTATGTGCCCTTCACCATGGTGCGATAAGAACAGAAAGTTATAAAAACACCGTTCACTTCTTCAATCCCACATACATTTTGTCGGATGTTGTACATTGATAACTAAAATGATCGTATCTTATTTGGAAGCTTTGGTTCTTGCCGTTTTCTAAATATACAGAAGCCTATAAGTTGTATGGGAAGTGCCACGTCTTCTTCACCAATCCCGCCCATATTTTGCTGAATGTTGTGTATTGATAACTAAGATGCTCGTTCTTAAATTTGGACCTTTTGCTCGTTCCGTTCTTCAAATATACAAAAAAAAGGGGGCAGGGTTAAATCAACTGCTATGAATTTGTTATGTGTAAAAAAAACGCAAACAAAAGATTAAGAAACCAAACCAAAAAAAACCTTGTTCCTTCGGTGATGAGTATTAAAAAACCACAGCAGCATGGGATTTTTTTAAAAAAAATTAGAGGCAGTCGTGGTTTTATGCTCATATTAATAACAAGCAAATGGGGATATGTGTGACATAAATATATAACAAACATCGTATCTGGGGACATCGGAAACCCCATTTCACCACACACACATACAAACGGTCAGACGGACATCATTATTGATAAGGATTCAGAATATATATACTTTATAGGGTCGAACACCAATATTGTAGAAATTAAAAACGGAGAGATAAACTTATGTATGGGTATTTCTGCAGGAACGTATACTTTTTGTCACGTTACGCCACCAAGCTTTATGAATTGTACCTTAAAGAATGAGTTAGAGGCTATTGAACTTTTTTTTATTTTGCGATAAAGCGCAATAAGGTGAAAGCAAGGAAAAAAGAACAGGCATTTAGTTGCTAGAACGTTTACGGTATATGTCAAAATAAGATAATTCGCCTTTATTAACAATGTAAATAAACAAAACAAAAAAAATAAATAAATTAAACGTCCACTTTATTATTACTTCATAACCTGATTCACATATTTCAATGGGTCTGATTGATCAGGGTAGTATACTCGAGGGAATTTCCGATCATAGGACTATGGCCCTAGACTTCGGTGTAACACCACCAGTGGAGTTCCCAGATAGGAAATTTTGGCGTGGATCCGTTGGACAGTTTGAGGGGTGGGCAGTGTTTACTGATGGATCTAAGATGGAGACCGACAATCGTGCCGGGGTTTATTTTGTCACTCTGACGTAAAAAGGTCATTCAGACTCCCGGATGCCTGCAGTGACGGTGGTGATACAGAATCACATCGTGGGTGAATCTGAAGTGACAAGCGCTTAGGGCATTGACAAATTATACGGTGCGATCGTGCCTGGTCGCTTGGTGTAGGGGTTCTCTGACGGAACACATGGAGGTATTCACATTAAGGCCGTGTTGGGTACCCGTACACTGCAAGGTGGATGACAATGAGGTGGCGGACGAACTCGCGAGAAATGGTTCGAGTATGGATTTAATGGTATGGGACGGGGGTAAAGCCCCCGTCCCCTATGCCACTACTATGAGATGATACGGGAAGGATTCCGTGATGAAGTTTACAGATCCTGGAGGGACAGAACAGATTGCAGGGTGTCTAGGGCACTGTGGCCTGAATTGGACGCAGGGTTCTGCTGCGATTTGATACGAGTGCTCTCAGGACACTTATAGGGTTCTTGACGGGTCATTGTACTGTAAGGGCGCTTACGAGTAAATAAGACAATGACATACGGGGCTTCTGCAGATTGTGCGATGATTCAGAGGAGCTAGAGACGATTGAGCATGTACTGCGCCACTGTCCTAGGATGCAGGATCTCAGACAGAAATGGCTGGGAGATATATTTCACGACGAACTGAGGTGCATCGCTGGATGTAATCCAGTCGATTTACCGAAGTTTGTCAAGGAAATAGGACGGCTGTTTCTGTTGAGGGCACTGTAGAGGGAGTAATTAATTGTTCTACGTTGTACCTACTAATAAATTGCGTTCGTTGGAGTATTAGAATGTCGTTCATGCTCACCGGATGATGTTTTATCGCATGGCACTCGGTGTAAGTTGAACCAAATGATTATGCTGGTGGAAAAAACATTTGAAAATTTTAAATTATTTCACGTCTTTTTCTATTGATAACAACACAACGTTGATCAACTTCTTCTTCACCTCCTGTAAAATGAAACTAGGATTCTTGATCTGTTTTTGGAAGAAGCGAAACGATTTGGTGATTAAATTGTCCTTGCACAGTGCCGAATCGTTGATACCCTACACCGGCATTTGGAATATTTTTGGCGTGGGTCCTATATGGGATCTATGGAGTATTAAATCTATATAAAAACCGGCAACAGTATAAAAATTGGTCGCGTTTTACACATTAAAATTATTTTCGAGAGGGGAATTTATATTGGTCGCTTAGTAAATTATGGACCAGTTATCACAAAATTCTGTAGAGTGATTGCTGGCATAAAAAACCTTAATTGGAATAAATTTCGATGTTGTAATGAAATTTGTTATAGCGTTGTAGTTTTAAAGTGGTTTTCGGAAGGCTGCTTGAAATGGGAAATAAGTTAAACTATGGACGGACCATCACAAACCATGTGAGATAAGGCCATGATGGCTTTATTGCTCAATTGAATGGGAGATAAAGCCATAATGGCCTTATTGCCCAATCATTGAGAGGTAAGGTCATATTTACAATTTTGCTAAATGAGATTTATAGCCATATTTTTTTTTCGCAAATGAGAGATAAAGCCATACTTTTTCAGAATATTGTTATGCATGGTGTAAACATTCTGTAAAAGGGAAAATCCGTAGTTATCATTGAAAAAATAACAACTAAGAAAACTTTATTCAGCGAAGCCACCTGCCGCGTCATACTGGAGAAGAAAATCCGTAAGCACGGCCGCATGCCGGCATGCAGAAAAACTTTAGTATGCAAAGCCAGAATACAATACTTAACTTTAGTGTCTCCGGGAAGACATTTTTTACAGAATGTTATTATTATTATTAATATTATTAGATTTTCTTCCATCAATGAAACTAATGTAAACATTTCGTAAAAGGGAAAATCATTACCTCTTAATTATAAAAATAAGAAAACTATTAATCAATGTAAAATTCAAAAGTTCTTCAAAACTGAAATGAGAGATAAAGCCATTTTCTAATATTGCTAATGTTAGCTAAGGCCATGATATGGCTTTATCTCCCATTCAAATGAAAAAAAAGGCTTTATCTCCCTATTGAATGAGACATAAAGCCATCATGGCCTTATCTCACATGGTATTAAAGCACCCCCTCGTAGCGAACAACTAAAAACTTGTTATATGCAGTTTTGACAGGAGTTAACGTTTAGCTAGCATGCAATAAACTTCCGGCTTCTATCTCGTCGGCATACGGGGTAGATTCTTTTAATTTGCTAAACCTATACAGATATTCATATTTTAAAGATTTGCATGATTTTAATGAAAGAAAAATAGAAAACAACGAATAAATACAACAGAAATAAGAACTTTACTAGATAAAAGGCAGCAAAAATTAAATGGTGTGCGCATTGATCTCGTGCGTAATCCGTGATCATGAGGTACACATTTCATCCATAAAAAACTACAAAGATCCCCCAGCAAAACTAACCTAATCTACCGTATGTCCAGAAATCAGAACTCAAATCGACTTAGAATTTCATAGTAATAGTAAAATTTATTAAAAGAAACCAAAATTTAACCATAGATAAATTAAATTGTTTAATTTCAAGAAAAAAAAATCTTAATCACTAATAAACAAAATTAATAAGAATAATATAAATGGGTTAATATAATATGAGCAAAAATCAAAGTAAAAATTTATTATTTTTATTTTGTTAATAGTTAAAGTTGGATAGGTACACAGAAAAAAGTGTTTTATTATAAATAAAATAATTTAAAATAAAATAATTTAAACACGTAGAATTGTTGTAAATTAACACATTGTTTGAAATGGGAAAGTTTTTTGATCACTTTTTTAATTAAAATTAAAAATATCATTTATTGAAAATATTTTTTCAAAATTTTAAAATTTTTAGTAATCAATATAATCATTTTGGTAGTAGGTGAAAAATCAACAAATTGTTTGTTTGATATTATGAATTTGGAATAAATTTGGTGATTGGGGAAATTTAATAATTTTTTCTGTGTATGTTTCTGAATTATCCATATTTATAAATCTATATATATAAAAATAAGTCCGTATATGTACGTCGCCAAACTAATCATAAACGCGTCGTGCGATTTCAACCAAACGTATACACTACGTAGGCAGTGGCCCATATATGGTTTATATGAAGTTTGGTTGAAATTTTCGGTCTGGGGGCGGAGGGGCGTGGCAAAATCCATAACTTGAGAACGGCTTGAACGATTTTTTCTTTAAAATGATCGCCATGGTCAAACTTAGGTTTTTACGGAAAGAAAATTTTGCCCCGCCCACTTTTACGCCCATTTTTTTCGATTTACCTAAAATCAGAAAACGGCTCCATCGATTTGACTAATTTTTCTTTCAAATGTTCGTATTAATCAACTTTAAGTTTTCATCGAAAGAAAAATTTACCACGCCTACTTTTACGCCCACTTTTTCTATTAAGCGCATAACTGGAGAACGGCATGACCGATTCCAACGATTTACCATTTGAATTCAAGCGGCTCCAATTCCCTTTGCGTCTTGCCTTTGCTATTACCATCAACAAATCACAAGGCCAATCATTGACTATTGCTGGCTTAAAAGGTCATGAACAATTTGATCGAAGTAACAATTTTAAAGGGGAAGTTTAAAGGTGAAGATGTATTGATTCCACGAATTCCAATGATTCCATCAGATTTACCTTTTGAATTCAAAAGACTACAGTTTCCAATACGTCTTGCATTTGCTATTACAATAAATAAAGCGCAAGGGCAATCGTTGGAATTGTGCGGAATTGATTTAGAATATCCTTGCTTTTCACACGGCCAGTTATATGTTTCGTGCTCACGTGTTGGCAAGCCTCCAGTTCTCTTTATCTACACAACAACTCATGGCAAAAGCAAAAATGTTGTCTACGAAAGAGCTCTAAGATAGTTTAAGTGATACATAGTCTAAGATTGTAAGAAACTAGAATTAAAAGTTGAATAATAGGGAACAAAACCAACTTTATTAAAAACAATTGTGTTTCTTTTCTTATTTTGTTTTGCCGTGCGAAGCAGGCAACGGGCCCGCTAGTAGTGTATTAAAAAAAAAAAAATTACAACTCTAGACAAAGTTTTTCAGTTTTTTTTTCCAAAAAAAAAAAAAAAAATGGCATAAAAAAATATCAGAACCAGTTTGCGATTTAAAAAAAAAATATGGTCAACGTTTACGAATTTAATTATATATAATTGTAACTTTAATGAACCCAAATAGAATTGTATATACGTCTGGTTACTTAGCGACGTCAGCCACACAAATAAATTGGTTAAAATATAAAAAATATCTTAGTGCCCATTGCACAGAAAATATTCCGCTTAGCACACCGGAGAACGTGGATCTCGCTATTGTTAATTTTGACAGTTATATCAAACTAGCTGCTCAACATTCCAGCATAACCCACAAAAAAACCAAAAATAATAACATATATTCTACAGATGTCGAGCGTCTCTTGACTAAAAAAGGAGAGTTCGAAGAGAGTGTCAATTGCACAGATCCCCCCAACTTAAGACTTTATTAAAATAGTGTACAAAAAGGCTAAGAATGTTACTGCAGTCTCATAAAACGGTTTCCCTGGAAAAATATCTTAAGGAACTTGATGCAACTCCACAATCAGACTACTCATTATGGCGTGCAGCTAGAAATCTCAATAGACCAGTTATATCTAAGCCACCATTAAGGAACTTGAATGGAAGTTGGGCAAGAGATGACATTGAAACAGTAAATCTGTTTGTTCATCATCTGAAAAACGTATTTACCCTTAACACATCTCACGATATAGCACTCGAGTTACCGCCTGTAAATGTTAGAGCAGCTATTCTCCTAAGATTCGAGTTAAGAGAAATCGATAAGGTTATTTGGGATTTAAACACCAAGAAGGCTCCCGGTATTGATAAGATCAGTAATAAAATGCTTTTGGAGCAACCAAGTATAGCAGAAAAAATTATTCTTATTATTTTCAATGCTATTTTACGCCTTCAATACCACCCTCAAGAATGGAAGGTCTCCTTAGTAACCATGATACCAAAGCCAGAAAAGGATCACACAAAAGTTGAGTCATACAGACCTATTAGCTTATTATCGGATATTTCAAAGCTATTTGAGAAACTACTAGTGTCAAAATTAACGGCGATTTTAAATGAAAATAGATGTATTCCAAACCATCAATTCGGTTTTAGAAGAAAGAACAGGGCAATTGAACAATTTCATCGAATAGTAAATGTCATAAGAAAAGCAATTGAAGAAAAAACAAGCTTTTAGAAAGCTACTTAGTCGGTCGTCAATTTATTATTAAAGAAGGCGAATTTTTAAGTTATCCACAGCCAATTAACGCTGGAGTCCCACAAGGCAGCATCCTGGGGCCTCTATTATACTTAATTTATACTTCGGACTTGCCAACAAACAGCTACACCCATACCTCAATATTTGCAGACGACACAGCTTTTCTAAGCGTACACGCAAACTGTCAAGAAGCATCTCGTTACTTACAGGATCATATATTTGAACTAGAAAGGTGGTTAAAAAAATGGAGGATGAAGATCAATGAAGAAAAATGCGCACATATAACATTCACATTGCGTCGGGAAACATGCCCCCTATTAAAATAAATTATCAAATAAAACCCCAACACTCGCATGTAAAATACCTCGGTAAACATCTAGATCGGCGTTTAACGTGTAAATGCAATTCAAATTAATTCGCTTATTGGAAGAAATTCTGTTCTTAGTCTCGATTGCAAGCTTCTGCTTTACAACTCTATCTGAAAGCCAATTTGGTGCTACGGTATTCAGTTATGGGGCACTGCCTCGGCTTCTAACACCGAAAAAATTCAAAGCCGCCAAAATAAACTTCTTCGAATAATCACAGCCGCCCCCTGGTACGTCTAAAACTCAAATATCCACAAGGATCTCAATGTGCCATTAGTAAAAACTATGATAACGAAATATGCAGTAAAATATTTAAAAAGGCTGGAACTGCACCCAAATCCATTAGCTCGAAATATTTTAAATTATGGCGGCCACACTCGCTTAAGAAAAAGAGACACTGCAGCACTCACCCAATCAGATGAGCGATAAACACCTATACATGTGAACAGAAACCGTGATGACTAAATCTTTTTTGTCTGGCACTGGTAGGACATAAAGCAAATATTAGGATAAGATTTGATTAATAACACTATGCTAGTTGAAAAAACAGACAAGCCGGGCACATGGCGTTTCAACATAATTCGAATACGCTGAATCCAGTGGTGCCCGCGGTTATTTAAGATTGGCTCTGGTTTTCGAGATATACCGTTATTTCGAAAATGGAGGAGGCTGCACAACATAAGTTCGCGTAACTCAAAAACGCTTTAGCTTATGGAAAAAACTTAAAAAACCGAAATTCCGCAAAGAAAAATAAGATTTCTTTCTAATATCCGCAGTCGTTTTAGAAACATAATTTTTATTTTGTTAATAGTTAAAGTTGGATAGGTACACAGAAAAAAGTGTTTTATCAATTAAAAAAATGGTTTAAAAAGTATTTTAATTTAATTAATGTGATAATTGAATCAATTATTTTTTTAATTTAAAGAAAATTAAAAATTTAATTTTTATTTAATTAACATTTTATGTTTTGAAATAAATTTTCAATTGAAATTTTAATTAAATAACAAAAAATCTTAATTGACTTTTTTCGTTTAAAATAAAATAATTTAAACACGTAGAATTGTTGTAAATTAACACATTGTTTGAAATGGGAAAGTTTTTTGATCACTTTTTTAATTAAAATAAAAAATATCATTTATTGAAAATATTTTTTCAAAATTTTAACATTTTTAGTAATCAATATAATCATTTTGGTATTAGGTGCAAAATCAACAAATTGTTTGTTTGATATTATGAATTTGGAATAAATTTGGTGATTGGGGAAATTTAGTAATTTTTTCTGTGTATGTTTCTGAATTATCCATATTTATAAATAGTGTATTAAAAGAGAAAAAAAAAATTACAACTCTAGACAAAGTTTTTCAGTTTTTTTTCCAAAAAAAAATAAAGTGCCATAAAAAAAAATATTAGAACCAGTTTGCGATTTAAAAAAAAAAAATATGGTCAACGTTTACGAATTTATTTTTTTTTCTTTTTAAATACTACTGCGTTAATGATAAATAAATTTAGTCGTGCAATTAAATAAATAAAATACAATTAAAAGTGAAAAAAACTAGAACCACACAAACGGTACCCATCATCAGGGTTCGACCCCAGGCTCGTGGGATGATAGGAACTCACGCTATCGTTTAGGCCATGAAGGCCTTATTGACCTCTGTGCAAGTTAACACTTTTAAATAAATCTTATTTTTAATATTTGTAGTGGTTAATGTACAATTTTATGATTTATTACATTTTAAAAATACCGTTATGTAATTTCATATTATTTTAACAATTAATAATTATATCTTATTTATTTAAATACATACCAATATTTTAGTTGGGTCGTTTGGTATGGATATTCTTAAATTTTTTCGCCCGATTCAATGAATTAACATTTATTTTTACACGACAATAAATACAGCAAATAAAAAAATCTCCAAGGTCACAATAGCAGTTGCGCAAATGTTAATTATATTAAGGCCCTAATCATGTACAACGCAGCGCAACGCCACAGAACTAACGCAACGCCAAAGAATAACATTGAAAGCACAAACAATGTCATAAATATTTTGTAATTTTGTTGTTGCTTTCTACAGAAATTCACATTGCGTTTTAAAATTTCAAACGCTCCATTGCTTGTGTCGTTGAAAATTTTAAAACGGTACATGAATTTCTGTTGAAAGCAACAACAAAATTAAAAAATATTTATGACATTGTTTGTGCTTTCAATGTTATTGTTTGGCGTTGCGCTGCGTTGTACATGATTAGGGCCTAAATGTTAAAAACATTTTCTCATACTGTTGTCAAGGCATATGATATTAACATATTTTTTCTTAACATCCAGATTTAATTAATCGTTTATCTAACCTTGGGAATTTTATATTTCTTTTAGTTTTTGGTTGAGCATATACAATCAATTAGAAAAAAAAATGTTTTACTCACTTGGTTCCTGGATTCCGTTGAAAGATCTTTCGCAGGGCTCCGGGCTGGGTTTACCAAGGGTTAGAATTATACATGTACATATGTATATTTATATATATCCCTTATTGTCTTAACATAGGGGTTTAACCGTAAAAAATATACTAATTTACACAAAATATTCTCCTTTAACACTTGATTATTAAGTTTTTCTTTTATTTGATCGCAGGGCACTTATTTCTTTTTCTCTGCACTTTAGTTATTCGGAATTTCGTATTAAATTATTGAATTTAATGCATACTTTAGCTTGTTCTTTTTTTTCTCTTTCTTTACTTTAATGATACGATTTTTTTATTTTAAAGTAACCAAAAATTAATAACAAAAAAATTAAATGCAACATTTTCTAAAACTTAATTAATTCTCTACTAAAACTCAATTTTAAGTAATATTTGGCATTCCACAAAGAGATAATCTAACCACTTCACGATTCAGAGCTTTGGTAACATTAGTTTATCAATATTTACAATTTATTCATCAGATTTCATCCCTTTTATATTTTTTTGTTTTTTTTCTCTCTCTATTTTGCCCGTATAAACTTAAGTAAAATGTATGAATTTAATTTGTTTTATGTAGATTTTAAAATTTTTACGCATTGTGTTTATATATAATTTTTTTTTTTTTTTTGACTTACCACTTGGTTTTCTTGATAAAGACTTATTCATCCCTATCGTATCATATGCCTTCAATACTAAATTAAAAATTGTTTGCTTCTACTGATAGTTTTTAAATTTTGAGTTAATACCCTCTTGTTACGAGTTATTAAGTGCGATATGTAAATTAAATTAACTCTTAATAAACTTGGTTGATCGTTAATATATTTAAATGTATTCATGTTAATTATTTTTTACCTTAAAACTACATTTGAGTAAATGTCTATTAAAATATGGGCTTTTATGTGCTCTTGTTTTTATTTCTAATAATATGTTATTGTTGAAAGTGGTATAATTCCAATCGGAGGTTAAAAAATCGAAGATTTTTCTAAATAATTATAATTAAATTTTGATAATAAAATTTAAAGGGTGTTGAGTGGTAAAAACATTACTCTTATAGATAGATGATCGTTCGCAAATATGTTTAAATTAACTCAAACGCAAACCCTTAAATATCTCTATAAATGAAAAATAGACTTATACCACATTCAAATATGGCAGCTCAAATATAAAAAGAATTATAAATCTAAAAAACCAACTAATTTATGTGCTGTTTTCACAACACAAGTGATTGAAAGAGTAGTAAATTGTATATGAAAAGCACTCAGTTTTTTGGAAACCTTAACAAAACTACATGCAATGGTTCTGTTATTAGGCATTCTATTTAAAAGCATGTCGCTTTGCATTTTGTTTATTAATTTTGATCTAAAATAGGTTTACATAATCTAAATATTCAATAAAAAGTGAAAATTACTTAAATTTTTTGTAAAGTTCGCCAGAAAAAATAAAGTGAACAAAGTAACACGAAAAAGGGAATAAACAGCTTTGAAAAACCCGTTCACGATCATGGGAAATTTTTGAAATGTGAATATTTTTGTGATGTCTTTTCCCATTGAACTATATTTCAAGAAATGGGGAAACATTTCAAGGGAAAAGTTATTCACGATTGCAATTATTTTTTTGTTTTTCCATGTCAATTTTCATTAGATTTTTGGGATTTTTTTTCTACACAAACACTCTACACTTCACTTAAGCTTATTCTTCTCTTACTGATGTAGAACAAATTTTGCTGAAATGTCAATAAAGATGGAAAAGAAGAATCTGCTGCCAACATATGTTAGGAAAATACAGAGGTTGGGTAAGTTTTTTTCCGAGGGTTTTACACTGCCCTAAAATCTCAACCATTAGGAAGATTTGTCCACAAAAAAGTAATTTTAAGGTAAAATCTTAAATTGTCACTGATTTTTCGCCAGAAGAAATAAGAGCACTAGCCTCTGCCCTGATCAAGATTCCTATTAAACTTTTGACATCTTTATTAGAAATCGTAATTCACGAAAGTAGCGCAAGAAAATAACTCCTACCAGTTTCTTCTTCCTTCCTAAAAAAATATAAGACCAATCCTTTTCTTTCCGTTTTTTGGCCGAATTATACCAAGGCGTAGAATCAAAATAGTATCCAACTGGTAAGGTGACAGAAACAAAATGAAAGCAGGTTTTCTAGAATATTTGGGCATTTATACCCCAAATTTATTGGAATTAAGCCGCTAGTCCAGCACTTTTTCCCTTCGTTCGTTTCTGAATTCTTGCAGAATAAAAAAAATTACACATATCACTGTAGACATACAACCTAATCACTGCCCAAAATTTTCAAGTGTTAAGATACCGCATTACCATTTGTCGGTCGCGCTCGTTGAAGATAGTCTTCTTCTCTTAGCTCGGCATACGGTTTACTTTTCATAATAAATTTGAAAAAAAAGAGAAAATATAAGAAAAAGAAAAAAAAATATATATACATATGTATGTACATACATACAAAAATATTTTTTGTTTTTAGACTCGGTGCTGATAAACAATAAATAATAAGAAGAGCACAATCGTAAACAGAAAAGTAAAAAAAAACCGCTTATGAGTGCAAATTATTTAAATACAATAAAACAGAATGATAGAAACGCATATATCACAGTGAGTGTTAACGAAACAAATGCAGAAATAAAAAAAAGAATCGATGATAGGAAATACCTAATGGCTAAACCTATTATTCGCACGCGATCTCTCTCACCCTCTGTATTTAATAATACCATTGATACACTAACAAATATAAAACCTGCAATCGTTGCCTCAACGGCAAAAGCAGTTTTAATAAGTGAGGAAAATATTGACCCCAAATCGGGCATAATAGAAAACTCAGTATCACCTTCTGTGCCTAATAATACGGTTGATTTCAATACAATAAAAAATATTAAACCTGCAAGCGATGCCTCAGCGGCAAAAACAAGTTTAATACGTGATAAAAATGTTAATCCCAAATCAGGCATAATAGAAACCTCAGTATCACCTTCTGTGTCTAATAATACAGTTGATTTCAATACTATATAAAAAATATAAAACCTGCAAGGGTCGCCTCAGCGGCAAAAACAATTTTAATAAGTGATAAAAAGATTACTCCTAAAGTAGGCATAATGGAAAACTCAGTATCACAGGTAAAAAGTGGTCAAAAGCCTCAAGTGCAAGTTGATATTGATAGGTACATAACAAAGCTTAAACGGGGTCGCAGCCCAACCTCTTCTGCGGTTGCTTCGGTCCCAAAAGTTTTAAAAGAGGGTACAGCTGATAGAATAAGTTCACAAAATCGTTTTGCAATTTTGGACGAGGAATCATCAGAAGCACAAAACGTTATCAAATCTTCTAAGCCACCCCCGATATGAAAATTTTTTTTATGTAGCCGCAATAAAGCTTGGAAGCATAAATGAAACGAAAATATAGGTCAATCGTGAAGATGATTTTCGTAAAGTAATAACTAAATTAGAAGCACTAAATAAAAAGTTTTATACATACCAACTGAAGAGCAGTAAAGGTCTTCAGGTAGTGATAAAGGGCATTGACTCATGCGTAAACCCAGGTGAGATAAAAACGTTTTTAGATGAGAAGGGCTTCAAAATAAAAAAATTTAGTAAATATTAAAAATAGAGAAAAAAATCCCCAGCCATTATTTCGAGTGGAGTTAGAACCCGGTGACGTTAAGCTTAAAAAAACGAAACGCATCCCATCTACAGTCTGAAATATATCCTGTATAGGAAAATAACGATAGAGGAGCCGCACAAAAGGAATGGTCCCGTTCAATGTTTAAACTGACAAAAATTTGGTCACACTAAGGCATACTGCCATTTAACCCCTTTTTGCGTTGTATGTGGAGAATTGCATGGTACAGCTCTCTACGATAAGTCTAAAAACGACCCCAATGTAAAAAAATGCAGCAACTGTGGTGGTAATCACACTGCCAACTATAGAGGATTCCCTGTATACTCTATAGTCAAGCGCTCGGTTGGACAGAAACCTAATCCCCCTCAAATGAAGACAACAAATCAAGTTAACACTAATGACATTCAGGTACCGCAGCCCAGTAATAACAGAATATCCTCCGATAACGTCGTAAAATCAAACTATATGCCAATGCAAGGTGATTTGCCAAATAATGATGAGACTCCAGTTTCTAATTTAAAAAAAAAAAACCATGGAAACACTAGTGCAAACAGTAACTAACTTTACGAACACAATGGGTAATATGATGCAGGAAATGTTAAGACTGCAATTGATGTTATTGCAAGCTGTACTTAACAAGCCATGAATTACTTAAAAATGTGTTTTTGGAACGCAAACGGCATTCGCCAACATAAAAATTAACTAAAATACGTTCTTAAAAGTAAACAGATTGATATAGTGATGGTTTCTGAAACTCATTTGACCTCAAGAAATACGTTTAAAATCAATGGTTATATATTATATGATACCAAGGACCCACGAGATAAAGCGATAAGTGGAGGTTCTGCTATTTTGATAAAAGTCCGAATTAAACACTACTTAATGTGTGATCACCGTGAAGATTATCTGCAAGCAACGAACATTTGTGTTGAAGAGCTAAATCGAAACTTAGTACTTTCATCTTTATACTCTCCACCTAGATTTTCAATATCAGAAAGCCAATATTATAAATCCTAGCCGCTGGCGATTACAACGCTTAACATACCTTCTGGGGGTCACGGCTCATAACACCAAAGGGTCGTGTTTTGTACAATACAATCTCTTGAATGGATTTAAATGTGGTCGCGAGCGGACAACCAACTTATTGGCCTACTGATCAGCAAAGAAATCCAAATGTCGTCGATTTTGGTGTGGTTAAAAACATTCCCGCAGAAACCATTCATGTTGAAGCTTCCTTAGAACTATCTTCCGGTCATACACCTATAATTGTAACTTTAATAACCCCAAATAGAATTGTATATACGTCTGGTTACTTAGCGACGTCAGCCACACAAATAAATTGGTTAAAATATAAAAAATATCTTAGTGCCCATTGCACAGAAAATATTCCGCTTAGTACACCGGAGAACGTGGATCTCGCTATTGTTAATTTTGACAGTTATATCAAACTAGCTGTTCAACATTCCAGCATTACCCTCAAAATAACCAAAAATAATAGCATATATTCTACAGATGTCGAGCGTCTCTTGGATGGGGTGCTACAAGGCCGACGGAAATAAAGCCAACTTGGAAAATGTTCAAGTTGGTCTTATTTCCAACTCAAAAGTGAAATAAAGCCTAGTTGGCTTTATTTCCTTGTTAGCATTATTTAAACATATGATTGGCAAATATGGTAGTGTTACCTGCATTTGTTATTTCAAATGCAATATATGATAAACAAACATTACCAGCCAACAATTAAAGAATGCAATTTTTGGGTTGTAAAAGGAAAAATCCTTAGTTTTTTATAATTTTAAAAACTATTAATTCTTCCTTTTACAAAATGAATAAAACTCCATGTAAACATTCTGTAAAAGGGGAAATCCTCATAAAAGACTACAAATTTTTCCTAATTAATTAATGCAATTTTTGAGTTGGTCTTATTTCCAACTCAAAAAGGTAATGAAACCAAGTTGGCCTTATTTCCTTTTAGTGGTATTTGAAAGTTGGCTTTGTTTCCCTATCGAGTTAGAAATAAGGGCAACCGATAAAGTTGGTCTTATTTCCAGCTAAAAAGGGAAATAGGGCCAAAGTTGGCTTTATTTCCGTCGGCCTTATAGCACCCCGTCCGTCTCTTGACTGAAAAAAGAAGAGTTCGAAGAGAGTGTCAATTGCACAGATCCCCCCAACTTAAAACTTTATTAAAATAGTGTACAAAAAGTCTAAGAAAGCTACTGCAGTCTCATAAAACGGTTTCCCTGGAAAAATATCTTAAGGAACTTGATGCAACTCCACAATCAGACTACTCATTATGGCGTGCAGCTAGAAATCTCAATAGAGCAGTTATATCTAAGCCACCATTAAGGAACTTGAATGGAAGTTGGGCAAGAGATGACATTGAAAAAGTAAATCTGTTTGTTCATCATCTGAAAAACGTATTTACCCTTAATACATCTCACGATATAGCACTCGAGTTACCGCCTGTAAATGTTAGAGCAGCTATTCCCCTAAGATTCGAGTTAAGAGAAATCGATAAGGTTATTTGGGATTTAAACACCAAGAAGGCTCCCGGTATTGATAAGATCAGTAATAAAATGCTTTTGAAGCAACCAAGTATAGCAGAAAAAATTATTCTTATTATTTTCAATGCTATTTTACGCCTTCAATACTACCCTCAAGAATGGAAGGTCTCCTTAGTAACCATGATACCAAAGCCAGAAAAGGATCACACAAAAGTTGAGTCATACAGACCTATTAGCTTATTATCGGATATTTCAAAGCTATTTGAGAAACTACTAGTGTCAAAATTAACGCCGATTTTAAATGAAAACAGATGTATTCCAAACCATCAATTCGGTTTTAGAAGGAAGCACAGGGCAATTGAACAATTTCATCGAATAGTAAATGTCATAAGAAAAGCCATTAAAGAAAAAAAATATTGCTCAGCACTCTTCATCGATATGTCTCAAGCTTTTGATAAAGTCTGGCATGAAGGTTTACTACTGAATTTGCAGCAAAGCTCACCAGCAAACATACACAAGCTTCTAGAAAGCTACTTAGTCGGTCGTCAATTTATTATTAAAGAAGGCGAATTTTTAAGTTATCCACAGCCAATTAACGCTGGAGTCCCACAAGGCAGCATCCTGGGGCCTCTATTATATTTAATTTATACTTCGGACTTGTCAACAAACAGCTACACCCATACCTCAACATTTGCAGACGACACAGCTTTTCTAAGCGTACACGCAAACTGTCAAGAAGCATCTCGTTACTTACAGGATCATATATTTGAACTAGAAAGGTGGTTAAAAAAATGGAGGATAAAGATCAATGAAGAAAAATGCGCACATATAACATTCACATTGCGTCGGGAAACATGCCCCCTGTTTTTCCTTAATATTTTTTAAGGATTTTTAAAATTTAATATTTAATATATTTTTTGGGGTTGTTTTTAAAACTTTTTAAATCAAGAAATCACACAAATAATACACTACCGGTGGCTTTCAATATTAATACAGAATTAAATTTTATTTTAAAAATGGTTCTTCACAATTTGCCAATATAACAGTTGGGAAATAATTTCCCAAGCTGTTTGACGTTAAAATTTAGATTTTAAGTTAACAGTGGTTTAAAATGATTAATTCATTAAAAAAAATTCAAAATTAAATAGAACAAAATTCAAAGCAGAAAAAAAATAATATTAAAAAAAAACTGTTCTGGCGAAACACCGGCCCCATTGAAGGACCTGCAGTCTTCAATCAATTGGAAGCAGCGCCAATTTGTGAATCGCCCTCTTCAAAAGCCCGTTCTTAGTCTTCACTAACGCCACTCTCACTTTGCCGTCTGCGCCTGGGGTTACCTCCTGAACTTGGCCGGTCAGCCACTGCATGGGTGGCATGTTGTCCTCGTGAACGACGACGAGCTTGCCGACGGCGGGATCTGGCTCTTCTTCTGCCCATTTGGTTTTGGCTTGGAGGCTGCGGACGTAGTCTCTCTCCCAAGACTGCCAAAACGTCTGCTTGAGAGCGCAGGTAAGCCGCCATCTCTTGCAGAACCTCAGCCTGTCCACTTCGTCTCGAGGCAATTCTACTGGCAGCGCTAGTAGGTTCTCGCCGATAAGCAGATCCCTGGAGTTAACGCTTCGCCGTCGTTCGGGTCGTTGCTGACTGGAGCGATTGGCCTGGAGTTCAATACTGCTTCTACTTGTACCAGGACCGTCTGCATCTCCTCTTGGCTCAGTACCACCGTGCCCACGGTTTTGACGAGCAGTCCCTTGGCAGATTTGACGGCTGCTTCCCACAGGCCGCCGAAATTTGGAGCCCGCGGCGGAATGAACACGAACTTGACCCCTCTGTTGGCAGCATACGTCTCTAGCTCTCCGGCATTGGTGTCCATCGCTTCTCGTAGCTGCTGCAGCTCTCGGCTGGCACCGACAAAATTGGTTGCGTTGTCGCAGTAAACACGCTCTGGGAGCCCACGTCTGCCGATGAACCTTTGAAGACAGAGAATAAAAGAATTGGAAGAGAGATCAGAAACCAGTAGCTCGTTTCTGTATTTCTCGCATCGCAAATTTTCTCATATTAAGTGTGAAACAAAAAATTTCATCGTTTCTCGATTTGTGAGAAAAAAGTGTTTCTGTATTTAAATGCGAGAACAGACAACACAGATTCTGTTTTAACTGGAATACTTCCAGTAATTAAGTGTCAAATGCAAGCGAAACGTCAACGAAAGAAATATATATAATAAAAATAAGGCTGCCAGATTTAAAGATTTATCGACATTTTGACGATTTTTTTTGTTCCAAAATTGGCAAAGTGAAAATTTGCTGATTTTTTTCTAGTGACGATACAGTCTTTGAAATAAAACAATTTTAAATAGTTTTATATGTTTGTGTATTAGACACCACAGAAAACCGATATCTTTAAAAACAAGGCAGATTAAAAAATGTATCGGCAAAAGCAAAATTTCGAACGGAAACTGTTTAATTTTTATTTGCTTGGATTATTTAATACATTTGTTTGTGTGATCAAAAGATTAAACTATTACCCCATTTTTCAGTCAATGCACTTTAGGAAATTTTTGCCTTTTACTTTGTCCAAAAGTGTTTATTTTATTTCAATATGATATTTTGTCACTCCTTTGTGTGATTTCTGCAGGGAAAAATAACAATCTGAAATTTTAAAATCTTATCGGATTAAGGAAAATAAAATAAATAATTTTATTTAAATACACCTCAAGCTTATGTACCTATGTATAAAATATGTATTTTACCCATGAACTTAATGTTTTTTTTTTTTTTTTTTTGATTATGTGTTTATATGAAAAAAATTTGTGATTATATGATAAAAATCGAACAAAATTCGTCAAAATTAATTTTTAATTGTCCGAAAAAAATAGACGATTTTTTTATTTTTTCTTAGGATATTGACGTTTTTTTCACAAATTTATCTGGCAGCCCTGCATAAAACAAACACAATGAAAGGCTAAAAAAATTTTAATAACAAAATATAACAATTGTGTTTTATATACTTATTTTCATCATTTAAATTCTTTCTTTTAAAATTAAATAAAATAATACACATTCTTGTGTACATACATACATAATTTGGGCTCCATTTTTTTAAATTTTTTTTTCTCGCATCAATTTCAAATATGACTTATTTTGACAGTTCTTGTGAGAAACTTTTTGCAAAATATTGTTACAGAAACACTTGTTCTCACATCCTTCCAATAATTGCTGGAAAATTATTTAAATGACAGATCATTCTCGCAAACTAAAAATACAGAAACACTTTTGTGAGAAAAACCATTTTTTGTTTCATATTGCACTGTTTTTGTCATAATTCACTTGTTTCATGCGGGACATTTTACGATGCGAGAAATACAGAAACGGGCTACAGTTCAATATGTACAGCCTTTGAAGTAAAACACACAAATATAGCTATATACATTTTAACGGGTGGACGGCCACGAATTTTCAGCGTTATATTAACTGGGCCGCAAAAATCTACACCACACACTTTAAATGGGCGTAGAGCTCTCACTCTATCGGCAGGCAAATTCCCCATTATCTGATTCATTAACTTTGGTTTATACAGAAAGCAATGAAGGCACTTGCGAACTACTTTTGAACATTCTTCGCGAGCATTTATTAGCCAAATTTTGTCTCGCAAAATGGCTACTAGCGCCTTAGCTCCAGCATGACAGTTTTCTAAATGTAAGTGTCGCAAATAAAGTGCCATAAAATGAGATTTTCTTTTCATTAAAAGAGGAAATTTTGCGTCATATGCAATTGGTGCATTTAGCAATCTGCCGCCGACCCTAAGTAATGAAATTGAGCGATGTTCGTCTTTAAATTGATGGACAAATGGATTCAATTTTTGTAAATTAGAAGGCAAAACTTGTGATTTGCTTAACTTTCTCCACTCTTCGGTGTATTCCAATTTTTGGTTAAATTCAATAAGCTGAAGAAAAGTCCAATTAATTTCTTTCGCTGTAGGTATACCCAAATTGCGGCATTTATTTTTACGAGCGATATCGAGAAAACGAAAAACATAAGTGAATACTCGAATCATTTTAGTATATGATGAATATTTTTTAATTACTTTTAATATATAGTTGTTTTCATTTTCCTCTACAGCAAAAAACACGTTAGTTTTCCTCTTCTCAAGCGATTCTTGTTCGACTGACAATTCTACATGTTTGTTAACGGGCCACTTGTCACTTTTATTAAGTAAAAATCTTGGGCCGTCGAACCAAATAGAATCAACCAACTCATCAACATTACATCCTCTAGAAACAATATCAGCTGGATTTTCCTTAGTTGGAACATGACGCCAAGTGATATTTGTGGATAGATCTTGAATTTCTGAAACTCGATTTGATACAAATGTCGCTAGAGTCGATGGATGAGTTTGAATCCAGGGCAATGTTATTTCTAAATCCGTCCAAAATGTTATATTTTCTATCTCAAACGAAATCATAGGATTTAGCTTAGACCATAACTTGGCTAGCAAATGCGCTGCACATAGCTCAAGTCTGGGAAGTGACTTTGTCTTCAGAGGAGCAACTTTCGATTTAGCCGTTAGTAATCGGCATGAAATTTTAGCAGAAGCTCTACCCCGGATATATATGCAGCAGCCATACGCACGCATAGAAGCATCAGAAAACCCATGAATTTGACATTTATTTTTAGTATTGGTTAAAACATATCTCGGGATCTCTTAAGTATCAATTTTTAAAAAATTGGACTTGAAATTCAACCAAGAAGTATCCAGACGTGTAGGGATTGATTCATCCCAATCTAGCTTTATTAGCCATAGTTCTTGCAGAAGAACCTTCGCCTTTATAACCAATGGGCACAAAAGTCCGAGCGGATCAAATAGCCTAGCCGAAACGGATAATATATTCCGTTTTGTTGCCCTTAAATTCAGAAATGAATCATCCAAGTGGTATTTAAATACATCACTCTTCGGACGCCAATAAGTGCCTTATGTCTTCGTGAGATCCGGATCTATTTGAACAGACTTTTCCGTCATTACGATATCAGTTTGACCGACATGATTTGAAAACCACTTAGTTAGGTTGAATCCTGCCGATTGTAATATTTTAGTGACTTGAGATCTAATTACACCAAGCTCTTCTATTGAATCGGCGCCAGTTAATAAATCATCGACGTAGAAGTCTGTTTTTATTACGTTAGACCCGATAGGTAACGTTTTTTCAAACAGTTCACTTAAATACGAAAGGCATCGTATTGCCAAAAACGGAGCCGATGAGGTGCCATAAGTCACTGTATTCAACTTGTATATTTCAATATTTTCCGATTGATTTTCTCGCCATAATATTAATTGGAAATTTCTGTCGGCCTCATCAATTATAACTTAACGGTACATTTTTTCAATGTCAGCCGTTATGGCGTATTTATGCATTCGAAAACGAATAAGCGTAGAATATAATTCCTCTTGAATCGTAGGACCGATCATTAGTAGATCATTAAGAGAAATCTGAGTTAACGTTTTACAAGAAGCATCGAAAACTACCCTTAGTTTGGTAGTAGAACTCAGTGGACGTAATACACATTGATGCGGAATAAAATAATGTGGTGTATTGGGGATTTTGTTATCTGTAATAGACATATGACCCAAGTTAATGTATTCCTTCATAAAGGAGTTATACATCTCTTTCATTTGTGGTTCTTTTGACAGTCTACGTTCTAATGATAAAAATCGTCTTTTTGCTATTTCAAATGAAAGACCCAAAGTATTAGGATTCGCTTTGAAAGGTAGCGCCACTTTAAATTTTCCTGAGGGTAGTCGTTGAATAGAATTCAGAAAACTTTCTTCGCATTTTTGATGCTCTACCGAAAGAATATTTGCCCCTTTAGGCATTTCTTCTAACTCCCAGAATCTACGGACCACTAAGTCAAGTGAATCTTCCTCGTTTTCTTTCAGTGTACTTAAATGGCATACATTATTGTCAGTATTTCTTGGCTCCTAATATTTTCCCGAAACAATCCATCCTAGAAGAGTTTTCTGAAGTGTCGGACTGTTAGGATTCTGTTTAATTTGACCAACGCATAATAACTCAAAGAAGATCTCAGCGCCGATCAACATATCTATTTTCTGCGGTTTATTAAAATATGGATCAGCTAATTCTATATTAGAAGGCAAGTTCCAACCATTTGTCGAAATTTTATGATATGGTTGATAATTTGAAATCGATCGAAGAATCCAGAATTCTGAAGAAAATTCATGCGAATTCATTCGAGATCTTATTGTTGCCTGTAGCTTAAATTTGGCCGAAGAATTAGTTCTACCTATACCAAGTAAACTGAGATTTCTTTATTCTTTTCGGAGTTGTAGCCGCTGAGATAGTTCCTCAGTTACAAAGTTTATTTGTGAACCGGAGTCCAATAAGGCCCTAGCCAAAACATATTGACCAGATTTATTTCTAATGTTAACCAATGCGGTCGCCTAAATAACATTGTCTTTGTTTGAAGACGAATGATTAACAGAAGCCCTCGAAGTTGAAGGTCTATCAGGATCAGAACTACTTTCACGTACTGGCTGTGCATTATTTGCAGCATAAACGTGTAGTAACGTGTGATGTGAGCGACTACAAACTCGACACTTTGACGATTTACATTTCGTCACAGTATGACATTTCTTTAAACAATTAATACAGGCAGGAACGCCCTTAACAAAGTCAAATCTTTGTTGTACAGGCACTGCTGAGAATGAAGGACAATTAGATAAATAATGTTGAGCAGATGCACAAAACAAACATTTTACTGCCTCTTGTTGAGTATTAGATTGGCTAACAAATGAAGACTTGGATTTATTTTTAGAAAACGTTTCATTTTTCTTTGCAAAATTGGAAGTAGGCTTCAATCTTGAACTTGAAGCCTCTTCAGCAGAAATATGCTGGTACCTTTTGTTTAAAGCTGCTTCGCAATCACTCCATAGGGGCAACTTTTCGTAATCAAGTTGCTCTTCCCATTTTGATCTAGTGCCCGGATCTACTTTTGTCATTACTTAGTGAATTATTATCGCGTTAGTAATTGCTTTGTCGTCGCCAATTGACAAAAGTGACCCATATATGGCCGAAACCGTATCGATCATGCACCTCAAGGCTGTTGCCGATGGTTTAGACATTTGCGGTAAGTCAAATAATTTAGTGATATTATCGAAAAATATCAGACAGGGATTGTCATAAACTCTTTTTAAACTTTGCAAAGCCTTGGAATAATTTTGTTCACTTATTTGATAGGCTTTAACTGTGCCTAGAGCTTCATCTGACAAACATGATATCAAATGGTTAAATTTTTCAATTTCAGTCAGAGTGGTATCACTATCAACCAAACTCTCGAATAAACTTATAAAGTTTTTATATTCGGAATATTTTCCGCTGAATTTCGGCAACTTCATATTTGGAAGTCGGTTATGATGAGGCTGGAAACCTAAAGTGGTATCTGCAAAACTGTTTTGCCTTGGCGTTAAATACCCCAAAAGCATACTCTTAGTGGAAACGCATAAGTTTTCCAGATCGGACCTTGCATCATTTGATGGATCTAAAATATCTATCTCTGACTGGATATCCATAGCGTCCTCAATATATGAATTTAAAATTTCTAACCTACACTGCAACTCATTCTGATTAAACGAAATCGTTTTTTCTTTAATCGAACGCCTTATTCTTGCCACGTTGCCTAATATTGTGTTTTTCTGTTGGTATAAACTCTCAAGACTAGGAGCGGAACCTTTTTGCTTCTTACCGCCTGCCATAATGTAGTCGAGAATTATTTGATCAACAGCAGAATAAATAGGAAACAAAGTTAAACTTTAATACACTTTTTTCTAAAAATTTCTGGAAGGATCTCAAGGAACTTTAGGCGTATTGTCGTATTGACACGATAAATTAATAAAAAACTTTCCGAGATCAACTTACTGTCTCAATGCTATTGCAGAAACAACTTTTTAATAGTTCAGAAATTTTTAGGTTTCAACTATTTTTAATTTATAAATTTTTTGCGGTTAAACTGCAATAATTGTAGGGAAACTTTCCAATTAATTTTAAAAAACAAATTGTTCGCTGGGTTGTGAAGAGTGATTTTAATAATTTTTCTCGATTCACAACAATTTTTTAGACATTTTTGTTAAATAAATATATTTTGTTACTGGCGTTAAAATTATCACCAAAATGTTTGCTGGGTGGCACCGCAGACAAAAAAGAAAAAGATACAAACAAAAGACACAGATATATTTATGTATTCTTGTTGGTTGTAAAGACAAGCAAATAGAACTTTAAAAATGTATCTTTGTCTTTCTATTTTTCACTAGCTTACCACAGCCTCTTGAATATTAAATTCACTCGCGATCACTTCGATAAATGTCCGTCCGATAATAATTATTTTTCCTCGATTTATTTTCACAATCTTTAACGTATGTATATATTGTTTCATACACGGTTTTCTTTGCTTAAAATTTCTCAATTATTTATCGTTTATTTACCTTTATTTAATTAATTATTTTTCAGTTATAAATTTAAAATTGTTTTTAATTTATGCACTTAATTCTTTTCTTCTTCTTGTTTGTTTTGTTTATGTTTGTTTTTATTTTATTTGTTGTTTACCATATGATCAATGATGTTGCCATTCAGATCAGTACACACAGTGTTGGTAAACTTATTAATTTGTTAGTAACGAGTTCAAAGAAAATAAAACAAAGCAAACGTCAAATAATATAACGAGCAAGTTAAAGAAGAAATGTAAATGCAAGAAAAAGGTAAATATTTATTGGAAAAATGTAAATAGTTATAATTTAATAAAGTTTTAATTTTGTTTTAAGAGAAACCTCAGGAATATGAAAATAAAGAGAATGAACGGTAAGTGATGGCAAAATTGTAGCGAGGAGGCGTATTTTTCCCGTATGTGGCGATTTTTTAAACACTTTCACTAGATAATTATGTTTTATTAGTTTTCTGTTAATGATAATTAACTTGCGAACAATAAAAAGCACTTTTATTTCAATATGTTTGTGTGTTTCACTAATTAGGCGATTGTTAGTAATAAAAATCTAATTAAAAGAACGAATAATTTTGGTGTGGAAAATAAACTTTCGCAAATTAATATTAGTAATTAATTTTTTAAGCTAAATTGCGACCAAGTCTCACACAATTATTTGTTCTTTAATACCTGGTTAGAAGTTTGTTGACGTTCGGCACTTTCCTTTTGGCACAAAATGCAGTTGCAATTAGGCATCTGGATGACTTCCTTCTGCTGTGGTTAGGTTGTTGGTTTTTTAAATTTGTTGAATGTTAATTGGTTTGTGGTGATGGTGATTATTTATTTTTCGGGTTGTTGCAATAACGACGCACGAAATTAAAACTTTTTACACAAACCGAAACCGAAAGTACGGTAATAGTAAAACCGTGGATTTTAATTTTTAAAAACAGTCCCTGCTCGGGCGCCAAAATGTTTTTCCTTAATATTTTTTAAGGATTTTAAAATTTAATATTTAATATACTTTTTGGGGTTGTTTTTAAAACTTTTTAAATCAAGAAATCACACTCGACAAATAATACACTACCGGTGGCTTTCAATATTAATACAGAATTAAATTTTATTTTAAAAATGGTTCTTCACAATTTGCCAATATAATAGTTGGGAAATAATATCCCAAGCTGTTTGACGTTAAAATTTAGATTTTAAGTTAACAGTGGTTTAAAATGATTAATTCATTAAAAAAAATTCAAAATTAAATAGAACAAAATTCAAAGCAGAAAAAAAATAAAATTAAAAAAAAACTGTTCTGGCGAAACACCCCCTATTAAAATAAATAATCAAATAAAACCCCAACACTCGCATGTAAAATACCTCGGTATACATCTAGATCGGCGTTTAACGTGCAAATGCAATTCAAATTAATTGGCTTATTGGAAGAAATTCTGTTCTTAATCTCGATTGCCAATTTGGTGCTACGGTATTCAGTTATGGGGCACTGCCTCGGCTTCTAACACCGAAAAAATTCAAAGCCGCCAAAATAAACTTCTTCGAATAATCACAGCCGCCTCCTGGTACGTCAAAAACTCAAATATCCACAAGGATCTCAATGTGCCATTAGTAAAAACTATGATAACGAAATATGCAGTAAAATATTTAAAAAGGCTGGAACTGCACCCAAATCCCTTAGCTCGAAATATTTTAAATTATGGCGGCCACACTCGCTTAAGAAGAAGAGACACTGCAGCACTCACCCAATCAGATGAGCGATAAACACCTACACATGTGAACAGAAACCGTGATGACTAAATCTTTTTTGTCTGGCACTGGCAGGACATAAGCAAATATTAGGATAAGATTTGATTAATAACACTATGCTAGTTGAAAAAACAGACAAGCCGGGCACATGGCGTTCCAACATAATTCGGGTACGCTGAATCCAGTGGTGCCCGCGGTTTTTAAGATTGGCTCTGGTTTTCGAGATATACCGTTATTTCGAAAATGGAGGAGGTTGCACAACATAAGTTCGCGTAACTCAAAAACGCTTTAGCTTATGGAAAAAACTTAAAAAACCGAAATTCCGCAATAACATTTTTTAAGAAAAGTAAAATTTCTTTCTTATATCCGCAGTCGTTTTAGAAACATAATTTTTTTTTGGAAAAAAACATAATTTTTTTAACAAAATTTCGAAATTTTTGTTTTTTAAAAATTCATAAAAAATTGGAAAATGCAGCTATGCTGCTAATTTTTTGCAGACGTATAAAAAACGAATTCCAAACAAAACAAGCCATAAATGGTTAAAATCTGTTTGCAACTTTTGATTTTATTCACAAAAGTCGACACATTTTAATTAATTTAAGAATTTCATAAACCGCAATATTTGTATGGGAGCCCCCCTAAGAAGTGGTGATAAGGGGCAAGTATCGTCCTGGCTTTGTTTTTTTTTTACAAAACATGGTCATGAAGGTCTCGACAGATGCTTTGATTAAAACAATTTCGGTATAAATAAGAGTTCCTCAACCCCTTCACTGTCATATGAAAAGTGCTTGCGAAAGTGATTAGTGAAGTTTAAAGCCTTTGACAGTCTTTTATCTAATAATTTATATTGAAATATCTAAGATGGAGGCGTGTAAAAAGTTTAATTACTTTTGTTATGTGTGTGGGAAATATAAAAATATGCCGTAAAATCACTATTGAAACAAGTACCTTGTATGAATCATATTTTTCTTTAAGTGTTATATATGGTAAGAGTTGGACACCATCAATAGTGTGTACACACTGCATTTACCATTTAAATAAGTGGGGAAAATGGAGACGCCATGCCATTTGGTGTTCCAATGATTTGGAGAGATCCCATAGTTCATGTTGAAGATGAGTGTTATGCGTGCATAAATTATACAGCGTGTATGAACAGAAGAAAAATAACTTATATATCTTATACTGAAACAGCATATGCTCAATTTCCGCTGCCACATTCTGATGAAATTCCTGTTCCGAATAGCCAAATATAAACAGAACATTTTCCCTCAATAATTCAATTCCTTGAAGCGGGTGGACCAGATAATTCAATGTATCAACCGTCATGCATTACGGTTCCATGCAGTACTAATTAAATCAAGCAGGATCGTCTGGATATAATGGTACGGCGTCTTAAATTATCTCAACGACAGAGCATTCTCTTGACAAAAGGGTTAAAACGAGCTAATATTTTAGCACCAGGTGTACAAATATACGGGGCTATCAATCGCCATTGACGACTTACGTCTTTTTTTTAAATCTATAGAGAATAATTCTATCGCGTATTGTACTGAGATTCGCGGCTTGGTTTTAACAATGCAAAATTAATATAATCCTGGAGATTGACGCTTATTCTTTGATTCTTCCAAAAGTATCTTAAAAGCAATTTTGCTACATGTCGCTAATTTAAAAAGTCCTATTCCGATAGCACTAAGCACAAATACTAAAGAGACATACGCATCAATGAAAAAAATAATACAGTTAATTAAATATGAAGACCACAAGTGGAAAATATGCGCAGATTTAAAAGTGGTAGCTCTTTTAAGAGGCATGCAATTGGGCTATACTAAAAATATGTGCTTCATGTGCTTATGGAATACGCGTTTCGATGGCGACCAGTACAATACACGGGATTGGGCTTTACGTGAGGAAAGCAGATTGCATAGAAATAATGTTATTGAATTACCAATTGTGCCGCTGGAAAAGATTTTGCTTCCTCCACTCCACATCAAACTGGGTGTTGTAAAAAATTTTATAAAAGCATTGAGCCCAGATGGTGTTGCTTTTACCGAATTGCGCCGAATTTTTCCACGATTAAGCGGCATGAAAGTAAAAGAAGGTATGAACTCTAAGTACTTTATTAAATAAGATTTATATTTCATATCATAATGTTTTTATTTGACAGGAATTCTTAATTTGAGGTTGCATTGATTGATATCGAGCTATTGGCCTGGAATTGTGTGAAATCAGTAATAGAAAATGTATTAGGAAATCATCGGTCTGAAAACTGCCGAATTTTTATCAAAAATATGCTAACCCCATTTAGAAACTTAAACGTTAGAATGTCATTGAAAATACATTTTTTGCATTACCAGGCCGAAAAATTTAATGAACAATCGCCAGCCGAGTCTGATGAACATGGCGAGAGATTTCACCAAGTAACAGCCAGGCTCGAACACTGGTATAGCGGCAAACAACTTTATTCGCTATTAGGGGATATTTATTGGAATCTGCAGGAGGAAGAATAATAAATTTCTAAATAAAAACTTTAACTTTAACTAATTAACAACAAAAATATATGTTTTAAAATTTTTAATTTTGCTTATTATAAAAAATAAAAAAATATTACATCTTTTCTGAAAAAATCAAAAGTTGTAAATAGACTTTAATCACTTATAGCTTATTTAGTTTGGAACTTTGTTTTTTATACGCGTAGAACCCTAGCCTTAAATTTTGCACCTGCAGCGCCTGAGATACCCCTAGACGGGCCAAATGTATGACCAGCGCAACTTTATTTTTCATTCCCATCATTTGTTTCTAAGGCCTAGGCTTCACTCCTAGGGGGATAAAATGTATGACCGCTCCCATACAAATATGGCCGTATAATGAAATTCTTAAATTTGGCCCTTGCAGCGACCAAATGTATGACCAAGCCCACTTAATTTTTAATTTCAATCATTTATTACTAACATACACACCCGTTATCTCCATTCATTAAGGGGGCTTCCATACAATATGTTCAATGCAGACTAGAAACATATTGAAGAAAAAGTCCCATAAATGCCCAGGAGTCGCCCCTAGGGGGATAAAATGAATTTTTTAAATTATACTTTCCCATTATCACCATCCCTTAGGGGGGCTCCCATACAAATATTGCGTTTTATGAAATTCTTAAATTAATTACAATTTGTCGACTTTTGTAAATAAAATTAAAAGTTGCTAACAGATTTTAATCATTTATGGCTTATTTTGTTAGAAGCCTAGTTGGATTTTTTTATTTTTTATGAATTTAAAAAAAAAAAAAATTTCGAAATTTTGATAAAAAAAATTATTTTTTTTCCAAAAAAAAAATTATGTTTCTAAAACGACTGGGGATATTAGAAAGAATTTTAATTTTTCTAAAGGAAATTTTATTGCGGAATTTCGGTTTTTAAAGTTTTTTCAATAAGCTGTTTTTGAGTTACGCGAACATATGTTGTGCAACCTCCTCCTGGGCATTTATGGGAGTTTTTCTTCAATATGTTTCTAGTCTGCATTGAACATATTGTATGGAAGTCCCCTTAATGAATGGAGATAACGGGTGTGTATGTTAGAAATAAATGATTGAAATTAAAAATTAAGTGGGCTTGGTCATACATTTGACCCATCTAGGGGTATCCTAGGCGCTGCAAGGGCCAAATTTAAGAATTTCATTAAACGGCCATATTTGTATGGGAGCGGTCATACATTTTATCCCCCTAGGAGTGAAGCCTAGGCCTTAGAAACAAATGATGGGAATGAAAAATAAAGTTGCGCTGTTCATACATTTGGCCCGTCTAGGGGTATCTCAGGCGCTGCAGGTGCAAAATTTAAGGCTAGGGTTCTACGCGTATAAAAAACAAAGTTCCAAACCAAATAAGCTATAAGTGATTAAAGTCTATCTACAACTTTTGATTTTTTCAGAAAAGATGAATTTTTTTTATTTTTTATAATAAGCAAAAGTAAAAATTTTAAAACATTTATTTTTGATGTTAATTAGTTAAAGTTAAAGTTTTTATTTAGAAATTTATTATTCTTCCTCCTTCAGATTCCAACAAATATCCCCTAATAGCGAATCAAATTGTTTGCCGCTATACCAGTGTTCGAGCCTGGCTGTTACTTGGTGAAATCTCTCGCCATGTTCATCAGACTCGGCTGGTGACTGTTCATTAAATTTTTCGGCCTGGTAATGCAAAAAATGTATTTTCAATGACATTCTAACGTTTAAGTTTCTAAATGCGGTTAGCATACTTTTGATTAAAATTCGCCAGTTTTCAAACCGATGATTTCCTAATACATTTTCTATTACTGATTTCACACAATTCCAGGCCAATAGCTCGATATCAATCAATGCAACCTCAAATTGATGGTCCTTCATAAGACGACGAATGTCCGGTCCATTAAGAATTCCTGTAAAATAAAACCATTATGATATGAAATATAAATCTTATTTAATAAAGTACTTAGAGTTGCTTAGAGTTGCTTTTATAAAATTTTTTACAACACCCAGTTTGATGTGGAGTGGAGGAAGCAAAATCTTTTCCATCGGCACAAGTGGTAATTCAATAACTTTATTTCTATGAAATCTGCTTTCCTCACGTAAAGCCCAATCCCGCGTATTGTACTGGTCGCCATCGAAACGCGTATTCCATAAGCACATGAAGCACATATTTTTAGTATAGCCCAATTGCATGCCTCTTAAAAGAGCTACCACTTTTAAATCTGCGCATATTTCCACTTGTGGTCTTCATATTTAATTATCTGTATTATTTTTACATTGATGCGTATGTCTCTTTAGTATTTGTGCTTAGTGCTATCGGAATAGGACTTTTTAAATTAGTGACATGTAGCAAAATTGCTTTTAAGATACTTTTTGAAGAATCAAAGAATAAGCGCCAACGCAAATGTTGAGGTATGGGTGTAGCTGTTTGTTGGCAAGTCCGAAGTATAAATTAAGTATAATAGAGGCCCCAGGATGCTGCCTTGTGGGACTCCAGCGTTAATTGGCTGTGGATAACTTAAAAATTCGCCTTCTTTAATAATAAATTGACGACCGACTAAGTAGCTTTCTAAAAGCTTGTGTATGTTTGCTGGTGAGCTTTGCTGCAATTTCAGTAGTAAACCTTCATGCCAGACTTTATCAAAAGATTGAGACACATCGATGAAGAGTGCTGAGCAATATTTTTTTTCTTCAATGGCTTTTCTTATGACATTTACTATTCGATGAAATTGTTCAATTGCCCTGTGCTTCCTTCTAAAACCGAATTGATGGTTTGGAATACATCTGTTTTCATTTAAAATCGGCGTTAATTTTGACACTAGTAGTTTCTCAAATAGCTTTGAAATATCCGATAATAAGCTAATAGGTCTGTATGACTCAACTTTTGTGTGATCCTTTTCTGGCTTTGGTATCATGGTTACTAAGGAGACCTTCCATTCTTGAGGGTAGTATTGAAGGCGTAAAATAGCATTGAAAATAATAAGAATAATTTTTTCTGCTATACTTGGTTGCTCCAAAAGCATTTTATTACTGATCTTATCAATACCGGGAGCCTTCTTGGTGTTTAAATCCCAAATAACCTTATCGATTTCTCTTAACTCGAATCTTAGGGGAATAGCTGCTCTAACATTTTCAGGCGGTAACTCGAGTGCTATATCGTGAGATGTATTAAGGGTTAATACGTTTTTCAGATGATGAACAAACAGATTTACTGTTTCAATGTCATCTCTTGCCCAACTTCCATTCAAGTTCCTTAATGGTGGCTTAGATATAACTGGTCTATTGAGATTTCTAGCTGCACGCCATAATGAGTAGTCTGATTGTGGAGTTTCATCAAGTTCCTTAAGATATTTTTCCAGGGAAACCGTTTTATGAGACTGCAGTAACTTTCTTATCCTTTTTGTACACTATTTTAATAAAGTTTTAAGTTGGGGGGATCTGTGCAATTGACACTCTCTTCGAACTCTCCTTTTTTCAGTCAAGAGACGCTCGACATCTGTAGAATATATGCTATTATTTTTGGTTTTTTTGAGAGTTATGCTGGAATGTTGAACAGCTAGTTTGATATAACTGTCAAAATTAACAATAGCGAGATCCACGTTCTCCGGTGTACTAAGCGGAATATTTTCTGTGCAATGGGCACTAAGATATTTTTTATATTTTAACCAATTTATTTGTGTGGCTGACGTCGCTAAGTAACCAGACGTATATACAATTCTATTTGGGTTTATTAAAGTTACAATTATAGGTGTATGACCGGAAGATAGTTCTAAGGAAGCTTCAACATGAATGGTTTCTGCGGGGATGTTTTTAACCACACCAAAATCGATGACATCTGGAATTTTTTGCTGATCAGTAGGCCAATAAGTTGGTTGTCGCTCGCGACCACATTTAAATCCATTCAAGAGATTGTATTGTACAAAACACGACCCTTTGGTGTTATGAGCCGTGACCCCCAGAAGGTATGTTAAGCGTTGTAATCGCCAGCGGCTAGGATTTATAATATTGGCTTTCTGATATTGAAAATCTAGGTGGAGAGTATAAAGATGATAGTACTAAGTTTCGATTTAGCTCTTCAACACAAATGTTCGTTGCTTGCAGATAATCTTCACGGTGATCACACATTAAGTAGTGTTTAATTCGGACTTTTATCAAAATAGCAGAACCTCCACTTATCGCTTTATCTCGTGGGTCCTTGGTATCATATAATATATAACCATTGATTTTAAACGTATTTCTTGAGGTCAAATGAGTTTCAGAAACCATCACTACATCAATGTGTTTACTTTTAAGAAAGTATTTTAGTTCATTTTTATGTTGGCGAATGCCGTTTGCGTTCCAAAAACAAATTTTTAAGTAATTCATGGCTTGTTAAGTACAGCTTGCAATAACATCAATTGCAGTCTTAACATTTCCTGCATCATATTACCCATTGTGTTCGTAAAGTTAGTTACTGTTTGCACTTGTGTTTCCATGGTTTTTTTTTTTAAATTAGAAACTGGAATCTCATCATTATTTGGCAAATCACCTTGCATTGGCATATGGTTTGATTTTACGACGTTAGCGGAGGATATTCTGTAATTACTAGGCTGCGGTACCTGAATGTCATTAGTGTTAACTTGATTTGTTGTCTTCATTTGAGGGGGATTAGGTTTCTGTCCAACCGAGCGCTTGACTATAGAGTATACAGGGAATCCTCTATAGTTGGCAGTGTGATTACCACCACAGTTGCTGCATTTTTTTACATTGGGGTCGTTTTTAGACTTATCGTAGAGAGCTGTACCATGCAATTCTCCACATACAACGCAAAAAGGGGTCACCGGGTTCTAACTCCACTCGAAATAGTGGCTGGGGATTTTTTTCTCTATTTTTAATATTTACAAAATTTTTTTATTTTGAAGCCCTTCTCTTCTAAAAACGTTTTTATCTCACCTGGGTTTATGCATGAGTCAATGCCCTTTATCACTACCTGAAGACCTTTACTGCTCTTCAGTTGGTATGTATAAAAGTTTTTATTTAGTGCTTCTAATTTAGTTATTACTTTACGAAAATCATCTTCACGATTGACCTGTATTTTCGTTTCATTTATGCTTCCAAGCTTTATTGCGGCTACATAAAAAGAATTTTCATATCGGGGTGGCTTAGAAGATTTGATAACGTTTTGTGCTTCCGATGATTCCTCGTCCAAAATTGCAAAACGATTTTGTGAACTTATGCTATCAGCTGTACCATCTTTTAAAACTTATGGGACCGAAGCAACCGCAGAAGAGGTTGGGCTGTGACCCCGTTTAAGCTTTGTTATGTACCTATCAATATCAACTTGCGCTTGAGGCTTTTGACCACTTTTTACCTGTGATACTGAGTTTTCCATTATGCCTACTTTGGGAGTAATCTTTTTATCACTTATTTGCCGCTGAGGCGACGCTTGCAGGTTTTATATTTTTTATAGTATTGAAATCAACTGTATTATTAGACACAGAAGGTGATACTGAGGTTTCTATTATGCCCGATTTGGGGTCAATATTTTCATCACTTATTAAAACTGCTTTTGCCGTTGAGGCAACGATTGCAGGTTTTATATTTGTTAGTGTATCAATGGTATTATTAAATACAGAGGGTGAGAGAGATCGCGTGCGAATAATAGGTTTAGCCATTAGGTATTTCCTATCATCGATTCTTTTTTTTTGTTTCTGCATTTGTTTCGTTAACACTCACTGTGATATATGCGTCGGTCGTCAATTTATTATTAAAGAAGGCGAATTTTTAAGTTCTTCTCAGCCAGTTAACGCTGGAGTCCCACAAGGCAGCATCCTGGGCCCTCTATTATACTTAATTTATACTTCGGACATGCCAACAAACAGCTACACACAAACCTCAACATTTGCGGATGACACAGCTTTCCTAAGCGTACATGAAAACTGTCAAGAAGCATCTCGTTACTTACAGGATCACATATTTGAACTGGAAAGGTGGTTAAAACAATGGAGGATAAAGATCAATGAGCAAAAATGCGCACATATAACATTAACATTGCGTCGGGAAACATGCCCCCATATTAAAATCAATAATCAAATAATAACCCAACACTCGCATGTAAAATATCTCGGTATACATCTAGATCGGCGTTTAACGTGGATATGGTACATAGAAGCAAAATTACTTCAAATGAAACTAAAAGCAATTCAAATTAATTGGCTCATTGGAAGATATTCTGTTCTTAGTCACGATTGCAAACTTCTACTTTATAACTCTATCTTAAAGCCAATTTGGTGCTACGGTATTCAGTTATGGGGCACTGCCTCTGCTTCTAATATCGAAAAAATTAAGGCCCTAATCATGTAAAACGCAGCGCAACGCCACAGAACTAACGCAACGCCAAAGAATAACATTGAAAGCACAAACAATGTCATAAATATTTTGTAATTTTGTTGTTGCTTTCTACAGAAATTCACATTGTGTTTTAAAATTTCAAACGCTCCATTGCTTGTGTCGTTCAAAATTTTAAAACGGTACATAAATTTCTGTTGAAAGCAACAACAAAATTACAAAATATTTATGACATTGTTTGTGCTTTCAATGTTATTCTTTGGCGTTGCGCTGCGTTGTACATGATTAGGGCCTAAAAGGCGCCAAAATAAACTTCGTCGAATAACCACAGCCGCTCCCTGGTATGTCAAAAACTCAAATATCCACAAGGATCTCAATGTGCCATTGGTAAAAATTATGATAACGAAAATATTTAAAAAGGCTGGAACTGCACCCAAATCCATTAGCTCGAAAAATTTTAAATTATGGCGGCCACACTCGCTTAAGAAGAAGAGACACTGCAGCACTCACCCAATCAGATGAGCGATAAACACCTACATATGTAAACAGAAACCGTGATGACTAAATCTTTTTTGTCTGGCACTGGCAGGATATAAAGTAAATAATAGGATAAGATTTGATTAATTATTGTTAGTTCATATTTAAAATATGAAGATTCAATAAATAAATCCTGAATAAAAAATTCAACAACTGGGTTTTTTCGGTGATTGGGTTATCAAAGTTTGTATACAAACTACAGTTTTTTCATGTTAAGAAAGATCTTTATTTAATAGCAATATTTTTGACAATCGGACCACAAAATCAGAGTTGCTTAAGAGTTGATCTCACTTAGTGAACTCGCTTTGCTTACTTTAATGCGTATACTATGATGAAATAAATACTTATTCCATGGTGTATGGAATACACCTTAAACTTATTTTTGTTAGTCATCGTCTAGACTTGCAGTTTTTGTTGCAGCAATTCTTGAGGTTATTGGTGCGAAGGGTGAAAAGATTGGGGATAGGTACTTATTTGCATGTACTCTGCAGTTTCGTTTTGTTTTTTATTCTCAATCTTTCTAACTTGAAATTAGCTGAAGGTGTATTTGCATTTATATATAAAATATAAAAGGGAGAAGAGGAAAGACAAGATAACACAAAAATTGCAAAACTATAATTTCATAATCTGGCCACTAATGCAATTTCAAAGCAGAATTTTTAAAAGTTGCAGCCACAAAAATTGCAAGTCTTGTGATGTGCCATGAGCTTGAGAGATATTTCGCTTTGAGAAAAGTTTTGAAGCAAATCAAAATCTCAAATTCGCTTCGCGGTGGACTAGGGCATGCTGGTGTTAGGGCTGAAGCTCGCCGGAAATGGGGGGTTCGCGACCATCTTCTCACACATACACAATTGCATTTGTGCCAAAAAAATTTAAGTTGTTGAAAAAATCCGAAGCGATATAAAAAAAACAAAAAAAAAACATTAAACAACGACCGATCGTTGATTGATTGTAAGAAAACTTAATCGCAGTCTTCGACATGATCGCCTCGAGTCTGCAGGACTAGATTCTTTCATCCTGGACAGGTGGACCACCCCATATGACATTTTACTGTCATCCGTGGCACTACTCATAGCCTGTAAAAAAAATATTTGGAGTAATGCCCCAATACGAAATTTACCATTTCACCATATGAGTGTAACCTCCCAACTATTTTTCAATTAAGTCAACACATTCTGTATTTGCATTTCAAGCTTCAAAATATTTAAAGGTATTTATTTAAAATCAATGGTAACAATACGTTTTCATATAATTAAACTAATAAAGGCAGAGTCAATTCTCACAAAAATAATTTACAGCAATACTTAGAAATAAAGTTCCGAAAGAAGAATTTATTTCATATTAGTTTTATCAATAATTCTTATATTTAAGTAAACTAAACCTAATTATTTTTTTTTTTTTTTTTTGATTTTGTTTCATAATATTGAATAATTAATCAACATCTACATCTTGCCATTAAATAAATTTTGGTCAGTTTAATACGACTACAAATTACACTGAAGAATTTCGTGAAGATCGGACGATCTTCACATAAAGTCTACTCTCGGAAAACAGTTTGTTCATATCCTCACAGAATGTCCATCTTGTTTTTCATAATAAACATATTTTATATAAATTCAATTTCTATTGTATCCATTATTTTATTTCACATTGTACATTGCTGACTTAGGTTTATGGTTGATTATTTAGTTTCTGTTTGTTTGGTTGCTAAAGTTCTTTGCACCCTTCTGCTAAATAAGCAATACTGATCGTTGCAAACAATGACCCACATAGCGACATAAATGCGTGAGCAGTAGCTCGTTTCTGTATTTCTGTATATCCACAAGGATCTCAATGTGCCATTGGTAAAAATTATGATAACGAAAATATTTAAAAAGGCTGGAACTGCACCCAAATCCATTAGCTCGAAAAATTTTAAATTATGGCGGCCACACTCGCTTAAGAAGAAGAGACACTGCAGCACTCACCCAATCAGATGAGCGATAAACACCTACATATGTAAACAGAAACCGTGATGACTAAATCTTTTTTGTCTGGCACTGGCAGGATATAAAGTAAATAATAGGATAAGATTAGATTAATTATTGTTAGTTCATATTTAAAATATGAAGATTCAATAAATAAATCCTGAATAAAAAATTCAACAACTGGGTTTTTTCGGTGATTGGGTTATCAAAGTTTGTATACAAACTACAGTTTTTTCATGTTAAGAAAGATCTTTATTTAATAGCAATATTTTTGACAATCGGACCACAAAATCAGAGTTGCTTAAGAGTTGATCTCACTTAGTGAACTCGCTTTGCTTACTTTAATGCGTATACTATGATGAAATAAATACTTATTCCATGGTGTATGGAATACACCTTAAACTTATTTTTGTTAGTCATCGTCTAGACTTGCAGTTTTTGTTGCAGCAATTCTTGAGGTTATTGGTGCGAAGGGTGAAAAGATTGGGGATAGGTACTCATTTGCATGTACTCTGCAGTTTCGTTTTGTTTTTTATTCTCAATCTTTCTAACTTGAAATTAGCTGAAGGTGTATTTGCATTTATATATAAAATATAAAAGGGAGAAGAGGAAAGACAAGATAACACAAAAATTGCAAAACTATAATTTCATAATCTGGCCACTAATGCAATTTCAAAGCAGAATTTTTAAAAGTTGCAGCCACAAAAATTGCAAGTCTTGTGATGTGCCATGAGCTTGAGAGATATTTCGCTTTGAGAAAAGTTTTGAAGCAAATCAAAATCTCAAATTCGCTTCGCGGTGGACTAGGGCATGCTGGTGTTAGGGCTGAAGCTCGCCGGAAATGGGGGGTTCGCGTCCATCTTCTCACACATACACAATTGCATTTGTGCCAAAAAAATTTAAGTTGTTGAAAAAATCCGAAGCGATATAAAAAAAACAAAAAAAAAACATGACACAACGACCGATCGTTGATTGATTGTAAGAAAACTTAATCGCAGTCTTCGACATGATCGCCTCGAGTCTGCAGGACTAGATTCTTTCATCCTGGACAGGTGGACCACCCCATATGACATTTTACTGTCATCCGTGGCACTACTCATAGCCTGTAAAAAAAATATTTGGAGTAATGCCCCAATACGAAATTTACCATTTCACCATATGAGTGTAACCTCCCAACTATTTTTCAATTAAGTCAACACATTCTGTATTTGCATTTCAAGCTTCAAAATATTTAAAGGTATTTATTTAAAATCAATGGTAACAATACGTTTTCATATAATTAAACTAATAAAGGCAGAGTCAATTCTCACAAAAATAATTTACAGCAATACTTAGAAATAAAGTTCCGAAAGAAGAATTTATTTCATATTAGTTTTATCAATAATTCTTATATTTAAGTAAACTAAACCTAATTATTTTTTTTTTTTTTTTTTGATTTTGTTTCATAATATTGAATAATTAATCAACATCTACATCTTGCCATTAAATAAATTTTGGTCAGTTTAATACGACTACAAATTACACTGAAGAATTTCGTGAAGATCGGACGATCTTCACATAAAGTCTACTCTCGGAAAACAGTTTGTTCATATCCTCACAGAATGTCCATCTTGTTTTTCATAATAAACATATTTTATATAAATTCAATTTCTATTGTATCCATTATTTTATTTCACATTGTACATTGCTGACTTAGGTTTATGGTTGATTATTTAGTTTCTGTTTGTTTGGTTGCTAAAGTTCTTTGCACCCTTCTGCTAAATAAGCAATACTGATCGTTGCAAACAATGACCCACATAGCGACATAAATGCGTGAGCAGTAGCTCGTTTCTGTATTTCTGTATATCCACAAGGATCTCAATGTGCCATTGGTAAAAATTATGATAACGAAAATATTTAAAAAGGCTGGAACTGCACCCAAATCCATTAGCTCGAAAAATTTTAAATTATGGCGGCCACACTCGCTTAAGAAGAAGAGACACTGCAGCACTCACCCAATCAGATGAGCGATAAACACCTACATATGTAAACAGAAACCGTGATGACTAAATCTTTTTTGTCTGGCACTGGCAGGATATAAAGTAAATAATAGGATAAGATTTGATTAATTATTGTTAGTTCATATTTAAAATATGAAGATTCAATAAATAAATCCTGAATAAAAAATTCAACAACTGGGTTTTTTCGGTGATTGGGTTATCAAAGTTTGTATACAAACTACAGTTTTTTCATGTTAAGAAAGATCTTTATTTAATAGCAATATTTTTGACAATCGGACCACAAAATCAGAGTTGCTTAAGAGTTGATCTCACTTAGTGAACTCGCTTTGCTTACTTTAATGCGTATACTATGATGAAATAAATACTTATTCCATGGTGTATGGAATACACCTTAAACTTATTTTTGTTAGTCATCGTCTAGACTTGCAGTTTTTGTTGCAGCAATTCTTGAGGTTATTGATGCGAAGGGTGAAAAGATTGGGGATAGGTACTTATTTGCATGTACTCTGCAGTTTCGTTTTGTTTTTTATTCTCAATCTTTCTAACTTGAAATTAGCTGAAGGTGTATTTGCATTTATATATAAAATATAAAAGGGAGAAGAGGAAAGACAAGATAACACAAAAATTGCAAAACTATAATTTCATAATCTGGCCACTAATGCAATTTCAAAGCAGAATTTTTAAAAGTTGCAGCCACAAAAATTGCAAGTCTTGTGATGTGCCATGAGCTTGAGAGATATTTCGCTTTGAGAAAAGTTTTGAAGCAAATCAAAATCTCAAATTCGCTTCGCGGTGGACTAGGGCATGCTGGTGTTAGGGCTGAAGCTCGCCGGAAATGGGGGGTTCGCGACCATCTTCTCACACATACACAATTGCATTTGTGCCAAAAAAATTTAAGTTGTTGAAAAAATCCGAAGCGATATAAAAAAAACAAAAAAAAAACATTAAACAACGACCGATCGTTGATTGATTGTAAGAAAACTTAATCGCAGTCTTCGACATGATCGCCTCGAGTCTGCAGGACTAGATTCTTTCATCCTGGACAGGTGGACCACCCCATATGACATTTTACTGTCATCCGTGGCACTACTCATAGCCTGTAAAAAAAATATTTGGAGTAATGCCCCAATACGAAATTTACCATTTCACCATATGAGTGTAACCTCCCAACTATTTTTCAATTAAGTCAACACATTCTGTATTTGCATTTCAAGCTTCAAAATATTTAAAGGTATTTATTTAAAATCAATGGTAACAATACGTTTTCATATAATTAAACTAATAAAGGCAGAGTCAATTCTCACAAAAATAATTTACAGCAATACTTAGAAATAAAGTTCCGAAAGAAGAATTTATTTCATATTAGTTTTATCAATAATTCTTATATTTAAGTAAACTAAACCTAATTATTTTTTTTTTTTTTTTTTTGATTTTGTTTCATAATATTGAATAATTAATCAACATCTACATCTTGCCATTAAATAAATTTTGGTCAGTTTAATACGACTACAAATTACACTGAAGAATTTCGTGAAGATCGGACGATCTTCACATAAAGTCTACTCTCGGAAAACAGTTTGTTCATATCCTCACAGAATGTCCATCTTGTTTTTCATAATAAACATATTTTATATAAATTCAATTTCTATTGTATCCATTATTTTATTTCACATTGTACATTGCTGACTTAGGTTTATGGTTGATTATTTAGTTTCTGTTTGTTTGGTTGCTAAAGTTCTTTGCACCCTTCTGCTAAATAAGCAATACTGATCGTTGCAAACAATGACCCACATAGCGACATAAATGCGTGAGCAGTAGCTCGTTTCTGTATTTCTCGCATCGTAAAATTTCCCGCACGAAACAAGTGAATTATGACAAAAACAGTGCAATATGAAACAATAAATGGTTTTTCTCACATAAGTGTTTCTGTACAATGCAACAGCTACTGGATCAACGCAATGCAGGACCTTCTGCATCATCGATAAAACAATTGCATGACACTTCGCAAGAATGTTTACACGCATTAAACAATATCGGAATTAATACTGCCTTTTGGGACCCAATGCTGCTTCAGATATTGTTAAAAAAAACTGGATCGGAGCACACACGTTCTATATGAGAGGTCAATTTTGAATCCCAAAGAACTACCACAAATAAAACATTTCTTGGCATTTCTTGAAATGCGCTTCCAATCCTTGGAAGCAATGAGCTACAAACAGAAACCATCAAAGGTATCCGTATCTGCGGTCTCAACTCAACAATGTAAAGGTACCTGCTCACTTTGTAAAACTTTACCGCTTCCAAAAATTCCAAGAACTATCTCCATCCAGGCGCCTTGCTTACGTTCAAAACCAAGAGATATGTATAAACTGTTTAAAAGCAGGGCGCTCGGCCAAATCCTGCATGACAGGATCATGCACCAAATGCAAGAAAAAACATAATTCCTTACGGCATCTGGAAAGAAATACTCACCAAACAAGAACAAGTGAAAGCGGTTGAGAGATAACAGCATCATCGACGACAATTGAAGTTAAATCAACAACAAATCAGTTACCTGAGGCAGCTTCACTAGCAACAGCACACAACCAATTACACAATTCATATGTCCTACTCAGCACAGCAATAGTAAAGATTAAAACTGAAGGAACCGAAATTGAATGTCGCGCTTTGCTTGATTCAGGCTCTCAAGTCAAATTAATTACCGAACGTTTAGTGCAACGACTCCGCATTTCAAGACAGTCATCATATGTCAACATCAATGGGATCGGTAACACTAATACCAAAACTCAACATCGCGTAAATGTGGCTTTGCACTCTCGACTCAACGGCTTTTCAACCCGCCTGGAGGCACTTGTTCTACCTTGCATTATAGCGCCTCAGCCATCACAGTTCATTGATATTGATGACTGGCCACTACCGAAGAACCTCATGTTAGCAGATCCCGCCTTTAACCGATCCAGCAAAATCGATCTATTACTAGGCGCAGAGCATTATCACCAGTTACTTGCAATTGGACAAATTAAGTTGTCTGAAAAGCTTCCAATCTTACAAAACACGGTACTCGGTTGGTTTGTAGCAGGAAAAGTACATGGAGAACATCCAGCTAATGCAACATGCGGAATATTAGCATCAAATGAAGATATTGAAGCATCCATCGCTCGACTCTGGGAACTAGATGATATTAAAACAACAGAAAAACCTCTATCAATATCTGAAAGATTATGCGAAGAACATTTTGCAGGAAACACAACAAAAAATAATCAAAATCAGTTTATAGTAAGAATACCATTTTGCAAAAATCCTAATGCTCTAGGCGAGTCTCACGGTATTGCGCTTAATCGATTTCTTGCTTTTGAACGCCGGCTACAAAAAAATCCAGAACTAAAGGCCAAATACACCGAATTCATGAACGAATACGAATCAATGGGACACATGACAAAATGGGAGCCAACATCCACAGCCTTCCCAACCTATTACATCCCACATCATTGCGTATTGAGGACCGAAAGTTCAACCACTAAGCTCAGGGTGGTATTTGACGCCTCGGCTAAAACCTCGTCAGGATACTCTTTAAACGACCTAATGTACACAGGGCCAACGTCACAAAGTGAGTTACTGTCCATTTTACTAAGATTCCGAATGCCAAAATTCGTTTTTACCACTGACATTGAAAAAATGTACAGACAGATCTTAATGGCTCCCGACGATCGCCAGTACCAACTTATTATGTGGAGAAAGAACACTAACACTAGGTGACATATGGCACAAGAGCCGCTCCATATTTGGCAACCAAATGCCTCTAGCTAATAGCCAAAGCAAATGCTCTAAGATCCCCTCTAGCTTCCAAGTTTATCCAAGATAATTTTTACGTAGATGATGGCCTAGGTAGTTCTGATAGCTTAGCAACCGCACTACATATACAAGAACAGCTCGTACAAATTCTAAAGGAACGTGGATTCACATTACGTAAATGGTGCGCCAATCACCCAAAATTGCTCCACAATGTACCACAAGGAGATGCGGAGGTCAATCTAGACTTCGAGAGTACCAAGATTGACTCGATAACCACGTTAGGGATTATTTGGCTACCAAAAGATGATAAGTTAGGAATAAAGGTAAACATTGAAAACATCAGAAGAATTACCAAGCGCACCGTCACATCGGATCTTGCAAAAATCTTCGACCCCTTATGCCTCCTATCGCCTATAGCAATTACCGCCAAGATATTAATCCAAGAATTGTGGAAACTAAAACTCGATTGGGATCAATCACTCCCTGAACACATGCATACTAAGTGGGTAAACTTCCGAACAGAATTGAATGAGTTAAAGACATTGCAGCTACCAAGACATATCTTCAATGGAGGAATCCCTGAATCCGGCCAACTACATATTTTTACAGATGCGTCAGAAAAGGCATATGAAGCAGCGGCTTACATTCGATCCACTGAGAAAAACGGTACAATTATAACACCACTACTGTGCGCGAAATCCCGGGTTGCTCCACTCAGACAGACTCTGAAATTATATTATCATGGATAAATTCACCAGCATCACTCAACACCTTTGTAGCCAATCGAGTGTCAAGCATTTTACAACCAACGCAAGAAACACAATGGCGTCACGTCAGCACAAAAATCAATCCCGCAGACATCTTATCACGAGGGATCGCACCCAGACGCCTCAAAGACTGCTCTTTATGGTTTTTTGGCCCCCTCTTTTTACATGGCCAAGAACACGCTTGGCCTCCCAAATATAATCCAGCCCATGCCATTTCAACTGATCTGGAGAGAAAAGTTTAACAGTCTCTAACAATAACGTGTACGGACATAGAATTCATATACAAAATAAACCACAAGAACTCCTTCCAGCACATCCTTGGAAACGTTCTTAGACATCCTTGGAAACGTTCTTAGACATCCTTGGAAACGGCTTTAGACAGAATCAAAAATCATTAACGACAACTGAGTTAAACAATGCTCTGAAATTGATCATAAAGCAAATACAAGCAACGGATTTTAAACAAGAAATCCATTAGCTTACTAAACACAAAGAGTTACGCGGAATAAACAACCTAAGTAACCTGTCACCCTTTTTGGATACAGATGGTTTAATTCATGTGGGAGGTCGGCTTGAAGCTTCGCCATTAGAATATGACTCCAAACATCAATATCTGATTCCCTACAATGATCCAATTGCAAAACTTCTATTTGAAATGACTCATAAGGACAACAAACATTGTGGGGCACAAACACTGCTAGGAATAGTGAGACAACGATTTTGGCCAATCAAAGGAAAAATCATGGCAAGAGCAACAATTCATCAATGCACAACATGCAGTAGGGCAAGGCCAGCCTTGCTTCAGCAAGTCATGGGTAATCTGCCATCCTCTCGAGTAATACCAGCAAGACCGTTCATTAACTCCGGAGTAGACTACTGTGGTCCACTCACAGTTCACTGCAAGGGGTGTTGTTTCGCGACGAAGGCAGTATATTTGGAGCTGGTAAGCGATCTCACCACCGAAGCATTCATTGGAGCCATCAAAAGCTTTGTCGGCCGACGTGGGCATTGCCAAAACCTTTACTGCGATAACGCCACAAACTTTGTAGGGACAAGAAATAAATTGTCTGAACAATAATCCGCAACTTACTCAAATGAATCAAAGGCAGCAATTGAGAATGCATGCAGTAAAAAGGGCATACAATTCCAGTTTATACCAACCAGAGCGCCACATTTTGGGGGACTGTGGGAAGCTGCAGTTAAATCTGCAAAGCACTAGTTAATCAGAAGCCTCGCCAATGCATCCTTAACTTACGAAGAGCTAGAAACACTAGTTCTCGAGATTAAAGCTATATTAAATTCCTGACCAATTTCACCAATGTCAAATGATCCTAATGACATAGGTGCACTGACTCCAGGCCATTTTTTGATTGGCGAACCTCTCACGGCGCAAGTTGATACTAATGCAACATCAGAAAAGACAAATTTAGCAACCCGCTGGAAACTCGTATCTGCTCTTATACACAACGTTTGGGGAAGGTGGTTCCGAACCTACATCAACGAATTGCAATACCGCAACAAGTGGAAGGAACAATCAAAAAATCTAAAACCCGGAACCATCGTCATCCTCAAGGAAGACAACAGCCCGGTGATAAAATGGCCCTTAGGACGAGTAATCAAAACCTACAAGGGAGACGACGACATAGTCCGAGTAGCCGATGTCAAAACTGCTTCAGGTATCTTCAAAAGAGCAGTCCAAAATCTAGCACCACTCCCACGAGAACCGGTAGAAGACAAAGAAGAAAGCAATTCTGAAGAGGAATCCTCCAAGCCTAAAACCAAAAGATTACGGCTACCAGCTAGGCATCTAGGCCTGACATTGTTGACGCTACTTCTTGTATTCCCAATCATACTAGGAGGACCAATCGATCATGTACAATTCGGGTCCAAGCTAGGAATTCATTGTGAGGAGGTGGGCTCGACTTACATATCAACAAGTCAGTGGAAGCTGGTTGTGTACTATAATCTATCGGCATACTGGACTGACATGGGGTTCTTAGGACAAGGAATCTGCTCCTTGAGCACACTATGTGACAAAATGGAACACAACACATCATGCCGCAAAAGCGTTGCCATTCGTACTGTTTTTATCAGTACATGTACTGTTTTTTGTTTAAAGTACTGATTTATGCATTACACGCAAATCAGTTCGCAAATGTACTGATTTTTTCATTAATGTACTATTTTTGTACTGTTATTATATATTAATTTTGTTAAGTATATAGTTTGTCATATTGACAAATTGCTTGCGATACAGATTTTAATATAGATGTTCTTATCGATGAGTTATTAACAAGATTTTTGCCGAATCAGTACAAAAACAGACGACAGTAGAAGAAAAATGGAAAGTGTTTCTACATGGTGGCGCGTTTACGAATTTGACGAAATGTGGATTTTTATGTCTTCCATTCACCATTCAAACGCTTTTACAGAACCAGTCTGTAGTTTTCAAAGTGAAAAGACAAACTTTGGTTATAGTTGTAATGAGTTTTACAATTTATGGAAGACTGAAGACAGGAAAAAAATTGTGGACAATGTACAAAAAGGCCATACAAATTTTTAACTTGTAACATTGTAAATATTTATGTCCATACATAGTAAATATATTATTTATAAAAATCTATAGTGCAAGATCGTCCAAAAAACGATTGTGCCTTTATAATAATTACAATTATTAATTCTAATTAGTTGTAAATAACTTTTAAATTATTTTAAAGATAAATACATAACAAGCTTCGTTATTTCAAGTTTAATTTGTTTTTTAACATTGTTGTCCTTATATCTGTAGCTTGGTGCTAAAAAGGTCAATGTCAAATAATTCATTCTTGAGAAAATTGAAATATTAGTTTTTTATAGAAGAGTTCTTAGTGAAATTAGAACTAGCAAAACCCTTTTGAAGCTGTTCTCGGTTAAATTAGATATTGGCTGTATCCGCTAAATAAAAGAGATTCAGCATGGCCTTTTAATTGCAAAATATAATTAATTATGCTGGTAGATATAGCAAAAAATATAAAAGAATAAAGGAAATAAAATTTTCGTTCACATGTTGGTCACGTTTTTTTTTGTCAAATATTTGCTAGGTGTGTCCATAGGTTAAGAGAAATGCAACAATAAAGTAATATAGCAAAATATTAATGAACTCAAACTTTGCTTTTAATAAAATTAAAGTTTCTTTGAAAAAAGCTAATGCAACAATAAAGTAAAATAGCAAAATATTAATGAACTAAAATTTTGCTTTTAATAAAATTAAAGTTTCTTTGAAAAAAAGCTAACAAGGAATTGAGAACCGAATTTTTAACAACTTGTTGTGTTTTTGTTGTTCACTTTGTATTCCCGCTAAATATATCTATATAAGGAATTGAATTATTATTTCGAAAAAATTCAGTTTTATTAATTAAATTTTGTCACTGTTCAAACTATAGCATGAATTCAAGCTTTGTGCTAAAAAAGATTAAAGCTTTTTATGTTATTAATATGCAATTTTATATTAAAAAACTATATGTACTGTTTTTTATGCAATTGTACTGATTTTTTTTCTCTTATGTACTGATTTATCTGATTTCAAAACTGGCAACCCTATGCCGCAATACGCTAGAACATCTTCGACATGTTGAAACAGAGCTGCGATTGGTCAACAGATTGCTTCACAAATCAAGACAGAGAAGAGGTGCTGTTGATGTAATCGGGAATATTGCTCATTCATTGTTCGGGGTACTCGACTCTGAATACGCAGAAAAATGTCATCAACAATCTTCAGCAACAATTTGCAAAGGATACAAACCGATATTCTAGATGCATTGACTGACACTCACTACGGAAGAATTCATCCTTTACTGCTTACCCCAACAAGAAACTGAAATACAAAAATTTAAAACCCACATACCTGAATCATTGAAGCTGCCAGCACCATAATATGAGCTGCTAGAGTTCTACAAATTAATGAGAATACAAGGTGGCCTCACTCGGTAACTTGCGGTGTTCAAGATAACTCTACCATTAATAGAACATGAAAGATTTCAATTATACAACTTAGTCCCTGTTCCAACTGCTATAAACGGAATTAGCCAAAGTTTCCAAATTATGTACATATAAACATTTTGGCTATCAATACACAAGTTCCAACAAAATGTGGGCGTGATTAGAGAAGTAGGTGTGGTACAAAATGGCAAGAGTTAAAGCTTCCAATTAAGATACAAGCATCTTGGCTTACAATACACGACGTGGGTGGGTTTGGGCAGTTGGCGTGACACAAAATAAATTAATTTAGATCTAAAAAACAGTAGTTAGGTATATAACTTTCTGTTCTTATCGCAACAATGGTGTAAATAAATAAGCATAATTAGGATAGGTTTATACAGTAGTTCCTCCTGCAAAAATTAATTATCGAATTATCAGCCATGTCACAGAGTACAATTCCTTATACAAATATTTGTATAAGATACAGAAAACTCCCATTCCGTTCATTTAAATAAAAATGGTTTTATTCCGCAAAGTTTTTTCGTAATTTTCTGAAGCACAAAAATACGGAATGAATTCCGTTTCCGAACGGAATTGTACTCTGTGACATGGCTGTATATTGATTGATCACAATTTATCAATTAAACCATGAACGCCAACTTATTAACTTTTGTTTAAATTCCACG